>OX336901.1:9569812-10169812 GCA_946959425.1 Argyrosomus regius | reverse complement strand
ATGTGAAGATGCCCAAAGGGCCAATACTAACATTTAAAAAATGAAAAAAATCACCAATAAAAGTTACATACAAATGCACTGTTCTGTAATAAGTTTGTTTTTACTGTCACAATTATCTATTTTCACGCCAATCAGGTGTGAACAAATCTGAAGTCAGATAACAAAGAATACATTGTATGGAATACATTAAACTTGCATGAAGTTGATACAAATCTTAAGATCATGTTCATTATAAACATGACTTATTATGAGTAATGCAAAGTCTGTTAACATTTAAGTTTAAAACATATCACTCTTGCTCTTCTCTTTCACAAAATCATTCAGAAAGTATTATTCTGTGTCACACCTACAGGTACATACAGGTACATCAGCAGTTATGTACTTAAAGGTTCAAATGCTTCGTTATGTCAACCAAAAAAGACAAATCTTCCAGTCATACAGTATCTGACAATCCTAGCAGGCCATAAATAATACACTATAAAAATGAAGCTTCGGGCCGCATGAAATCTGACTGCAAGCCGTGATTGGCCCCCGGGCCGTACTTTGGACATCCCTGTTCTACATCAAGGTTTTGTCACAGAAACACTGTCTGATTCTTTTAATTATTTTGATAAAAAGGGGGGGGGAAAATTAAATTTATGAGAATAGTAGTCTAATTTCACCTCCCATCTGCTTCCACATGAAAACAACATAAGCTTACACCCACTCCACATTGGGACAAATGTGAAGTGTAGAAACATTTTAGCAAGATACAATTAAAATGTTGAAATGTTTTCCACAAGTGATTTGTGGTCCAGTGTGAAACATTTAAGGGGATCTATCAGAAATGGAGTACAATAAGCTTAACTAAGTTTTCATTTGTGTATATTAACTATGAAAATAAGAATCGTTGTGTTTTTGTTACCTTCGAATGAGCCCTTTTTATCTACAGAGGGAGAGGGTCCTCTTCCACAGAGCCATTTTGAACCATCACGTTTCTACAGACCAAGAATAGACCGATCAAACACTGACTCGATAGGACCTTTTGTGTTTTTTGCTGGTTTTATGTCCACGGTAGTTTCTCCTTCATGTTTGGAACAGGTTAGTGAGGTGAGTGGTCTTCAGTTGTTTGCAATCTGGAACTTCACCACTAGATGTCACTAAATCCAACACACTGCACCTTTATTAAGATTAAGTTCTGTGAATGCTCACTGCATTTATAACACGCTTAACCTTGAAGAATAATATTATAACATCCTCCTCAGCAGTGGTAGCTGTGGCCTTGATTAATGTATGTTATGTAAGAAAGAGCCCCTATGTGATCTGCAAAATGGGAAGCTAAAATACATCAAATTATGTGAAGATGTAAAATATTTCAACATAAAACAACAGCTGTTGGAGACATTTTCTGATCACTTGAGCTATTTCTGGTTAGTTGCAAGTTGTTTAAAAGTAATTTGTTTTAGATTAAGTTCCTTGAATGCTCACTTCATTTATAATACGCTTACCCTTCGAGAAAATCGAAGACATTGCAAAACTGTTGGCAGAAATGTGAAACAGCTCTATAGCCAGGATTTTAGAAATATGAGGTGGGTGCTGAGTGAAGAAAACAGGCTCCAAAGTTGAGAGTGACACATATTACACATAATATTATAGTTTTTCTTTAAGCACACACATATCTTTCACAGTGGTAGCTGTGGCCTTGATTAATGTATGTGATGTAAGAAAGAGCCCCTTGTGATCTACAAAATGGGACACTAAAATACATCACATTTTGTGAATATATAAGGTATTTAAACTTAAATGTTGGAGCCATTTTCTGATCATTTAAGCTATTTCTGGTTAGCCGAGGCAGTAAATCAATCAATCACCCTGTAAACATTTGCACAGCAGTATGCAAATAGCCAAAGAGCCTGTCTGCAGCGTGGCAGGTGTGCTGCACTGAGATAAAGAATGTATTTTCTGGAAAACTTCTTTTAAAAATAGTTTTCTTTGCATATTTGTGCATGTTATGTAAATGTTTTTTGTTTTTTTTATTTGTCAGGGACAGCCCCTTTGTCTTTACATGCCACAACAGAATCTAGGTTTAACCTCTTTCATATAGAACAAGTGTTTCAGTGTGTAGTTTGTCAGTTTATACACAGATAAGGTTAAACATAAAATCAACGTCTCTGTCTAACTCTGTCCTCTGCCTTTTCTTTCAGTTATTACTGATAAACAACAGAAAGGAGGGGGGCTGGTGGCGACGAAAGGCATCGTGGGAGATGTAGTTCTGAGGAGCTCCGCTTGAAAACACACTCCGAACGAAGAGAATTCAACTCCCATAAAACCTTCCCCCGCGAGCTTGGCAACTACCTCCCAACCAATCATGTGTCAGAATCTACGTGGTAACGCCCCTAGGATGTCCACAGCGCTCTGTCATTGGCCGGCGCTCCCTGCCAATCAAACGTTCACCCTCAAATTGTTGCCTCCTATCGTTTCTACCCAGGGACTAACGTTACTGGTCAGTGCAGTGTCAAGGCGTCCCGTAGCAGAAGACCTGCACCAAAGAATGTGGATAAAGTGAGTATTTGAGAGTGACACTTGTTGTTTTTGGTCCACAGTGAAAGGTTTGTGTGTAGGAATGTTGTTTCCGCTGCGGCTGTGTTGTACTTTGAGTGGTGTCTTTGTTAACGGGCAGCTTGGAAAGCCTTGACACGAAAGGAAAAGACATGGGGAGAGATTGAATGGAGCTCACTTAACTGACAAGTTGCGTATTTGTACATTTTTTAAATCCTGATATGTCTTAACATTTAAATAAAAAGTCATTAACCATTAACCGACGTGCGTTCAGTGTCGTTTGCAAACGCATTGTGAGGCAATAACACTTTAATTGCCAGATTATGATGGCTTGTGACATGAGTAAATAGTCTGCACTTTAACCAGGCTTTTTTTGTTTTACTTGCAAGTAACAGAGCAGTGTTACAATTTGGGATTTAAATCCCTGTTTTTCTGCAAGAGTCCGACTAATACTGGCTCTGTTGGGCCAAAGAGAAACATAACATTTGATTAAAACCCCTTCAATTTGTCGTTTAAAGAGTTATTTACTGAGCAGGGTCGGGTGATATGATGAAATATACCATGTGCATGTGACTATAAATTTAGCAACACAGAGATTTTTCCTTACATTTTATACTGCTTCTGATATCTATGTGATAGCATTGTGTTAGGCCATTGTGGGCAGTACTGCAAATCCATAAGTAAGACTGTATATTTTATTTTTCCATATGACTGTCGCAATGGTTATCTGGTTATTTTATCCATTAAAACACATATATCTTTCTGTATACGTGTTTTTATATCACATTTTGCTCACCCCTTTTACTTGATTAGACATTTTACAGTTGGAGCATAAACTTGTCAGTATGTAATTGCAATCTGCAGCACTGTCTTGTACAGTAATTTCTTGTTACTTCGTTACTTATCATCGACGTATGTGCTGATACTGACATATCTGTGATAGGGTAATATCAGGTAATATCAGTGCCTTTTGACTGAATGTCTTAATAGATAATATTAAAATCTTTGTTAAAGGTTGTTTTGATGCTGTAATGAAAACATACACTGTTTCATGTGTTATCTGTTGTGCAGCCTGTTGTAAGACAGCACAAACTTTAGTCCTACATCAAAAGATGGAAGTGCAGGACCAGGAGTCTCTGGGGAGATGGGACGGGCTGGGCAGTCGGGATGCCATCTCCAGAACTGAAGCCATGGATAACATCTGCCAGGTGGTCATGAGCAAAGTGGAGGCCATCAGGCCCATACCATCACGAGCTGTGTCACCTCCAGCCTCAGGAAGCCCTCCCAACAGTGACCTGAATGACACGCTGGCTCACCTTCTCATGCTGTCCAAACGGTGTCCCTTTGAAGACGTCAGGAAGCGATGTGTTGGGCTTCTGCAGTCTGTCCAGGTAGGAGATTCACACAGCTTATGATGAGATGTTATATGTTGCATTAAGCTGCACCAGGCTGTCATATGACCTCTGATGCTAGTGCTTATGGTATTGTTCTGCTGCCATCTGGACCTCTCTTCACCTCCTCATAAGCATCATAAACATTGTGGTAGAACGTCGTCAAGACCCAACGCACGTTTTGTCATGTGAATTACGTTCAGTGACATGATGAGGCACCACAAACTCATTAACACTTCAACATGACAAGAGTCAAGGCTAATGCAACCCTTCAACCACATGCATACATGCCCAAAAACAGATTTATTGGTACACAGAAACAATACAAATCTTCACAATAAATTATACTCTCATGGTTAGAGTGCACACATTTTAATGGATAAAAATTCTGCCTTCATCTTTACACCTAGAGATACAAAAAACAACTACTGCTACCAAGGGTTTATTATGCACATTTTAGCTGTCATAATTAGATGATTATTAGTCCAATAATAAGCTCATTTAACCTAAAATCACTGAGACGTCACATGGTTAAGGTTTTTGGAAGGCTGCAGATACAAAAAAAATAGTTTCTTTGCCACACATTACAAATTTCACATCTCAACACTTCGTCACTCTAACTTTAAGGATTTACCAAATAGTCTAAATGTCTTACAATTAATCTGACAGCAGAATAAACTTAAAATTTCTTGATCACTGTAAGCAATCAATAGTAAAGAGTTTAAATGGCCCTTGACTCTAATATCCTAATACCCCCTCCACAGTTTCTCCATCACGTACACAGACTACTTGAGTGAAGACATGTTGTAACTGTAATCATACAGATATGTTGTGATTAACAATAGTTATATTAGGAACACTTGGATTAGTTAATATAGTTTGCCACAAATGTCATACATTTATTTAAAGTGCAGCAGTTGATTCTTTCTGAAATAAATAAATAAATAAGATAAAAAAGAACAATTTCCCTGCCCCTTAACTACACTGTCGAGTCCTACCACTGAAAAACATCCACAGTACAGTATGTGGGTATTCTGAGCGAGCATGAAGACATGTTTACTGAAAATACTCAGTAACGCCCTCCATCATCAACATCACGCTAATGTGACGGCCAACATTTCCGTCATCAGCGTAGCTTATTTAACACATCATCATGTTCTGTCATTTTTATTGGTAATTTAATTGTTTTTCTTGCACAGTGTTGTTGATGTGACAGTGTGACGCTGCACAGGTGTGTTGTGAATGACAAGGAATGGGGCTGGCTAAGAGGGAGACGTCTCACTGACCAGTGGTCTGTTTTAACCATCTGCTCACATAAACATC
Organism: Argyrosomus regius; assembly: GCA_946959425.1. NCBI lineage: Eukaryota > Metazoa > Chordata > Actinopteri > Sciaenidae > Argyrosomus > Argyrosomus regius. The sequence goes on along the minus strand of OX336901.1, from coordinate 10,164,560 downwards.
ATATCCTTCTATCAGCTAACACCCATGCCAGCACTAGTTGTTATTGCACATGTGGTGGGGTGTAATCTGGATGCAGCTCACAGCATGTACCTGAATTTGTTTCTGTGTTCACGTTGGTGTCAGTTTTGTCTGAACCAGCCTCATTTTCTGATCTCTACTAACACCAATAAAATCCTTAAAGAGCGGAGAGGACTAAAGTTAATGAATATTCATGGTTTATATTTTGTGGTGATTAATGTTGGTGCTAAAACGTTTGGGATTTATTATATTTTGTGAGTTAAAATCGTCATTATTTACACGCAGAGGACAAAATATTGGATTTATCCCGGCTTTAGCGAGGTGTTAGCTGTGGCCTTTACCACTTAATGAGTCCTCTAATAACAAACAAAAATAAGCCTGACAACTTTAGATGGCCAGACATGTTGTTATTCTGAGGAAATAGACTGTTTGGCAGTGGCACTAATTCCTGTTTGTGCGGAAGTGTTTTTGGAAGATGGAGGAGAGGGGCAGAGAGAGATGAGAGAGGGAGAAAGCTGCTTTGTGGATTTAGCAGTGCACCACAGTACACACCGTCTGGTATTTTTGTATTATGCTAAGCTGCATTTGCAGTAGGCTCGCCAAAGGGTGCATTTATGAGCCCAATGTGGCAGCTCATGTCGTTCTGGTCCCACGGTTGAAGACTCCCCTGACCAACACACACACACACACACTCACACCTTTCTCACGTTGTCAGGGTTGGAAGGGGGTAAAGGAGGGGGGCCCAGGCTCAGACAGACCTCTAATTCCAACAGATCCGCTGATTAAAGACAAAATCTTTGAAAGCGCAGACAGTCCTTTCCTCATGACAACCCCCTCTCCTCTAGAGGAGGAAGGCCTCCTGCTTGGTGAGAATAATGTACTCTAATACCCTCATGCCTTGCATAAAATTTGGCCTGAAACGATTTTTTTTGCTGGTTTGTCTGCCCCAGTGTGTATTTTGTACTTTTTATCAACCATCAAATGCCCTCGAAGATGGGCAGCTCAAGTAGATGGTTAAAAAAAGGCTTTAATAAAATGTGCTAGTGCATAAAAATATGCCAATACATATTGGCATACTTACACAGATGGAGGGACTAGTGTGTAGGATTTAGTGGAATCTAGCAGTGTAGTTGCAAACCCCTTGCCTCACCTTCTTCTTCCTAGCATGGAGGAGAAACTAAGGTGGCTGCAAAAAGTGTGAAAAATTTTGCAAGGCCGTGCCAGTACTTAAGTCCTGAGCTACTGTCGAAACATGGCGGTTCAACATGGTGGACTGGTGGATATAAAAGTTTAATTCTGAGTTAACATATAAAGATAATGATTATTATTAATGGTATGCATAGAATAGTCCATCTTTGCCATATACTATAGATAGAGACCCCTAATTCAGATCCTGGACCCTTTTAAACCAAAAAAGATCATATCTGTCCATTAAATAAAGAGTGGTATTGATCTTCTCATGTAACTCTTTGCAAGATACCAAATATATACCAAAAATAAATGAAGCAATAGCTTGTCAAACTATTGCTTCAGGACAAGTGCACCGTGTTGTGCAGTGGCTGGACTGCATAAATAAACCCACGTAAGCCTTCCTTTTTTATTTATAATTGAGTAACCCATATGATTAAATAGAGATTCATAAACGTCAAAGACTAAGACCCCTCTCTGGTCCTAACAGTTGCCTCACTTGTCTTTTTTTATGCAATCATGAGTCATTGCTTGTTTTTCAAGGCACCCTGTGAATGTGCAGAACAAGCTGTGATTAGAGTTGAAGGAATGGGCTTGTGGGCTCAAATGTTTGCTGTGTTATGTCCCCCCAGTATTGCTAAGTCCCAGGGGTTAAGGGTTACGGGGTCATGACTGAAAATAGGGTTCTATGTGCGCAGGGAGGGGTTGGGTTCCCATAAGGCGTCCTTGTGTAAAGGTCTGCTGAGGTGAACACACCAAGGTCAAAATCCCTGTCCTATGCAATCCTGTGAGTACGGTCCTATGTAGAAGCTGTCAGAGGTTCATCCTGGGGCATGTTCAGGTGGTTGACTTGGCTGAGCTTTATTGATCTAATGCATACACAGGAACACAGAAGACAAACAATGCTACATGCAAATGCTCACACACACACATATGCACATACACACAAATGAAGAGAGACAATAGCAAGTGTTTATTCCGAGTCTATGAAAGGGGTGGGCAGACTCCATCGTTCCGCTCCCTCTCCGGTCACCATGTTCCCTTGCTGGATGAAAGGAGCCCAGTCTTGGGCGGCTGGACAGAGACAGAGAGGGGTTTCTTTGTGTTATGTAATTACACCATTGTGTTAGCCCTCTACCCTAACTTGAATTAAGAGCTACTCTCAAAAGATCAACCTGTTCTTGTGATGCAGGCTGGTGCTGCTCAGATTCCAGAGACTTTGTCCACCTCTACAGCCTACAGGGATGAAATGATGTAATAAAGAACGAATAGTAAATACCAAATGGACTTAGTGTCTCTTTGACTTTGACTCAGTCTGGCCCTGCAGACCAGTCCAGTCCATTTTAGGTCTGGCTTTTATTTTTGCTACTAAGAAGCTTTATTGGAAAATGAAATTGCACATTAAAACGTCTAGTTGAACAAAACATAGGAGTGCAGCATCTTACGTTGTTAGTATTGTAGCTTGTTCCACAACCAGGCCTTTCTTCTTCTTATGTCCTAATGCACAATTCAGAATTATACCGAAGTGCGCAGCCCCAGTTGCCTCTCATGTATTATCATAACAATCAAGTCAACGGTCGAGTCACTGAGTTTAGCGTCTGTTTTTCCAAAAACAGAAATCACTGGCAGTCTTTCAAAAACCCAGAAGGATGTTTAACAACATTAACTACAGTTTTGAAGATATTTCCAGAATCAACAAGGACTCTTTTGTCCCCAAGGATAAGAAAAAAAATCAGTTTACTGTGCAGTAAAGAAGATTTTTAACCCATTTTCCAAGTTGTGATTTGGTTTTCTAATGCAAACGATGATGGTTAACTGATATGTTCAATTTGATGTGAACCAAAATTAAAGTTTTATTATGAGGTGTAGTTATCTTTGTATCTTGTATATCTTTATACCATATTTTTATTTTTATGGCTTCTTATTTCACCAAATGATCAGCGACTTCATTTGGGATTAGGAAATGGAGTTGCATCTTGAGAAATGGGTTAAAAATCTTTTTTCACTGCGCAGCAGACAGAATATTTTTTGACCCAGATCTTGCCACTTTCACGGATGAAATATTAATTTTGTAGAGATTTTTCATACACCATTAACTCAATCTGTAAAGTGACACTCCTGCAGTAGACTTTAGCCTACCTGTTTTCCTCTGAGGAAGGCAAAGGCTGTGGATGTTTCAAGCTTACACTGCTCCTCAGATTTTACACATACTTATTTAGCTAATTATGGACATTAAGGATGACTCAGCAGCCCCTCTAATAAACACTTACATGTGATTAATTAAGTGAAATGGCTTCCTGGATCTGGCCTCCTCCCAGAATAACCCAGAACACATTTATGTCTCTACATGGAAAGCTTGTGAGTGTCTCCAAGCCCTCGGACATGACATCAGATATTGATTGCATTGCTTTTTCAGGATTGATTTATTCATAGAAGGTGCACATGGTCTCTGTCATACAGGTTTTTAAGGGCGTGCACTGCCTTTTAAATCTGTACGTCAGGACTGATATATGTATAGCTGGACAAGTGCTATCATAAAATACTGTGTTCAAGTGTGTGAAGTTCTTGCACCAGCTGCAGCCTTCTTGCAGAGAAATCCTCAAATGTTTCATCCATTATGTTTTTCATCTCTGAGATATTGCTGCATAACTCGCGATCGATGGCAGATTAAGTTTGTTCTCGGAAAGTCTGTTGTGTGTTTAAGCCTGTCTCAAAGGTGATACCCTTGTGGTTAGACTATATAAACAAACTTGACTTGTCAACCTTGACAGACAGGCAGGAGTGTGGACAGATGCAATATTGCTCTTCTGTGAAGGCAGAATCAAAGTCCACTTGCAGACTATGACATCAGTTCAGAGAACTGTCAACGTTTTCTTTTTTATATGTTTTTGTGCATGAATGTGTGTGTTTATATGTGCATGTTGGTGCCTTTGAGTGTCTCCCTGTTTGTGTGCACACCTCCAGTCTTCTACCTCTGCTTACTCAGTAAATAAAATGAGGACCCATGGAGAGAGAGAGAGAGAGAGAGAGAGAGAGAGAGAGAGAGAGAGAGAGAGAGAGAGAGAGAGAGAGAGAGAGAGAGAGAGAGAGAGAGAGAGAGAGAGAGAGAGAGAGAGAGAGAGAGAGAGAGAGAGAGAGAGAGAGAGAGAGAGAGAGAGAGAGAGAGAGAGAGAGAGAGAGAGAGAGGGGGAGAGAGAGAGAGAGAGAGAGAGAGAGAGAGAGAGCCTTGTGGTCTGTGCAGATCTGCTGGATTATGGGCGATCTCGGCTCGAACCAGGTCAGACAAATTGCATATCAAGGGGGGAGAGAATGCTGCAGCAGCAGCAGCCGGCAGTGACCTTTGGCACAGTAACTGTACAGTGAAATGCTCTGTGGATATGGAGGAAGAGATAGAGAAATAAAGCTCTGGATTTACAGCTGCTAGCCAGCTGGGCAGAGTGATGGGACAGTGTTGATAGGAACTGGGGTGGCTGCGTGTGTGTGATGTTCAGTCTTAAGCTACACAAAGCTTTATGTTGCAATCACATTGTGGCCACTTAAGGCTTTACTACACTCCTTTAAGCTACTTGTAATATGATTGTTTTTGGCCGTGGTGGTGCAGACACTGGCGATGATAGCTGCACAGTGTTGTAGCTCTTCTTTGATGCATTTTAGCTTCTCTTTCGGGGCTTTTTAAAGTTGTGGACAGCTAAACTGATCGTCCAGTTAGTCAATTTAGTCATTTTTTCTGTTTTATATTTGCAAATTGAATATCTTTGGGTATGGGTCTGTTGGCTGCACAAAATGAGACATTCTAAGACGTTGTCCTGGACTCTTGGGAAGTGTGTTCATTGGCTGCAGCCCTAGTACAATTCACCTTATCAATAAATTGATGTTAATTGATTCATGTAATTGTGTGGGTTTTGTCCTCATGCTACAAACAACACAACTTTCTCAATGTACAATATGAATTTAAAGGCTAGCTGTGCATCTATTATGTAGATTCAGTGCGTGTAGTTCATTGCACAGTGGACTTTGCAGCACCAAATGTGTTGTTTTTTCACGATATTAGAGACCATTTTTATGGTTTCTCTTCACATGCGAGTAACACACGAGCTCCTACTTTGATCCTACAACACAGACAGACCCCCACCTTACAGTCAGTGCAGCATGCTGTCGGGTGCAGACTCGGGAAGACTGGGTGGGGAGGGGGTGCATGTGGGAAGTGTGCAACTAGGTCACTGTCAATCCTGTTGTAAGCCTGAATAAATGATAAGAAAAGCACCAGTTTCCATTTTTTGCCATTGTTAAACATGCGAAAAAAAATCTCTGTAGAAGTGTAGAAAGAAGAAGAAGAATCTTTAATTTGTTCCCTGTAAGCATCATCAGTCTTCATTGTAATGGCCATTCCACTCAAACATGAAAAGGCTGTATTATCCTGGCACAGAGGGAGAGATGGGCTAGTGTTGGCTATGGGCTTTTGCAGAGTCTAAGCAGTCGTCATGGTACCAGTGGCATGAGGTGCAATGATGGGGTGGGTTGGGTGACTTGAGGGTGGGGGGGTGCTGGCTTGTCTGCGATTATTTCTGGCCGTGCTATTCAGGAATTGAGAGGGAGAAAGAGAGGGAGAGAGAGAGAGAGGGAGGGAGATGGAGGAGTGGGAAAGAAAGTGGAAAAGAAAATGTTGCAAAACACGATGTCTACGCGCTGAAGGTCGAACAAGAGATGGTGGACAGCGGCTGAATAGATCATGTAGTCGTAGGAGAGGTGAAGGGGTGAAAACGATGGAGGAGGTGGAACAAACACCGTCTTTCTCTGTATTCAGTCAGCAACCTCCAGTGGAAAACTACTAGCACCCCGAGTATATGAGCCCCGCTCTCCAGAGCTTGGCTCAAAACCTGAATAATTTCTGTGCAATCCAGAACCGAACTCAACGTCTAATAACTTTAAATGTGTCTAAATCAGAGTGAAGCCCCAAATAAATAACAATAAATAATACTTTACTGTATTATAATTTGATAATCAGGTCATGTTTTGCGTCACATGAGCCCATATGCATGTAATCCACCCTGGTCTGCAGTTGTCTCGCTTTTGATCAAGCCTACATTGCAAGGCTCAGCTTGTCTCACCCACACAGAAGGAGAAGGATTGTGTGTGTGTGTGTGTGTGTGTGTGTGGAGAGGAGGCGAGGTGGTGGACAACAGGAACAGGAAGTGGTGCGAAACAAAGGAGGTGCAAAAGGAATAACAAACTATTTGAAGGAGAGAATCTACATGAATAAAAGAGCTACAGGGTCAGGACATCACATCAGCCATGTTCTCCTAGTCTGCAGGCATGGTTCAACCTCAGGCTCAGCAGGATTTACTGTGTTGCTCCTATCAGGAAATTCAAGAATAGAGATAAGGTGATCACATGGTGCTGTCGAATAAACAAGGGTCTCTCTCTCTCTCTGCCTCATTGCCAATATGAGATATTTATAACGTGCATATGGAATTAAAGTTCACAAATTATTCATAAAGTAAAGCCTTCGGCTGCTTCGTTAGCTCCTATTTTTATGTCTTTCCCCAGCACTCTCCTTTCTGTTGGTCTAATGTTTCCAGTAGAAACTGAAGCTTTAAGTCATTCTGGTTAATGGCAAAGAACGTCTAACACCCACCCTAAACAGGCTCATCCACGAGGGCGACTGACATCAGACAATAAGACTTCTCCTAGCATGAAAAGCAGAGGACTAATTATTAACATAACTGTTGGCTGGGTTGCATTTAGATGCTCCACTTCCACACAGCTGCTATTGTGCATGTTGGCTCACTGACATGGTTTACTTAGACACAGTCATTAATGTCATTAATCAAGCATGTGCTCTTCCTGCTATGAAATGTCTGCGGTGTGAAAGGTACAGTACATTTACATTACATCATCCTGCAACAATAGGCCTTTTTGTTCACGTCAGGTCACAGCAAAAACAAAGGTGCAAATAAGGAAACCAACGATGGCTGAATTCCATTTAGCTGCTTTAGTTTCAGGCTTTACCTGAAACCCCTATTAACCACTGTCCACAGTTAGCACTGTCACCTCACAGTGACAGTCCAAAGACATGCAGTTAATAGGTTAATTGGTGACTCTAAATTGTCTGTAGGACAATGATTGTTTGTCTCTATGTGCCCTGTGATAAACTGGTGATTTGTCTAGGGTGTACCCTGCCTCTTTCCCAAAACCAGCTGGGATACGACCCTGATAACCATAAGAGGTTACAGAAAATGGACGGATGGACGGGATCCAAATGCCAAAAGGCTGGACTGAATCATGTCCTTTTACTGTCCAGCTTCAATAATGCAGATCAGAGAAGAGAAAAGTTGATAAAAAGTTGATATGCTGATTGAAATTGCCTTCAATTGTTATCGTGCACTCACAGAAAAAGCCTCTCTACGAAAGCTTTGAGTTTTGCCTTCAGTTGTGGCTGTTGCAACACATCATACGAATAAGTTCTTTTCAAGTATACTGTGGCCTTTAGGAGCAGCAGAGGTACTTTGTGATCTCTTTTTTACCCTTGGTTTTGCCTGTCATGCTCCACATACCCCCCCCCCCACATCACCACCTTATTGGTGGAGGTTGTTTACTAGAGCTTCATGCAGCCTCAGAGGAAGACGACAAGCGCAATCCAGAGAAGAAATAAAATGTTTTATTCACAGTTCTGCAGTTGAATATTAATCAAACACAGTGTTATTTATTAGAAGGTATCAAGTCTTTATAAAGTAACGAGTGCAATAATTAAACATACACGTAATTATCTTTTGGTTGAAGCATCTCTGACTTTGTTGTGTCCTCCTTATATCTGAAACCGAACCTACACCCTCGAGGGAGTATTCAAACAGCAACACACACCAACCCACCCACCCACCCACACACACACACACACGCGCGCTATAGATGTGGCTACGTATGGCCCCACTTGCCTCATACACTCAGCCCCTGGTAACGGACACTTTCATCTATCAACTTGCATACCATCTGTTGAGGATTAATTTGATTGAATTCATAAATTAATGATGAAGGTTATTGTCCAGTGGATTCAGTATTTGAAAGAAAAAAATCAATACATGCCTTTTATCCTCCACCTTCTTACTCTTTAATGCTCCGCCTTTTACTCGATGAAACAGAATGGGCCCGTTGAGTGGTTTCATCACTCACACAGCATGTTGGGGGGGGGGTCTGGAGCAGGTGCAGTTCACATAAGTGGACTCAGGAGGGCGCTCTGTACCAGTCTTTTGCTCTCCTGTCAGATTGCGAGATGGGAATTTTCCATGCAGGGCTGAATGCATGCAATGCTGTGCATGATTTTAATTTTTTCCTTTTGCCCAGGTCACTGGGCGTTCATCCAGTATGTGTGTGTGTGTGACTTTTTCTATGTGTTTATGTGTGATGATCTGTCTGCCTTTGAATGTGTGTGTGTGTGTATGTGTGTGTGTGTTTACATGTCTTGAGAGATTTATAGCAGTGAGCATGCAGGATTTAGAGGCATCTGTGGATCAGGTCACAAAGCATGAATAGCCTTGTGGCTGCGGTCCAGGCCTCCGTCTGAGGTAGCCCCTATTAGGATACAAACCACACAGGCTCAACACCAGGCTTAACCAGCAAGAATACACAAACAAAATATTAGGGACACTCACTCTTGCTCCCATCAAGCCATATTGTGTAATCACTGAATCATAATCCAGGTGAAAAGCTGCAATTATTTATTGATTTAATTCACTATATTTGCTTTTAACTTGAGTGGAACAACATTAGTTGATCAACGGAAACTTATTTCTTCACAATCTTTAATGATTGATTGATTGTTTAATTAATTTACCAAGCTAAAACAGCCAAACCTGTTCTGGTTCTAGACTTCTAGTCCTGTCATATGAGGATTTTCTGCTTTTCTGTGTTTGATATCATTGAAAATAAAATTTTCCTTTGGTTTGGGACCATTGATTGGACAAAATAAGCTATCTGAGGTTCTCACTTTGAGGTCTGAGCAAGTGTGTGGGACTTTTTTCATTGCTTTGACATTTTATTGACCAAATTATTCATTGATTATCAAAAAAATGTTAACAAATTAGATTGTTTAACGCTTTAACGTGTGTACATCAGGAATAATGAGCCAAAATGTAAAAATCAAGATGTATTTATAGATGCATAAAAGGCATAACTGTCTTTAGTCTTGAAAGAAACCCATCAAACATGCAACAGTACACACACAGCGCTCACAATGGCTTGTTCACCTCTGTACATCTCAAAGACCTCACACTTTGAGATGCGAACTTTGCCTCGTCAGCACCCGATTGTTTCCCATTGCAACATTGTGCGGTGCTGCTCACCAAATGGTGTTGCTTCAAGCTTTTGCCCAGTGCCGTGTTGGCTTAGGCCCGGCTATGGTGTTGTTTCAGCGTGTGTGGTATTGTTTCAGGCCCAGTGTGGAGTGGTGGAGGGTATTGTGCTCTCTTCTCAGGGTTATTGTCCCGGTATGATGTATGTGCACATGTTTATGTTACAGGCCAGTTTGTCAGGACAGCGACAGTTTCACGCTACGGGACCTCCTCGTTCCCACAGTCGTTCACCTCTGACCTCGGCTCTTTTGCTCCAAAGGCAGGCTGAAGTGTGAGTGTGAGTGTGTGTGTGTGGAAGAGACACTGAGGGAGAGTGTGTGTGTGTGTGTGTGTGTGTTTGTAAAAACTGCACAAGTAGAATTGCTTCACAGTGTTTACTTAGGGTAGGAAAACACAATTCCTCACATTGACTAGTGTGTCTGCTCTAAATCTGGACATGCACCTCCATGTTGGAGGTTACTTGGTGTCATACCACACACATATTTACAAAATTTGCTCTATTTTCATGCACATTGGATTAAAAACAAACAACGACTGTGAGTGCCTTAGCTTTAATTTTAGTGTATTTATATCTACATTGAATCAGTAATTTAACACTTTTTATCCACTTAATACACATCCTGTGTGTAACATTAGGGGGCTCTAGTTACAGAATATGGTAGAAATTAAATTAAATATAATATTCATAACTATGTTTTTATTACTTTTATAACTATGTTTTTATTACTGTATAATCACCTGAAAATAAGAATTATTATGTTTTTAGAATGAGTCTATATCTACAGACGCTGTGGGTCCTCTTCCACGCTGTCTGCCATGTTTCTACAGTAGCCCAGAAAGGACAAACTAAACACTGGCTGAGAAGGAGAGGATGAGGTGAGAGTGTTGCAGTCAACAACTACACCGCTACTTCCTACACACTGGTTCTTTACTGGTATTTATGGTTGCAGGTTGCAGCCAGCTGTCATTAAGCCTCTCGTTTTGTAAGTGTAACCAGACACTGTGTCAAAATATTTCTGATGATATCGATCCACCACACCGGGGGTGGCCCAGACAGTTTGGGAACCAAGATTAATAGCTAGTGATAAATCTTCTTCAAGAAAGTTATTACTAATGTGGACATGTCTGAACATGTAGAGACAGTTGAATAAGCAAAAAAGGTCACTTAAAGCCACTATAATCAATCTTTTGAATCTATTTTCCTCAGTTTCACTGAGCTTTATAGTGAGTTTTAGTTTGTTGTTTAGCTGTTTTGATTCACTTCCACCGCTCTCACATCGATGTTTTCAGAGAATAAGCTCTAAAACAAGCTCTGTGAACTACCTACACCAGCACAAGATGCAGTATTTAGCATCTAAAGAGTTAATAGTAGAGTTAGTAGTTAGTAGAGACCAAAAACAGACCTAAAAGGAGTGATTATTCAACAGGTGACCTGAAATTCTACTCCAAATGAATGATAATGTTGCTCTGTAACCATTGGATGAGTTACCATAGTCACCAAGTTCACCATATCAACTTGAAAAGTGATGATGTGTCAGTGTTTCTGCTGCTCCAAGTGCCCCACGTGCAGGTTTAACTGTTTAACTTAGCCTTTAAGACCAAGCAAACACACATTTTAGCTACTCCATGATACCTCATGATCCGTAGCTTGGCACAGGCTCTAACGATATTACATCACTATTTCGCCCCTCAGTACAGCAGACAAAGCCAAACACTGTGTGTGTGAAAATCGATAAGGATGAAGTGATGGCCTGTCAGAAATGTAAATAGAATTGGTTCACAAATTATCTAAAAATACGCCTGTGTGTTAAAGATGATAATCTATAATTGGGGGGTGAATGCAGGCTGTTAGCATGTTTTTCACACTCTGCCCCTCCCCTCCGTGTGTGTTTGTCACACTCGTCTATATCTGCCTGTCTGTGTGTTGTTGTTGGCCTGTCTGTCTTTGGTATGGTGTTTGTGTTTGTGTGTCTGTGTGTGTGTGTGTGTGTGTTTGAGACTGATATGGTCACTGTCTGTGTTGATGCTGTCAGTTCTGATACTTGTGTCTTGTGTCTAACTAAAAGGACACTCACGTGTCAAAGAGGAAATGCTGATGTTCCTTTTTTTTTTTTCATTTAACAGTTCAACAGTTTCTAAAGTTCATGACTGAATAAAGAACAGAAACTTCAGCTCAAAGGTGCAAAGCAAGCGCACAGAGATGTTTACCCTTCTAACGGTCACACACACTTGTACTATATGTCCTAACACAGTAATTAGAAGAGATGCCGTTACATCACGTTGTCATCTGTCACACACACACACACACACACACACACACACACACACACACACATTCCCCATGCACTAAGCACTCCTGGAATGTTATAATAGCTCATTATCTAACAGCTCCACACTTACTGTATAGCTTCTTCTGTCAGTGTAGCACATGCAAACATTTTTGTCATGCTTTACTGACATTTTTTTTTGCATGATGGGATATAATCTGGAAGCTGGTCACTGAACACATCATGTAACATGCTTTAACTAGAAGGAAGCTGAACCCTGCTGGAAAATACCTGTGTTTTGTTGTTTGTACCAATAATTGAGGGAGTCCCCTCCTTTTAAGTTATTCCAGGTGTTGGCTTTAGCCACTTTGATAATATTACAAACATACATCATAGAGAACAGTGAAGGGAAGTGGATGTCTCATGAGTTTTCAAGTGAGTTTTGGTCTTTAGGACAAAGAAGCTGGCTGCATTTTCACAGATCACAGACAAAGGTCACCTGCACCAAAAATATAGGGGGCAGCGTTTCACCTCTTTCCACCCTTGATGCGATGACACTCTTCAAGATTGTTTACAGTTAAACATGCGTAATAAACCTTGCAATGGCCTCAAAAATGTATAGCAAACTCTCGAAACTCTCATTACCAAGTGGTTACAATATGACTTTGGGATCATTTGTGTTTATTCGCATGAGTCACTATGAACCGCTGAACAAACTTACTGTTTTGTCTTACTTGATTCTTTGTAGTGAAGATGACATTTCTATCACCTTTTGTTGACCTGTGGAAACATTTCAGGTTCTTGAATTTGATTTAAATGGCGGAGCTGCACATTGTACCTGTCACTAAGTTAACATTGAATGTTCTTACACATACAGTATATGCAGTCCTTTGTGTTTGCTGAATAGATTGTGTAATAACATGTTTTCTTACCTGCTGAAAATTTAGGAGTCATTAAGGCAGATGGTTGGATTGTGGCAGTGGTTCTCAAAACTGAGTTCAGAAACTCCCAAGAGCCCTTTCGAGTATACTGCAGAGGGTTTCCAGCAAAACAGGAACACTTAACTGTAATTCAGAAGAAATTAGCCCAATTACAGGATGATTAAAATTACTCGCTGGACTCGTAGGTCAACAACAGAGAGCAGTATGGGTATTTTCTGAGGCTTGGAGGCCCAGTAAACAAAATATAGGTATATATGTACAGAAGTATGTCGTCTGTCAGGTTCTAGTATGTCAGATAATGCATAGCAGGGCACAAAGCCTTCATGAAAACATTTCAACCAGGGTGTGTAGGTTTACTGTGAGCCTGCAGTACATTTGCTCATGGTGATTAAAAGTAAGAACGAGCCCCTAATTGAAAATACCAAGTATAATCTCTGAGGCCAAAGAGCGCATTAGACAGAGATCTAAAAGGGCAGAAATATTTGGAAACAATGCAATCCATTGTTTAATGAGCAGGAGAGAGAAAACGAGAGACCAGAATGACGGTAAGTGAAACAAGAAACAGTAAATAGGGGACGGGAATGAGGTGGAAGGGAAAAATGCGATGAGACAACAAAGAAAGTGGCTAAAAGAAGATGTGTTGGGCAAAACAAAGCAATATCTTACACATTGGAGGGGGTAACAAGGCTCTAGCAGAGGGAAATGTAAAAAAAAAAAAAGCCCACTACTTGATTTTTAGTGAGCTTTGAAGTACAAGAATAGTAGGGGCCAAGCTTGGCTAAACTCTTGAGAGAACAGAAGTATCTAGGCTATAGGGAGATCGATGGTGAGAGAGACAAAAACAACTTCTCCATCTGGTTCCTGAATAGTCTTTTCTGGCAGGTTGCCACACCTTGTCTGTTCCTCTGTAGGTTTCTAGTCATGTTGCAGTAAACACTCTGAGGCCCCAAGGAAGCCAGGCATGTAAAGGTTGGCAACTAACCAACACAAAATATACACAAACCCCTGAGTCACTCAGTAAGATAATTTTACCTCCCTCTCTCTTTTTAACCTCTGGCGATACCGTCCGACTGAATATGTTTAAGCTCTGTACTAATCTCAGCCATGCAGAGTCCATATCTCTTGTAAGAATGGATACCCTCATGACCCACATGAGCTTATTTGGATAAGAGCTCCCCTCAGGATATCAATCAGCGCCACACTCTCGGACGTTCATTGGCTTGTTTTGCGGGAGTGTCAGCGGCCCATTAGGTCACTTCTCGTCACTTGACGTCAGGAGAGAAGGCGGGCAAGGAAGGAACTCTATAAGGACCCTTTGTCATACATTTAACACAGCACAGGCCATGATGTGATGTCAGGAGAGAAAGTAAACAAGTCATATAACTTATATAACACCTTTTCTCAGTGATGATGTCCAGCCAGGGAGCAAGGAATCAGTTAACAAGTCAAGGCATTGTCACTTTAGTCTGAAGCAGCACCAGATCTTAAAATCTCATAGATAAGCCAATTCTTCTCGTTCTTTACATATAATTTTGTGTATTTTTCAAGTAATCAAACAGCAGCATTCCCCTCTCAGTGTCTGTACTGTCCATCTGTCATTTTCTTTGTCAGTTCTGTGTGTTTTCTTATCTTCGCCTGGACGGTTAGCTTATTTTACTTTGCAGCGACGCCTTGCAGCGAAATCCACACCGTCCTGTTTGTTTGCTCGTTATAGTTTGTGTGCTTTGCTAGATATACTAATCCAGTCTGGTGGTCATGTACTCTGTGATGCGTACGACTACCTGCGTGTATTTTTAATGTCTGCGTCTAAGTTGATGGAGCTGACTTTGTTGTAAATATGTTTGTTTTTAGTCAACTCATGTCATTAGTGATATATAATATATTAAAAAAAGTGAAAATAGAAAATAGAAATTGACATTTTGGTCATAATTTAGATGTCAGAATTTAAGTATAGTTTAAATGTAGTCTTGACTCTCTTCAACACCAATTTTGATAATGAATTAATCGTTTATGTCATCTACATTTGTTTCTGTCTTCTAAAATGTGACAGTTTGCTACTTTTCTTACACTTTAATTGAACTATTTCTGGGTTTTGTACCAACCCTAACCAAAACAAGCAGATCAAAATTACACTTATTATCTTTTTGTAATGTTAAAACTGCTGATAAGTTGCAGCACAGATGTGCCAAAGATATAGCATTACAGTAGGTAATTTAGGTCATTGTCTTGTATTTGAATACATTTCTGTTGAACACTACTCATGCTACTGGACACCAGCGATGAGATTTTAATAAAATATGAAGCTGCACAGACTTTTCTTTTCTTTTGATTGTGTGCAACCTTTTTCTACTTGGATAACAAATGCCAAAGATATGTTTGTGATAATGTTGAAACAGTTTTATGAGAGAGAGCAGTGACAAATTTGTTTTTCTGTAAAATATCCTAGTCAATATTTATGAATACTGATCTATATTTCATTAACAGATTTTCAAATATCAATATTGGCCTTAACAATACAGTATGTGTCGGGCTTTAGTTAATCTATTCAAGCTTGAAAATAAGTTTGTACAGTGAACTAAACTAAAGTATAGTTTGATTGATCCTCGATGGGTAATGATTGTGCTGACAAGCTGCTTTGCAGAGAAGCATTCACAGACTTCATCCAACAACCAAATCTCACTCTGGTGAAATTAGGCCTACCTTGAGAAACTCAAAGCTTGTTTTGTGTGGTGCGTTATAGCAGCGACTTAGCCTGTCTTTCCTCACACAGGAATATAGGTCAGTCAGTTATATATGGGTAAGGAAGGAAAAAAAGATCAGTGGATGTTGTTGAACCAAGGAACGTCTGTGAAATACCACGAGTGCCCGTGTGTTTCTGAACGCAGGTGCGTGAAGGTGATCATCCATCCGAGACGGTCGTCCAAACATGCTGTCATCACTCCCTTGTTTCATAGGTTTTCCCTCCTCACACACGCGAGAGCAAGAACACAAAAAACAGATAGAAGAGCGTTCATGCCTCATCTTCAAGCTCGCTCTTGTTTTTCACGTCTGATTTGATGTGGCCCTTTGCAAAAAAAAAAACACCATACAACGATACTGCTGATATCACTGGAGGTCTGAGCGGTTACACTTCTCCAGATAACGGCCGTGTTTGCTCAAGATTTCTCTTTTGAGACGTTACAGGTTAGAAGTTGCAAACAACACTCTGGTTCCTTCATTGTGCAATACAAGCCTGTTGCATAAATTTGACTATAAGAGGGAAGAAGTGAGAGTGAGAAAAACAAGTCATGAATGTTCCTTCTACAGATTGTTTTTCACTTGCTGTGTTTTTTAAATGTCTCGAGCTGTTTGGAAATACAAAAATTTTCCAGATTTTTAAACTACTTGCACTTTTGATATAGTGATATGTCTTTAACAAATATTCTTATAAAAACAAGAACTACTTTTCACCCAGGCAGACTGCTTATTTTGAACTTCTATTTAGTGCTGATGTTAATATGGGAAGTGGGGAATTATCTGTGTTTGTTGACTGGTTTGACAGGTGCTCTGTTTGTACTGGGCAGACAGTCTTTCCCCTATTGCCAGTTTTCCACACCCTCTGACCAGATATAACCAGTAACTGTGGGCTGTGTGTGTGTGTGTGTGGGAGGGACAGAGAGGATGTGAATGATGTTTATGTGCAAGAAACAAAGTCTGGTCTGTGTGTGTGTGTTTGAGGGAGGGAGATGGATAGATAGAGATAAAGAGCATGTGAATGTTCTTGGGGAAAAACAAAGTATGTGTGTGTGTGTATGCGCGTGCATTATGCACACACACACACACACCCACTTGTGAATTTGAGATTAGCCCCCACCTAATTGTTGGCAAGCACTCAAAGCTTATTAATGCCTGACCTGACCTCCTCTTTATTCGCTCCATCCATCACCGTGAAGACTCGCAAAAAAAACCCACAGAGAGCAGCAAAACAACAACTGCCGTTAACAGAAGGAGAGACGGCTGCTCCCTCTGGCTGCTGTGATTGGCCCAGACGCACAGCCTGAGAGGGCTGCCATTGGCTGAGATGAGACACACCTCTAGAATCTGTTTATGTGCAGCCAGAAAGGGGGGGTAGGGGGGTGGTTAGAGGAAGGGGATATCAAGGTTGGGGTGTGATTGCGATGGGGTTGGTGGGCAGAGTTTGATTGTGCAGACCCAGAAGGGAAGAGATGTGGGAGGAGGGGGGAGTTACATGTGCACCCTGGAAAACAGCCATTGGAGCTTGTTCAAAAACTTCTAGGAAATCTGGGATGTTTGTTTGCTCCTGTGTGTGTTCATGCTGAGCCCCCTTTAAAATCACATCCAGGCTAAACTCATTTAGTCAGCACCATTTACGAGCCAGCAACCCTTCTCAGAAAGTTGACCAATAACTGCATGTAAGCTCTGGTGTGATAGAAGAAAAATTGACATCTTTATTATCTCTAATCACATCAACATGTTTCTGCGGTCAGGCCTGCCCTCACATGCTAGTTTAGTTTATCATCAACAACAGCGAAGACGCTTGTGTTTTACATATCTGACATATATGAACGCCGTCACATGGGTGAAACATACATGGCATTCATCACATGTGATATACTGTGTGTGTGACACGGAGCCAGCGGGGGAGCTTAGTGGCTCACTTCTCTGAACTTAAAGCAAACCTAGACTGTTACAGTAGGCGGGTCTGTGTCTGGAGAGCTGTTGTTTTCTAATCACAGATGCCAAGGAGGTAGGAGGAGCTCACGATGTTTGTGTCTCAGTTGGGATGTACAAAAAGTTCTGTACATTTTCTAGAGGTGAAAGATGAGTCATTTTGTCAACAGTTGAGCCCACATCAACCGGGATTAGGTAACCTTTACAAAAGAAAATATTCAACGTAAGAGATCTTGTTTCTATTAGTGGTGAACAACAAAGCAATCACAAGGAAATGGAGTGGACCTCTAAGGCTGTGGCTGCACAATGTTGAAGAGATATTTTAAGAGATTAATAAAAAATGTGAAATTTGTGTCACTTGTGCTCCAACAAAGTGAAAAGTGACACAAATTGAAGTACAAAAAGACACAAACCGAGATGTAAAGTATTTAATATTGTTCTGTTCTCAGTTCTGGTTAGGACCACGATGATATAAGCTTGGGAAAATAGTGGAGTAATCACTTTTTTTCATATAAAAATAACTCCACTGTCACCCACTCTCTGGTTTGTCTAGAAAATGTCCAAAGGTAGAGAAAAATGTACACCACAGTCTCCCCAAGCCCAAAGTAAGGCTCACACAAGGAATATTTTGAATTTTTCTTTGATAATTTACTTGAATCATCACTTTTTTCACTGCTCGGGTCAAAAATAATTCAAGAACAAGATTAGAAAAGAGTCCTGCACAGGAATTTTGTTTGGTAGAATTAGCTCAGGTTCCTGGGTAGATGAGTGACGCACATTTAATCTTAACAGGCAAAAAAATTGATAAAAAACAGTCATCCTCCTCATGTGAGTACAATTAGGTCATGCACTGCAGGCTGTGAAGGTTACTGCCCTTTGACTGCAGTTCCCAGGGCTGACCAAGGTCAAAGGTACTGTAGATGTCATAGTTTTGATACAGGTATGTTTGAACAGTGCTGCGGTCTGCATTGAGTAGGGGTATGTGTGTGTGTGTGTGTGTACATAGATACTGTATGTAGGGCGTGGATATGAATGGGGTCAAGGCCAGGGATTTGTGTTATTTACGAAAGCTGAGCACATGGTAGTGCCATCCACTCCTTGTTTACCATGTGTGTGTTTGGGTGAGCTCACAGGCATTAGTGACCCCTGGGCGAGCCTGAGGAAGAGTCTATGGTTACTAATGGGTTACTTGCATACATTCACTCCTCTGAGCATCATGTGACAAAAGCAGCAGAGGGGGTACAGGAACTAGAAGTTATGAAATGCATGTTGTTGCATCATCAGACCTCTCATTTATCCCACCACATCCCTGTTCTCATGTCACATTTGTTTGTTTCCACTCTTCAGCTTGATGCATTTCTATCATCTGCTCTGTTGTTGATGTTCGAGCTGTAGGAACAGAGTTCACCTTGTTCAACTACTCCCTGCACAAACAAAGCGAGAAAAAGAGGAAGGACATGCTGATATTTAAAATAAATAGACGACTGATTAGGCTCGAGGTACAGTAATAGGCACTAATAGTGTTAAGCATGCAAGCTATTAGAGGGGCTTAGCTTTTGGTATGTCAGTGTGTTTGTGTTCTTGCACCTGGGTTGGGTGTAAAACTGAGTGTACATGTAAGGTAATGTCACATATTTAAAATAGAAAAAGTAGAACAAAAGCAGAGATACAGTTCTTAAAAATCTTGCATACTGGCTTGGTGTGTGCTCCCTTTGCAATAACTGTGACAAAATGACTGTTTTAAATTTGTTGTAATTTCTTAACTCAGACAGAAGCAACTTCTCATTTTTTGAGACTGTTTATTTTGGCAGCTGGAGTGACAGCCCTCTCTGGCAGAATTTATCAGCTGCAGCTACTGAGCTAATTAATTAATGGGTTAATTCATGAGTTATTTTTTAAACTTTGTCTTTGGCTGACTTGTAATGTTTCTGGCTCACTCAAAAATGAGAATCCTGCATGACTACATGACTACCTCTGTACGTGATATCTTGCTAAATCAGCAAAGTAATGATGAAAAAAAAAAAACTGAAGCAAGAGCCTGCAGTTCCAAGTGAAAAGTCAGCACCCTCACTAATTTATTATACATGTAGAACATATTCAAATAAAGGAGCGGCATTGGGCGGCAGCGGGGAGAGAAGGAAGGGGGGGCAGTGCTGGGAGGGAATTCAGTATCCTGACGGCCTGGTGGATGAAACTGTCTCTCATTCTGCTGGTTCTTGCCTGGAGGCTCCTCATCCTGGAGGGCAGAAGGCTGAAGAGGCAGTGGGTGGGATGGGTGGAGTCACCCGCAATGCTGAGTGCTTTGCGGGCCAGGCGTGTGGTGTAAATGTCCTGGAGGGAGGGGAGGGGGCCACCGATGATCTTGATTCCGGCAGGATGCGGTGCAGCCGTCGTACCACACAGTGATGCAGCTGGTCAGGATGCTCTCGGTGGTTCCACGGTAGAAGGTGTGCATGATGGGGACAGGTGCTCTGGCTCTTTTCAGTCTGCGGAGGAAGCAGAGGCGCTGCTGAGCTTTCTTGGCCAGTGATGCGGTGTTGCTGCTCCAGGAGAGTTCCTCAGTAAGGTGCACACCCAGGAACCTGGTGCTGCTCACTCTCTCCACAGCAGCACCGTTGATGGTCAGTGGAGGGTGCTGGGCGGAGGCTCTCCGGAAGTCGACAACAATCTCCTTCTTCTTCTCCAATCAAATTCAATACTTCCCTTTCCCTCCCTCTCTTGTGCGAGCATGTGGTCCATTCTGTAAATGTCATATCATGTCTGATTATAGCTGTAAGGAACATGAAACATTAAAAGTCACCGTCTGTATATCTGAATAACAAAATGCCATCAAGGTAATTCATAAAAAGCATCTGGTCTTAATGGGTTAATAAATAAATAAACATAGGACGAAAGTGAGATGTGTGCTTCATTGTCAAACATGTTTCACTTCAATAATAGAAAAGGTTCTGAGGCTGAGGACTAACCAACAAGTTTTTAAAATTCATGTTTGGTAAACTTCCCCAAATCAACGAGCAAGACAAGCTAACACTTAAACTGTGCGAGTATTATCCCACACAGCAAATGCCACAAAACAATGTAGTTAACTAAAGTTATGTTACCTGTTGGCTTTGGAAGCAACTTTAGGCCACTGCTACTTATATTAGATATACCCATCCAAGAGCACCACCTTCCAGACTTGTTTACTAAGAATCGCTCTCACTATTGCCCCATGCACACTGCTTCAGCATGTTGAGAAAACACTAAAGCTTGACAGACCTGCCGTACCTGGTAACCGTTGCAAAGTTATGATTGGAAAACTGCACTTAGGAGGTTCGGTGAACAGCCACTTACAGTCACTTTGTTCTCAGGTGTAAATGTAGTTTCATGGTTACATTGTCACTGTCAGTTACATCCAAGATATTGCACAACACACACAACACAAATGAGTAAACAGGAGATGTGTGTGGGTGGCGGCGTACATATGTTATATATATTATGTTACATTCAGCTGATCGTGACCCCCTGCAGGAGACTGCATGTTTAGGCATGTCGCGTGAAGATTGTGTTGCTCCGTCTGTCATTTACTTGTCGGACTCATTCTCATGGCAACAAATTCAATATAAACAAATAAATGTAAGAGCAATCGCCCTTGCAAATCAGGACTCACCTTATCTGTCCATAAAGGTAGTTATATAGCCACCAGGTACCTGTAGATGTATATAAATCATCTGCTAAACACATACCACACTTGTTTTTTTGCACATTGAACATACACAGTCTCCGGTTTTTATGTGGGCACAGAAAGTACGTGAACATTCCTGCTAGCTGTACTGGATGTTCTTCCTGCCTCTGGGTCAGTTTACTCAGAGTTGAAAGGTTACAGCACTTAACAGAATGATGCATACATAAGTCACAGTTATAGATACATAAAAAGTGTGTATGCAAACAGACACAGAGATGTACACTTGTGTAAGCGAACTGGTAAACCATTCATGAAGCTGTCGTGCAGCAAGCTTGTGTGAAATGTGCAGTCTTTGGGCCAAATCACTCCCATATGTGTGTGTGTGTGTGTGTGTGTGTGTGTGAATGTGCAAGTGACTCGGCGATGGAAAAAAGCTATTTAAATCACAGCAATCATGTGAGAGTGTGTTCAAAATGGGGTGCATGGTAGACAGTATGTTTGTGTGATTGTGCATGTCTGTGTGAGAGGATTTGTGTGTACTGTATGAGGTCTGTGGTCTGTGTCTGTGTGGTGTCTTTTGCCTGCAGCCCACAGTCCTTACTGGTTCAAACTAGTTTATCTGTCATTGTGGGGTATATGGCTGTGGCCTCGCCACACAGAGTCACTTGTAATAACACAGGGGTTTTGCTCTGCCTGTATAAAGGGTGGTGGTTGATGAAGTGAGGTGTTGCGTTTGGGCAGATTTGCACAAACCAGTTTGGTGCCAAATTCAACCACCGCTCCTCTTTCCAGCTACTTCACAGAGCGCTGTGAGGGCGAGGCAGGGGGAGAGAATACACAACCGTGAGCAAGTGGTTAGGCAATTACACAAATAAACCAAAGCGATATGAGAAGGAGAGAAAAAGGAGCTACAAAGATTCAAAGAGGAAGATTGATGCTGAAAAAGCTGCGAGGGGAAAGTTTCTGTATCGTTCACAGGAAGTGAAGCTCAGAGTGTGCTACCCCACACAGGAAGTAGAAAGAGTGGGTAAGAGGTCGTCTGAGCCCACAGGGGGAAGTTCCTTCAAGGCTTCAACAGCTGTGTGTGATATCTACTGGAGCCTACAGTTACATGTAAGGCTGAATGCAAAAACATAATTCACAGATCATCAGTACATGCACCAAATGGAAAGAATTAGAGATTCAGATATACCTGAACTTGCGCTGCATGAGACAGAGTACTAATCCAGTACAAGTAGGTAAAAATATATATATTTATAGAATATAGAATGAATGCCACAAACTTTATTTTATTGTTTACCCTACTGGAAAATCAACTTTTCTTTGCCGCACTAAAACAGTTGTTGCAAGTTCCCAGTGACATCAAAGCACACACGACCTGCCCTACGCTTTTTGGTAGATTGGTTGGTACGAATTCATATTCTCAAACTCACCCTAACCAAACTAACCAACCCAAACCAATGAAGGCAGATTAAGGCAATCAGAGTCGGAGTAGGGTGTGTCATGAATTTGCCCTCCTGGGGAAAAAAAGGCGAATGGGACTGTCCCGTTTCAGGGCTAATAGATTACATGGTATCAGATCAGTGCACAGATGTGTACTTTCCGATACCCAATACCACATTTTAGTCAGTATCAGTGGCATTTCTAATACTTGTATCCAATATCGGAACAACTCTACTCAGAATATGGTTACACCAATCCTTGGAGCGTCTACTTTGGTTTGTTAGAGTGGCTAAAAAACAAACTTTAATGGGGCACTCTGCCTATTTTGCATATCAAAGTAAATTTCACACACATCACATCACAGGGACCTCAGTATGCCTCAAACAAACAAGGTCGTATGATGTGTCGTCCAAGTCCTTACTCCTGTGAAAATATCTGTATAATGTCCTCCATGGATCCAAAGCAAATGTTATCAAGTCAGAAGTGACACCATTTCTCAGGCGACATTGCTTGGCCTTAAAAATTACAGAACCCCTGCATTATGGGCGTTGGGTTTCAAAGATACAGTATGAGTGTTTATCAGATAGGGATGTTATCAAGTTTCATTATGAGAAGTACAGCATCAAGTAATCTGTGGAGGTTTTCAGTCATGCAGGTCATCTTTCTTCAAGAAGGGTTAAATCTGGGGCAGCTACAGACCTGTGAAGACGTTTCACCCCTCATCCAAGAGGCTGGTGGCGACATCCGATAGGCAGAATCGTAGCATCCAGCGTTTGTGACTCATACAAGGCACTAAAAATCAGGGTATTTCAGCCTCTGCTGCATTAACGTGACCACACATAATATTGCTTTTATTGGCACTGAGACACCTGAGATTGAATTCCTCCTATAATTCCGCCAACTCTGCTCTAAATCAGGGTTAAATGTTGAGTAAATATGATGGCAAAGTCTGTCTTGCTCATGTAAATCTACAGGGATTGGGTTTTACTCCTCCTTACTGCCAAAAACTTGTTTACTTGAAACTAGGCATTCGGGAATAAATAAACCACACAGAACAATCCAGTTCAGTGTGCTCGCTGACCAGCATCGCCCTCGAGATATTGACTGTATTATTCTTCTCTGCTTCATGTCCCACATGAATAATCATTATCTCTGTATGTCTCAGTTTCTCTCTCTCAGATCTCACAGATTTCAATATCTCATTTCACACATCAGTCTTGTGTTCTTACTGTATTACTTTCACTCTTAGTTCATCGTTTTCACACCGGCTCATCCTTTCCCCCGCAGATGCTCCTTTCTTTTCTCTTTGTCACACACACACGCGCACACACACACACACACACACTCTCACTGACAGTGACTAAGGTCGGCTTGTTATTGTAGGCAGCTGGCGGAGGGCTTTCCTGTCCAAACAGCGCAAACGCTGAGGTGGCAGAGCTGTGAGGGACACGGAGAGACACACAGAGGAGAGAGAATAGGCTGAGTGGGGTGACCACAAGCTAATCCTCGGGCTGGCCAGAGCTGGGGTTGGGGGGGGGGGGTGGAGCAGGAAACAGAGGGCATGGGAGATGGGCGAAGGCCAACAAGTCCTTCCTCTCTCGCCCCGAATGGCTGATTCGCTTGGACCTACACATTCACACGCATACATGAGGTTGTTTGCACAGCCATGTGCAAAGACTTGCATGAACACATAAATACACGCTTGCTGGGAGCAAACAGCCAAACATGACCTGCTCCACCACCCACTGAGTTTGTCAGAGGAGAGTTGTGGTGTTACTCACCTCCAAACTTCTTCCTCATATCTTTTTCTCCCTTGTTTACTGGTGAAAACTCACTGCACTCTTTTATTTACTCAGTGACAGAAAATGATCTGCATTGTGATTTGAGCTGTGATTTGCTTGGACGTCATTCCAGAAAGCCACACTGCAATTAAATAAACTGTACAGAAGCCAAAGCTTCCTTCAGGCCACAGGTAATATTAGATGATGAGTCATACCTCTCATTGAGTCCAACTTCCTGCTGTCAGACTCTGTCGGTGCTCCTCTGGGTGTTGAAGTAATATTAACACTCGAAGAAGTGTTAATGTGGAAGCTTTTAATGTCCTCTCTTTATGTTTATATGTGTGACATAGAACTGAAGCAATGCACAGAAGATTATTCAGCAACTATTTTGATTAATTAGCTAACATTCATTAGTTGCACCTTCTCAGTTGTGAGGATTTGCTGCTCTGTCTTATGTGACAGCAAACTGAGTATTTTTGGGATTTGGACTGTTGGTCAGACAAAACAAACTCTAGGAAGATGTCACCTTGGGCTTTAGGGAACTGTGATTGACATTTCTTTTTTATTTTCTGATATTTATAAACCAATTCATTAAAGGACCAGTGTGTAGGACTTAGTGGCCTCTTTTCGTCTTGTTGCTGATTGCAATCCCTTGCCTCATCTTCCTAGGATGAAGGAGAAACTATGGCAGCATGCAAATGCACAAACAATACGAAAACACCCGATCTAGAGCCAGTGTTTGGTTTGTCCTTTCTTGGCTACTGTAGAAACATGGTGGTTCAACATGGAAGAGGACCCACGACATGTAGATATACAAGGCTCATTCTAATGAGTCTTATTTTCAGGCGATTACGTGTATATTATATTCCATTTTTGCTATTTTCTGTAAATAGAGCCCCCTACGTCTTTCACATTGGGCCTTTTAATTGATAGCAGTTGACAGATTAATAGATAATGAAAGTTATCATTAGTTGCAGCCCTAGTGTAGTACCTTAAATTGCTAAAATCTTTTATCTATCTTAGTTTTCATGGTATCATAAAGATATTTGAAGGGCCAGAAAATAGCTGGACTTGCATATTTCTGGGGTGGACCTTTGCAAAATATGTCTTGTGGTGACATTTTGCAACATTTTGGCATTGAGACTGTGATTCTAAAAAATGATTGGTTATCCCTGTAATAGCTACAGTTTGGACGATTTTCACGCTGACCATTACATCGTTACAAAGAAATCAGTATAGGCTTGGAACAATCAGTCCAACGAGTGGTTTAGTTTCAGAGTAACAGTTAAAACTTGGCATTGAACTGTCTGAAGAAATGTGAAACCAGTTGTTCCTCACTGATATGAAAAGTGCCTTTCTGTCTTGTGACTATTAGCTATTAGTTTCCTTGAATGAAAATTATGCTCTAGTTAAGGGGGAAATGCAGTTCAATTGGATACTTATTCATTAGTTCTGATGATGCAGTGAAGTCAGCACCAAAACTTAGTTAATGTTTGATAGAGATTACAGTTACAGATGTTTTAAAAACCTAAATATTATGTCAGTATTCTAGTCATAGATGCCGGCAGACAGTATGAGCTGTACTCCCAGGGTAAATGACCTGAAGAGCAACCTGCTGAGGGTCATGTGACCCCCTCCCTCCACCACCACCACCACCTCAGCCGCTCAGTGTTATGTAACCCTTGGGGTGAGACTGACGGCTGCAGGGGGTTTATTTCCGTACTGTGACGCTCCTGTGTGACATTCTACACAAGCCTAAACTGATAACGTCCTCTAGTTTATGTTTTTGCATTTCCTCTTTAACATGCAAGTTTGAGACAGGAAAACTCTCATCATGAAAACACAGCTGACACTGATATTACAGTGGGAACAGCCAAATAACACAGAGAAAGGAAAAGGGAAGGACCAGAAACCAAACAAAGAGTGGAGACGCCCTGGAGAAGCACTGGGCAGTGGGAACTGTGTGCCTTCTCCACTTTGTGTTTTCTCTCATATTAGCAGATGGCTCTGCTTTCGTTGAAGTTTTTTTTTTTTCCTTATCAATGTCAGTGAAGAGAGAAAGGAGAGAGGAAGAGATAGTCTGAGGGAAAGAGGAAGAATGGGCAGACTGGGAGTTTAGGAGATGACTGAGGTGAGACAATACTGGGAATTAGAGAAAAAAAACACATGTGGAGATGCTGAATAGACAATGAAAAGACAGTGCTAGAGGGGATAGAGTGGGAGTGGTTATTTTGGCAGATAGCCGATGCAGCTGCTTTAGACAAGGCCCCTACGCAGCAAAGATCAGGAAAATATTAGCCACACGGATACACACTTTCTCTCTCTCTCACTCACACACACACACACACACGTCATCTTAAAGACCGTCACCTTTTGGCATCGGATGCTTGTTTTTGTCTTCTGTGCTCTCGAAGGGGGTTTTGGACGCTTGATTTAAATCTCAGGAATTATAAACTGGAAGGCCGTCACGGTTTGATGATGCAATCAAAGGGCTGCTGTTAATAAGTTATTTATTGAGTATACAGACTCTGTGGAAACGAATAAAGAATGGACAGCGTATGCGTCACATCACCCAAAGGTTTCTGAAGACACGTCTTGAAGCTCAAAATCTGTGGCGCTGGCCGCTGCCATGTTGGTAGTCCTGCTTCTGCCGCCTATCGGCTAATCTAAAAATGGGCAGAGACGTGGATCATCAGCAGACCTGAGGCGAGCCGAATAACGCCTGGATGCTCAAACAAGACATCTGCACCTACCTGTCAATCAAAGCGTCCATGCTGTTAATACTGCATAACTTTAAGCCTTAATATAATTTGAACATCAGTACAGTTGTCATGAATGGGGAAATTAGCTATAGAGACTATTGAACTGTTTTTTGTAGCAGGTTGTAAACATGTTTATTTCTGCTGTGAAGTAACATGGGGACTTATGGAGATTGACTCACTTCTGGAGCCAGCCTCAAGTGGACCCTCGAAGAACTGCAGTCTTTGGCTTTTTCGCCTTGGGTTCACTTCACAGCCATGGAGGTTGAAATCACAAATAATCACTTCTTACTCACTTTGGTCCACTCTCGAGGTTTCAGTCGCATGTCACTGCCTTCATCAGTTGATGGAGTTTCATATTATTCACTGAAGGTTTAAGTGATAGTAGAGATGCAAGTAGGAAATGCAGGCAGAGCGAGAAATGTGTTTTTCACACTTTAAGAGCTAATAAAAGCAAGCTAGTGTTTAAAAGTCAGTAAAACAGCCTGTACTTTACCTTCTTATGACTTAATATGCAATCCAAGTCTAACATCCTGAAGTTTCAGAGCTGTTGCATAACTACACAAGTGCACCGTCATTCGCACTGCATCCATCAAACCGCTCTCTTTGCTCAGCAACTCCAGCACATTTGACATGAAGGTGTAAAACACTCCTGCTGCTATCTAGAATTAATGAGCCGCATGTTTAGGTGTATGTTTGTCTGTGAAACTAGCTCATCATTATTGACTGTACAGCAGAGCAGGACCTCCAGGTGACAGCTAAGTGACGCAAACACATTCACATACAGTGCACACGAACACACAATCACACACATACAGACCAGCTAT
This sequence comes from Argyrosomus regius, assembly GCA_946959425.1. Classification (NCBI taxonomy): domain Eukaryota; kingdom Metazoa; phylum Chordata; class Actinopteri; family Sciaenidae; genus Argyrosomus; species Argyrosomus regius. Next base: position 10,136,656 of record OX336901.1, on the reverse strand, counting down.
GTCCAGAGGGGACACGATGTTCTGTTGACCCCAGAGTTGGAGGACAGTGGGGAAATATAGGGAGCAGCTATGGTGACATGTCCATTAACATGCCTGTGAGAAACAGCACCCCGCCTAGACCCCAGGCAACCTTTTTCTGACTCTGCTTATTTAACTGTGTGTGTGCGTGAGTGTGTGTGTGCACTCGTGTTCTCTGTCAACATGTATTGTACCCCTGCAGGTCATTGTTGAGTAACTCTATACAGATGTGTGCTGTCTGTTTATTGAAACAGTTGCCTTATAGCCAGATTTTATTAAAACAGAATGTGAATCACATATTTGTGTAGCTTTATTTGTCAGGAATTTATTTATTCAAAAGTTACATGAGCTTTTAACCAAGCGGCAACCTCCGTGGCTGAGAAATGAAGCCAATGCTGAAGTGCCAAAAACTGCAGCTCCTCAAACGGCCACCTGAGGCTGGCTACAGAACGAGTCAGTCTCCATAAGCCCCCATGTTAAAATGTCCAACTTCACAGCAGAAATAAACATGTTTACAGCCTGGTACAAAAAACAGTTCATTGGTCTCGATAGCTAATTTCCCCGTTCATGACAACTGTACTGAGGGTGAATTTTTATAGACCTCACCTGTTAAAATTATATCAAGGCTTAAAGTTATGCAGAATTAAAAGTTAAAAGTAAGATTTTCTCTTGTGTCTCCCTTATTTATTAAATCAACTCATTTTTCTGACACAACTGATTATTTTTTGCCCAGTCTTAACTGACCATCTAATGAAAATGATGACTTGGATATTTAATGAAGGACACAGCTGTAAGTTCACCTGCTGCCTTTCTATTAAGGCACTTCATAAATTTATGTCACGGTCAGTGTTCAAGTTCATTACCATGGAGCTGTAACTCTCTGATGTGTGTGTGTGTGTGTGTGTGTGTCTGTGTGTGTGTGTCCTGTCAGAGTCCTCTTTTCCTGGCTGCTTCCTGTTCAGATCCAGGGGTGTGTTCCACTTCCTTCCTGCACTGCCACAATCTTGGTCAGGCTTCCTCCATGTCTTCCAGCTTTATGAAATCTACTGTGTATGACTGTGTATGTTGGCCTGTGTCTCCGTACACAAGTTTGTACGAGACGTGTGCACATGCAGGTGTTGATGTGGGCGCACACGGAAAATGGGACGCAGGGCTTCCCTGCTGCGATGTTGTTGCTGTTGATGTGACCTTCGCTCTACAAGCGCAAACATCGCCTGACACCTTTCGACTCTAGAGAAAGACAGATAAGAAAAGACCTGAAGTAACTTTCCCTCACTGTGACGTCACCGCTTGTGAAAATCCTGTCACAAACCAGCTTCACATTTTTTCATTCACGTCTTTCTTTGGGTTTCACCTCTTTTATCAATCCTACCTGACTTTGTCCTGCGTCACCGATACCTGCCAAGAGGTTACGGTATCATCGCTGCTGGTTCAGACTCTTAGAGACATGGCAACACAAAAAAAGCAAACAAAAAGAGCGAATGCAAAAAAAAAAAAAGTCAAAGTCTTGGCTCGTGTTTATGTGGTTCGCACTTCTCCGTCATTGATGAAATGGCAATTTTTTTGCAACACAAAGGAATGTTTCTGCTTCCCGTCTGGGTGCTGTTGTTTGTTGACCGTTGCAGACTTTATTGGCTGCTTGTTGTGCTGGTGTTACACCAGTTAAATCTTATTTTGCTCTTTTGTAATCTGGATAAAGGCAGAAAGCCTGCTGTTCACTTCAAGTGTCCAAATAATGTTTGAACATTCTTTAAGGGTAACATTAGTGATACAAACATTTTTTGTACTTTCATGCACCGCCAAGAATCTGATCTATGTATAGATACTGGATGTCTGCCTGTGTATAATATCTGTATGTTTATGTTAGTCTTTGTTTAGTTTTATGTCTGTATTGTATCTTTCTGTAAATGTTTATCTGCACTGTGTATAAATATATTCACAGCTACTGGAACCCGGAGGTAACAAACTTTTATTTGTCACAAACATGGACAGAAAAGTAGTTTCTGATACTCATTACACAGTGATTGACAACTGATTAATCATTAAGAGCTTACAAATTACAAAATGCATGCATAGTCCATTCTACAGTATCACCTTGAAATCAGTCATATCAAATATGTTTCTACATTGTTTAATCATTTCAGCTGTAGGAGTGTCAGCATTGACATCACTCGGGGAGTATTTGTAACTAAAACAACCAGATAAAGAAAAGTAGCAATGATAACGGCGTCATCTGCATTTCAAAACTGCTGCTCCTGCAAAAGATGAAACATAATAATCTTGTGCAACTTGTGCAGTACATTGTGCAGGCATTAATTAAATCAGACTGAAAATGCAAGACACAGAAAACAGAGCCTGACTCATATCAAGTAGAAAGATGACACTCTGATCTCCTCAACACATTATTCAAGATAACAAGGTATATCATAACCTTTATTTATATACCAGTATGCTCAGTTTTGATTGATAACAAGTTCACTTCCGTTCTTGAGTGTTTGTTGACAGTCCTTCTGGGAAATTTAAACCTGTTGTAATAGATATGTTTGGCCACTTGGAGCAGCGGAAACAAGCTGACATAGTATCACCTTTTAAGTTGATATGGTGAACTTGTTAGCAAACAGTTGCTTATTTACACATCCAGCAGTTTCCGAGCACCTTTATTATTAATTTGGAGTCATGTTTCTGGTCATTTTTTGAGTGTTCTGTCTAGTAATCACTCTGTTTGGACCTCATTACTCCTAACTGAAGCAAATATCTGGTTACTTACCTGATAAATGCTCAAAAAAACCTTTTGTCTGTCATGTGATGCTCAGGTTGTGTACGGTGAGTTTTTTTTATTGTTGTATTATTGTATTTATGTGTGCTGTGGTGGTTCTCCCTGAGCACAGAATATCAGACTGATGATGAGTGTAACATTATCCGAGGGTGGACATTTTTATTTAAGGTGGATGCTGACAGTGAGGTGTAGTACATGGGCAGACAGGATCTGGCTTACTTACTGTATATTGACCCTGTGGAAGCTTCTCTGGCCCGTCTGAGACTATTTCAATGTTTGTGTGCGGCTGCTATAGAAACCATCTATTTGATGGGAGGACAGGTCCCCTATCTCGCCCACTCTCAGTCCACTCTTATGAAGCACTTTGGGAAATATGCACTTTAACTTACTGCCAGTGTTAGACACACAATCACACGGAGATAACCGGTAAATTTAGGCCACGACAGATGTCCTACATGCCGGAGCAGACCGACCAGCAGCAGTTCCTTTAAGGTTCGCTGTTAAAGTTCATTATTTTGTCTCTAAATGGAAAATCCAGTGCATAAAAACCAGACAAACAAAACAGGAAGACTTCAGGAGCATTTCTAAAAGCAGACGAGTAGACAAAAACAGAAATACAATTGTCATGTGCCCTCTAAGATGCAGACAAACTAAGCCACCTTGGCTGCTGCTGGAGATATTTTAATACATATGTGTTTTAAATAACACTACTTGCATGACAGTGTCAGTCTAGTCCCATAGACAGCCTGACTTTTGGACAGATAATGAGACACCCTCCACAAATATCACGCCAAAAAATGTGCTGATTGCATCAACACTTCTAATCAAACACCTCATTCGCACCTCGCAACCCAAACTTTGTCCCTAAATATCTCACCCACTGCAAGTCTCGTTCAGTTTCTTTCAAACAAAACAACTTGCACAACCCCACTTCAAAGCAAACGTTCTCCTACACAGCCCGCAAAACACCAAACAATCCCCCGAAGAAAGGCCTGGCTTAAAAGAGAAAACACAATCTGTCCTCTGAGAGAAAAGCACTTTTCAAGAAGCCAGTGTTTTTCAGCGTTCACAGAAAATGGTGTGGAAAACATATTTGCCTCTTTGTTCCACAATTGTTTCCATGCTGTATAATCATTTCAGCTGTAGGAGTGTGAGCGAGGGGAGATGCCTGGACAGTCACAGGGGGAATAGCTGTAAGTAGGACGATACAATGAAGATATGAAGAACAACAAATGGTGCAAAAAGCCTTGAAATCGACCAGAAAGCTGAGAGTGCAGCAAGCATATTCACTAGCATATTCACTAGTCACTTTTTTAGGGAGTGCCTCCCCAGCAAAGTCTGAGGACTTGCGGACCGACTATAACTGGATTGTGTTTGCGACGGGGGGGCAGCAGAGGAGGTACAGATGGGGCCCTGTTTTCCATGTTCATACTTGCAGTGTCCCTCTTCAGTCAGGCTGTCAGTATGTGGAACAGTCGTGAAGGGCCTTGGCTCAGGCCTTACTGTTTTTTTGTTTTTTCCACAGAGCTGATGAATTTGCTGGGGTTTGAGCCGTAGCATCTGTTGCTTTGAGGGGGCCTGCTATTTATCAAACTGAGGCTGAGTCTGCTGGGAGCCCAAAGGGAAAGAAACATGGCTTACTATATAGGTTAACCCCCCCCTTTCTCCTTTGCTACTCTCCCCTTTTTTACCCTCAGCCCTCAATCTGAAGGCGTGTTATTCAGAGCTGTGTTTGTGCGAAGGGAATAACTTGGAGGGGGTTTATGGGGGATACTAAAAGAACATAGGGGGCGCGGAAGGAAAAATCAGAAAGATTGAATGTGGCTAACAGTATTTTGACTCTCTTGTGTCATAGTTAAATGTACGAAAAAATTGATTCTCCTCCAAGAACTTGGCACCCGATGTTGTTTTTCGAAACTGCTGAAATAGTTGAGTCCTGAAATGCTCATTAGCCCCGGGCTTTTCAGGAATCCGCCAGCATGTTCTTAGAAAGATTGCGCAGAGGGGGAGAAAAAACTTGAAAGTGTGGTTTTAACCCAGGCACCTTGAAGCAATCAAAAACAGTTGTATTATTTGTTTTTGTAGACTATCAGGCCCTCATAAGCACACTTGCATATCGAGACATGTCAGGTCAGGCGCCTCCTATAGTTACTTCTCACCTTTTATGTAAGCTATCTGCTTATATACATCGGCACACAAACACATGCAGGCGTGACCCGAGAGGCTACTCGTCGAGGTGACTAATGCGTCAGTCAGCCCTCGGGCGTGCTGTGAATCCTCCTTTGGCCATATTCTTCTTCTTGACTGTCCCATTGACAAAAACAAGTCAGGGAGGATTGCTTCAAGGCAATGATGAAAGGCAGCGGGGAAACAAATTAACAATGGAGAGGAGGAACAGGGGAAGGTGGGCGGAAGATGAATAGCACTGGTGAAAGAAGGGTATTGATTGACAGAACGGAAGAAAACAGCTCGACTGAACAGACAGAAAACAGTCCAGAGGGTGGACTGGACGAGCTACTGTGTAATGTGAACAGAAAATGAGGTTACATATCTACATAAACATACATGTACATGTATTTCCTCCACGCCTAATGACCCACTTCCACCACCACCGGTCACCTTTCTCTGCCTCTCTTTCCATTTCTCCCTTGTCCCACTTTCCCTGTTTGCTCTGACACTTTCTCTTCCCTTTGCTTTTCTTTGACCTCTCTCCCTCTTTTTCTCTCTGACTCTTCCCTCTCTCATACCTCCGCTGTGATGTAACGCTCCCTAACAAACATGTTTTCTTGACTCGGCTGCTGCTGCTGCTGCTGCACACAGAGGCTCCATTCATACAAAGTTATTTTCTGTGCTTTACATCTTTTTTTTTTTTTTACACAAGATCACAAATAGCTCACATGTCTTCTCCTGCATATGCCCGGCCTGCTGCAGCCAATAAGTCCTTTATTTATGTAAGATGACTCTTGTTATGGGTTTAGTCACCCCAAAACATGCCGCCTGACACGCTACAGAAAATACAGGAGGGAGAAAATGCGCGGCTGTTGGTTTTCCTTTCCTCCGTTAACATAGACTGAGATGAGCAGAGAGTATAAACAGTTTTTTTTTACAGCGCACACAGTAGGCTAGAGGTTCTTCCTCCTCCTCTCTCTCTATTGAGCCCGCACACTTCTGTATGCACACACCTACGCATGCTCTCCAATCAAAACTTTCACACTGAGAGCCAGCAACTGGTCAACAGGATATGAAACCTTCCTCTGCTTTTTTTTCTTCTTCTTTTCTTCTTCATGTCAGAATTGACCTTTCCCCTACTTTTTGCCTTCCCCTTTGCTAAATCTAACCCTCTGCCTCTCGTGTGAGTGTTTTTCTGTGTGTGTTTGTGGTTCACCCGAGTTTGTTTGGTTGGACTTTTTGAGCCTGTGGCATTCTTCTCAAATAGCAGTGAAAAGCAATGATCTCCCTTTGGGCGAACGTGTGCGTTTTGCTCGGCACATCTTGAGCGAGGAAACTTTCCATTTCTGCGCCGTAACTCCGTGCAGACTTGCAGATAATCAGTGTCCAGCTCATTTGCTTTATGGGTTATGGCTGAGTCATTCCCATGTACTTGGTGAAAGGTGTTCGCTCAGAGACGGAGACCACTCTACTCCCCTCCCTCCTTACTGGTGTTAGTGGAAGGGAAGATGACCATCTGCTGCCCCAGTTGCCCAGTGACTGGACAACAGCCTTCCCTTATGGCACAGATCCACTGTCCATTGTCTGCTTGAGACTCTGAGTGTGTGTGTGTGTGTGTGTGTGTGTGTGTGTGCACATTGCATTTAACATGTTTGAGAGGGGACTGTGTACTTGCCTTTTATGTGTGGGTGTTGAAGTTTGTCCTAATCCGTCTTTGTGTGTGTGTGTGCGTGTGTGCCTCTGTGTAGTTAATGTCTGTGTGTCTAACTCAAGGAGAGCCAAGTATTGTGTGAAGCTTTCCTGTGGGAGTCCCGTAGAGAACGCACCCTCACCCAGCAGGACGGTCCGCTGTGCCGTGTGTGCTGACTGGGCCTTACAGTCAGGTTAGTGGAGGGTCAGAGATTTATGAGGCTGTAGGCCAAAACTTTGCTCCGGTGCATCAAGAGAATAGATTTCCTCTCCAGACGTGTGCATGATCGCACACACACACACACACACACACACACACACACACACACACACTATTGTTTGTCCTCGTCATTTGCCTTTATGAACAAGTTGGGGGAAACTAGTGTGTACAAGGTGAGTGGGACGGGTCAAAAAAACAAACAAATGTTATTTTTACACAAATGACACATTCATATATGTAGAGTCCAAAAAAATAAATGTTCATCCACAAAGCTGCAGTTCATCAGCGAGGAGTTTAAGTCTTCAAGGGTTGAAGGTTAAATCCATGCGATGGTAAGCTTAGCTTAGCATAGAGCATAAAGACTGGAACAGGTGGAAACAGCTAGCCGTGCTCCGTCCCAGAGGGAGTTGTTTTTACATTTGTGTTTGTGTACAGATTAAACAAACAAGATAAAAACATATTAGTGAGGATTAGAGCTGCTGTTAGGCAGCCTTTTTTTTTTACCTTTGGACACAGCCAGGCTCTGTTTCCAGCCATTATGCTAAGCTAAAATAACCACCACATACAGCTCTAGCTTTAGTTAGTTTTAGTTAGTTAGTGAGTAAAGTGGGCCTCAAAATAGAAAGTGGTCATCATTAGTTTCTTTGTTTTCAAATTTTAGTTACAGAGATTAAACATTTGCTATGACGTCTGTACTTGTTGCATTTTGTCTCTTTAGCCGTCACTGTTCATGCAAACTCCCCGTTTCATTTAGTCCAACTAGTCCAACTATTGTCTTTGCTGTAAATTTAAAGGAATAGTTAGATATTTTGGCTCATACACTTATTCTTGCCACTTTCTGTCTGTGCCCTAAGTACAAAGTTACAGCCAGAAGGTGGTTAGCTTAGCATAAAGACTGTTCTCTTGTTTGTTTAATCAGAATAATCCAAGAAAGTAACATAAGGGCAGCCGTGGCTCAGTGGTGGAGTGGGTGGTCCAATAACCTGAAGGTTGGAAGGTGAACTGACAGCTGGTGGGGTGGCAGTCCATCTCCTTGCCACGGCCGAGGTGCCCTTGAGCAAGGCACCGTACCCCCCAACATCTGCTCCCCGGGCGCTGTGAATTGATGCCCACCGCTCCAGTATATACGTGTGTATGGCATCTGTCACTATGTGTGTGTTCCTGTGCAAGTGCATGTGTGTTCTGACAGGTGCCAGCTGGATGGGATAAATGCGGAGGAATAATTTCGTGTGTACAAACATGATTAATAAAGTTTCAACTTAACGTATAAGTTAAGATAAGATAAGTTATAATGCCTGATCATACATTTGTAACACTGAGAAATATGAGCTTTTATTTGTCAGTGATTCGAGCTGCAGGCTGTAATTAATAGCACAAAACTAATATTAAGAGAAGAAGTCACAGATTATTAAATGTTGATTATGAATTATCGGTGGCCATCTTTGCTCATAATCCCGTCTTGGCCATGCTGGTATGACACAGGGCTTTCTCTGCACCATTTGGAGTCTCAGCAGGATGCGGACAGACAGACAGACGGCGCCCCAGGTGAGCGCACACTGTGAGGACGAGAGGAGGTTGTTTTGTTAGCTCACTGTTCGTGTTTTGTTATCTGCCCAAAACCAATACTGAAAGATCTGCTGTGGCTAACCACACATTTATTTTCCGACAAAAGAAATATACAGGCCTGTTTAGAAAAAAAATTACACCCACTCAGCAAATGCATCTTTATCTTAGTCACCTCAGGAAGTTAACACGCCCCCCCCCCCCTCCTTCTCTTTGTCATTTGAAAACGAGAGCTCGAGTCAGTTTTTAACTTTTGTGATTGCACATTTATCTCTGGCTGTGTTTAGTTAGTGTTGTTTGATATTTTTCTCGCCCTCCGTTTCGATTTTCACCTCATCTTTTACCCCCCTCCTCCTTCCTGTTGCACACTCTCTCAGACACACATACAGGTGATGGGGAACTGTACTGAGCTCAGTAACTCATTATCCTCCATGCAGCCCTGTCAGTTAGCCGCCTGCTCTTCCACTGCTCGCCTTGGCATGGGAAAGGCGGCAATCTGAGAACTTTTCCTCTCGGGCATGTAGCGGGGGGAAATAAAAGCCCCGAGCGGTGCATTTTTTTGCTGTTTTGCTTGAAGAATGTTGTAAGCACATCCAGCTACAGTTTTGTCAATGGTGCTTGGAGCTCATACCACATACAAGACACTCGTTTATGGGTGACAGAGTTTACAAGGAGCTCTTAGAGTGATGCCAAATGCCTGCGTGGTTCAAAATGTTATTAATTTTTATTACCTTTTAACCCCAAAGTCAGCCTTTAATGCTTAATAATATACTGTAAAGAAGGGGGATAGAGGTTGGTGAATGCTCCTGAGGAAAGCAGGGGGATCTGGGAGATTTGTGGATTGGTGCTGAGCCATGCTGCTTTGGTTTTTAGGTGTGTGTATGTGTGTGTTTGTGTGGGAAATCTGATAGAAATCTGATTTGGCAGAGCTATTATCCCCTTTAGACTTCAACAGTAGGCCCTACACCGCGCTGTGGCTGCCACTAATCCCATAATGGGCTGACTCTGCACTGAAGCCACACAAATACTGTTCCCCTTGGTGAAAATGTGTGACAGTGGGTTTGTTTCTGCTAATGCTCCTCACGTATGTGCTCTGCGTTACAGTGTGTGCATTAGTTGTCTGTAGTGTGTGTGCCTCTTCCTCAGGTGAGTGGGCACAGATAGGTAATCTAGTGTACAGAGTCATCGATTTTCCTGCTGTACAGGAAGTGGCTGGTTATTGATTCCCAGGGACAATGATGTCACTCCAGACGGTGTGGGGTGTTTACTTATCCATGATAAGGTCCGAGGCGCTTTCCCTCCGCACTCTGATCAAATAATCCTCTCCCTCTGTCCTCTTACCTTTTATCACTCTTCTCTCATCACTCTTTCCACCCTCCATCTTTTCATTCGTTGTGAATGCCCTCTTTAACCCCAACCACCATTATGTGTGACATAATCACTGATGAGAGATATCACTTATCGAGTTCATGCGTTTGGCAAGATTTGTAGTCTATTAGGGGATTATTACAGACATATTTCTTCATTTAAATTAAGATAACTTGCCTTTTTTTAACACAGCTGCACACCGATGTAGTCAAACAGTGTGAAATGTGATTATGAAACAAAGTCGGCGGCGTTAAAGCTCCACAGTCTTGTGAGACAGACTTATTACGGCTCTTTGTAGTTTAAAAGGCTTAATCTTTTATCAAGTGTGACACCAGTGGGACACTGCCAGACTTCCTGGCGTTAACACAATGGTATCTACCTTTTGGGGTTACGTAAGACTCATTTATTGCACATCAGCTCCCAGCGTACAGCAGGTCAACTGTGCACCTGTTTTTTAACATTAATACAAAAAAGGTATGAAAAATTAAAATGAAAACAATCATAAAACATTATCTAGTATGTCAAAACAGTATTTTACTCGCTGCATGAACTAACAAACTGATTAATGTTATTCTGTTATGTCATAATATAATGAGCGAATGCTTCACTGGACAGAAGCCATCTTATCTCCTAATTATATGTGACACTTGAAAGTTAGCGAGATATTTGAATCAGACTCGAGTCCACAAGGGGAAAAGAGTTTTTCGGCTGTTGGGTTTGTTCTTTGCAGGCCTGTAATTGATTAACCACAGAGCAAATATGTCCAACACTACCTGTGGCATGAGACAGAGGACCGCACACACACACACACACACACACACACACACACACACACACACACACACACACACACACACACGCACACACACACAGAAACACACTGTCAGGGTTACGAGGTCCACAGAGAGTTTGTAAAAGTGAAGCATACACACAAACCCTAGGCGTTAACCCTGTATAGTTATAAGTTTAAGCAAGATAAATTATTAAAATAAATCATTTTAAAGCACAAATATCCGTCTTATAAGTGTATTATATGTTTTTCTCAACCATCCATACATCAAGCAAACACAGCATGTAATCATGAAAAATGCAAACATGAACAATATTTCTAAATGTAGACGGTATATACTGCAAATAAAAATTTATGAATGACTCAGCATGCGCCGTTTGCGTAACTGGTCGGATATATGGGCATATTTTAAGGCCGGAACATAATGTGCCTAGCTAAGCATTTTCTATATATTTTCCCAGTGTTGTTTTGGACAGTGCAAACTCATGACCTCATGTCATGTGCTTGTGATTTCATATTTGAGGAACTAGTCGGGTATAGTCTCAAAAGGACGACATGCATGTACATGTGCTATGAGTTTGTGTCTGTTGCTACTTGTCCCTCTTGTGTTTGCACACACTGAGTGTGCTGGCTTCGCTTTGTATGTTTTTAAAACTTTGTCTCAGCACCACTTGTTTGAAGTTGTGGTGCAAGAAAAACAGCCTACACCTCAGTCTATTCGAAGACACATATACTGTTATTCAGACTTCTCCCAGTGACCTTTGACTGGCCTGGTTTATTCCTGGTAAGTCGGAGTTTTGGGTGTTGTTGTGTATTTTTGGAATCAGAGTTCACTCAGGAGAGTAAAAAATTAAACAGGTGGCGCTTGGAGGGGAAAACCAGCCTCACATGTCCATGTATAATACCTGCACTTACTGCCTATAGAACAGGAACAATCACAATTTAGGAGAGCCATGCCATTGATTGAAATCCATATGAAGATGTTGGCATATGGCATAAACCCTTTCCCTGAACAGATTGTCCAATAATAGCTTAATAACTTTTATGGGTTAGCTCGTAGCTATCAAGGCACAAGAGCATTTCATACTACATTATTTTATGGGGTTACAGGCAGGTTGTAATACTTGAGATCGGTCTCAAGACCACTTTTTGAGGGTCTCGTCTCAGAATCGACTGCATGTTTACTTGGTCTTGTCTCTGTCTCCAACAAAAAGGACTCAGGATTTCATTTCAAGACCACAACTGCAGAGATATCACCAGTGTTTCCCATTAATCATCTTAAGTGTAACTTGTCCTGTTGCCACAGTTCATAATTAACTGAAAATACTTTTACACTTCGGCCAGAGCGTAAATCCCACGATAAATGTACTGAGAAGACTGGAAGCATGTTAGCTATCAAGTATGCTATAAACTTTCTGATCTTGGTCTTGTTGTCTTGTCGTGATACACCCTGGTCTTGGTCTTGGCTTTGACTTGGTTTAGCTGGTCTTGACTACAACACAGGTTACAGGTTTTGTAACAAAAAACAAAAAAACAAACCTGTACATGTTTGCACATCCGCTGTGTTGTATTTCTCCACTGTGTGGAGTGTAGGGTAACGTTAGCAGGTTTGTCTTGCTCTTAATTGGATTTGGGGAAGTTTACACTCCAGCAACTGTAGCCAAACTCATTATCAAGATAGTGGTACAGTCTACAGTTTGCCAAACACACTGGTTACTTCTCACCCTTAAAGTCATTTTCTTGTAACAAAACATCTATTAAAAATATGAAAAATAAAGTATAAAACACAACTTCTGTCCACGTATGTAAGCTTAGCTGTCAGACAGGGTGATGTTAGAATAAAATAACAGTCTAATCTTACATTTTTCCTTATCAGTCTCATAATACTGGGACTTGGGGTCTATTCTGTAATACCAGGACAATACTCTTCTTTTTTTTCTATTTATGTCTTCTGCATGAATCATCACCTGGTAAGGATGTTGTTTGTTTTGTCCTTAGACTTTATTTTATGTTATGTGAATATTTAAGACCCATTTACAGGATTTCTGTTTTACGAGTCAGCATGGGACCTTATAAAGACAGCCAGAGGCAGCATTTTCAACCAACTCATGGAGCTAATGTTAACTTAATTAACTGGCTAGCTGCAGCTGATTAAATCGTCTAGCAATAGTTGTCAGTTGAGCTGAAAAATTGATGGTCGCCAGCTGGAAATGAGAGGTCTGCTTTTTGTCTACAGCTGTCTGAAATAAAGGAGTCATTGTTTCATAAATTATTAAGAATTTCAAGTGTTAAATCTGGCAGCATTATAATTGTAAACTGTGCAGCGAAGAAGGGAAAGCTTGATAGTTGTAGCAACAGGTAATCAGGAAGGCAGAGGTTTGTGGATGCTCAACTATAACTTCATGCAAAAACTTAATTTACACTTTTAAAATGTTCTTATATTACATATGGGGGAGATTTAAGTCACTATGGGAAAACTATCTGTTAACAGAGGCAGTGGAAATATTAATCGAATAACATTTTTACGTGTCATGTGACTTTAAATTTTCACCTTCACTCTTCAGCGTCTCCACTGTTCAATGTCGTACGAAGCACAGACAGCTTAAAATAATCTCTAAAATGACTGGAAATGTTGAGTCAGTGTTGACGGGTGAACAGGACAGAGACCAAGGTGATCGAGTTTCCACCTAATCAAACAGACATTTCATAAACGATTAAACATTAATGGGGCAGCTGCCGTGACGTCGCAGTCAAATGAGGTTCTGCCAGCTATTTTGTTCTGCCATTCAGTACCGGGGCTCATTGCCTATTAATGAAGTAATAGGACACGGTGAAAATGGTTCTGAGGGCGAACGATTAGGCCATATCACTTCCTACCCCCTTAAAGAATAGCAGTATCACTTCCACTCTTTGCAATCAAAATGCATCCTGGTGAAGGTTACAGATTGAGAAGATAGATAGTGAAAAAAAAAAGAGGGCAGAAGTGAAACTGACATGAGAACAGATTAAGTGCAATAGTTTCTAATCTTTGCTGCAGCCTGTATTATGTGTTACATCAGATGTGATCATTGTCTGCTGTCTAAGCTGGTATACCTCACACTGGATCTCTGCGATCAGGACTGCCAACCTTTCTTGTTCTGTTATATAAAATAAGACTGGCTTGTTTTCTACGAGCAGCGACACGGAAATGATTAAACCTTAGTCTCAATGGCTCATCAGCCACTGAATCAAACCAGCCACTTTTGATTACTAGTTTGCTGTTTCTATCTGCTGTTAGAAACGTGTTTATTGGTTTGTTTGTGAGTGAATCATCTCCTTTCTGCATCCTCACAGAAACAGGTGAAGAGTCTGATCTTTTGTGCTGGGTTTACGGTGCCCGTTAAAGAATTATAGGGTGATGATCAACAACTTTTTTGGCCATGTTCCCAGTGACATGAGTCATTTTCTTTTTTGCTCAGTCAGCAGAACTGAGGTCTTGTCAGAGAAACAGAGAGAGAGAGAAAAAAAACAGCTGTGCATGCCAGGAGGCACACAGCAGCGTCCGATCAGAGGGGCTGTTTTCTTTGGGGCTGTTAGAGGCCCAATGCTGGTATAAGGTCAGCTTTGTTAGTCTCATGTTTTTGGGTGAGTTGCAAAGTTAGATTTCACCGTGCATATCTTCAGTATCTCAAACATTTGCTACGATACGATGGAGTGTTGTCTTCCATGTTATTACAGAAACTATAGAGAGAAAAGAGGACAGGTGAGGCAGGACGGTGGGTTTTTCATTGATTTGTGGTGGCTGTGTCATATCAGGCTAAAGATAGCAGAGGGAGGGTTTGGTATTTTCTGTTTTTCTATGGGATCTTTTCTGTTGGGAGCCTGTTGTATTGTGACAGCTGCCCTCTCCCTGTTAGAATAACATCCCCGGGAACTCTCTCTTCCTCACGTGCACACAGGGGTTGCAGGCCAACGCCTTTTCCCCTGGATTGTAGCCTACAGTACATATAGATAGAGTTGTAAAGGTACTGTGCATATGCATGGTTACGCCTGTCAGTATAAAGTCATAAAAGAGAGGTTATCTTTTGTTCCAGATACCTCTTTCCCCTGTAGTTTTTATTTTTTTTTTGGCCTCTTTTCCGTGTTGTCCCTAAGGTCTCTGCAGTTCCTCCACGTTTCATGGAATCCAGGGAACGTTGCTTCCTCCCAATGTTGGTGTGCATTGGTCCAGGACCCGCTGGTCTGGTCTTGGGGAGGCGGGCGGCGGTGGTGGTGGGGGGGCACGCCTCTCCTCTCAGGAAAGCCGGCGCTTGGCGAGACCGCTTCACTCTGATAGCCTGCCAGAATACACACAGATCAGAGAAGAGGCGACTGAGGAAAGAAGAAAAGGGGACCAAGAGTTGCTGAAGGAGGGCCAATAGGCAACTTTGGTCCAGTTAATTCCCACATAGGCTCAATATCAAGTAATAAAATAACACTATATGTAGCTGTCACTTCTCCTGAAGCTTATGATCAACAGGTTCAGACACCAGTTTTAGAGGATGGTTACTGCTCTGTGAGATGGGGGAAACATCTGCAGGTTGTTGCCTGCCAGGCAGGTAGGGGTTAACCCTCCATTCAGCTCAGTGAAGTACTCAGCGATAGACAAACAGCCTCAAACGAAGAGCTGTGTTTGAAGAGTGGGGTGGGGGATACCCTCTTAGTCTGCAGTTTTCACTCTTTGACTGAAGTTTCAAACTATCCTTGTATCTTCAGATAGCATTTAAAAGTACTGATCCACTCGTTTACTGTTAAAAAATAAAGTTAACATTGTTGTTAACATGGTGGCTAGTTGTTTTTCTCAGATGAGAGTTGCTGTGTGAGCCTCCAGGCTAAGTTCAACCATGTGGTTTTGTGTTTGCTGTGAAGTTAGGAGACATTTGTTTTGCCACTTTTTTGTGTCAGTGCAAATAGATCAGTAAAAACTGAAGTACTTTCTATGAAACAGAGCAGATTCGTTTGTTCAGTGAAGTTCATACCTCGGCAGAACTTTTTTTTTTTTTTCTGTTTTCCTTTTCTTTCTTTTTTTTTTCACAGAAACTAGAGAGGCAAAGAGAGAGAGAGAGAGAGAGCGGAGAAGATTGGTTCCTGTAACTGTTGTCCTGCCCTGTGATTGGTGGAAGCCTGTTGCTAGGCTTATGTCAGTGTTCAAGAGTTTTCTGCTTCCTCTCCTCTGTGCACCGATAGGTTAGGTTTGAACTGGTCTGGTGGACTTCTGCCACTTGTTGAACATCCCCACGTTTTTTTGCGGTTCCCTCGCGTCTTACTGCATGAGAAAACACAGCAGCCGCAGAGCTGACAGACGCATATGTACAGAGTTTACATCTGGCATGGCTTCCTCTTCTGTTTTTTTAATCTTATTAACTTTTATCATCTTCTTTATTGGTTTAAGGCTGTTGTAAACTCTGCTCCACATACAGTAAAGGGAAAACAACTGTTATAAGTGAGCGTTTGAGAAAGCAGCTGCCATACTTTTTTAACTTATAAAAAGTTTAGTCAACTAATTCTTGACAATAACTAGTTAGATCTTAATGAAACAGCTACTTTAATTTAAAACTACAAATTGTTTCTCCCAGATTTAGTTCAAGAATGTCATGTCTATCCTCATAACTTTATAAATGTTTAAGCAACATACCATCTGTTGCCTGCTCTGTATCTGTTTACTGGTGTACTTGTACCTTAAATTGCTTACTACGGTACACGAAACGTGGTTTCACTATTTTTCCTGTGAAATTGTGGTATTTCATGCTTTGTTTTGAGTGTGAAACGTTGACACTTTATAGACTTGAAAGCTGCAGGTTGTAGTTTGTGTCTTCACAAAGCTCAGGAATGTTGTCAGCTTAAATTCAAGGAGGGAAATGGATGTTTTTAATCATGTTTGAACCTTTTCTTCATCAAAATACAAACTTTGTAAAGCTTCTTAAATGTGCAGAAGTTTGATAATGTTGTGAAATAGCGTGGGAGTTGCTACATTTACATCATTTAACTGAAGCTTTTATCCCAAGCGAAAACAATCAAGTTACAGTGTGACAAGGACATGTTAGTGCAGCTAACTACTAAGTACTACACATAGAATCCAAAGAAAATATCCACAGTCACGTCGGGGAGGTTTTATGATGTTTATTAATGAAAGAATAACAACAAACTTTACTTGGCATAATGTAACTAAACTAGACGAGATGATACCATATGATATGATACAGTCAACAGAAAATATTGGGGCCTAACTCACCCTCTTTCTGTGAGTCCCACCACCAAGTGCCCTAACCCTAACCCCTAACCATACAACCATACCCTCCAGTACCAATTACCAGAAATTAAGGTGATCCAGAGAACGTGTGTGATCTAAACAAATAAACAACTCAAACTATATACTCGTTTTGGCTCTTACAATATGGGAGGATGTGTGGACATGTTTCATACTAAACCTTTAACTCTGCTTATATAAGCTGATGCTCTCATGTGCAAATATATATGCGTTAAGTTTCTATGGCCACTGATTAATGCATTAAAGTGAGCTAATGTCACATTTCTGTGGCCACAAGAAGCAAATATTAGATCATGCTAAAAAGTTAGCACAAGCTAACATTAGCCGTCATAAGTTACTGGTCATACCACCTTTAAAGACACTTCAGTTGGGTGAAAATGGTGTTTAAGTACCCAGGAAGGTGCAGAAAACAATTTGTTATCATGGCCGTGAAAGTGTTTATTTAAAACAAGTTTTATCTTTATTACTCTTGTTACTCTGAATGTGAATATTTTTATTACCATAAGTGAAAGACCAGTGGAAATGTGTCCATTGTTCAGGCCTTTTCCTCGAACAGATAACCATCTGATGATACACACTGTTAAAACAAATGTGAGATTATTCCTTTTGTTTCCAGGAGCCTTTACTCCATCATAACTAATCTTCCCAATGTTGTCCTAACCCCTGTTATTCCAAACGCCCATCGTATGCACGTTGGCTTAGTGGCCTTCCACTAAGCCACCGTAAAAGGTCACCGGTTTATCCCCTACAACAACTAATGACCTCTGAGCTGCCGTGTTGTCTTGCAAGTCTAAAACCCCAAGTAACAAATGATCTACACGCATGAATAACAAGCATGTTTGAGTGCATCATTTGATCTTTTGCAGTCATTAGCCATGCGAGAACATCATTCAAACCCACTGTAGGTGACATCAAATAACTGATTTGCTTAGGATGTAGGTCTGCAGACTCCCCGGAGACACCTGCATTGTGGTTTTTATGTGTCACACCGTGTACTGAACAGGCTTCAGAAGACACCACAGAACACACCAGATGAAGTGTTACAGATATTTTGTTTTCTTCAATTGCGTGAACAGCAGAGACATAAAACGAAGTGTGCAACACACTCACCTGAAGATACAGGGACTGGAACTAGATGTATAGTTGGACACAAACCTTAACTCAAGGTCCACTTACTAGCTATTTCTGGGACTTTTCCTAGTCTTCCCAGAGCTTATATAATCTTCTTTGGATGTAGCGTTTTGACACAACTTCTTATAATTTCATGTAATTTGTTTATCATCTTTGATTTCCATATTTCATCTCTGGGTACTAACTACAAACATGAACCAGAGATGTAGCCACAGCCGTGATCTAAGAAGGAGCAAGTATGTCGTGATCTCTGCACTCACACAGATACTCCTGATGTGAGTACAGTAAAGCCTCACAGAGTAGTGAGTGCGTGCACTTTGACAATAGTGTTTGGCCCTGTCCGCGAGGCCGGACCCCTGAGCCTAAGCGCTTTTATGTGAAAAGGTTTGGTGTGTCGTAAGCCCCTAACGCTGACCAGCCTCTTCTGCAGCTTTGCTGAGCCATGGGGCTCCCGGCAGCCCTGGGAGTGCTGACTCCAGCCCTGGGAACATGTTTACCACTGCCCCACACCCCACCCTGTGGCATCAGGAGAGGGACCGGGGAGGGGTGGGGGCAGTTGGCTCGATCCACACAATGAACCTGCTGAATACTGTGCTATCCAGCCATCACTTGAACTACATTCGGCAGCCGAACTGGCCGGGCAGGCTCTTGATCGTAGTGCCCAGGGGCAAACTTGCCTTTTCTTGGCTTTGACTAATGATTTCCTCATTAGTACGAACTTAAACTTGCTTGTCTGCTTTTTTATTGGGTGTCCCTTCACTGTATACCCCCAACCCTTTTGTAGCCAGAGTTGTCGCTGTGAGGATGAACTGAAACCAGGATGGTATGTCACAAAATGATCAAAGCTACTTTTCACCCATAAAACGAGTCTTTGTGAAATCTCAGATAAGAAAATGACTTTTTTTTTTTCTCCTTTGCTTTGGAAACGTTATTTTGAAACATGACTCACAGATGTTCTTGTGTGTGTGTCTGTCTGTGGACACATTGGCCAATATGTGGATGCTTTTGTAATGTGGTTGCTGGCAATCCACAAGGGAAACAACACTTGACTCGCATATGCTTTTACATGAAAATACAACTGTTTATCTGTTGTTTACCAGTGGACTTCTGATACAAATCATTTCCACATTGACAGACTTGTTTTGGAGAAATAAGGTGGACGTTATACTGCGATATAAAACACTGTTGTTTTCAATACATTCCTGTCTATATCAGATGAGGATTCTGAGTAATTATTGACTTTCTAACCACCACGGCGTGATAAACCAGTTGTGCAGTTCGAACGTGTTATTGTCGAGCCGGGATAAACAAAGCCATAAGAGCTGCCTCCCTTATCTCTGCTTCCTCTTGCCTTTTTAAAGGACTCCTTCTTCGGTCTGGGCTGATTGGTGGGGGAATGGCATTATCTGTGGTCTGATAGGCTGCGGTGCAAAAACCACTAACTGAAGGGCCGTTGTTGTTGTTGCAGCTTCAAGTCCTGCTGCTGCTGCTATCCATCTCGCTTGTGTGCTGATGCTGATCTTTGCACAGCAGAACCTCTACCTTCTTCTGGACACAGCTGAGGGCTCCGTTTGCGCAGACTTGCTGCAGCATGCTCCATCTGGCTTTGTGTTGTTGTTTTCATCGAATGCACGTTACACACATGAACACACACGTTTTTTTTACAGCCACGTTTGGCAGCGTTACAGAAAACTATTTCTAGTAATGCTGCAGGGTGATTTCACCATATCTGATAATTGATTTAAGTTATTATTAATGATTATTAATTAAGCAGCCATTAATTAAAGGTGACATTATTTAGCATACAGAGTTGAATGGATAACTGTGAATGTAATCATGATCAATGGCAGCAGGGAACAAAAGAAGAAGAGAGAAGTGATGATGTTTTCTTAGAGGGGGGGATTGTTCTCTCTGCTCACGTTTTGAACCCCCCTCCATCCTCCTCCTCCTCCTCCTCTCTTCACTGTTAAGCTCCTCCTTGCATGCTCTCCTTCTATGCCTATTGGCTGCTGGGAGGCTGTTTTCGCCACCTGATTGGCTGCTGGGCACGTCAATCACACGAGCCTCGACTTATTTACCGAATGTATGAGCCAGAGAGGACGGTATTCTGCTTCAGGGCTGCAACAGCTGACTGCCGAGCACTTTACCCAGTGCCTCAAGGAACAAAGAGAAGAGGAAACAGCCATCCAGAATACGTTTTTATTTTTTATCTTTTATACCTTTTGAAATAATCAAAGTGCAGCGAGGACGCGAGATGAGGCACGCAGTCGCACCGGCAGAAAACGTGGAAAATAATTCTTTTGCAGTGACAAGCCTGTTAAAGATATGCACTCATTGTGAACGGCTGAGCAAAAAGGTAAGAGAGAGAGAGGAAAAGGCTTTAAAAACATTTATTAATAATGCAAAGCGTCAATCTGAGGATGGCATTTAGAAAAATCTGTGTGTCACCTTATTGATGTTTTTAGGCGACGTTTTTCTGTTTTGAGCAAACAAGCTGCAGTGCAGTCTTTTGTGCACGGCTTGTTGTTTACGACTAAGAAGAGTTTGTGGTCATTGAAGGGGCCAGAAATCATCTCTGGGTTTATTTTTCTTCATGTCAGAAGAATTAGACATGTGGATGAGACGTTCAAACGCATGTTTTTTTTTTTTTTTTTCAAACGAAGTGTCATTTTCTGAATATTCTGCATTTGCTGGTCATTCATTCATGTGCTGCTGCTGCTGCTGCTTCATTGTGCTTTGCTGCGGGACGGTGTCCGCTAGTAGACATGTCTCGGCAAGCAGCGGAAAGTTACAGGACATAATAGAGGCGATGTAAAGGTTTCTATTGTGTGCTTTTAATCTCGTATGAAGGTGAAGAGTCGCCTTGTGTGTTCGCGTTTCTCTTCAGTTGAATGTCAGAGTTTTTCATTTTGGTTTTAAGCGTTAATTTCTTGCGACATTCCAAATATTTGGACGCGGATTCATCCTAATCTAACAATGATCTCATACTTTAAAACTTGTTTTTATCAAAGCGACCCTGATTTGTCACACTGCTGAAGGAATAAAGTGACAGTACAGAAGAAATGAGAAGTGATGATCTCACACAAACTTGGGTTTTAAACTGTTTCTTTCCTTTTTTCTTTTGTCTTACAGGACTTGGGAGTAAGGATCCCAAGACCCTTAGGTAACGGACCAAGCAGATTTATCCCTGAGAAAGAGGTACGAGACAGTCTGTAATCTCATCTGAGACTTATAACTCAGTTACAAACATGACATTTGTGTAATAGATCTTGTTTTATTGTGTGTGTTTTAGATTCTGAAAGTCAGTAAAGTGGACACCAGGACACAGTCGATATTTGAGGATGCGTTTGCAGCCCTCGGTCGCCTCGACAACATTTCTCTGGTCATGGGATTTCACCCGCAGTACCTGGAGAGCTTCCTCCGGACGCAGCACTACCTGCTGCAGATGGATGGACCCCTGTCTTTGCACTACAGACACTACATTGGCATCATGGTACGGCCATTTTATCCTCTGAAATCTCAAATCTGCGTCTCATTTAAGTGTTCATACGTCATAGCAATGAAGTAACCCTGTGGTTAATGTCTCCTGCAGGCGGCAGCTAGACACCAGTGTTCCTATTTGGTCAACCTGCATGTGAATGACTTCCTCCAAGTCGGGGGTGACCCCAAGTGGCTGGATGGCTTGAACGAAGCCCCGCAGAAGTTGCAGCAGCTCGGAGAGCTCAACAAAATCCTGGCCCACCGACCATGGCTTCTCACCAAGGAACACATCGAGGTGAGAGGACAGGCATGGTCTGGAGGGTGGATGTGGACATGAGAAGTGTTATGTAACTGGCTGAGATCATGGGCGGAGGCTAGAGTATAGCTGCAGCTGTAAAATTTGGGTGGATTTTAGCAGTAGAGGTATAGTGTCAGAGATGAGGCTGGGAAACAAAGAGATAATGAATTGGTTAGGATGGATGAAAACATATTTTCCCACTTTCTTTAAAGGTCAGCGATATTGAAGTCATTATTTGGCTGCAGTTTCCAGGACTCACCATGTTTTTCCTTTGTTTCTTCCAGCACCTTCTCAAGGCAGAGGAACACAGCTGGTCCCTCGCAGAGCTAATCCACGCCGTGGTCCTCCTCACACACTACCACTCCCTCGCCTCGTTCACCTTCGGCTGCGGCATCACGCCCGAGATCCACTGTGACGGCGGACACACTTTCAGACCCCCCTCCCTCAGCCAGTACTGCGTCTGTGACATCGCCAATGGCAACGGTCATGCTAACCACCACGACGATCCGCTCGGCAACCAGGTGAGTGGTAGCAGCTGGACTTAACATCCTGTGTGTGTTTTTAAATGCTAATAAATCCCCCACTGAACTGTGATTTGTACGACTCCTTCCTAACTGTCCTTTGTTTCCGTAGGAGATGTGTGGCGAGGTGGAGGTGCTGATGGAGCGCATGAAGCAGCTGCAGGAGTGCCGCGACGACGAGGAGGCGAGCCAGGAGGAGATGGCAACTCGCTTCGAGAGGGAGAAGACGGAGAGCATGCTGGTGGTCACAGCAGAGGACGACGAGTGTGTCCCCTCCAGAGACATCTCCCGACACTTTGAGGACCCCACCTACGGCTACAAGGACTTCTCCAGGAGGGGGGAACATGTGCCCACACTCAGAGTGCAGGTAGAGACCAAATATTTAGTAGTATGTTTAAAGAAATATGTTTTATATGCATGTTATTTACCTTTTTAATTCCTCTTTTCTGTAGGACTACAGCTGGGAGGATCACGGCTTCTCTCTGGTCAACAGACTGTACCCTGATGTTGGTCAAATGCTGGACGAGAAGTTCCAGATGGCCTACAATCTGACCTACAACACCATGGCAACACACAAGGATGTGGACACCAGTATGCTGCGCAGGGCCATCTGGAACTACATCCACTGCATGTTCGGCATCAGGTCAGTCACTGGAAACTTTGTCTTGTTGTGTGACGTAACCTTTGTTTTGTAACGTCTGTCGTTCTGCTCAGTCAGCACTGTCGCCTCCATGTTTCCTCACACTGTTTCTCTTTGTTCTTCAGGTATGACGACTATGATTACGGAGAGATAAACCAGCTTCTGGACCGTAGCTTTAAGATCTATATTAAGACCATGGTGTGCAGCCCTGAGAAGACCACCAAACGAATGTATGAGAGTTTCTGGAGGCAGTTTCAGCACTCCGAGAAGGTGAGATCCAGATCTTCTCTCCTGATCTGATCTGTAGCAGTTATTTTAAATAATGTGCAGTGTCTTAATAACTCTCTCTTCTCTCCTACAGGTTCACGTTAATCTGCTTCTTATGGAAGCGCGAATGCAAGCAGAACTGTTATACGCTCTGAGAGCGATCACCCGCTACATGACATGAAGTGCTTTTGGCATTTTTATTGTTGTCTTTTTACTGTCGTTGTTGTTGCTCATTTTGGGACACTTCAAGAAAAAAAAAAAAATCAAAAAGGGGGTGGGAGGGGGTTTTCAACAAAAATATGGAAGAGATGTGAGAAAAAGCCCTGAGTTGTGATCGAGCTTGTTGGATGGATGTCGAGAAGAGGATCAGAACAAATGAAAAGAAAAGAACTGTTGAAGAAAGTCATCTCAAACTACAAGTGGATACACAAACTCAGTTCGTGTTGCCTGCAGTGCCAAAACTGACCAAGAGAGAGCAGCCTGGAGCAAACTCCTGCTCTGCTGTGGGGGGGAGTTTGTGCCGATGGCCTGAGCACTGACACCGGAGGCATCCAGGACGACGTTTCAGTATTCCAGCATGCAACAACGATTTTATTTTTTATTTTTGCCAATCTCTTCTGTCTCCTGGTAGCGTGAAGACCCACCGAAAAAAAAATCCCCAAGAAAAGCTGTGCAGCCAGAAACAGTCTGCACTTTGATTCTGTCATCACTGTTATATTTGTTTAGTTTCTTTAATATCTTTTTTTTTTTTTTTTTTGTATTAAGGGAAGTGGATGTCGTTGTGGTTGCTGTTAGTGGTAACTGGAGATGGAAGCATATTTTTTTTTTTTTTTTTTTTTTTTACGTGTGCCTGAACTATCCAGCACAGTGTGCATACGTGCTGATGCTGCTGCTCCCATGTTGTATTCAGCGGGATCATATTGATCCCCAAATCACCCAACCCACCCCCTCATTATATCCCTTTAAGCCCCTATCCATTAGAAATCCACTGCATTACCCCCCCCTTCTCCCTTTTTGTCCTGCCCCCAAACCCCAAATCTCAAATGTCAATGTAAGCTAATCCAAGGAGTGTGTGAAAACTAGAGAGGCGTGGAAAGAAACTCAAAGAACACTGTCTGAGCCCTTTTTTTTTTTTTGAGTGTGACTGTACACGAGTGGATGAGTTCTTGTATTCATGATGACTGAGGTGTGGATGTTATGCGTGTGTGTTTCACAGAAATGATGGAGAAAAAAAAATTGTCTTTGAATTTCATGTGTCAAAAAAAAAAAAAAAAAAAAGCAAGGCACTTTGAAGGAAAGACTTCTTGCTTCTGATGTAGCTCTGTTTTTGTGAGATAACTGTTTATCATTTGTTGTTCTTGATGATGATGATGATGTCTTTATTGTTCTGGTAATGGGAAAACAAAAAGATAAAAAAAAAAAGCTAATCAAAAAGAAAGTTAGAAACCAGGTTTTCCAGGAGGGATTTGCTTCCGGTTGCCCTAACCACACCTTATCTGTCTTCCGCTTATCCCAGTTGCCTGGTCACCCTAACACTTTCAAAGCTTTGGATTGTGAATTTTACCAGTAAATGAATACCTCTTCTGTTTTTCTCTAGAAAACATATAAGAAGTGCTCTTTGATGAGCAGAGACTCTTTCCGGGCTGCCGCGTTCCCTTTTTGCTCGGGAACCCGGTTCGCCCACACAGGGCCGACTGCGGTTGACAGCTGTTGAACGCAAAAGGTTGTAGCTGTGCTTATTTCCCTGCTGGGGAAGTCTAACCAGTGCAAAAGCAGCTTTTTTTTTTGTTTGTTTTTTAATTTTTATTTTGCACAGAGGTGTAAGGCCTCTGCTCTTTTTGTTTTTTGTTTACTAAAACCAGTTTAAGTACTGCATTCTTCTGATGGTGGATTGAGAGAATCAGACAGATGAATGAGCGATATCCCGATGAGGAAGAGGAGACTGATGATGATAAAAGAATGGTACATTTGGAAGTGGTTTGAGAGGAAGTGGAGGTTTTTTTTTTCAAACTTCTGACTGATGTCAGTTACTGACACCTTTTTTTATATGAAAATATATGAAAAATCTGAAAAAAATAAACTATGATATTGAATTGTTGTGTATCATTCGTAGTTCTCTCTTAAAAGATTTGATTTCATTGCTTCATCAAAGCGTTTGTATTCGATGCGGAGGAGGCCTACACTATTCAGGAATCAAACAAGTCATAGCACAATCAGTATTGCCATCAGCTCACTTCCACCGCTGCAGTCGCACAAGTGTAGGAAGTCAAATAACCCACGGTAATTATGTAAGCATATTTGAATGCTTTTATGCAAAAGATGACTCATGAAAAGACATTGAGTATTATCCTATCACCTCATGGTCCAAAGTACACTCAGCTGTTTGATAATAAAGGCTGACTTCATCAACAGTAAGCTGAGCTCAGGGGAATAGTTCAGTTGTTCATCAGTACAGTCCAGGGACTTTCATGTGAATTTCATTTTACTGTACAAACTTGAGAACTGAATGACTCACAGGGAGCCAGATAATGGACCCTGTTCCTGTGGTGTGGTCCAGGTCAAAGTTTCTCTTTGCTCCTGACCAACATTTGGATCGAGATAAGAGAAGGGGGGGGAATTCCTTGTAGGACACTCTCCCTTTCTCTCTCTCCTGTTTGCCTCCACGCCGCTGGGAAAAATCCTTCACTTCCCCGGTGAGGCTGGTCTGAACTTCAGGGTCTTTCCCATCGAGGCCACAGAGGCCTGTCTGTCAATTCACAATCACCAGGAGAAACTCAGTGTTATCCCCACTGACCAAACTGCCTTCACAGCTCGGTGGCTTTCCCAGACGATACATGGAATAGGAAACATTTGATATCAGCCAGCCAACTTGTCTTTCATATCAACCTGATGAATTCTATGTAGAGAACAATGTTTATTATTCGCTCTGGCTAATGAGTTGTTTAGGGGTTTTTGAAACATCAGCTTGTCTTGTGGTTGTTTAAGGTCACTATTGTGTGAAAACTGGGGGGAGCTGACACAGAGGGTTTTTACATTAAGTGCCGTTTCTGATTTGTTTCGATGTAATAACGATGTGATTTTTGAAATGCTGTACTTTAGGCTACTTGGTGTAACTTGTAAGCACTGCCTGGACCCATATCTGTGTAACAATAAAGGCTTTGAGAAGCAAAAATGTTTTCCACTCGCTTCAGCTTTATTATGTACAAGTTCCAATGTCACACAATCAACAGACAATAAAAGATTTCCTTATGAGGTAAATTCCAGGTTAGCCATCTGTTCTCAAGACTTCATCATAAAAGAACTTTTACAACACAGTGGATTTACAAAACAGTTCGAGTCTGTTATATAAAAGTGCAAAGAGCTTGTATTAAATTATCCCTGTATGTGTGAAGATACCCAGAAGTTAAAGCTTATACAAGCTTCATGGGAATTAAAGTGCATAAAAAGTGAAAAAAAAAGACTGCTACAAACTTAAAAAAATAAAATAAAAAATGTGATGTTGATAAGGCCGGGAAAATGAAAATGCAAATATTTAGAATACAGAATTGAAAAAAAATCCACATGAGTATGTTTCTGCTATGTAATGCAGATTCTGTCTGCTTCTTATATTTTCATAATTACCTTTATTAGCCATCTAAAATCTATCGTTTTGAATATGACACGCTGACAAATGTAAGCCTTAAAACTGGAGGTTAAAAGTTTGTAGTTATGCCTCCTGAAAAACAGCATCTATAGTCAACTAGAAGAAAGAATTTTGAGTATTTAGCCATAATTTTGCAAAATTATGACGCACTTGAGCACATGGATGACTTTAACATCTCAGACTGCTTTAATAGCGGTCTGAGATGTTTATAAATGTGTTTTGACAAAGCTGACCTCACCTGCTTTCTCAAACTACAAACCTTTACAGCTACATTGAAAACCCACTGGAGTGTTTAATAATTATAATGTAGGCTAAAGTTTTAAAAAATGCTAAGGTGTCTCTGACATGAAATTCTTAACTTCATGTCTTGGTGTGTTGTGAGGCTGCCCGGTCTGAAGGTTGAAGCGTCTTCATCAGTTTTTGAGCAACAGGTTGGAACTCTAACTCCCAGCATGCCCTGTGGTAGTCCCTCAAATCTTCATTTTCTATCCACTTCAGAGCCTCTTCTTCATCTAAAGAATGAATTAAAAACAGCAGACAGTGGATAAGAGAGGGTTGTGAAAAGTTTCGGGTTTGTTTTGTGTTCAGGCAGCTCCCAGATGTGACCATGGAGGCATTGTGTTCATGATAGTGGGGATGTGTGTGTCTCTGGTGTGACTAATGTTCTTCCAAGCTATGACTCCCTCCCCTGTTATGTAAGCGTAACTAACAACACTGTGCACCAACCTAGGTATGTAATGAGAATCTCCAGCAGTGACTCCTTCTCCTGCGTGTCCATCAGCTTCTCTGAGCCGCCACCGCCGCTGCCGATCATGTTCCACAGCGCCTGACAAACCTGGCCCGCCAGCTGCCAATCACCTGGCCCCAAGTCTTTCAGACAGTCCACAAGCCTGGTCACACACACACACCTCATACATCATATGACTCGAGGGAGAGGGATTCACATGACCGGCAGGTTTGTGGGCATTAACTCCACTTCATTGGACAGACATCACACATGTGTGTGTGTGTGTGTAAAGGGGAAATAAGAACTTGGAAGTGGTCAGCTTACATTATAGATAGGAGGTCCCAGAATTTGTTCCACTTTGAGTTCTCATGTATTAAAAATGAACAAATGAATCTAAACTGACAGTAAACATAACTTTGTGTAACTACTGTGAACAAATAACATTAAGGTTGAGATGATTAGTAGCATCTTGTTCATGCCAGTGGAGTTGTTGTTGCTCATGTTTGTCAAAATGAAGACCATATTTCCCCAAAAAACCCTGTTTACTCTCTGTGGCAAAGCTACGTTTGCTAAACACTCAGAAAACTTTAGTTCAGTTTGTCAGTAAAGGAGTAGATCAACATTTTGGGAAATATGTGAAACAGGACTGTTTTCTCGCCAAGAGCTAGATTAGAAGATTGGTACACTGTCATCTCTGTCTGGAAAGGAGAAATAGTGAGCCTGGCTCTGTTCAAAGGTAATAGCACTGCAAATAACCACCACTAAAACCACAAGTTTTCACACTTCGGTTTTTGTACAGATCAAGCTAAAAAAGTTCAGTGTCAGTGAGCTTTAGAGGCGCTGAACTGTCTTACTTTCGGACAGAGCCAGGTTAGCTATTTCCCCTGGTTTAAGCTGCTATTTGTAGCTTCATATATTCAAATGACTCATTCTTTTTCACCACAAAGCTACTTTTTATGGCCTGTACCAATTCAGCAGATTTGGCTGCCAAATCGAACCCACTGGCACAAAAAGTAGAACACAGTAATCATGACAATATCTCTAAATAATGTATCAGTGATTTGTTTCTTGCTGTGAGTTATGGGCACCAAGATGCTTTTAACTATATTGTCATAATCACCTTCACCAAAGATGTACTCTTTATAGACACACACACACACATCCACATGAACACAGTTTTAATCTCTAAGTGCGTTAAGTCCTTACTTGACAGCAGCCCCCTCTAGTGAGAGACTGACCCTGTTTGGAGGGTCCAGAGCCAGGTTGGTGAGGACCCCGCAGGCTGAAAAACACATCTCAGTGCTTTTCGAGTCAAGCAGCGCCACTACAAACTGGTGTACTGAGAGAGAGAGAGAGAGAGAGAGAGAGAGAGAGGGGGGAGAAAGATGACAGTGTGAGGGAGCGGACGAAGACAAAGCAGGGCAAAGATAAGAGAACCGCTATCACCAGAGTCAGCAGGCATGTTTATACTGACTGTATCTGGCCTTGGAGATAAGTCCATCCTAAACATGACACAGCAGTATGCAGAG
Source organism: Argyrosomus regius (assembly GCA_946959425.1). Classification (NCBI taxonomy): domain Eukaryota; kingdom Metazoa; phylum Chordata; class Actinopteri; family Sciaenidae; genus Argyrosomus; species Argyrosomus regius. The sequence continues at coordinate 10,107,541 of OX336901.1, read as the reverse complement.
GTGCATACTGTACTGCACAGTCTGTGTCTGGGTACTTCTGCACAGTTATGTGCTTGGATGATATGATGAATGCATCTTTAGATAAGACTTTTTTGGATTCTGTCTGCATATTATTAGGCTTTGAAGAGTTTTCTTTCCTGCAAAAGTCAGCGTGTAGTGTATGGTTTAAACAAAATATGAAATGAGGATAGTCACATGTGTGTGTCTGCTGGTGTTTGTGTCCATCATATACCTTTGTTTTGCATAATAAAGTCCCGTACATCCTTGGACTGTGACAAATTTCCATATACACGGGTGGCCTCAAGCATGGCGTCCATACTGGAGCTGAGCACCAACTTCAACATCACTGAAGCACAAAGAGAGAGTGAGCACAGGGGGAAAAAAAAAAAATCATGTTTACTTTTACATGAAGGGTCTTACACTTTGCGATGGTGAGTTGACTGTGCCTGAGGACAGAGCTTTCCTCCTGGTAGAAAGACATGTTGTTGATGGTGGCAGCCACATTCACCAATAGCTCCTCGCTTTCCTGCACAGACCTCAGCTCTGTGTCATGCACACGCAAACACAGAAGAAAAGCAGCACAGAAAAACAATCATCAATAAGAGTAACCTTAAGTTATGACTATTGTTTTTAAGATATGTTAAAGTTTTTTCAGCCAATAGAGGGAGCATCCGCACTGGACGGTCAAAGGAACAGGCTTTCACACTCCTGAAATATGCCCCATTCATTTATGTGAGTTGACCCTCTTTCTGATGACATAATTTCCCATCAATTATCTTTATCCAGTTATCATTTGGAGCCGAACATTGGGCGAAAGGTGGACCCTGGACAGGTTGTTAGTTCTTCACAGGGCTGACACAGAGAGACAAACAACCATTCACGCTCACATTTACACATATTGGGAAAGTTAGTCATTAACCTGCATATCTTTGGACAGTGGGAGCAGACATGGGGAGAACATAAAAAAGTTCTGATGGCTGGAGAGTTCAAACAACAGCAAGCTCAACGTGATGGGAGAAATGATAAATCCAACTTATAAAGGATGCATGCTCTCTCCCTGATAATGACTAACCAGTGTCAAGGTCGTTCAGGTCATTTTATGCTGATGAAATAAAGTAAAGGTAGATTATTAATCCATAAAGCAACTGCAACGTGGATTGTGTAAACTGTGTGGCACTCATGTGCATATGCATGACAATTTATAGATAAACTGAATGTTCTTGGCGCAGTTTAAAGAAGATAAACAGATGTAGAAAAACAGTTGGCACCTGAGGTTGTCAGCCTTTTTGCATATTACAGCTCGCCCACACTAATGTGACACTGTGACATTATCATAAAAGAAACTGTTGTCTGTGGTTAATCCTGGCCTGATATCGGTTTGATCATGAGCTGGTATACAAAGGTCAGTGTGACCCAATCCAACCAGCTATGACACCGTGAGCGGCTTGGAAACCAAGCCTGTTCCTGATATAGCAGCAGATGTCGTGTGCTAAGTCATAAATCGAGGATATTGCGGTCAGTGTCAACCAGCAGCTTGTGTCACACTGAATTCTGTCTCTGGTTCTGACTGAAAATGCCGCTTTGTTGTGCCCCTCCCTCGAAACTCAGTAATGTAAAGCAGCACAGCCTGTCATGAATTTGAACAAAACAGGACATCGATCAGCCAAGTCTGCTCTTTCATCCTCCACTGAGATTTTGTTTTCAGTTTCCAGCTGTCACAAACCACCACATTCTCCTTCTTTCGCACGTGTTATGTTTCTGTCTTCAGTTACTTAATTTACTTCCCATCTTACTCTGTGGCATCAAACACACACACCGCTCTATTGTCTTCTATTTTTCACAAGTTTGACCTCTGTTTTGTTTATTTAATTTCTCTCCAAACTGCCATGAAGTGTGTGTAGGAGGCAGGCAGCAGAGAAATCGAGAGTTTCACACCCACCTGCGTATCAGCTCAACCTGTCCTGAAACCATCTAACCACATGGGAGAATTTCACACACGCAAACCAAGTCGGCTGTGAGATGTGACAGAACATCCTGCTCATGCCGTGAAGCGCTTCGCTCTGTCAGACTTTTTAAAAAAAACAACAAGTAAACCAAAAGAGGATGTGCTGCGTATCGAACAGAGAGCTCTGAGAGGAAAGCGAGCAATGGAATGAACAGACAAATGAGGAGTGTGTTTTCGACCAAAGTCATGTCTTGTTCCCAGCACAAGGGAAGTGGTTGGGTGCTTAGCAGATACTTACTGTACGTACAATGCAGCAAACAGCTATTTTTAAACTTATCAGAACTCCAGATTTTCACACACTGCTTCCTTTGTATGACAGAGACATAAAATGGCTGAAAAGGACAAATCTAGAGACGCTGCAGCCATAAATGATTTAGTTAAACAGTGACTCGAGGAAGATGAGGTCCTCCTGCTCTCTGCTCACCGAGTGTCTCCATCAGCAGCTGAATGCAGCTTGTGTTGGTTGCCAGAGCTGGACCTACAGCCGGGTGGATGCACATGTTTGCAAGCAACCTGACCAGCTTCACCAGCACATCGTCATGCTCCTGCACACACACTGGAGGTGCAGGAGGCCTGGTGGGGGAAGGGGGACCTTTCCGCGTAGGTGTGTGCGGTGACTCGTCTCTGCGCTGGTAGCTGTCGTACAGCTGCAGCAGTGTGCCCATGCAGCCCTCGCACTGAAAGAGCTGCTGCCGGGCTTCGTCGCTTTTGGCTGTGAGGTTCCCGAGGGTGAAAAGAAGGCGCACGACAAGGTCCTGTGGGAGAGCGGAGGAGAGTACTGTGGTGGTCAATTTGCATCTGGCAATTATTTCACTTTCAGAATGAAAGCAAACCAACAAAAATGTGTTGAGATCAGTGATCAGCAGATCATTTTATACTAGTTCCTGATTCTTATTCATCACATGAGTGTAAGTTAGGGATGCAACAAGCTATTTATTTCAGGATCTATTAGTCTGCAGATCCTTTTCCTAAATAATCAATTCAAAGTTTTATCTGTAAATTATCAAAAAATATAGAAAAATGAACAAAGTAATTTGCCAGAGCCCAATGTATTATCTTCAAATGTCTTATTTTGTCTCATCAGCAATCCCAAACCCAAACATATTCAGCTTACAGTGACACAAAGCAGAGAAAATCCTCACTTTCGAGCAGGAAACAGGATGTTTTACTTGAAAACCGATTAAGTAACAACTTATGGGTGATCAGAATAGTTTTATAGTAAAATATAGTGGTACATGTATCATATAAATATAGTATATTTACAGCAAAATGATAAGAAAATGAAAAACATTTTGATATGAGATTATATTAAAGGATCAGCAGCCACCTGCTGCCTGCTCTGTCTGGTGGCACTATTGTCTCTTCCCCCTAGAGACTTGTAGACTTGTTTGAGTGTGACTATCAGCCTATCTTTTCAATGAGTTGTCACAAACTTACATAGACAAGAGGTAACAAATGACACTGTGTGCGTCATCCTTGTATCCCGACTCTACTTAGTAAATAACAAGAAGAGTAGTAGAGCTAGGAACACACTCTTGACTCCTATTAAAGGCACCATGACATTGGTGGATGAGGACAGGACGGGCTGTCCCTGGACTAGGTGCACATTACATACCATAGTGACGAGTGTGTGTATTTGTAGGTGTGTGTTTATTTCATGTGAGATTAAGCACACTTGCCAGTCATGTCTGATTGCCAAAGTCCCACCCTTTTCTTCTGCCCCTCCACCACCCCTCCACCTCTGTATCACCTCTACTATCTAGTATCTACTCACCCTCCCTCCCTCCCTCCTTTCCTTTCCTTGATTATCCAGCCATCCTGGGATGATTGAATGTCAAAACACACACACACAACAGAGCAGAGACAGAGGGACAAACACTACGTGCAGATGGACACAATGTCCCGTGAATGTGCTTGGACTTGATGCACACAAGCAACTTGCTCCGAGGGTAAACATGCTTAGTGGAGTTGCATGAACACTGGAAAAGCTTGTCTTCACTTCTCTCTAATACACACAGAGTCGAGCACACACACAAACAAGAGGAGGCTGGTGGACTCACCTGTTTTTGATGATGTTTGCTCAGCAGTTCTAAAAATAGCTGGTAGCAGTCGGGGGTCTGGGCCAGAGCGAGGCGGCACTCCGAGTAAGAGGAGAGTTTACTGAGGAGAGCGAAGGGACAACAAATACCACTGATCGTTCCACTCACTGACTGCTCCACTACACTGACTAAATATGGAGATATTAAATCAACATGCCTAATGGATAAATAAGCCTGGGATGGGATTTACCTTTCATTCTTTCATTACCTTGGGCAACAATATTCAGGCAGTGTTCCCTTTACCAGTACTAAAACCTAGTGAACAGATTTGCCTTATGTTTTACATTAGAAAAACACACACATGCTCTTAATATTTCATTTTGTGCATCACTGTGCCAGAGCAGGAGACTGGGACCTGGATGAAGAAGATGGGGACTCATTTGTGTCATTCTGTTTGGTGGAGGCATTAAGCTCAGATGATGAAGAGCCTGTAGTAAGTGGTGTGCTGTCACTGAGCTCTCTGTCTGGTTTAACATTGAACCATTGTCTCAAGTGCCACCACACACTGCTGCACCGACTGCACAGCATTTATTCTGAAGTACGAAGCAGGAAGTTCATCAGGGGAATAAGTGTGATGTGTGATGAGGGTGGAGCTTCCAGTTTAGCGTCTAATTTCATGTCTCCAATTATAGAGTGAAATATTTCAAAGTGAGACTATGAAACACTTTGAAGGAAGAAATGACAACTTATTCCTCTCGTGTGTATAATATAATAATATCATTAGTGCTTACATTAGGATTCTCAGAGGATTTGCTGTCACAGCCTCACCATGGCAGCTAATAAAGGCAAACTTTAGATAGATCTTACTATGTAATGGACATAACTGAGTCAGCTTATTATCCCACAACTGTGACTTGTGGCTACATTGGCCGGTGTTCAACAAAAGCTACATTGTCTCCCTTTAAACTGTTTTATACAGACATATAAGCCACATTAGCCTATGTAGGATTAGTCAATGTTTGGAAATGCTTTTTGTAAACTGTTAGCACTGTAGCATTTTATTTGTCAAGAACACGTGTGAGTTAAAAGCACCTTACTATTAAAGACCTGTGTATCCGTCTAGTGTCCAATTCTCTGAATCATATGATCCCTGTTGATACAAGGAACTGCGTGTTTCCCTTTCCTTTTGCCATTTCCAACTTTGATATGGTTTGTTCAGTTTTTGAGCATAAACAACTTTAAAGTGACCATGTTTTATTTTTTTGTCATGTGATCATTTGTACATTCAGGCAAAACAGAAATCAGCTGTATCACTCCTTGAGAGTACCTCTTGTAACAGTAAAACAGATGTACGTATATAACCACATCCCATCTGATAAATACAGTGTTTCTTTGGAGACTCTTGTTTTGTGAGATCCAACTGTAAAGATGACATGTCAGATGCGAAATAAATGGGGAATTTAGAAGGAGCCTGAGGATTTTAGATGAGAAAACAGAGAACAGAGGGTGAGAGCTGAATGACTGGCCTGTTTTGATTGAGCTCATGTGTGAGCTATGAAGAGGAGTAGGAAGAAATAAGACAGTCCAAACCAGAAGTGAGGTGTGCCTTCATGTTGTATTAATATAATGTTATTGACATGCATGTGTGATACCTGTATATTCTGGAAATGTTGGTGCAGATGTCCTGGTCTTTGCGGTGATGACGCAGCACCACACAGAGCTCTGGTAGTATAGAGAAGGAGATGAAGTGTGGACGGGAATCAGGGTGATCTGCAAGGTTCCTCAGGATCGCTGTCAGCTACAGGGGTCAAAGGTCAGACAGAGAGAAGGAGGGGTGAGTGTTGGACAACAAGAAGAAATGTATACAAACTCTTAAATACTGCATGTAAGCCTTTATATCTAGGTCAGTATTGTGTGTCAGTATGCTACTGTGGCTTGGATACAATGTTAGTCATATGCTCATTAAGGCTGGCTGCTGGCCTGTACAGGACGCCATACAGCAGGGCGACCGGAAACTATTCAGTATGGACATAAATCATTCTATCACAAGAGGGAAACGTTCATTTCCAACGTACGGCAGCACTGGAAGTTCTGGAAAGTCATGGTCTGCTTATTTCCCTCCTCTAAAAGCATAATGACTTGGGTTAGATATCAAATGAAGCGCTGGCTCAAGATGTTTGCTTGGGCCAACTTATGCGGTTAGCAGCAATCATTTTCGGAAGAGCGAAGCAGGATTTAGCCTGAAGTGGCGAGGAGAGAACATTATGTTCTTGGAACAGTTTATATACCAGACATAAACAAAAACATTTTTGTCTAAAAGTGGGAAAACCAGCCAACAAACACATAAAGAAGAATATTTAACATTGTGTTCCTTTATATTAACTTAGTACAACTTTTTTACTCACATAGAAAAACTGTTGTGTATGTGTATTCTTTGCTATTCCTTGGTTTAAAATAATTGGTGTACACCACATATCCAAGAAAACCTCCTTAAATATCCTTTAAAACTTTACCCAACCCTTCCCACCAGTGTTAAATCCGTGACACACCTGTACAAGAATGTGCCCCGCTATAGTGAAGTTGGTGTCATCGGCTGTGCAGAGCCTCTGGATGAGTTTTTGAGCTACACCAATGCAGTTCTTGTCCAAAAGGAGTCTGAGGATTGCACTGTTTCCTGAGAGGAATTTCAGAGTCCCAACACAGTACAGCAGAGCTTCTCCAGATGCGGACACATCCTCGTTGCTCAAAATCCCCAAAAACGAGTCTAGATACAGAGAAAAATCGAACGTTAACAACCAGGGAAATTTATTCTAAGCCAGCAGAGAACATTATGTTCTTGGAGCAGCTTATATACCAGACATAAACAAAAAGAGTGGGAAAATCTAAACTGGCCAACAAACATAAAGAATATTTATCATTGCATTCCTTTAAATTGACTTGGTATGACCTCATGTTTTTTGCTCACATATATTTTAAACCACAGAACTTGCTACTGAACAGAAACCTCATCTAGATCAAACCTAGAAGAGTGTTCACCTATGATGGAGTTGTTCTGGAAGAGGATGTCGTTGCTTTCACTGCGGCTGATCTGGAAGATGAGCTTACAGATGTTGAGCAGGTTTTTTCCACTGACACACAGCTGGAGAGAAAAATGCAAAAAGCCTTTTGTGTTAAATGCTCAGGTGCTCTTGTGATTGAGTCTTATCGGCAGACATGCTGACAGTCACACACCCAGACAGACACAGACGACTCACAGCAAGGCACAGCTTGGCGATGTGTAGGTTGAGCTGGGCAGAGTTGAGGTCGATGAGGCGGAACAGTGTTCGAAGTATCCCCGACCTCCTCTTACAGCATCGACCGAGCATGTCTGCTTCTGCCAAGGTGCCATAGAGAGCGTCGCACAAATCACACAGGCGGTCCACAGAGCCCTCAGAGCTGCCTGGCATCGCAGGATTTTGCAAACAGAAAATAATTATGTCAAGTTCAGGGCAGCATTTCAAATATTCACAGAGAAAGCAAACATCCCAAAATGAAAACACTCACTTGTGTGTGTGTTGGCAAGTGTGCATCCATATAAATACAGATGAGCGACGTTTTATGTATGTTTTTGGTATGTATGTGCAATATACTTGGGCTCCACTGCATGGTGTACATTTGTTATTTGCATGAGAAACTTGAGGTTAAAGCCTCAACATCAATAATACATTGGTCAGCAGTAAAATAACATTCCCCTTCCTTTTCTAAGAAGCAGGTCTTAGTTTCTCTGGTCAAACGCTGGGGAACAATTTCTGCAACAGGCAGCTACAATCTTGACACAGAGGAAGAGACAGGGTGGAGTCTTTTCCTTGTTTTTGAGGTAAAATAAATGTTTTCCCTGCACAAATAACTGGGTTGGGTCATTTCTATAAAAGGTTGGCTGCTGTCTCACACTCAACACTTCACTGCAATTTCCCACTGAATCTGAAAGGTGTTTTATGCATGAGCCAGAAGGCACTTGGTCCAATAAATATTTAATATTTATCTTTCGAATGAATTTTCCATTAAATTTGTAGAGTGTTAAAATATTCACAGCCATAGATTTGATTTCATGGCTGCCAGACCAGCAGTTTCAGGGGAAGACAATTCGGTATGGATGCCAAACATAACACGAGTTGTTTGCCTTTCTTCAGTGGGTGAAATGACAGTGCTTTTTCATTTTGTGAGACTTCATGCATGACTATCTGCAAATGCTAAAAATCTATTTCGCAACATGGTGGTTAAAAATGAAATGTGGAAACAGAGAAATGAGGCACTAATAAGAGAAGCATAACTTTTTACTGTAACCACATTACATTTTAGATTCGCTTCTTTAACTCAAAAGAGAAATGTAATATTCAAAACATTGTGAGGGACAGAAATCATATATTTGTCACATGTTTGTACTTTCTCACTGTTTTTTCTTATTGCTTCGCTCACACTACCTGCAGCCACACTCTCTAGTTGTTGAAGTAGAGGAGCAATCATATTATTCCACACCAATGACTCTGCATCCTCCTCTGTGCTTGTGGCGTTCTTTCCATTCCAAGGCTCTGAAATGTGCAGAGAGAATTGCAGTTAGCCAATTACCACCTCAAAACCCAGACGCTAAACATGAGCGGCAAGCGTGGTTCACAAGTTCACTGTCTTAAAATAAAACAGCAGGAAGTTTGATGCCACAATGAAAGGTCACCATCCACAGCTACACTTCCTCTAATTTCTGTTTTTGTGCTGATGTAAAATTGTCTGTGCATGGGCATGTGAAATATGTACGTGTGATCAAAACGCGTGTGTTTGTGCACGCAAATGTCTGCAGTCTGTCACACACCATGCATCTTTTTTCTGCTGAACATTTGCATATCCCCTTTTGCTTGATGTGATGCAGGAAACTGTGGTTGCCCAAACCAACAGCTCTCTCAGCTATTGGCTGGCTGCCTCTCATGGTGGAAATTAGGCCCTTAGCAACAACACCCCAATCAAAGTTTCATACTCAGGAAGGGGAGTTCAGTTACTGAAGAGAAGTGTGTCTATAATGTTGGTGAAACAACATTTCTTATAATATATGGGCATACTTGCTTAGCTTTAGTCATCTTAGAAAATAAGTTACTTTTGAAGTAAAAGTTTTTTATTTTAAATGTCATACAAAATGTATCATTTATGTTTAACAGTCAAGCGCTTTCAGTATATCTGGACAAACCTGTTCTCTGTCCTGCTCTGTTGTCTGTGACTCCTGAGTCATCACCAGGCTGCATTATTCTACTGTTGGCACAAAGAAGCACACAAACACAAAGAGTCTGGTTACATCAGATTTTTGAGAGAGACATATTTGACTACTGACTTGTTTAGTCTAATTTAATTGAATTTGGGATATTTGGCTCATTTGGTTATTCACAATTAATAGTAAAGTTGAAAGAAATGCAGAATATTTAAATGATGAACTGTTGTGTAAGAGAATAAATCTCCATGAAAAGTTGCTGACTTTATACTCTGTCAACAAGGCTACAAGTGTATTTTCATCACACGCCACTAGGTGTCCCTCTTGCAGCAGAGGTTGAGACTTGTGCAGGTGCGGTTATCTGTAAAGTGTGTGTGTCTGTGTGAGTACATATGTGCTATATATATATATATGTGTGTGTGTGTGTGTTTGTCTGTATGTTTGTGCGTGACTGCTTGTAAGTTTCTATATGCATGTGAATCTTTGTGTTTGTTCAGGCCTGTGTGCCGTTGTGCATCACAAACTGCAATACCCAACAGACAGGAACTAAGATCTGAGCTTTGTGGGTAGCCTGGTTAAAGCTGTTCATGCTTTGTCACTGTGAGCTGTCTCCCCAGACTTACCGCCTCTGTGCAGTAACCGTAAAGTGCTCCCAAAAACACGCCCCTTGTCATGCTATGCTCTGTGTTGTGGCTTGCCCTCTGCATGTCACTGTTGCATCTTACTCTCTGCATGTCAGTGTCAAGTCTGCACTATTCCTCTCAAACACAAAGAGAGAATGACTCAATGCTACAGTAATTTCTGTGACACACTACAGGTAGTGTCTTGTGACTAATTGCTGCGTGACCAGCTGAGAAAATAATTATTAATAAACAGAGATAAACACAAGCAGCATTGAGTCATCACGATCAATGCTACACCTACAAGATTAATGCACAAATCTCACAGAAAAGAGTGAATCAACCTTTCATCAAATCATTAATGTCAAAAACAAACATTATTATGTTACCAGGACTATCTGAAGCTCCTGCAGTGACATTGGAGCGAAAGCTCTAAAGATTGAATATTAAGTGTGCTTTATTTCACGGTCTTGCTGACAGGTATTAGGCAGAAAAGGGTACCTTGATATTGTAAAAATGTCATCGCCAGAAGGCGCTGCTTGATGACATTAGCCTTAATATACAATATGCGGGTGCTACTATAGAGCGCACTTTCACTCTGATGGAAATTTAGTGATTGGTATAAGCTGGCATGCAGGGCATATGCAGCAAGGAGTGCTGGCCGAGGCATGTTGCAGTGAATGTCAGAGAGGGGGCTTTGGCTCTGTATGATAGGATTAAGAGCCTGATAATAAGGCCTCTTTGTGTGATACTGCATTCTCTGAGACATGACCTCATCCCTGTCTTAGGCCTGGCCAGTACACTGCAGTCACAACACATGCTGCTGCCAGCCTTGCCCAGATGGGCACCCAAATCTAATAGAGAGCCATTTGAAGCTATAAAGCTCTGGCTTATTGGAGAAAAAGAACCTAGTGGATGTCTAATCTCCCCTATCTTTATATCTCATCCAACTCATCACATTAATCTGTTATGCTGTGTCTATTTCCACTTGCAGTCAGTGTAGTTCTGGCTTGACTATCTCTGTGATTTTCAATCTGTTTGTCTCTGTTTAATGCAAGTATATAGTTCACTGCAACACCAAAGAACAGTACTTCAAAAACTCTGACCTAACACTAATCAAGGAGGGGAAGTCTTTAATCTTATCCTCTTAAATCATGAATTGACCACAGTCTCATCTCTTGGGAGCTATCTTTGTCAGCAACAAGTAACACAAACATTGCGTGCACACTTGGCTTGTGAGGGAGGAGGTTAGGAGGTTTTGCTGCCGGCAATAGCCCAGATTTCCTGTAAAAGTGTTTTATGGTCTGTTCCCCCTCTACAGCCCAAGCTGCCCCACCCAATCAATAGGCGGATGGATTGTAACGACAGCCCCCCTGACCTCAAGCCCAGAATTATGCCCCTCGTGCTGACACACAGCTGATGAGGTCGGCAGAAAAAAGCAGAGCTTTTAGCCTCTTTGCACTGGGAAGGTGTAAAAGCTGACACGTGATTGTAATGACAGATAGAGGCAGTTTCATTGGGAATGAAGCTTTCCAAGAAGCCGGATCTAACTGTGACCAAGACGTAGTGTACAGTAACGTATGATGGTTGAAAACGGGGTCGAGTGTCTCAAGTTGAAGAATTTGTTCGATCTATTAGTCAGTGACACTTTGCTGGTCTAACTGACTTCATATATTCAGCTGTCAGCGCTGGTAGCTGAACGTGTCTAAAGAGGTTTTGGCTCCGGATCAAGTAAATCGTTGCTTTGAAAGCAATTCGCTTTGGAAAAAGTTCAGGGGTAATTTAGTTGTAATTAAAGGAACAAGCCTTGCAAATGGAATATCAGCATTTTGTGTGTTGTCCAAGCAATCATAATTAAAAATGCATGACTCTTTATTTGCTATGTTTCCAAATATTACAGATGTAAACAACTCTTCCACCGGATTAGAAAACACTAGTAATTTATTCTAGGTTTAAGTTTGCTTCTTGTACAAAAGACATTTAATCTGAGAGCGATAGCAGTTTCCAGGCCTGTGTTTCTATTTTCTATTGGACATTTAAGCGAAAACACAAACAATTATAATGATATCAGCCTTACTAAGGTATTTCCTATTATAGTTTTCTCTTCCCAGTAGTCTGGATATGTTATGGACCAAAAGAGGAACAAAAAAAAACCATTAAAATCTCAGAGAATATGACTTATTGGGGCAAAGAGAGAGAGAGAGGCAAAAAAACAAGGAGGATTTGGTGAAAGGCAAAAAAGGGCACAATCAACTCCATCTACTAATGGCTACCACTGCAACCTTTGTGTGCCTGTAAATCTTCAACTCATTGTTGTACTGTCACTTTGCTTAAAAAGAGGGTGCAGGAGAGGGTGGGGGGGGTGCAGACAAGAGAGAAGCACAGACCTTGCAAGTCAAACAGACGGATAGAAAACGTACCTTTCACTTGCTGTTCTGCGTGGGCCAGGTTTGTGAGGACCACTGCGGACCTCAGTGTGGTCTCTACCGGGGAGTCGTTTAGCTGACAGCTGCTTTTGTCCTGGGGATGGATCCAATCTCTCTTTCACTTAACACATAGAAAGGATGTGGCAAGAGGTTATTTACAGGTTGCTGCAGTATGCTGTATGTGACATCTGACCAGCTAAAAGTAGCGTGTCAGTACTGTGTATGTAACCATATTCAGGTCAAAGATATGCAAATCCTCATCGTCATCATCTGTTTATTATTATCAGATTTGTGAGAAAAGGTTTGACAGAGAGAGACAGTACTAATTTTCCACTCAAAACAGCAGCAGTAAGTAACGTTTTTTCACCCAGCCCAACAACAGAGAATGTAAATCAGGTGTAATGTCAGCATGTGAATAGCTCCATTCATTTCCCCTTTTAGAAAACTGCTCTTGGACAGAAGATTTACAGTGATGCAACGGGTGAACTAAACATCATCTAAAACCGTCTGTTCTTAGTATTTTATTGTAAGCACAACTTAGATGACTATCCTATAATAACTTTACTATGTCGACATACATTCAGTACACTCTTTTATCTACCATCTTTTTGCCCTTGATCCAGGCTTGCATCAATATGTGTTTCCTTCCTTACCATCTGTGTGTCCCTCTACAGGAGGCAACGTGGTGAGAGATCCAGTCCTGAGGAGGCGGGCCCGTGCCACTGCCAACCCCCTCTTCACTTCCAGTGGGTCAGTGGGGGGTTTGGGAAAGGCCTTGCATGGGTCCTCAGCCTCGCGGGGGACTGGAAACTTCGGCTTCTGGCACCACACAAACATATCAGTGGCATGTAATGGTGTGAAACTACTTAGGACCATAAAGAGATCCTTTAATTTGACTACTCATTTACTCATATTTTTGATCTTATATATTAACATTGTAATCTAATTTATTAAAACCAGATAAGCTTTCATGGTGGTGTACAGAGGCGTGTACACTCCTGATCCTATTTTTCAGTTTTCATGGTTATGTTCATAATGCAAATATGTACTTGAGCAGCAAACAGTGCCTAAATTTGAATTTAAAATATATTTAAAATAATATAATATTTGAACTGAGACAGAGAGAGAGAGATAGCTTACATGGTCCAGAGGAGAGAGGCGAGTCCCTGAACCTGGCCTGGAGTCAGGAGCATCAAAATTTTGAGCACGAAGACTGAAAAGTAAAAAAAATGGCTCATTACTTAGTTTAAGTTACAAGTTACATGAGAGCCATAGTACATCTCATAACGTCAAAACAAAAAGGAGATTTAAGTGGAGTTTGTGACTAACCTAAAGGTGGATGGAGGCCTGTTGTCACGGTCTGCACGAACAGAGCTATTTCCAAAGAGTTGCCTTTGTCCATCTCTGGGAGTGAATGGTCGCTGGGTGGACGGCACTCGCAGGGACTGTCTGGCTTCACTGACAATTTCAGCACTCGTCTTCCTCAAAGAATTGCGCCGTGGAACGAATGGGCTGCAAACATCATGTTTTCTCTCCATGGAGGCCATTTAGGCCTGTGTGACATTTGCCAAGACAGCCTGCAAATGACTTCAGTGGTTTGATTTCATAATGTGAGTGGTTACAGGGTGTCTCACTGATGGTAAACTGTTGGAAATAAAAAAAAAAACAATATGCCAGAACAGAAAATGAACTGTAGGTTGCAATGAATAACATTTGAAGCATAGCAGGCAGTGATGAATGAAGTATCCAGATCCTTTATGTAAGTAGCAATAATATAACGTGAAAGGTTTAAATAACACTCCAGTGGTATGTATCTTAGTTTAATTTCATTTAAACTGTTGTAGATGATTTGATATGTAAGAAAATATTTCACAGATTCCTTCAAGTACCACTACGGGAAGGTCACGTATACCGCCACAGTTTGAGAACCAGTGATATAGTCTATAATGTCAGAACATAATAAACAATGTTTATCACATTTTTCCGAAAGTACAAGCTGACATATTTGTGTGTGAAATCTTAAACTGCAAAGTAATAACTACAACATATATATCAGATGAAGGTATTAGAGTTAAAAGTCATATTATTTGCATCTGAAATGAGGTGAGGTAAAAGTATAAAGTAGCAAATGAACTCAATTAAAGAACAAGTACCTTAAAATTGTGTGGTACTTGAGAAAATACACACAAAATTAGTGTAACAGTCAAAATATAGTTTTTCTAGGGCTGCAAAGAACATCCTAATAATGTTTTGTCACTTTGGATTAGAGTATTAAAGTTAACAATTACCATTATATGACTGATTGTTGGTGTTTATGCTCTTAAAAACTCAGTTATATCCAAATATTCATGTCTTAGTTTGTTAACTTGACGAATAAGTCCAACAGTTTAACCTCGACTGAAGTTTGACCGCTGTGTGTGTGTGAGTGACTAAGAAGCCCGTGCGCGTTCACGCTCCGTCTCCATGGTGACCAAACACCGCCGTGGTTTAGCTTTTGACAACAAACAGAAGAAACAAAATAACAAAAGTCGACTTAAACTGTTTGTTATTCGCTGTAAGAGAAGTATAAAGCTTTTGTTTTGTAGTAAGTGTACCCGACGTTTATCAGACCGGAAACAGAAGAAACCTGGGTATGAATGAACCTCCACACTGAACAAGATAGTGAAGAAAACTAAAAAAAAACTCACCGTTAACCCAGCTAAAATCCTCTGTGGTTGATGTGGGTGACTGTTATCATTCCAAATCTTAAGTCAGTCCACGGACAAAACAAAATAATCATGACAAACTGTAAAAATTTGTTATAAACCGTCAAAGTTTTTCAGCTTGCAGCAAGATAGCCCGAGGAAGACTCGTGCACGAGCTTTCACTTCAGTTCAGTCTCGCGCGAAACGGTGACGCGCCTCTAACAGGAGGAGGTTTGGATGCAAACTTCAGCTTCCCGCGGAAAACTGTGAGTTTATTTCTAACAAATTTATACATTTAAGATGTGTTATGTATTGTCCTGATATACATTATCACTATATACAGTGATGGAAAAAGTATTCAAACCTTTTACTTTAGAAAAAGTAGCAATACACTGTAAAATAATGGTACTTAAAGTACCAATATAACAGGACTCCTGATGTAGAATGGCCTATTTCAGAATAATATATTATATTATTGCATTGTAATTAGTAATGTGTATATTAATTTAATGTTGCAGCTGGTAAATGTGAGGCCAGTTATAATTTCTATCCTACTGGCTAGCTTAACCTATAACAATAAATAATAATTTATTAGTTGATTTTTGTTGTTAATGATCTGAATCTGCAAAGTAACTAATAACTAAAATAAATATAGTAAAAGGTACAATATTATAAAATAATATAAAGAGGAAATACTCAAGAAAAGTACAAGTACCTAAAAATTGTAGTATTGAGTAAATGTACCCACTGCCTATATGATAGATTACTAAGAAGTTAGAAGTTAGATGAAACTTCACTTAATATAAAGTATTTTGTATTTTGGTCTGGATAATCCAGTACACTGCAGCACATATTTTCAGTATTACACAATATAAGAGTATAAGAGTTATTACCACTTTGATCTTGTATGTAAAGGTAGTAAGATGCATGCATGATTCAAGTCAAACAAAAAAACAAAAAAACAAATAAATTCTAAAAATGATTTACAAATAATAATAACAATAATAATAACAATAAATAACTGTAATGGTAATTTTACACTTTCCCATAAGATATTTGACCGTCTTGAATTACACCCAGTTTAAGTCCGTGATAACACTCAAAAAACTGAAATCAAGGTGTAAAAACAGTTTATTAACTGAAATTACAACATGGTGAACAGTGAATTATGCATTATAATGTGCTTAAAAAAAATCAATACAACAAACACACACACGGAAAATGTTTTTTGTCATCACAAGAATATTTTGAACGTGATCTCTAACGTGATCTTGTCATAAATAACAGAAAAGATCAGAGAAACCTATTTTGAACGATTATGTCGTAGCAGCAATATGGTGTCGTACATTTTAAGTCTATAAGACAAACTGTCACAGGTCATAGGTTGTGTGGTAAAAAACATATATGGGTAGCCATAATTAGATAAAAGCTGGTGAAAAAAAAAATCACAAATCAGTATCACAATTCAGGATGAAACAAACTGACTGACATAATAAATAATATTTAAGTGAAGCGTTAATAGTTAAACATATTCTTGACCATTACATTTGTGTTCAGTAGCAACTAAAAAGAAAAAAATGACTTCACAGAGAAAAAGTGTGACTAGGATGAAACAAATACTGTATTTTTTGTGCATTTTTATTTGCTTTCATGAACCTTCACTTCAAGGTTTATTCAGTTTACAAAAAAGACTCTTTTTCTACTTTCTGACTGACATTCGGAGACCTTTAGTCAGAGTAGTTCTGTTGTTATCACGGTCTTCCTGTAGCTTGGAGCATCGGTCGTAGCTGTGGCACGCTTCTCCTCTCATTCATGTTAAAGACACACAGGTCACTCTCTATAATCCTGTAAGCCCTATCTGGCTCGTTCTGTCGACATGTCCGTTGGTAGGAGACAGAGAAGGACGTGTGTGGGAAAATAAAACAATATAATGTTTCAAGGACAAGTAGTTACAAAATAATTGAAGACAAACTCTGACTGTAATCATACATGTTTATATTAGCAGTATACAGACATTATAAACCGCTATAATATGAAAATGTTAAATATTCAGTGTTTAATTTTGGTTTAAAAAAATAATTTTAGTGTTGCCAGTTGAGCATTCGGATTCGTCCGCCATTTTGTTGTCAGAAAGTATGACGTTTCAAAAAATGAGTGGACACAAAATGGCCACAGACTTACGCTGTGTTCGTCAGTGAGTTTCACTCTCTAGTTGTTGTCCACTGCAAGTTGGTATTTGATGCAACGTTCCTGCTCCGGGTGCACCATGAAACACCAATGGCTGGCTGCCCGCCCTGATAGTCGTACAGGAGAAAAGACCTCCAGCTTTGACTTCCTCTCTCCATTTGATTTTAACCATGCCATGCCCGCTCTCTTTAAGCTTCAGCAACTCAAGCATCAATGTAGAGAAGGAGCAGGATTTGCTCGATATTTATAGAGAAACTCAAGGTTCAGGATGAGTACATGATGCAGAAGTTCATTCATTCAACTCACGCTTCGCTCTGGGTCTCTTTAACCCGTCTAGATGGGCCGACCACTTTGAACACCAATCAGGTCTGTCTGGATTTGCACACTCGTCCACTCGTAAACCCCCCCTGAGCTTTTTATTTTTTACACTGTGAAATATACATCTGAACAATCTTGTGAGTCTCTGGTTGGATTTAAATAGCCTTACATGCTTCAGTCTCTTGGATACAGTGAACCTGATTGGCCGAGAGTGCATGCTGGGCATGCCCAATCACAGGGCATCACCATGGAGCTTACCAGCCAATGGGAGGAGGAAGATGGTCTCTGTGATTTCATTGTCACTAAGGGAGGAGGAAACATACTGCCAGGACAGTTGGCACTAACATGCTAAGCAGTGTGCTCTGTTATAATGACAGTCTATACGTTTGGACTAACCTGTGGAGCCAGATCAAGAGTGTTGCCATGGAGAGAGAAAGCACAAGATGAAGCTCCTCTCAACCAACAGTCCCATGCACACAAGCTCATAGTACACTCACGTCACTGTTATCGGTGCTGCTCACGTCACAGAAATGAATGGGTTGATTTGTAAGAGCCATCGTCCTGCTTGAAGGTGGTGTGTCTCCTTGGCAACCAGCTCCATCTCTGGCCAGAAGCTCAGACTGACAGAGAGCACTCAGCTCGCAGGACAGGGGTGTCTTTACTCTCTCTGCATCGCCACTCAGCCCTGGTTTGACCCCTGAAGAGTGGCATCTCTCCGTCCCCCCATCTGTCCTGTTATATTCTTCTCCTTTGACCTGTTTTTTTGTCTATCACCTTTCCCCAAACCTCTTCATCTCTTTATTTATACTAGAGATTCAACTGATTATTATTTAACCACTGATTCAAAATATAAGTAGTAAATAAAAATAAAAATAAAGTAGAATTATGACCTCTCTGACAGTGTCAACAAAAGCTGAAACATTATGAGCTTTGTAAAGGTTGAATTTATGGCAGAGTTGTTGCGTTGGATCACATTAGATTGCATACCTAATGAAGTGGCCGGTCAGTGTACATCCTTTTAAAACGTTTATTGTCAAGTCTAGATGGAATTAGACACAAAAACAAAAAAATATATATCGTAACTTGAAGTCTATTTATTGGCTTTTTCCAGATCTCTAGGACACTCCAGGAGAAAACTCCGTCCACTGATGAAGGCTACAAAATATGGCTGAAATACAAAAATTTTCAGTAAGTGGACCTTTTGTGGATAAGTTTAAAAATCAGAATTAACATCTCTCTATAGAAAAAAGGAGAAAAATAATCATTTAATATTCATACATAAAGCGTTCACTTGTGGTTTCTGTTTGTTCGTCCGTTGACTCATAAGACCATAACTCTCTAAATAAGACAGAGGTTCCTTCTTATCTTGCAACATGTTGCCTTTTTATAACTCTTTAGTCAGCTTTTCCACCAAGTGATATAAGTAACAGCCTGAGTAGCTTTTTCATGAGCCAGCAGGTCGACGTTAGAACATGACAGAAATTAGCAATGAGTCGTTCTTCGGTTTTGCTCTTAGTCAGCAGCTTGCTTGTTTCTGACAGACGTGGTGCGTGTGCTCTGACACACACACACACACACACACACACACACACACACACACAAAAAAACGTACTCCTAACTTTTCAGCTCTGTTGCTTGCACAGGATTACAGATTCAGCTTAGTCAGATAGTCTAAGATGAATTAGGTTCTTTGAAGGAATTTTGTAATAAGGAGAGCTGTCTCATAGAGGAAGGACAGGCCAGAACAGTGTGTATTCTGCATATTTTGTGGAGATAAAAAGATGCCAGAGTAACTTTTATTACTTGACAGCAAGCACTTTTTTCAGTTGATCAGCGCTGGCTGTCAGTTTTATTATGGAAGGAAAAGCAAAAAGAAATTTCTGAATCACTTAATCCTGCATAGTCAGTGCATTTTATCCATGCAATCGTTTTCCTTGGCAGTATTTTTAATTTCTTTGTAAATGTCAGACTGTCCACATTCATGTCATGAGACTGAAGCATCTTTCCACACTGTTCAGTCAGAGGCAGAGGTAGGCAGAAAGCCAGACGCTGTTGCTGTTTGTAAGGACTAGGAGTGAACTGACCCCGTATGCAGACATCCAAATAAAGCAGACATGCCGGGCAGACAGTCGCCGTCTTATCACTCATCTCTCTTTGTGTGCATGGAAAATAAAATATCTCACACGCACACACTCATATTACACATCGATGAGCTTTTTAAGACCGCCACCCAACCGTGAAGACGACACGTACACAAACTGTTGGACATACGGGCATGCGGGTGTACAGTACAGGAAGAGACACCAGGAAATATAAATACAAATATAAAACTATCATTCTCTAACAAGTTAAAAGTTTGATCTGATACTCTCTATTACCTATTTCTTAGTACAATATTGAAAACATTTTACATTTACGTATATCAGCATCTATGTATCTAAGAAACTATGTATTTTTCACCAGACAAAGCATCAGTCAAAGCTAAGGATTTGGTTGAATTAAAGCTCACAAATTAACACATTACGTCAAAATTTTGTTAAATTCAAGTGTAAAATTCACAAATTTGTTTCGCCCTGATTCCAGGTTTATTGCTAAGCTAAGCTAACTAGCTAAGTGAAGTGCTAACAATCCAAAAAGAAAACAAGCGTCCCAACCTTTACCAAAATGTTAATCTTTTCCCTTTACAAGATATGCATTAAAACCTTATTAGTGATGAGTAAAATTTTATATAGACCCAGTGAGGAACTGGTTTTTGACCCCCTCCCCCCCACCCGAGATCGCCATCACCCTGACAGATCAGTGAGGCATATCCTTCTCATTTTGTATGCAAATCAAAATGCAGGCGACTCAGCCCTATCTTGATGGAGCTTATATCGTGTCTATGAATAGATATGCGAGTGTGGGTGCTGACCTGTCTGTGTGTTTCACTGTGTTCCTCCCCTGAATCAATCCTCGCAGCACTTTTTACCATCAAGGCCATCCAAGACCACACATAAACATCCTCAAACACACACATCCATTGACTTACTCTATTCCAGTCTATTTTTTTTTTCAGTATTTATCTATTTGGAAAGCATTCACAGATGCTGAAATGCTAATGCAGAGTGTGCTCTGTGCTGTGCCAGAAATTTGCTCCCTCCTCATGTTTTTAGGTCTGAAAAAAAAGGAGCTTCAGTTTATAAAGTGAGCATCAAGGTCTGTGTTCGGTGCTCTCACAATAGGCTTTTCTCAACAAGTACACATGGGGGCTGGTGAAGGCCACCGATGCATCGCTCTTTTACAGATCCTGTTCTTTTTCAGGCTTTGGTGTGTTCATCAGGGTCATACTTTTCCAAGTGTGTTTGTGTGTCTTTTTGCGTATGAATGACAACTCACTCTCATTTTACTTGGATGGCTTTTGCTTATTTATGTTGCACAACCAATGGTGCAATCACGCTTATTAGGAGCAAAGAAAACAAGAAATGGTGTGTTAGCTTTCATAATCACATGGCCATTCATCGTATTCTAGTAAAAGATTTTTCTGGTCTGCTGTTTTCATGCAGTTTGTCACGTTGCTTTGATGATGCAAGAAATTTCCATTTGAGTTTGAGATTACCTGCTAAAAAGTGTTTCTTTTCTTTCTAAATCTTTGTTTCTACTATTGTTCTGAAGAACCCAGACTGTCTTTAACAGCCCAAAAAGAATGCTTTATATCGTTTCATGTTTATACTTCATGACTTTTCGTAATTCTAGGAGAAATACTTCAAATAATAACGTGCTTCAGAAGTCTACAACAGAAAATGACACTTTACTTTTGTTAGGAGTCTCGACAGTCGACAGCTGCAAAACATGGATTTTCCTTTATTCTATATTTGTGATTGGTGTTGACAGAACATTTTACACAACACTACTCCTGTCAAACCTTATATACGTCTAGTTGGGTTTCTGTTATTGATCGATGGCACCTGAATTTTATCATGCACCAAACTGAATTTGCTATTTTAGTTTGAAGCTGCGGCACAGTGATGCAATGGTTAGCACTGACAGTCCAAAGACATGCACTTAATAGGCTAATTGATGACTCTGAATTGCCTGTAGGTGTGAATGTGAGTGTGAATGTTTTTTTGTTTTGTTTTTTTGCCTCTATGTGCCTTTATATGATGAACTGGCAACTTGTCCAGAATGTACCTCTTGTCAGCTGGGATAGGCTCCAGCCCTCCATAACCCTGATGAAGATAAGCGGTTACAGAAAATGGATGGATGGAACAATTTGAAGCTGCTGTTTTACTATTGAAAGACTCAAACAACTTGCTTGTTTTTAATGAAAAAGTAAAGTATTGTAATGGAAACAATGCATTTTAGGAGCAACATATATTTAGATAAACAAGATCAGCTGATATAGTTGCACAACGTTCTGGAAATTGGCCTGCGAACTGCACCTTGCATTTTTGGTCGCTGTTGCTAAAATTGTGAAATCCAGTGGAAATATATTAGGCGCATAGGTGCATACAAGCCTTAGGGCAACAAACGCTAATTTAGAAATGTCTTTCAAATGTATTGCTGCATGCTGACAGGATTGTTTCTCTGCATATCACATGAGAAGACATCCCCTATGACCCCTGCTGTACACTCAGAAAGGCCGAGCCAAGTGGAACACAAAACAGGAAAAAAATACAGGACACAGCATTCCCAGCTGAACCACATGCGTCAAGTCCAAACCGCATTTTTTAACCAAAACTAAACATCCAGTAAACACTGTCAACAAATTCTAAAATGGTAAGAATATTACATCTAACAAAAAAAGAGAGACTGAACCCACATGCACCAGGATGACCTCCTATGCGTCTATTGCAGGACATTCTGCAGAGCATTTTATGGAGCTCTGTAGTAACCAGCACTATATTAACTGCCACGCACACTATATCACCATCATCGGTGAGGTCTTCTCGTCCTGCCGTCACCCCTCCCCCAGACCTGATGTCCTTTGTTCCACTGTGAGGATATCCATCCCTCTTGGGTGATATCTGCCAGTGAGCAACCACACTGTCATAGCTGACCTTCTTCTAGCATTACAATAAAACCCTCTTTCTTTCTCCCCCTCTGTTTAGTCCCTAAATCCTGTCATGATCTCCCTCTGATTGATGGTGATGGACTTTCTTGTCTGGACTTGCTTGGTGTAAACACACATACACACACACACACAAACAAAAACACAATCGTAGAATCAAACATTTAATCAGTTAACAATCTGTTAAGATCTCTTAATGAAAGATGACAAGGTGCAGAGGTGGTACCGATCATTATGCGTGCATGTGCAGGTTTGTATCTTTTGTTCTCATGGGAGGGGTTCTGCTGCAGTCTTGGTAAACAACATCAGGGAGCAAAGCCACAGGTTTTATTGTACTGTACATGGACACGCACACACACACACACACACACACACACACACACACACACACACACACACACACACACTCACACACACCACATAAACATATAAACACAGATATACACGTCAAAGCTACAACACAGACTCATAAACACACATGTAACACAGATGAGAAAGAGGCCTTTAAAAGGAGGTTGGGGAAATAATTCACTGTCACATGAGCATAAACATTCAAGCACATGTGCATGCTGTCACGCATATGATGAGGACAAAGACACATAAGGATGCAAGATAGACAATAAAAGAGACACAAGATGCAAATTAAAGTTATCAAAAATCATTCGACTAGACTGATTAGAGTCAGACAGCATCTGGTCTGTAAAGTGTTGTGCTGGTTGCATGTGGTATGTTTGTCATGTTGAACCATTTTGTGAAAAATATAAATAATAAATTAGAATCTACGTTATTAGATTTATGTTTGATTGGACCGCTGACTTAACCTCCCTATCAGTTCATTCTTTATGGTAGATTAGCTCCTCTTTGTCTCGCCAGCCAGCACACCACCATCACTATTACTTAACGCGTGAAGAAAACGGGACCGACGGAGGGAGGAAGGGAAAGCTTGAGAAAGGGAGTAATGAAGCTATGTATGTGCTTTCCCTGGTGGTTTTAATGGTGAGTGCAGGCCATAATTCACTCCAACGCACACGCATGAAGGCACAAATGAATGCACACGCACGCCCACACACACACACACACACACACACAGATGCCCAAAGCAATACCTTTGACTCTCTCTTTGTGTCTTTGTGTGTGTCCTACCCTCCATTTAGGCCAGTGCAGAGAAGATATATGGATGTGTGGAACATAGTGACCTTGACACTGTGTGTGTGTGTGTGTGTGTGTGTGTGTGTGTGTGTTGGATGGGGGTGGATGAGGATCTACACTGACTGTGCACCAACCATCTATGAATCATTATAATGGCTCACCAGTACATCAATTTTCAAAAACATCAAATGAATACGGTAACATGCCTGCTACAGATATTTAAAATGTTAGTCATCATTTTAAGAATTATCCGTTTAAGAATATTGCTGTAATCTTTACCATTTGGTAAATTAGAAGATTTTATATGTATTATTTAGATTGTGCTATTTTAAGTGCAACCTTTGAGGTTGATCTTAAATACAGGAATGTTTGTATTCTGTAATCTATTTCAGTTCAGTCACATTCACTTCAGTTTGACACGCTTTACTATCCAAATATTGTTAAGAAAAATGCCCACCAAGTACAGTGCTCACGACACATTATAGAGGGTAGACTCATTATATTTTCACTACTGACAGTATAAAGAATGAACGGTGTATCTGTGACATCACCAACAGCTCAAAATCATATATCTCCTTCTGTGGTTGCAATCTACCACCTCACTGCTAAATGCTTCTAAATCTGGCGTACTGGACCTTTAAGGACTAAACGTCAAAATAACAACCACTTCCTTTGTCATGTTATGTGTCTACTGTATGAATCTATGCCCAGCACCAAATTAAGTTCAACCAAGCAGCAACCTCCGTGGCTGTAAAGTGAAGCCAATGTGGAAGTGCCAAAAACTGCAGTTCCTCAAACAGCTACTTGAAGATGGCTACAGAACGAGTCAATCTTCACAAGCCCTCATATTGGTGTAATTACAGGTGGCTTGTTAGAGCACCCAGGCGCCACGTCATTGTCCATTTTTCTATTAGCCATCAACAATGTCACTATACTGTTTATGAGTTCATCTCAGCTCTTCCTCTGTCTATCTAAGTTGCTGCTTTCTTCTCTCTGTAGGTTGCAGAAAGCCATCAAACACATGAGGACGTTTATAAGGAGGACAGGATGTGGCATTTTAGTCAATAGAGGCTAACCAACGAAGAAGAGCAGTACACATTCAAAGGAACAGCACGGGTTAGCTATTAATCTAATGAACATGCACTCTGCAAGATAACACATTTCCATGTAGTTCAGTGGTGGATGATGCAAGATGTGTTCACACACCTATACAGTATGACACACAGACACTTCCCACTGCGTCTTCATCTGCAGACATTTTAATTCATCTGTTCCATAAAGGAGTTTTTCATGAAGAAGACTGCACCATAAAAAGGGAGCATGGTAGAGTACAACATAATATATTGCGCCCTATGACCCAGTGCACACACATATAGTGGAGTCACATGCAGCCACATGCTACAGTGGGAAGTAGCTAATGCTCTCAACCCAGAGGGTGGTGGGGGATGGGAACATGATGGGGGTTAGTGGGCTTATACAGCAACAGGATTGAGAACAAGCCGGGCATGATGCCCCCTCACATGGTGAGAAATAACACAGCATAGGTATGTGTAGTGTGTGTGTGTGTGTGTGTGTGTGTGTGTGTTTGTGTGTGTGTGTGTGTGTGTGTGTGTGAGGGAGAGATGAACTCTACTTGCTTGGTATAAAGGAGGAGGAGATGAAGGTTGGACAGGCAGCTTTTCTGTTTCCTGCATGATTATTCCACCTCATCTCCCTCCCTGCATCCGGCCCAGCATCACCCTCTCTCCTTTTCTGTGTGTGTGGCTGTTACTGAAGAAAAGCGGAGTTGACAGTGGAGAAATAAGAGAAAAAACATACTGAGAATAATATAGGGAAGAGGTGTGAGGATGAATGAAGGGAAGGTGAGAAAAGAGCAGGAGGGGGAGCAAAAGCTGAGGAAATGACTGTGAGGGAAAAAGAGAGATTTAAACCAGATTTTATCGTGTCACGTACACGCTTTCATTTTGCATTTGGTTATATTACCGAATAAATCTCCAGATACAATAAAACAAAATAGGTTTATCGTGTGTAACTCAGATTATATCACATGCTCACAAGTCCAAAACAAATCAATGTGACAAATGAAAAGCATCAATCAAAACAATGATTTCTCCCTCTTCTAAC
Organism: Argyrosomus regius; assembly: GCA_946959425.1. NCBI lineage: Eukaryota > Metazoa > Chordata > Actinopteri > Sciaenidae > Argyrosomus > Argyrosomus regius. Next base: position 10,081,712 of record OX336901.1, on the reverse strand, counting down.
AGTTCACTGCTGGTGCGTGAGGTTATCCAGTTCAATCCCATCAATGGTCAAGCCCCCATCGATTGAGACGGAAAGAGCAAAATCATTTTGAATCCATGGCGAAGCTTCACTAAGGTGGATAACAAAAGAAAGACTGGGAACATCCATCAACCCCCTCCTAAACATCTCTGTGTTTTCCTCATCCACATCCTCCAAGTTTCATTCGCACTTATTTTCTTCTTCACCTTCACGTATCAGCGTCTTTCATACAGGAGAGAGAGAGAGAGAGAGAGTGGAAAACCACAGAGAGATCAGCGAGTGGTCCAACAAAAACGAGAGAAAAGAAAAGATAAAATGAAATGCAACAGTCCACTTACACAGGCGTGAATAATTAGTTCTGTATTTGATGTTATATTCGGTAATAAGACTAAAATATTGCTTCCTTTATGAAACTCATTAATGAAACTACTTAATGAAACTCACACTGGGAAGACATTGCAGTCAATCTGAGACTTGCGTTAATATTCTCAAAGCACTCTACCAGTGTTCAATTTGTAGCTACATGTGGGATATTTAAGGTCAGCTGGGTGTATCTGCAGGGAATGACCCTGTTTGGTATCTTCTAGTAGCTCTGCAGTATATTACTGGATTGTCCCTCTTGATTTTAATTCTCTGATTACCACGTATCAGCTAAAATAGTGGGAGAAAATCCTTTTTTTTGACTATTTGTTGTTGCCATCTGGATGCATTACTGTTTTCAGTACACCAAAATATAGTTCACTTTAAATTACCCACATTTTCTCTTGGGGTTATCTTTTTATTATCTCATTTCTTTTCTTAGAGGTGACACAATATACAAAGTACAATATGTTTTATAATTAATTTAATAGCTTGAACACCCACTAGAGGTGAGGTCATGTTCATGCTTCAGTTGCCAACATGTATCGTAATCTCTGTCTGTGTTTTTGGCGTTAAATATATCTTTTATTGAAACTTTTTTAAAGTAATGTTCTCTTGAATAGTTTGGGTGTTCTGTAACTTGAAACACTACAAGGAAGCACAGAACACAGGGAACCCACAAGAACACATAATTAACATAGAGAAGTGGATACAAGGCCACAAAACAACCAGACAATCAAAAGAAGTAAAAAAAAGACTCGTGGGCAGCTAGAAAACTCACATTCTCCTGAGATCATTAGAGACAAATGCATGAAGAGTACGAGAATCATAGAAGTCAGTGAAGATGAAAGAAAAGTGTGTGAATGACACCACCGACCAAAGTGATGCTGCCGTCCTTGTAAGAGCTTTCAGTCTCTGATGATGTTGTGTTGTGGATTTAGCGACTTAAGGGCTGTGACGATGTAGAGCAGACCTTGAAGGCAAGGCTCAGGTGTTTATACAACTGTGTGTATTTGACTACAGCACCTGTAGTCTTGTAGATATTATAATTTGAACACCATGCCACATCTGACTCTTCCTCTCTCTTTCTACTAACACAACCATTTCTTCTCACTTCCTATCTTTTCTCTGTTTCTGTCATTTCATTGCACCTCACCTCTGCCTATCACTATTCACACCTATATTGCGCATCACATCCTCACACGTTCATACTCGTGATGTGCCCATATGTATACACACACTGAATCTCAAAGGACACAGACTAGAAGGAACCTGAAGGCCTGTGATTATGTAGATAAATATCTTACCACATTACAACAAGCAATATGTGTGAATCCATGATGATGATGATGATTGTTTTTTGTCTGTTGGTGCATGCTCTTTGTGAGCGTGTGTGTGTGTGTGTGTGTGTGTGTGAATCTGTAATTACAAAACGTCTGTGCAGTGTGAACCGATCTGTCGTCCCACCACAGGCTGTGATTCTGAGCTATAATCTGCCGTGATGACGCTGATCACAGTCTGTGAATGGAGGTGCTGCGGGACAATGCTCAACCGCTCTGTGCCGGTGTGCCATTACAGAGATGACATCATTCCACTGCAGCACTTAGCGCGCGCATGCACACACTCACACACACACACACACACACACACAATTACACACACACACACACACACACACAGAAGTATCATTTACGACTGCTCAGTTCTCAAGTCCCACACCACCATCACCACCACCACCACCACCCCCTCTCGTCTTGGATCCGTCCTCATGTGGCCAACAGCAATTAGTAAGTGTGTTTGTGCATGTTTGTGTGTATGTGTTCAGATAACATATAGAGATCAGGCGAGCTATTGAGATTAAGAGAAGCCCTATACCACATCCATCAACAGAGCAGTGTCACTGCTGGGGGATGAGGAGCCCACTAATGGCCATATCTCAACAGATCCATCACATCTCCATCTTGTTTACACTTTGAACCCCACACCACATATTGATGACTCACTTCTCATTAGCCAGTCAGTGCATTTATGCATGGCATCAAGTGTCCAGATAGATACACAGATACATAGATACATAGATACATGGAGCATACCCTTTAGTATGGGTATATTTTAAAATATACCCATACTAAAGGGTATGCCTCATGTCACTTATTACTCTGTATTTAACTGTTTTATCTTCATGTCAGGACCAACTTGTCGCCCAACCTGTCATTATGACTAATATCCCTGGAAGGCAGCAGTCACAGTGACTCCTCTCGTCTTTTTGCGTGTTCTTAAGTTATTAATGCTGAAGCCGTTTGTTATGGTTCAAACAAAGTTAGTGTCAGACCACATCATGCATCAACAGGCCAGGTTGGTCATGCCTATTATAAATGGTTAAACTCACAGGTGGGGCAAGAAACTGTCCATCAGTGAGAGGACAGAATTTAGTCATAGGTCATGAGGTTTGAGGGAGGATTAGAGGTGGACATAGAAGATATTATGATGATTAATATGTTGTTTTTTCTTCTTTTCTTCAGAAATCTTCTTAATATTGTGTAGAGTATGTCCATGTTGCGGTTATGCACTGTGTGTGCATGTTTTGATGTAATGCCAGATGACATATCACTGGACAACAGAGTTGTATTCTATTTTATGTTGAAGCTGTAAACATACTGTGTCTACTCACAAAATGTGTTTGCCATGTTAATGTGCATATAAGAAATTTCAGCGGTCTCCTTCTCAGCGAATGCAGAACAACTTTAATCACCAAGACACAAAAAAGATAGGATCATCAGACCTAACACCAAAGTTTCAGAAGAAAAGTATTTTTAAAATATGACTCCCTCATCTTGTCTTCTTTTGTGGTCTTGGAGCTGTCACAATAGATGAAACTATGACTCACAGTCATGGCTTTATGAAGGTAACATTATGTAATACACTACCTGGTAAAACCATAGCTCAGGACATTGTTAGCCTGCTGCCAGGCCTCTGAATCACTGTCTGTATCTCAGATGTGCTCAGGCCTGGCATTGTGCCTGTTTATGGCTGTTTCTACAGGTTAGACAAATAATTGACCAAACAGAGCTTGATAATGGGGACATCAGCTTATTTAATAGGTAAATCAGTGACAGAAAAATGAAAATAACGTAACTGTACAAGGCTTTGTCAGTTGAACTGCTCCTGGCAAACACTTCCACAGCTTCTGTGTCAACTGAAAATGATGTTGGCAGGATCAATATGTCACTCACTACTAATTGGATATAGTAAAACAAATAAAATAACCTCTTGTAATTAGAAAAATTGGCTAACATGAACACAATGTTGGGCTGGATGAATAATCAGTGTAGGAGATTCTTCAGGCGACACTTCAAATGAAACAACACAGTTAACTGTATGCTGCAGTGTATGATATGGTTCGTAGCATAAGTTGTGTGTTTGTCTGCTTCACAGTTTTAAAGACCTTTAATTGTGAAACAGCTGCAGGCGAGTGCTGACTCACGATACTACACGACACTGCACGCAATGAACAATAAACAAACACAAAGACACACGTGTGTCTGGAGAGACTCACATGGCACACCACTCCCTCTGAGGTAGAATTACATCTGAGTCTGACACTGAAAGTAATCCAACCACTTTTTTTGTTTAAAAGCACCAACTGTGTCTGGGTAGACGTCAGACGTATCATCCCAATCTGCATTCACACAGGTACACAGGTCAGCCCACCTGTAATTTAATCACTGGTGGAATTTAACTAAGTACATTTACTTCAATACAAATGTGAGGAATTTGTACTTTCCATTTCATGACACTATAAATCGGGCGTCGGTTAGCTCGGTCGGTGGAGTGTGCGCCCCACGTAGCAGGGCTCAGTCCTGGCAGGGTTCGGTTTCAACCTGTGGGCGTTTGCTGCATGTCGTCCCTCTCTCTCGATCCCTGCTTTCCTGTCACTCTTCAGCTGTCTCTGTCGAAATAAAGCCTGAAACAAAGCTCGATCGGACAAAACATCTTGGAGTCTGCCACATGATGTGAAGACATTCACTTTCAGCATTTCTCACTATGTGTGCCCAATATAAAATAGCTAAAAATGAACAACAACAGTATAATGCTGCTTAAATGTTAGCGCATGAGCAATAATAATCTAATGATATAATATATATTAGTGTATATATACATATAGTATAGCATTAAACATAATATACACACTCACAAAGCCGTTTGTCTGCACTGAGTAGTTTTACTGTTGATACTTTAAACACTTCCTGATATTTCTTAGATGCTTTTTACTTTTCAATACATGACTTGTAATGGAGTATATTTACAGTGTGTTATTGGTACTTTTAGTTAAGTATCTAAATACTTCCTCGACCTTTAAACCTAATGCACACATACAACATGTTGATGTGGAAAACTGGTGTTAGTGCCTGATAGGTTAACAGTGTGGACATAAGAAGACATTAGTGATACATAATGTAAACCACAAATACATACACAGCCCCAAACAGTCACACGTTCACACGGTGAACGCCGCTCATTTGAATCCACCATGGTGGCATACAGTGAGCTCTGAGTACACGGGTTAATTGCTTCCTGTATTAAAACAAAGATGACATTTACAAGATAGGAGCCCACTGACATAGCACAAGGCGGAGGCGAATAAAACACCAAAATGTGGGTGGAGATGAAAACGGCAGGCAAACAAATAGACAGTTAGTTATGACATAATATGAAACCAGCCTGAGAGGCAACTAGCAGAAATAAGAAGCAGACAACAGACTGATGCTTATTTTTCTGTGTATATAATGACATGAGAATATAGCTTTGGAATGCTCTAAAAAGTGAAAATTTTAAAGTTTCGCTTAGATTTCTGTCATTGTAAAGCTAAAGAATAACACCCATCATCACACTACAGTAAGAATGATACATATCATTTGGACCTAAATCACTAAATCTTGATTCTGGATGCAGTTGTTCTTAAAATAGAGTTGAGAAAACATGAAATAACAGACGAGTTCAGATGAGTTTCCAGCCAAACAATAACCTCAGTGACCTCATGGAGACTGGTGTGACAGCAGCCAGGCCAGACATGTAGTCAGTCAGGTGACCAGCTGACTGGGAACTGCTATTGAAATGTGGCTTTGGTATTTGTAGTTGTGGTGAGCTGGCTCTCTCAGTCATAAAGCATGTTTGAGTATTTTGGAGTTTGCAGTCAACCCTGAGCTTTGCAGTGGCTGTTTGGAAGCACACAGAGGATTTTCTTTTTCTTTTATCCCGTCTAAAATGTCTCCTCCTCATGAAAGAGGGCTTGAAGATACCAAGCAAACAGAAATGACTTTCTGTTTGTTTGAGGTTCTTTTGTATATTTGAGTACAAATGAAAGGGCCACATTGGTAGACCTAAAGTACCTGATGCATGTCCTAGGTTTGGCAACAATGACAAACAGTGTGGTTATGAATGTACCATGTTGTATATGACAACACAGCTTGGGTTTCATAAATCATTCAGACTGGTTTTAACTCTGACAAAGAGCGAAGGCAATGGAGTGCTGAGAATATGCAGTACTTTGAAGGTTTGAAGTGGGTCTGTAATTGTATGTTCATAATATGGAGCATACTATAAATATGGGTGGTGACAGGGCCTCTAATTGAACTGAAGTTTTTAATAAGCAAATGTATTTTTGCTGCTTTGGTGTTAAGGTTTATAATGTTGTGTAAAGCCTGGTGACACAATAATAACTGCCAACAGTAGCTAGAAATTAGTTCAAAGGTCTTGATTAACAGTGCTGAAATACTGAAATACTTAAACTACAAGATCACTGACATGCAATCAAATTTTTTTAAAAGTTTTTCCTGTAATATATAGTTTTAATATCAGCCCGCTACTTAGTCGTTCATGCACGTAGCACTCTATACATCAATGATTAGTTACAAGTTAAAATGTAACGGCAAGATAGTGAGTGGATGTAAAATGAATGGTTCAAAAATGCTGCAATCATGGCTCCAAACAGGAAATATTAGAATAAAAAGTGTGGATAAGGTTTACTCCTTTTCCACCAAATTATCACAACAGTCAACAATAAATAATCTTACTGGGAATAAACTGTCTCCTGCATAAGCTGTGTATGCTAATGTGTTTGAATGTAATGGTGGTACGTGGAGAGTCTTTTTCTATGGTGGTACACGTTGTAAAAAAATCTGAGAAATAATGTTTTGTCATCTTGGAGTCTGTATGTTTAACCACTAGGTTTCTACAGCAGCCTAGAAGGGACAAACCAAACATTGGCTCTAATCTTTTGTGTTTTTTCAGGGCCACTGTAGTTTCTTCTTCATGTTTGCAACAAGAGTGAGAAGTTAGGGCTATTCTGTCATTTGCAATCTGCAACTTTGCCACTAAATTCTATACACTGAGCCTTAAAACCCCCCCGCCTTCTTAGCTCATAAAAATCCCCAGAAACGATACCACAAAATGACATCAGCGTCGTAAATGACAGCTGTGCTCCTGCTGCATAAGCAGAATTATTTACAGATAACAGATGAAAAATGAGAAAATTTGAAAAACAAATGACTAAAAGCTGACCCTCACTAATATGTTCAAATGTTTAGTATTCAAGCAAAAGACCAAACATTTTGGTGTTTTTCTCTGATTTTCTTTCTCCTGTTTTATAAGTTGTGTGATTTTTGTAAAGATGTAAGTTAAACCTCTGTTTCATGCTTTGTATTTGTCTGTTTTTTTAGATACATACATATCTCCTTACTCGTCTCTGTAAACGTCAGACAGTAGCGTGAGATGTCCTTGCTTTTATTATAATTAGATATTACTAATGGGCATTTAAGTCCTCTCATGAGAGCTCTGTAACTGATTGCAATTAATTGAACGAGAAGCCCAGCTTTCATTAATACTTTTGAGATCAATACATTCTCTTTAAGAGGATAAAAAAAGCTATTAAAGTTCATAGAAATGTTGAAGTCTGAAGATTCACAGAGTTTCAGATTTATGAATGAGTCTCCTGTTAGCTTACTTAGCCACACACCTAAACTTACAGGATAGTCTGGAATAATTTTTGGTATCGGACCTCTGGTAGAGGGGGAACGCGGCCTATACACTGCTCTAAAGGCAAGAAGGAGAATAAGAGGAGTATCAGCAGGTCGGCCCAGCCAGTGAGTAATATTTGGCACAGAGGCCTGGGGGAAACTTCAGACATGCTAGTGACCCCCATCTCTGACTGCTCCCCCATTCTCTTTATGTTTCGCAACAACCGAGTAAAAGTACCCAGCCCAGTTGTAACACAGCGTTTCTGTACGTCTGCTCTCATTTAATGCAGCTTTACACAAAACAAACATTGTGCAACAGAACTTCCAGGAACTTGAGAGGAACATGGAGTTGTTTTGCTGTTCCCTCTAGACTGACATGAGAAAGAGATTTATCTTCTGGAGGGAGTGTGAGGTTAAATTTGTTCATGCACAAGCACTCAGACACACACTGTTTTGGAAAACAGTTGCCAAGTTAATTTGTGAATTAACATCACATGTAAGGCAGTCGTGAGCTGTAAGATTTTCCTCACAGGACTGGAAATTCCTATTGTAGCAATATGAGCTGTTAACAGTGGCCCTGTGCTTTCACAGCACTTGTGAAATCGATGTACTTGTAATACTTTCATATTTTTATAGCAATAAAATGAGCCAAGACACGGAGACAGAAAGGGTGTGGAGCCTCACCAAGCTTTATTTACATGCGCACCATTTCTTATACAAACTAGATTACATTTCAAAATGGAATACACAGGAAAAATACCCACTAACATCAAGTCGAGAAGAAGCAAGATTAATAAAGGGCAAAGTTCAAAGGGCAAAGTTCAGAGGGGGTATGGAGGGGAGCTGGCCTGGGCCTCTAAACAAGGATGGAAAAGGTTTGAGAGAAGATAATGAAAAGGAAACGTCCGAGAGGTGATTAAGGTATCTAGTGGTATGTCTCTTCTATTCTTTTTTTTTTTTTTGCTTCTCTTAGCTTTAAATTTGCACATGTTGTGCTGCAGGTGTGTGTTTGTGTGTGCGTGTGTTGGGCACAAGAAGAAATAATCTGTGCCTGAATGAAGCAGTAGCACTGAGTGGTTGTGTGGAATGCCTGCTCCACTATGACTAAGTGTAAACTATGTCCCCGAATAGCCAAAACATTTTACACTAAATGTACAAAATGTAAGGAACACCTTCCTGCGATTGAGATTAGCAGTTTATCAAGGATCGATAACCCCTCTTTAAATAGGAAGGATTACAGGGTTCCCTGGATTCACCTTGTCAGTCTTCTTCACAGGAGGAGTTAAAATGCTCCAAATATTCAGTACAGTCAGCGTGAACAAATTTAAATGCTTTTAGCAGTTCAGGCGATGGCTCAGGATTCCCCCTGCCAAAAGACGTAATAATGCTTTAAATGTGACATGGTGACGGAATTTTCCAGCTCGTTGTCAGATGACGCTTTAACCACGTCGACGTTATAACCAAGCGCTCACTGAGAGCACCGGGACGTGAACCTACTGTACTCCACGTGGAATAAAACAAGTGTGAAGCTGAGGAACGTCCGTTAAAGAGGCTTACCCTGTGTCTGCGTCCATGTACACACACTCGTAATAATAATAACCCCATTAATATGGGAGGATGGTGCAAATGCTGCACTGTAAGCCCTGATTTTAAAAATAGAAAGTGTGTGTTTAAGTGCTAAAGACACAGGGTTCCTCTCTGTGTTACAATTTCTGTCGCAGGACGGCACCATTGGAAGAATTGAGGGGGGTACAGCTAGGTCATGCACTAAACCTCAGATAGCACAGTAGATCATTCTAGCCAACCATGCACACACACTCCTCTGCCTTGGCCTCAAAGTGATATACACACATCTGTACACTATTATACACAGCTGGGCATATACTACCATACACAAAGAAGGGATACCAGGGTCTCCAGATGCTACAACAATGGTGCGTTCCACCATTTAAAAAAAATCTGGTTCAACAATTAAATTGCTGGTAACAGTGTTCCCTCCTTCCCGGCGTGTAACGTTGTTCATTATTTCTTCAACTTTACCTTCCTTACCTTCCGAGGTATCACAAAATCCAAGGGTCAAGTACTACATGAGTATATAAGGACATACAGCGAGTATATATGCATTTCACACAATTCATAATGCATAAATACATACATGCATACAGTCGGCTGTGCTGTATGCACCATGAGGGATAGTGAGGGATTTACACATCCTCGTGAGATTAATTCATCAGAAATAAACTCTACGGATACACACATACACACATTAACATGTACTCAGGAGATACAGGAGGTCACCTGCAGGAGCACCAGGCGTGTCCATGAGGGGATGTGTGTAGGGGTGTCACAAGAAGTCCAACAAGAGGAAAAAAAAACAAAAAAAAACAAACAAAAAAAGCTATGACAGCAAAACCAAAAAAATAACAGACCGTGTGAAGTCTTAATCCTGACGTTTATCTTCCTTCTTCCTCTTCATCTTGACGGCCAAAAGTTCACAGGTTACAAGTTCACGAACACAAAGCATTACTGTTTTTTTTTAATCAAGAAATGTTAAAATACCATTAGAATGTGACTTGATGTTACTTCAACGGGAAGCCTCCCTTTTCCCCCCTGAGTGATTCTATATATGCATAACAAGCCCCACAAGCTCATGACAAGAAAACAACAGAGCTTAACACAGATCCCTGGTATTATTTTTTTCTATCTATGTGTGTATATGTGTGTGTGCGTGTGCGTGTGTATGTGCTGTGATTTGGCTGCCAGCATATCCTACTGTTTGTTTCAAGTAATTTGGCAATATACAGAGATAGCTTATTGTTTTTACTCGAGAACCAAATGGCTTCTAGAGGAATGAGCCTAAAAAAAAAAACCCTGTCCCCCAGGCCCCCTGCCGTCTACAGGTTCAAACTTCGCCGTGCTACAAGTGGCTGCAGCTTTGGGCTTCTGCAGGTCGTGGGTAGAAAAACAGAAACAAAACGAACGCACAAAATGCACGGCTTGCTCTCAGGGCAGGATTCAACACTGTTTACATAGCACCTGTTATGGTGTGGAAATGTTCACAACCCTAGGACACAGGTATTCATTTTGGCTACATCATATGCAGTGATAAACGACCTCGACAGAACTCACCAGAAGTTAAGAAATCTAAGAATAGACAGACAAGATCTTCCCCCTCTCCTTGAACTTTCCACTGCCCTGCACTGTACAAATATCCATGACAGAGATTTTCTTCCTCTAGTCTTTTTTCTTTATCTTTTCTTTTTTACAGTTAGATATACACAAAAGATAACAAATATTTTCGTAATATTCAGCTAATTGTAATGAAACCCTCAGTGTGCAGCATTGAATTGAATCCAAGCAATTTATATGAACAAAACTGGAAGTGCATGGCAAGAAGATGAGAAACTTGTAAGGGTTCTGAAAGTTTTGCAAACTGGGACAAGGTGTGGGTTTGTCTGTTTGTGTGTTTGCATGTTCTGTATGCGTGGCCACTCAGTGAGTAAGATACTCCATTTCCATCTTTACATTTCATCAATACACCAATTAATTTTGTACAGACATGTACTGTGTGATGCAGAAACAATTATGATAAAACAGAAAATCCAAAAAACAAACACTGAACATTTAAAATCACTAAGTAAGAACAGAGGGAACTTTTTTTTCTCAACATAACACAACCCAGGAAACCACTGGATCAGATTTACACCACATCACTTCTTGATTTTTTTCACTTTACACTTCTTTTTTTTACTGTCTTTTTTTTGTCTTCAACGGGAACAACTGCACCGTGCACTCCTTCAATCTTTGTTTGATATTTAGTTCTTGGATTCCACCTGAAACCCCTTCTGATAAGCAGTGTCTCTTTGATATCAACAGACTGGGTGTGAAAGGAAAATTGCATAATTCTAGGATTTGTGAGTTTGACATATCTTTTTGTTGTTGTTTCACAGGAGGCTTTGAGGGATGATGTGCAGCATCTCTAGAGTCTGTCGGATTGTTCATGGTTCACCAGTGTGGGAGCGAAGGTAAAGCTCTCGAGAGGAAGTCTTCTTCTGTAAACACAGGGTTTGTATTTTACGTTGTGCTGATGGCAGGTTTGGCAAAAAGGATGTTGTGTGTCTGATCTTCTCTTGCACTACACAGTTCAGACCTGGAGAGATAAAGGACGAGATGATTAAGTCTGAGTATTCGCACCTGACTTGTAGGCAAACATTATGCCACAGTGAGTCCTTTTTTTGTCTTGCTCTGTTCATTGGTAGTCTTCATTGGTTCATTTGTACTTCGTGCATGTGCTTCTAAATAAATGCATTTTAATGTAAAGGCAATGGTAGTCCTTTACTTTGAAACCAGAAGTGTTGACAGTAGCTTTGAATGTTCACTAATGTTTCCAAAGATTTACTCCATAAACAGTAGATAAAGACTTTTTGAAACTTTTTATCAGAAAGTCGTTTTGAAACTTCACATGGATGTAAAACATTCAATTATATTTTTAACAAATCTTGATACACTTCTAGCTTTGCAGTTAGAAAAAACTCTTGAAGAAGCCGTTCAAGATGTCGGTTTTTGGTTTGGGTAAAACCACAAAGCAATGCACAGTTGTGTTGCGTTGGGAGAACCTTTTCCATATGGATCCACAGCGGTACAGCATCGCCCCCGATTATGGAGGGCTTTTTTTTCAGGTCTGTATCTGATTACAACAGTAATTTCACAGCAACAAATGTAGAAAGCATGATGTTGTATGAACGTTTCCATTTATTAAGACGTGATCACTACACTCTTATGTTAGCGTACACATCAGTACACATCAGTTCTACAGTCCACAGTTTAGGTGAGAAAAGGTTGGATCAGTGCATCCCTAATTCCTACATATAAATATGCTCACCTTTGTTCAAACAGCACATGTTTTATGCTCGCACACACAACCCTCAAACATACACACCTGCTCTGCTCCTTCCTGGCCTGACCCTCTCAGCCGGGTACCCACGTCTGCTTGGTGTTCGTGAAGTTGCCGACTCCGTTCATGTTGGCCAGAGGGTCAAAGTTAAAGTCCAGGCCATCTGCGTCCATCAGCTCGTTCCTGATGATGGAGTCCATGTCACACTCCAGGCTGCTGTTGAACATATCCAGGTCCAGATCTGTGGGGAAACGGTCCTGACAGATCCCTCCACTGCTGCTAATGGTTCCATTCAGGAAGATTGAGGTGTCGATCTGCATGGAAGAGGAACCATTTACGCCCAAGGGTGAGAGGAGTAGCTGCTGCTTGGCATTAGCCAGAGCGTTAGCCTCATTGGCTAGGTTCAGGCCTCCGTTTAAAGACCTCAGGGAGCTCTGGTTGTGGTTGTTACTTTGCAGCATCTCCCCTTGGCTGCCCTGAAGTCCTCCTGTGGTCCCAAAGGTCATTACGGGATCATTACGGAGCATGAGGCCACGGCGAGAGTTCTGGGAAATGACGGCTGCGGCGCTGGCCTGTGACATCAGTGGGTCAGACTGGGTCATCATGACATCGCTGTGGCTGTGGCTGTCAGAGTTGAGCAAGTCTTGTAGTGTCTGACTGCCAAAGCGGGACAAGCTGATGTTGGAGAAAGAGGTCTGCTTGTTCTCTTGGATGGTCTGCATGGGGGACGGACGCAGAGAAGATCCAGGCGTGTGGGGGCCAAAGATAGAGTTACCGAAACCATTAACTCCACCGTTAGGAGAAGAATTGGAGGAGGGAGAGGAGTTGGAGGAAGGTGAGCCTAGCCCATTGGGTTTGGACCCAAAATTGAACCCTGAGGAACCATTTGGAGTGGCCTGTCCTGTAACGGTTGACACCAGATTGATGTTATCCAGCAACTCATCCATCAGGTCATCTGTGAGTCCGTCATTCAGGTTCATTGTACCTGCCAGGTCTGCCAGACGGGGCAGCTCAGCTGGTGCAGACTTCCCGTTGGTCGTGGAATTGCCAGGAGACAGCGCTCTACCAGGGCTGGAGTAGAGCATAGGCGAGAGAGGAGGCTCATCATCGGGCACCTCGTCTAGCTCAGGGTTGGCCAGAATGGGCGAGAGGCGGCCGCTCAGTGTGCTGGCATTGGAATTAGTGCGGGAGCGGAAGTCTGTCCAGGCATCCAGGTCCTCACTGCTACGTGATGTTGGGCTTCCAGGCCACTTGGAGAGACCTGAAGGACTGTCTCCCCCGCCCTCACCAGCTGCAGCAGCTGCAGCCTGCAGAGCAGCCTTCTTCTTGGCAGCGCGACCTCGGGCAGACTTGGTGTACTTGTTGCTGTTGTCCATTGAGACTGCACGACGGCGAGGAGCCTTTCCACCCTTGCCTCCCTCTGGGTTGATCATCCACCAGGAACTCTTCCCTGTTCCCTCATTCTGGACGCGAATGAAGCGGCTGTGGAGGGAAAGGTTGTGCCGGATGGAGTTCTGCAACACAAAGGAGAGAAAGAGAAGAGAATACGTTGAGTGATGTGTGTAAAATCCTTTTGAAACAATTACCCAAACAATGCTTGTCATCAATATTGATTTGTTGTGTTTTTTCTTTTCCTTTTACCAATACAACATTCAATGAATACCTCTCATTAAGTCCAACAGCACTGATCCATAAACCACCCACTACTGCTGATTCTGCAATGATGTAAACAGTTGCTGTTGGTGACTAGACACACAAACAAAGCAAAAATCCTGTTGTTTCGATTGTGCATCCACTAAATATAGACAAAAAGACATTTTTGTGCAGCACCACTTAGCGCTGATGTCTGCATTGTTCCCACTGTAGCTTTTGTGTTGTGCGTAGAAAAGAGAAAAGAGAGACAGTGGTTTATAATCAAGCGTCTCCTCGATTATGAATGACACATACAAAGAGCCCCTGTGTTGCTTAAGGAGTGCGTTCAGTGTCAGATCATGTGTGTTTGTGCATGTCTGTGTGTGAGTCTCGGCTGGCGTATATTGATCAACTCTGAGCTCCTTTCTTGTGTGAGACCCAGAGGCTCATTGTGGGGGAACTGGTGCACATGACAGCCCCTGGTAATGATCAAGAGGTTTTTTTTCCACAACACAGAGACGTATTCACACAATTAGACCCAAACAGTGATAACTCTTTTGAATCACTTGTTGCCTCACTGCTGGCTTTGTTTATATGTACATTTATCAGACAGCAGTTGTACATGTTCTTAGCCTAGTGAGAGATGGCAATATCCATATCACTTTAGCCCAGACCGATAAAAATACCTGCAAGACTAATGACACTCTCATCAGCCTCAGTTGTACTTGTTTTGTTCTAATGTGCTAATTCAAATGTTTGCATACTAAGATGGCAATGTGTGCTTGATATTAGCATGTTAGCATCAACACTGTGAGCATGCTGAAGTTATCATTTGGCTCAAGTACATCCTCATAAAGCTACTAGCATGGCTGTAGACTCTTAAAGCAACATCGTGTAACTGTTCTACCATAAAATAACTAATTTTAAATCATGTTGATGCTACACTGACTTCAGGTGAACGCCCGTTTTTGCAGTATGTAGTGTGCTACGGTACACTTTACCGCCTGGCAAACGCTGAGCTGGGCATAGCTAGCTGCCATGTCTTGTGTTGTTGCAACTGCCTGATGTTTGGCAGGTTAGCAAAGTTATCGACTTGCAAGTTTTCCATCATAAGTAATGTAATTATAACAAATACACGTGTACAGCAGTCAATATTTACGACAATGACAGCACTTTGAAGCTGGGGCTGCTAAGTCGTAAAAAACACTGTCTACGCAATGTTGCTTTACGGTTGTTGAGTTATGACGGGGTTATTTTGAATGCGAGTATGCTCAGATTTTTAAGAGATGGATCTAACTTCTATAACCTTTGTCACATTTCAGTCTAACTGATAATTGAGGTGCTAATCCTGGGGGGGAAACACTTATTGTCGGAGAACAAGGAAGCATTGAGAGCAGGATCTGACAGAATCAATGAACCAACAGGGATTTTAGATTGATGTCACAAGGTTGGGTTATATTTAAACCAGAAAGAAAAGTGACAAAAACCAGGAAACCATATTACTATTTAATGAAAGTTCAGCACCATTTAAACAATTCAAACAAGTCAATAAACCTTTAGAAAAGTGCATTTTAAGTCTTTTTGGATAATTAACATTTTCACCTTTTTTGACTTGACTTTTGTCTTATTACACTTCTTCTATTCCCTCCTCTTTTTGTGCCCCACAACCTACTGAACAGCCTTGTTGAGTTCATTATTTTGCTTCAGTCTCCTTCTCTTTCCATACCCCCTTCCTCTTCCGCAGTTTCTGTTGTTTCACAAACACATAGCTCTTATGGGCCCTGAGGGACTCTGGGGCTATGCTATATCCTCCCATATAAACAAGCCAACCGCCATCCACAACACGCACGCATTTTTCCCTCTCTGTTTTCCTATGTATATTTTTATTCCCTAAAACAGAACAGATTTCTGGGCTCCAAATGATGAAGGCCAAAAAAAAAAAAAAAAAGTTTTTTTTTTTTTTTTTTTTTGCGGGAATAACAATATTGTTTTCCATGAAGCAGTCCCGTCTGTCCTGGGCAACAGTTTACAGACAATTTGGTCTGGATTGTTTTTCTGGTCAGAGGCAGTTCAATCAGAGAGGAGAAAAGAGGAGGCTTAGGTTACTGTTCTGAATGCTACGCTGGCAGAGTAAGAAAGTAAGAAAGTGATCTCTGGGGCCAAACTGAACCTATGACCCAATGTGAGAGAGTATTTGAGTATGTATGTGTGTGCTGATGTTTGTGGTAGTCATATGGAAATTCAGTTTTGCATTTGCAGGCTCTTGAGTGTTTTTAAATTGTAAGTGCAAAAGTTGTTTCTGCAGGACTCTGGGCTTTTTGTGACCACTGTTGTGCATTAGCGAATCCATAAAATGTTGCATTTAATCATGAATGGTGTGTGTATGCGAATGCACATTTCACCAAGTGTGTGTGTGTGTTTTGTGAAATGAAGTAAGATGAGAAGAGATACCAGTGAGAGTAGTGTTTATCCTCTGCCAGCATCTCTTGAGGCATGACGTAATGCTGCTTTTTTACAGAACATTTTACACACACACACACACACGCACACTAGCTAAATGTTTCCAGCTGCCAAGAAGATGTAAATAATGGCAGAAGATAGACTTCGTAAAGGAGAACTTTTGGAGGGATGAATGAGAGCAGAATGAATGGAATGTGAGTTTCCTTTTCTTGCAGCTATAAACATTTACCTGCCAACACCTGACACTTCATCAATCCTTCTCCCCTCTCTTCATCCTACACCACCTTTATCCCCGCTGCCTCCACACTCCCCTCCTCCTCCTCCTCCTCCTCCTCCAAATCAAGCCACTCGTTTAATGTTTCTCTTTTCCGTGCCACTGCTCGTATCCTTCAAATGTCAGGTGAGATATTTCTAACTCGGTGTGATGGAGCAGCAATAAAAAGAAACGTGACGTCTGCAACCAAAGCACGGACAGTGATAAAAAGGCAAAAAAAAAAAAATTGGTTGCCGAGTGAAAATGTGTGAGTGATGGTGAGAAAGAGGGTGAGAAGATGATGATTGCTGGATGAAAGAAGGAAAATGTGCCTGCTATGTATCAGTAGTACGTGTGATGTGTGTGTAGTACATAGTAGTAGTAGATACTCACAAACCCTTCTGGATAATTCAAAGATATATTTTCTATATATTTTATTCACATGATTTTCATTGGAATGAAGCAAAGGTCTCGAATGTCTTCACAAATAAAACCTAAACTATCTTCATGACTGATACACTTGTGGTTCTCTGTGGAAAGTATGTTGTTTTATGATGTTAGTGGACTGACCTTTTAACCATATATGTCTTGCATATTTTCTTTGCTTCACATTTCATGTAGACATTCAGTCTCTCCTGCAGACCACAACATTTCATTTCTGGCAACCACAATTCTTTCTGTTAATGACACAACCAATAATATTATTTAACTTCCCAGGAGTTCATTAAAGTACTAAATCACACCTGAATTTGGTAGTAACCTTCATTATTCACTAAACATTACTGAACTAAAGAAGAAAACAGCCTCAGAAGAGTCTCCAAAGGCTCTGTGTATAGAAAATATTAAGAAAATATTCATACTACACATGTGGGAGTTCCTCCTTTTGTGAAATCTAAATCCCAAGCCCGATTCTTAAATTTAACATCCATCATTAACACGTCTCCTCCCCTACATCTAAACTCCCCTTCATAACTGAAATAGACGTAATAGCTAAAATCAATACGGCGTTACAGCTCTTTCCTGGAATCCTCCGCTCTATTTAATTTGTTCTTGTGCTTTCATTTTAAAATGTGCCCCGTTAAGGCAGCGCTTCAACTGTGATCGAATAAACACGACTATTTTATGTTGTTGTTATTTGCAGAATGTATGCACTCCGTAGGTTTGTGTGTGAATGGTATACTGTACATGCTTACTACCGTACAGCTCCTCTGGGGTATTCCCAAAGTCCATTAATAAAAACAGCTCACTGAGACAGCAGCTCTGATTCATAACTCCTACTATGCAGCCACAAGAGCTAAATAACACACACACACGAACACAGCTTGCAGCAACAACCTTCCAAGGGATAATGACGTTGTTGACACTGCCTGGCTAATTTTAGGGATTCTTTAGATTTCTCCTCCTGCCACTTTTCTGTTTTGTACCCATCTCCTCATTCTCTCTAATCTGAGCATCCATCGCCTAAACGAACACTCGGTCTCATAAAGGTAGATAAGCAGGTTAGTGAGCTAACATTGAATTCAATCCTGGCAATCCGGTATTTTAGAAATACGCTAATTCGCTTTCTCGTCAAGAGTTAAATGAGAAGATTGATACCGCTTTCATTTCTTTTATTTAAATATGAAGCTATAGCCAGCAGCCAGTTAGCTTAGCTTAGCATGAAGACAGGAAATGGGTGAAAACTGCTTGCTTTGCAACCACACGGTAACAAGAAGACTCCAAGCGGTCACTGAGCCGATCCAAGAAAAGAAACAGTTTGCAGTTTTTGTGCTCAGTTAAGCTAACTCACAGCTAGCTGTAACTTCATACTTAGTGTACAGACATAAAAGTCATATTGATCTTCTCATCTCAGGAAGAAAGAAAATAAAAGTAGCTCCTAAAATGTATTCCTTTAAGTTAAAGTATCACCATGAAAACAAGCTTTGGGGCAGGTTGTCTCACTCAATAACAAATGACTAATATCTGGTAGGTAGTTTTAAAAAAGAAATGATTGTTTTGGGGATTTCAATAATTTTTACTCTGCAGTGGAAAGACAGCTGATATGTTTTCTGTGCTTTAATACTATTAACTCATTTACTTGATATTTCTTGATCATAAAAGTTTTTCACGACAGAGGAATACAACTGTAGTCTTGTGTTGTGCTCTCATACCCACTTTTAAAGCAGACTACAAGCCTAGTGTTGTTTACATGTCAAATTATATTATTTTTTACTGTTTTCTATGATTGGTCTGATATTATAAGCGTCACCTCAGCT
Source organism: Argyrosomus regius (assembly GCA_946959425.1). NCBI lineage: Eukaryota > Metazoa > Chordata > Actinopteri > Sciaenidae > Argyrosomus > Argyrosomus regius. Next base: position 10,062,824 of record OX336901.1, on the reverse strand, counting down.
TCTCTGGAAAACTGTTTTACAAAACTTTGCTGGGTCAACAGAGTCAACTGTTCATGGAGCCGGTTATCCAGGTTCAACAGTGTAACATTTTTGAAGCGAACTAACTCAAAGATGATGATGCTGAACTCGCTTCGTGAGACCAGCTTGTGTGTGTGTATATGTGTGAGTAAGTATGTGTGTAAGTGTAAGTGTCAGTGTGTGTGTGTGTGTGTGTGTGTGTGTGTGTGTGTGTGTGTGTGTGTGTGCACCAGCTGCAGCCAGAGCTCAGGAACACAGAGGCCTTTTTGTCCGTCAGCAACATGTGGGAACAATTAATCACTGTCAGCAACCACGCTAGGAATCTCTCTCTCTCCTTTCTCTCATTATTCTGATTTTTGAAGGTGCGTAGGTGGGAACTCGTATATTTGCATTTATGTAAATGTGAATGTAGAAGGTACATTGAATTTTCTAAAAGGGACATTTGAGTCTATTGTGAGGGAATTAGATTGATTTAATACGACAGATGTATAGTGTATAGAAATGAATACCTCAAACTCATGAGGTTACTCAGAAAGCAGCCTCCTCTGATTGGTCGGGATGACTCTAAGACTGCTTTCTAACTGGATGCAGCTATTCTAGCTCCTGCAGTTGTGATTGGTGGAGTGAAATTGGTTTGCGTAGCCAGGCAGTACAGAAAAGGGAGGGTCTGCATGGTATTGCAAGTGTATTTCATCACCCAGCTACAGCACATATCTGAACTCAAATGTATGAACTGGGTCAGTTCCACTTTGTCAGGTTGCTGTACTCTGTGTGCGCCTGAGACAATCATTTTACTGGTCAGTCAAACCCAGACGCAACCTTCCCTGACTTCAGCTGTAAGGAAATGCAGAGAAAAACATACAAAAAACCCCCTTAACACACACATACACACACACACACACACACACTCGCAGCTCTTCATGTATTGTGCTACAGGAAGGCGTTGGGTCACAGTGTCATGGAGCCTGGAGACCTCACTGTGTTAAAGGTCAAAGTGCTTTGAGGTTGAAGCTCATACATGTTATTCCCACCCCCGACCCTACCACCACTGCTGTGATTGGACCAACACTGTGACCTGAGCCTCACACCTCTGGTGTACTTAACCACCCACTGACACAGAGTGTATGTGTGTGTGTGTGTGTGTGTGTGTCAGTCCCGGCCAAACATAACCACACGTTATCAGCCATTATGTAAACCAGCACTAATCTGAGTCTAATGTCAACAGTGACCACTGCTGGGTCGGGCTGACAACTTGCGCAACATTAGTTACCATTTAAGATGAAGAACTGACAATGGGCTGTGGTTAAAATAATGCTCGTCTTGTTGTGAAAAGAAAGTGTTCTTTCTGCAAATAAGATTAACTTTGTGCAAACAGGCAACAGGTAGCATCCTAGAAAATGAATGATGGTTATAAAATGTTATAAAACCTTAAAATATATTGACAGAAAGAAGGTTGGACTAACTCCAGAACTTTTACATTGAAGTTTATTATCTATCTATTATATAAGTTTATTATCCAAGAAACAAACAAGAGCCTGGGCCTAGTCATTTAAATACTTTATTTAATAGTATATCTTGTGCATTGTATATAAAGAAGTATAACTACACTGTATTTGGAAAAGTGAGTTAATAAAGAACCAAAATAAAATACACACCCTTCTTGAGGTGGATTTCTTGTGGTGTAGTTAAATTAATGTTGCCTTCAGAGATTGAGACACAAATTGTGGCAACAGGTTTATAAATAAAACATACGTGCACACATCTGACTGTCTGAATCTGTGTAAAGCCTTGATCATACTCCAAGACAGACGCGCTTCTATACATACTACAATCAGGGGTATGCATACGTTGACACGTTTCGCACATGTGCACTAGAAAACGTGATGGCGACCGCCTGACAGAAAGAGGAAGAGCTTCTTTGTTTGTTTGTTGTATTTGGCTAAACATGAAAAAGTCAAAAAAAAAAAGAAAATAGTTTGTGCGACCAAAAGTAACAAAAATAAGACCGAGGACATATACACAGTGAAACATCTGCCCAGTTTACTTTTCTAGCACATCCACAGATGCGCCTGTAGTGCAGACAGTCATGAATTTTTCATGAATTGGTAAAAAGTAGCAGAGGAGAGTGGTGAGAGTGTGAGGCGAGGTACATACAGGTCTTTGACACGTATGAGGCGGTTTATAAATAAACAGCCTGGCTGGTCTGTGTTAACACTGCCGAGAGAGGACGGTTATTTATACTGTGACCCTACACACACACACACACACACATACACAAAACCCACACAAAAAACCCACACACACGCACAAAAACACACACACAGACACACACACACACACATACACAAAACCCACACACACTCACACAGACACACACAAACATTGGGTCCAGGTTCCAGCTGCCCTGAGCTCTGGACTGCAGACAGAACATTCCATTCTCTTCAATCATATGTGCGTTTCCCGGCCAGCGGCTGGGTGTCTCTCTCAGCTTGCGTGTGTTTTAACTTGTCTGTGTGTGTGTGTGTGTGTGTGTGTGTGTGTGTGTATACACTGGACAGGGATCTGGAGTTTGGCAGAAGGAATCCTGTTACATCGCATTTTGCTTATATTTCTGCTCTTACTCCCACTCCTTTGTTGTTTTTTGTGAATATTTTGTGTCATGCAGCCGTCAAATCAATTCAGGTAATAGATTTCCATTTTCCAAGGGTTTATCCAATCTATTGAGATTCAAATCAATTACTATGGTGAGCAATATCAAGTTAAAGTGAACACACACAGACATAAAAGCATGCACACACACTTCTTTCCAAGAGCTGTGACCTTGTTAAATCACCAAAAAGCCAGCTCTTGTCATCACCAAGACCTTGCTACTACAATGTCAACCTCTCTCTTTCTATCTTTCCCATCTGTCTGCCTCTCCCTCTCCTCTCTTCTCTCCTTCTTTGCCTTCATCTCGCATGTCCCGTGTTGTGTAAGGCCACATGCTCAAAGAACCACTTGTTTACTCTTACATTCCCTCCAATCAGTCTGCAAGGTGGGAGAGGTGGCTGACCCATCCCACCTCAAGCAGCCAATCGGTGAGGGCCAATGTGGAGGCATGGTTAGTCACGTTACCCTAGTAAGGCCTCATTGGGTCAGTGTGTTTTGATCAGTGCTGAAGGGTCACCTCAGTTCTAAAGCGCTGGCTCATGGTCACAGTGGAAAGTTAAGTACACACGCTGGAAGAAGAATTATGGGTATGAAAAGCAAGAAGCAGCAGGGAAATCGATCACTAGATATTTTCATGAGTTAGATCCTGCAAAAATAAACAAACATATGAGCTCATGAGTCATGGGCTGTCAGTGTATGTTGACACACAGACAGACACACACACACACAATGTTCACAACAGCTCAGTACGGGACGTGCACGCTTTGCTTTTGGACAACACAGGACATCCCTGCTGGGCTTTATCAACCCAAGTTCCAGGACACTGCGTCCTTAAGCTACGAAGCAACTGTGTCTGCCAAGAACACACACACACACACACACTGACAACAGAAACATCTCAGCGAAGACAAAGACGACTTATTCAGACAGAAGGAGAAACAGGCTTACAAGTGAGTAAAGCAGCAGCAGCAGCGAGGAAAAAGAACTGACAGCGTCCAAACACAACAATTTTCTTATTTGTGTGTGTTTTTTTTTTAAACAATTCAAGCTTTAACAAACTTAAATACTGCACATGGAGATAAGATACACACAGAGATGGGTGAGATGAGTTAAATCAGCTGTCTGTTGTGCTTTTTAACCAAATGGGAATGTATGTTTTAAGCAACCTAACAAGGCAAATAAAGGTACTTTGTCACATTAATCTTCTAAGATCCTGTAAATATGCAACATTGCCCACAAAGACCTACATTGTAATTACAGTAAAAAGTGGTAGTCCACATACTGCAGACTAACACTGTAATAAAGGAACTTTCTCCCACATATTCAACTATTTGTCCTGATAGAGAGTGAGAGTGATCTTGGTATAGATGCAACAGTTCGACAGGTAGATAAATCTTGATTGTTTCATGGTACTGTATATATCATCATAATGTCCAAACCCTGTTGCACCTTCTCACATAAATCTCTACAGGGGCTCCTTTGACAGAAAAATGTTAAACTCTTTCGATCTGTTATGAAAGTAAAAAACACACTCGAGGCGTTACTGAGGGGGTTGTATAAGTCATCCGTCAGTCAATAAATACAACCAGAGGGAACGTGCTCTTAATATATTTGCTGATAAACTGCTGGTGGATTTTAAATAATTTATTTGCTGCGTGAAATGAATGTTGTTTGGGTTTGTCAGCAGGGTTGGGTTGACAGATGTTCTGCCCGAGCGTTATGACGATGCCACTGTGACTCGCAGCCTGCCCTTTTTAAGAACTTGAACTATTTCAACATCTGAAGTCTAAAAATAGAGAGAGGGACCAGAGGGCAAGTCTGCCGGTGACGATTATTGTATTTATCCTGGCGTATGAGCACGCTGATGATAGACATACATAAAACACACACTGAGAATGACAGCAGTGGTGCAAAAAGTGACATGGGTAGGAAGACAGGAGAGGAGAACCACCGCTGGTCTGCCTTACAGAGCTTTAATACTGTATGTGAACAGGTGATAAATGAGACCTTCAAACTGTGTGTGAGAGAGATTGAGAGGCACTGAGTGAGACAGAGATAGATAAAGAGTATAGGGGGAAGACACAGAGATAGAGAGAAAGAGGGCACCCTTAGTATTAAGACTAGCAGGGTGTCTACATGATTAATTACATCTCTGCACGATACGAGCAGCATCGAGGAGTGGAGGGATAGAGGGAGGAGTGGGGGAAGGGCAGAATCATTCATAATTATCAGGAAGGGGAATGTTACTATTCCTGTGGGAAGATATGGTGCAGCCGACAAGGAATACGCTTGGGAAAAGTGCCATCTACACCTCAACCCACTGTCCTATTTCAAGGGCAATAGAGTAGAGAGGTGGGATGATTTTTTTTTTCTGGCTTGCAGGGTTTGAAAATAGAAGCCCTGCTCGTTTTCTGCATAGACAATGACAGGTGAAAATCTCCTGTTGTAGATAGAAGAAGATATAAGATGTGTGCACTCAAAGGGACATGAGAAATGTAAACTCACCAATCTTAATTTAGAGGTAGAGCTTTGTTTGATTATCCCTGAATTTGCCTTTCATTTAAGAGCTGTTATTTCTGTATGTTACAACAACTTGCACAGCTGCATCGAGCCGATCCACGCTTGGCGTCGTTTTTCCATCACAGTTTTTCATGAATATAGTTCATGTAGGTTTCTGGATAGCTGTGTGGGAAGCTGACACAGAGCTCTGATAGGTCGATTGTTTCTCCCATCAGTGGAAATACTCATCATGTTTGAATTGCTGCATATATTGCAGATGTGAGTGGTGATTCAGAGGTCTGGTTTGGTTAATCTGGACCAATTTGAGCAGCATGACTATTATATGGTGTTTTATTCCTGATTGCATGCTGGCTACACAGCAACAGTCATTGAGGCTCATGGGTACTGTAGTACTGTACTTTAGTCTTGTTGATACGCAAAAAAGATTCCCATAACGTAACCGGTATAACATGAATCATTCACTGTTCTGAGTTTCTATGTGGAGGAAAATTGAGGATATCATCAAAAGGAATTTTTGTAACTTTGTGACTCCATGGATGGGAAGCAGAAGGGGAAAAGATCCATGGAGAGTAAGACGATTTATTCGAAGAAGGGAAAGAGAGGTGGAGGGGACAGAGGGAGGAAGTCAGGGAGGGGAGGAGGACATGCTGTTTTTATGTGCGTAGCTTGGGTGAGGGGTTGACTGAGGTTTATTGCCTCCCTTAACACCACTCGGCCCTGTGTGCATACTTGTATTTCCACTGAGGACCGGCCTGACTTCTGCACAGAACAAAATGGTAGCTTTTTGGTGAACTGAGGACATTTTATTTCTGGGAGTTCTGTGCTACTGTAGAGATACAGATCGACCTAAATTACAAATTCGAATTACAAATTAATTTCTGGTATCTCGTTGCTGTCTGGAAATCTTCTGTACACACAGGAAATGACAAATGTGTGTCTTCCTGACTCTTATCTCTCCGTTGAGATCATAACTGTCTGCCTTAGTGGTTTTTATATCTATAATGAAGAACTTTGTAAAATCTCAGAACTAAACTAAACTCACAATATTCAACACAAATGAACATTTATGTAGCTTTAGTGTGAAAAATGATTCCTAAACTACCTCCTCAAGGAGTCTTCAGATAAATCTGTGAGTCACAAGATCAGAATCAGATGACTAAAGATGACTTAAAGGGATAATAAAGGATATGAAAGAGATCATTTATGGATCATATATTTTTGGTACACAAAATTATGTTTTTTACACATCTTTTATGAAACACTGGATACTATTTTAGCTTTTTGTATCCTCTAAAAATTCTTTAAATGACACAATCTGAACAGTTAAACTAACTAACCTGTGACAAGAGGTGACAAAGTAGACTTTGCTTTATTTTAAGGGATCACAAGCCAAAAAGTTAGGAACAATACTGTAACCTGTGTCACCAATGTGCAACACACCATGTGTGTTTGCATTTGGCATGATCAAAGAATGTCCTTCAAATTATGTAACACAAACATGTTGATGTGTCCTACCTTTCTCCTAAACTGTCGTATAATCTTCAGTACCCATTAAATACACAAAAACTCACAACTTAAACATGAATGTATGTTTTTTCCGGGGTGCATTCAGTAACATCTTGCAGCGGTGTAAAGCTGAATGCATACTGGACACTAAAACAAACACACACACACACACACACACACACACACACACACACACACACACACACACACATGCCTTTGCCATGGACTTTCCCTCTGTGCATTCCTGTATGTCCACATGTCATTTATCATTACACTTGTCCGCTTCAGCTACCTTTGCTCTGGCCTATGTGTGCGTGTGTGTGTGTGTGTGTGTGTGTGTGTGTGACACGGAGGTGTGCCGTCTCTTTGACCCAGTGTTGCCACAACACAGCCTGCTTCATACCTCGAGGCTTGATCCAGTCCCCGCCCATGGGACTAAGATTGGGTTGAAGAAGGGTTGACTCATTTTCTATCTGTTGACGTACGCGGTTTCGTGACCTCTCAAATCTCCAATTAACTCAGCTGAAGGTGAGCTATGATCTCATTGAGACAGATTATAGCGATAATAGCATTATGCATAATCATGTTGGCTAACTAAACAGTTAGACTTCAAATCTAGTTTGAGCTCGATTGTTTGGAACTGGTGATGTGCTGGTTCTTGCTTATAATGTGTGTATTTGTGTGTGTGTGTGTGTGTGTGTGTGTGTGTGTGTATGTTTTGAGTTTTGGTGGAGTTCACATCTGGTCCGGATTAGTGTTGGGGGCCCTGCTGGTGTTCATGGGGCTCTTCACTCTAATGGTGCTAAAAACAGATACTGTACACGCTATGACACACACACGCACACACCAGGCCACAGACCACTGATTCTTACCGTATGTTGTACCATGGCACACACTTAAAGGATAATTCCTGTTTATTACAAGATTTATTTTCTTAGTTTTGGCAAATCATTTGTAGTTGTAATAGTAATAGAGATTGGGAACTCTGTCACGTTCCTGAATAGACATCAGGCAAGAACAGACAGACAGTTTTTAAACTTGTCTCTTGTTCAGCTTCCCTTTGATCTCTCTCTCTTTTTTCTTCTTAGCAGGTCAGTTGTATAAGTCTGTGGCTTCTTGACCTCTACTGCCACATCTGTTTTATTTCTATGGTTTTAAATCCTGTTCAATCGCCTGAAAGTTTGTGTTTCTGACTCCAGAGCAGCACAGTCTCAGTTTCCAGGTCTCAGCAATCACACGTGTGAGTACAATATTACCAAAACTGATAAAAAAAAAAAAGACCACAAGGATAAGATTAAGATTTAATAGACTGATAATGATGAACCACGCTGCAGACTCAGTGTGACCTCCGAGACAACTGAGCTTTTAAAGCCATGAGAGCACTTATGAAGAAAATTGGACATTGTTTTCTTTGTTCCTCTCCAGTTTGACTTCTCTGACCTGATCTACCCAGCACCTCTGTACTATTAAGTGTTTCAGTTTGACCGTCTGTGTGTGTGTTGTGTGTGTGTGTGTGTGTGCCTCATTCTCTGCTGATGTCAGCACTTCCAGGCCTGTCAGCCCTCTTCCTCCTACTGAGCAGCTGGAGAAAGGGAAGGAGGAGGAGGAGGAGGAGGAGGTGGTGGTGGTTTTTGACACCCATACGCTCGCACAGTGTATTTGTGTCCTGAGTGTGTATTTTTTTATGTGTTTGTTTTAGCACGGGGCGAGATCCTAACCTTTGCAAGGTAAACACCCAATGGCTGACACACACACACAGACAGACACACAGGCTGTTAAAACACAGACAAACTGCACACACACACACACACACACACACACACACACACACACACACTCTGGGAGAGTTTTCTCCCAGCAACAGTGAGCCTCTTCCTCAGCCCCTCTTGGCTCTGGCCCTCTGAGGAGTCACATGACTTCCTGCTTTGAGACAAAAAGGAAGCAGTTTGCCTTAACTCTCTGGTCTTCTTCTCTTATTTTGACCTGCTTATGATCATGTCTGCACATGTATTTCATAGTTTGTCTCAGGACGGGTGTGATTTTAAAGAAAAGTTTGTCAACACCCAAAAGATGTTCTCTACCTCACATCAGGTTTTCCAGCTCATGTGAAATATTTTATAAAATACAACCAGGGTCAGGTCTCTCTCCTCTGCTCCGTCTTCTCCTCTCATGGCTCTGCCCTCTCTCTTCTCTTCTTATTGCATCACTTCCTGTCTAACTGACCTCAGAGGATGCTTTGAAATCCTGGTTTCTAGTGCAAAGCTATTGTTTCATGACAGCAATAACTACCTTTCCTGTTTGTGTGTCCAATATGATTATGTCTAATTACGTGTGTGCATCACTGGAGCTTGCATGTGTACGTGTTTGTCTGCATAAGCAAACACGAGCGCCAGAGCTTTTGTTTATACATGTCTGCTTGCGTGTGTGGAGCACGTTTCTGTTAAGCTTATTAATCATTGCCAAAGGAGGAGATGATGACGTAGCCGTGGTGCCACACTCCACTCCGCTGTGTCAGCTCAAATCTGCACGTTGTCCTCGCCTTCATTCAGCTATTGTTGTGCACGTCTGTATGCATTTTTGTCTGTTTGCTCGGCCTCTGCACGCAATTTATGACTTTTCATCTCCATGTCTAACCACATTTACAATCTATTCAATCTTAACGTAAATTGAAGCCACAGTTCTCATTATGCAAGATTTATTTTGCACAGATTTGACATTTTTTCCAACCCAAACATTTCCCGGTATTGAACCAAGAATTAAATCTAAATCTCCTGCATTGACTCAAATGGTGAGTGACTCAAAACTAAAGCCTGATATCATCTGTGTGTGTGGTTGTTTGACACAGTACATGCACTCTAAACAGAGACTTTAAACCGCAGCTGCAGGAGAGTGCGCTGAGCAGCCATTAACACAGACTCGCTCTCTTTTGTGCTTCGTAGCTGTTTTTCTACTTTCCTTTCTCTCTTGCAGCTCCTTACTGAAGAATAAGACGATCCAGTTTTTGGATCTTGCACGGCCCCTCTGCACTTTTAATTGAAAAAAAAATAAATAAAAAAATCCTGCCCACGTCTGTCCTGTTTTTTCTTCTTTCTTTTCTCCATCTGTGATTAAGAGTTTCTGGTACTCAAGAAATTTGAGATTATTTACTGCTGAAAGAGACAAAGCATGAAAGTGACGTGCCAGGATACTTAATTCTTCTCGGTTATGCTCGTCTTTTATGGCACTTTGTTTTTGTTTTTTTTTAATCAAAAAGTGAACAAAGGAGGATGACGGGAAGTCTGGGGGAGAGAGAGAGGACATACTGGAAAGGTTATGAGTCGGATTTCAAACATGAATCTTTGTCCAAAGGGACCCACCACTCCTTCTAATGTCTTGTTCGCCCACTCTTAAGCTTCCTTTTATCCACTTGTACAGCCAATGAAATCCTCACCGCATGCAAGCCGAGCTGTTTTGTTTCTTGAAACAAGTGAGGAAGCAAATTAAACTCCATATTCATGTTCATGCACTGAAGGTCATCATTATTTTTCATTGCCTGTCTGAATTCAAACTTCACACACACCTCCTGTCTGTCGTCACTGCTTGAAGTGAACTTCAGTGCCATGGTGACTGTGATGGAATTTCATTAGCAGAGTCTAAGCGCACTGTATATTATTATCAGGTCTCAGTATTTATTTTGGGCTCAGTGGTGATGTGAACTTAAATACCCTCATGTTATAGGGGGTTGTTTGGGGGTACGAGTATGGGCATCTGGGCCCCAGTTTACCCGAAACAGAGAGGGTTCAATGGGGTCACAAGAGGCCTTCCTTCATCCTTCTCTTTTGTGCTGGCTCTCTCAGGCGCTCACAGCTTAGTGCTCATACATGACAATACGCACACACACAAACACACTCACAGTGCTGTTCACAGGACAGGTTGGTATTTCCTTACACCCACTGGCATGTTGTACACATCCACAAGAACGCACACACACACACACACACACACACAGTCAGGTGAACAGTGGCCTCTATTGAATTGTGTCCCCTCCCCTCCCAACCACGTCACGTCACCCTCCCTCCAGTTGAGCCCTTTTCCCCACACGCAGCACTTTGTATTTATATTGCCCTGCTATTAATAGACCCCTGGCAACCGCACAGCTACCCCTTCTGTCTTCTCTGTGTGTGCATATTGTGTATTTTTGCATGTGCAACCACAAAAAAAACCTGCTACGTTTAAGTTTAGTATTTGCAGGTTGCTCGTTTTGTGACGCACGCGCATGCATTTGTGTTGGCAAGACAGGAAACAACGGCCTCACAGAAGCAGGTAATTGACTCATCTAAACTGTGGCTGGCAGCGTTACCCAAAATCACTGGCTGGTGACACAGTGACATCAGTGCACTTCCCCTGACCTCACCTGGGGGAAAAAAGAAACTGCAGAGTTTGCGTAGGTAGATGCCTGCATGTAAATTAATGTGTTACAGTTTTTCTGTGACCTTTGAGAGGCTAAACTGGAGCCTGGAGTCTAAAGAAGGATGGAGGGAGGGATAGAAGGGCAGAAGGTTATAGTTATGGCTGGATCTCTTTATTCTACTGTACAGGCTCATGAATGAGTCTCTATCATCTGGTTTAAACCCTCCTCCCACTCCTCATTTTTCCCCTCTCTCATTATTTGTCTGTCTTCTCCCTTACAGCTGCCTTTTGTGATGATTTTTCTTCCCATTTTGCCCCTTCTCTTTTCGCTCTGACCTTCTCTCGCTGCCCGTTTTTCTGTATTTTTCTGTCATCTCCCACTCTTTTCTCTCCCTCTCTGAAAGGTCCTTTTCTAAGTCAACTTTCCGCACAAAAGCTGTATGGTGGCACTAGCTGGCTGCAGGCCAAAACTCTGCTCTCTGACTCTTTCTCCCTCTCTGTGTTGGTGAGCAGCAATCACTCAATCTGCAACACCCCCCCACCCACCCTACCAACTCTCCTCTTTCCACCTCTCTTTTTGTTCTTCCTCCTCCACTTTTTTTTCTCTGAGGAGGCAGAGTGGGTAGAAAGTGTGAGATCTCGAATCTTTCGCTGAAATGTTCCCTTTCACACACACATGCACACTGTGAGGTGACTGAGAAGCTGTAGGGCTTCAGTGCTTCTGAAAGGGGTGTGTCTGGTAATCCTTTGGAGCTTGTGTGCGAAGGCCTTGTAAACCGGAGAGAGGGGTAAAAAACGGGAAGAAGAAAGAAAGTGTGGAGGAAAAAAATGAAAGAGAAAGAAAGCGCTGACAGGCTTTTCAGGCAAGCCGGCCTCTTTCTGATAGTAGGTTCAACACCACAGCATCTACACGCTAATAAAAAAAGCACACATATGCTCACACACCACACTGACCTTAGAGTGTGTGAACCTTTCAAGGGGGACTCTTCAAAAAAACCTCACCACGAAGCTGATTGACAGCGCTCACAGACATGCTAACAGTAATGAAAGGCTTGCTCATGAACGCTAGTCACGCAGATAGTTCGCATTTCTTTGGATGAGGAAGTAAAATGAAGAAAGTTGGTGAAAAAGGTAAAATAGGGATAAAAACTAATCAATTATTGAATTAATGGATTGGCAATCATTCTGCAGCCCTGTGCAAAAACAATGTTTTCAGATGTCCGATGTGTAAAATCCAACTTGTGACTTTTACCCCTCTGAACTCACATGCTGACCTCGCCCCAGTCACTACACTGTGGCACGAGCACAGACTGAAATAACCAGAGGAAAAAGGGAAGTGGTGGTGTCACATTAGTTAGTCGGTCTGTCGCTCGCTCATGTGGTGGAAGAAATGGCTGCGTCTATGTTGTAACATTAAGAAATCCAGTTTTTTTTGTCTTGTCTGTGAAATCATGGCATAAAATAATTGGTGCTGTATCTATTGTGTATGGTGTGCACCTGTGCTGCATTGATCTCAGTGTGCTGCAGAATGAGTGTGTGTGTTTAGGTTTCAAGGTGTGGTCACACTCTATATACAGTATATTGCACGTTTTATGGTGTGTGTGTGTGTTCTGCTGCTATATACTGAACTGCATCTACGACTGAGGATGAAAGAAGAAGATAGAAATTAAAGGAATAGTTTCACATTTTGGTAAATGCTGTTATTTGCTCACTTGCAGACATAGATACCAGTCTCCTGTCTAGTCACTGTGGAGCTGGAGCCAGCAGTTGTTTAGCTTAGCTTAGCATAAAGACTGAAAACGGGGGGGGGGGGGGTTAACTGTTAGCCTGGATCTGTCAAAAGGTAACAAAATCTGCCAATCAGACCCTCTAACATCCAGAAAGAAAGACGTTATTGTCTTGTCTTGATTGGCTGGGAGCAGTGACTTCCTTGACGGTCCTTTGGTTGCCTGGCAACCTCACAGTGAACACAAGACTTCAGGAAGTCATTGCCAAGACAAAAGTCTGGTACATATCTGCCACCCAAAGAACAAATTTCAAGTTTTGCATGGATTAAACAAACAAGAGATAGATTTTAGTGAACATTAAAGATTTTGTTGCCTCTCCTCTTATTTCCAGTCTTTATGCTAAGCTAAGCTAACTTGCTACTGGCTCTAGCTTCACATTGAACCATATTCGATGAGTGTCTTCCCACCTCACTCTCTGCATTAAAGCAAATGAGTGTGTCTCAAAATGTTGAACCAGTCCTTAAAAGGAAGGCACCAGAGACTGGAGTGTATTCACTGACGATCGTTGCTAATATTGATGTGGTGTGATGCCAGGTGATGACACCACTGGACCAGTCAGTATGGGACTACTTGATGGTACCAAAGCAGACTGTACGTTCCATTGTCTGCATGATCAGACTCTGAGTAAGCTTGTCCACTGTATGTTTGTGTGTGTGTGTGTGTGTGTGTGTATGCATGTGTATCTTTCGTTGTTTTTAGCTTATTTTCCCAGAGTGCCCTGGAGTAAAAAGCCTGCCGTCCGTCTGGTGCACTATTCCACACTAAGTGGGTCAGCGGCTGGCTGAGTAAGAGGGTAAAGTCAGGCTAAAGTCACTCAGTGTGTATGCATGTGTATGTGTGTGTGCATAATTGTGGGTTGGTGGGGAAGAGTCGCCTATATCCACCATAATAAGTTCAAAGCTGGGGCAAAGAGTGAGAAAAGAAGACAAGAGAGACGAGATTTAAAAAAAGGAAATAGAAAAAGCCAGACAGGGAGGAATGCACTTCACCTCGTGTGGGCAGGGCTACAGCTAAAATTCAATGAGTGCTACTGTACCAAATGATGGGTTTCTAATAAAAGAAAACCCAGGCGGGTGTAAAAGGGCGAGATGTGTAGATAGCGAGACAGACAGACATGGAAAGGGAGGGCAGCAGAAAACACAAACTGCTGCGGGGTGCTTTTAATGTGAAGTATGCAGACAGACATGGCAGCAGAGGGAGTAGTAAAGTGAAGTGTACAAGACTTTATTTTGTCTGCTTTTCACAGTCTGCTTGTCTGAGTTAGACTACTATGGGCAACGCCTAGGGACCACCACTTACAGGGGGTGCTTGAGCATGTGTGTATGTGTGTGGGAGCACTTAGGGGTAGAATAAGCACTGTAGAAGAATTTGGGTTAGCGTGAATTATTCACTGGCGTAGCCGAGTACAGCGGGGCCTCTCCTCGGGCAGTGCACTCACTTAAAAAGCTGGAATAGGATGCGTGGGGTTGCTGTGGCAGGATTGCCGTGTGTATTAACGGGTTTACTGTGTCCACAAAGTCACAACCTGACCGGGCAGATTAGATAACCCAACGATCCATCTAAGTTGTTTGTGGTCCTCGGCTCTGTGAGGACGGGTGGCGAGCCCAGCAGCTGGGTTAACCGTGTAGGTTTGAAATAATAGAAAATCAAGGCAACGTCCCAATCTGTTTCCTTCTTTCATGCCACCCTTTACTGCCTTTCTCCTTCATCTTTCAAACACAGAGAAAATAAACACCCCGAGCTGCTACATTCACCAGGAGTTGTCTGTTTGGATAGTGTGTGTGTGCGTGTTTGACTGTACTATTGCACTGTTCAGTGCAACAGGGCACCCCATGTTAAATCACCCACCCCCCCCCCCCCCAAACCAACGCTCCTCTGCCCTCTTCCTTCTCCTCCCCCTCCTTTGCCTCTTCAACTTCCCTTCCTCTTTTAACCTCCCCGCTTTATTCCCCCTTTCCTCTCTTGCCTCTAGTCTCTCTGGGTTTGAAAGTTGGAACGTGGCCAATTAACACAACAGCCGGTTCACCAAACCGAGGTGGTGGAGGAGGGGAACAGAGAGACAGAGAGAGAGAGAAGGCTCACATCCCTACACACTGACCTACATACACTTCCACCCAGCTGATTGAAGCTTACGTTGAAGCCTGCGGCCAATCACGAGTGGGGGTGGAGTGCCAACCAGCCAATGGCATGGGCCGCTCTCCACGGAGCTCTTGCACTGTCTCCATACAGTTTTCAGTAATCATACAGGGGCAGAGAGAATGAGAGAGACAGGGCGAGCTTGACAGATGAGAGTCACAGAAAATGAGCGAAAGAAAGAGACAGAAGGGGGTGAAGCCGAGAGAGAGAGAGAGAGAAATAGAAAGGCAGAGCGTGGAGGCAGACAGACAAAAATAAACGGTTGTTCCTTCCTCGTTTGCTGGCGGCCTCAGCGTCTTAGGGCGCTACAACTGCAGACAGATAAAGGCTAATACTGGCTAATGGTAAAGAGTGGATTAGCGTCCCATATTTGTCCTTGCTCCTTTCCCGGCCTGAGGCCCAGGCTAGCCTTTTTCTGAGCCTGACAAGTCAGTGCTCCACCTCCTCCTCGCTCCAAAATAGTGCCTTAACATCATTAAGAGCCACTCAGAAATATCAAAAGTGGCAGAGTGTGTTAGCCGCTGTTTCCCAAACATCTCATGACTCAAAGTTTGGGTGATTTTCACGTTTTTTTCCCTTGAACTTGAACTCAGTTTCCTGAACCCTTGACTTCTATGAAAGTCATTCAAAACCTGTGATTAAACTTTAAAAATGCTGAATTCCTCAACAGTTTTTTTTTTAAGGCTTTGTGGTTTTCATTCAGCACCAGTAAAAGAGAGCTGTGCTGTCCATTTTTAGCAGTTATCCACCCCATGCACCACTCATACAGTAGCTGCTAAACCTCATAATCCCATGATAAAGATGGAAGCTGTGGCTGCATTTCTGTTACTAGCCATGCGCGGCTGTTATTCGTGTAAACATAAGAAAAAGAAAATGTAGACGTCGTGCCAGATAAAACAATCAATAAAAGTGTACAACATTCACTGTAGATATCTCTGACTGAGACTGACAAGAAAAACACTGATCTCATCTAAACACAGCCCGAAGACAAAGATACTGAGATAACTCTCACCCACAAACACACACACACACACACACCACACACTATACACAACACTTAGACGCACACCTTTGCCAGCGCGATGCTACCGCAGAGAGGATGAGGGCATCCCTGGCAACAAGTGAAATGGAAAGTTCAACCTGCAGCCAACTCTAAGAGAGAAAACCTTACATAAGTGTTTATTTGTGCAGTGAAGGTGTTTCTATGCTGTTCTGCTCTATTCTGTGCGCAGTTGTTTTGCTATGGTGGCAAAAAAAATGGTTAGGAAGAGAAAAAAAGTCTCAAAAGAAAGACAATAAAAAAGCCAAGAAAGGCAAACTGAAGGAAAAAGAGGGGGCAGCGGGGAGGTGCAGCGAGGCAGCGTGAGGCACACTAACCCATATTTAAAGAGATGGAGGCTTATGCAGCTCCCACAACAGAGCCAACACTCTGGAAAAGATGGATTATGGGAAGTAGAGGGAAGACAAAAAGCTATAATATGGTGCCCAGGGACAAGATGGGATTTGAATCATTGGGTGTGCACAGACAAACACATTTAAACATGCACACACATGCATGCACTAAGTTAAAGCACATATATGCGGTTACATACACTAACGTGAAAAAACACTCACTCGCACATCAGATCTGTATCTGGTTCACACGTCCTGGTGCACACACACACACACACACACACACACACACACACACACACACACACACACACACACACACACACACACACACACACACACATACATGCAAACACACAGTGCACATTAATCAGACTAAAAGCCTTTCAACCACACAGTGATGTCACTGCACAGCAATAATCCATCCCCGAGGATACAGTGGTCAGCACAGGTCTGTCTCACGCTGCCAGTCCATACATGGTGTCCCAACCTCCCCCTCTCTCCCTCCCTCGCCACATCTCCCTCCTTTTTTCAGTGGACAGCTGAGCCAATCAGGGGTGATGGGTCTTCATGAATAATGCACACATTGACTCGAGTGCTCATATGAAAATGGATTCCTGACCAATATTGACCCGTCTACTTGAAACAAACAAACAAACAAAATAAATAAATAAAGAAACAAGCAGCACTCAAACTAGAGAGAGGTGTCCAGAATAATTATACTGTATTGTGCAAGTGAGAGGAGTGGAGGGCCGGTGTGACCCTCCAGCCTGAACGCACCATTACTACCACCATACTAGGGAATGTTATAGTAGTTCACGCAGAGTGTGAAGACTCCTTTCTGTTTATTATGAACAATTTATGTAACTTTTTGACAATTCACGGCCACTTTATGCAGCAAAGTGTCCAAAAGTGTGCACCGTTATCCCCATTTATAAAACGAGCACGTCTCACCGCTCTCTATGCGCCCTGCCTTCAAGTGTGGATGTTTGGGAAAGCTTGGTTAGTCGACACAGATGATGCTAAGAATGAAGAATCAGAGTAAAATAAAGCACCATGCATATCAGAGTGGCAGCTGCTGACAATGCACTCATCAACATATCAGCCTATAATGGCCAATATCAGGTTACTGCAGATCGGCCTCAGTGTGTATGTCAGCTGAAAAGTACAAAGAAATTGCAGTTTGATGTCATTTAGAAACAGTGTCCCGCTTGATATGTACAATATATTGTCATCTAAGTGATGACAATATCAAGAATGTTTTAAATATTACCATCTAAAAGTTCACCCCATCAGATTTTCCTTTCTTCTCAACCTGCCATATCTACTTCAGTTTGAGTTGGTTACTTCCTTTGTTTCCCATAATGCACCTTGACAGTGAAAAAAGAACGTCCCTGGACTTGTCTCTTTCAGCAGCAGGTGTAGATAGTGCTGTAATATTGATAGGGAAAAATAGTTGAAAGAAGATGACCTTTGTTCAAAATGCAGGATCTCTTTGCTTTCTGTTCCACTTAGACTCGTTGTTGTTGGTCTTGATGTTTTAATTCTGGGAGACGAGGACCATAATTTACAGTTTTCCATGCATATTTGAGATAAATCAAATGTTTCCTGCCACCAAAAAGTCTTCTTATTAACAGGAATAAAAAAACGAAACGCTCCCATTTCTTTTTTCTCTTCATCGTCCTCGCTCACAGTCGCCTATAGTGTGCAGAATTCTTACACAGATAGTAACAGTGTAGCAGGGTGGGACTGCACATACTGTCTGTTCGCTTGACTCTCCCAAGCCAGATCACATGAGCTCCAACACTGTACGTACCCCTCCCCCACCACTACCACAACCACCAATACGCTGAGGGAATGACAGAAAGAAATGGAGGGAGATCGTGGAAGAGGAGGAGAAGGCAGAAGGCGGGAGGCCCACTTTCTGTCTCTCTCTTACTCTGTTGCTTTAAGTTGTAACGCGTCACGGTGACCTGAAGGCTTCCTCCAGAAAGGAAAGCAAGAGAGAAAGTTGGCTGGTGCAGGGAAAGTGAGGATCTCTCTGGGGGGAAATGTACAACAACAGCTGAGGCCAGGGCTTTCCCCTGCATTAGCCCAGCCCCCCCTGTATAGTACTACACACACACGTGCATATATATTCATAGTGAACACAAAGCCTTCACTATATCAGGGCCCCCTACATATTCAAATGCCTGGAGCAGAGTATGGAAATACGAAATGAAATGTGCACTGGAGAATGTCTCCCTGATTGCCTGAAGTGTGTGTATTAGTCCTGTTTTACATGTGTATATACGTGTAACGTAAGCATGCTGGTGCATGCTTGTTTCCCTCCAAATTTGCACGGTATTTGAATACACACACTTATGTGTGTATTCAGCACTCCTTGCACTGTACTTGCTGTGGAGTCATTTTGAGACCCTCCAGGTCTTTAGGTCATCGTCTCCGGGTATTGGTTACTCTCCTCAGCAGCACAGAGGGTGAAAAGTGATTGATGGACAGATGGCTCGCTGGTTGGGATGAAGGTCGCCGTGGGAACGGAGGGATGAGCTACAAGTTGAGAGGAATCACACATGCATGCACCCGTAATGGCTTCAAACACACCACACAGGGCGAAGATGGAAGGAAAAGGTTAAGGGTTAAAACAGAGAGGAAGACTCTGTGTCTGGGTAGAACAGTGCCCAATGTGCCTTGGGGCTTTGGAGCGATTTCATGCCCCCATAAGCAATGAAACACACACAACCAGACACACACAAACACACACTCACTGCTGGGCATTCTCTCTGCCCAGCTATCCACATCAGATGAAAAAAAGCATGGCACGTGGTGAGGGACAGAGGAACAAAGATAAGCAAAGAGAGAAAGCTACTACATGCATTCACTAATGGTTGCATCAGAGCGCTCTAACTATTCATACAGCATTTTCCTTTTAATGTTATTGGCTAAAGAGTGCATATTCAGCTTCCCTGGGTCAGCAATCTTCAGTAATTATTTCTGAGAAAGTAGTTCTCTTTTTTTTTTTTTTTAGCTGTTGCAAAGAAACCACCAATGTCAGCTGGGATCAGCTCTCGCCTCGCGTGACCCTGCAGAGGGTGAGCGGTTGTAGATGGATGTGGTATGGATGGATAGTATGGCCATCCTAAATTTAGGAAGGTGTACGTCAATGGACCCTCGTGGAGAACAAAATATGTCTCTTTCCCCAGAAGCAGTCCAGTTTTTCCAATTTTTACCTAGCTGGTCCAAGGATTTGACCTGGTGACCTCTGTTGCATATCTATGTTTTAGACCTGGACATCAAATGCAACACTGTCATGTTGAATTTCAACAGAGCAGAATATGTGAGAGAAAGTGGTTGAGGTTCATTTTTTTCAGCTGTAGGTTTGTAGGTGAGAGGTCCTACAGAAACATTTCTCTCCAGGTTACCGGGCCAGCAGTCAAGTTCTGACCTTTCTCTTCGTCAGCTTAAGGTAGATTTGCCCCAGCCCACGACCCTAGAGTCAGATTTCACTAACTCCACAGTCTAAAGCTCAGCCTTAAAAGAGCTGCAAGATCCTCCTGTCAGCTCTTCAGCTCTCAAGTCTTTTTCCAATAAAACAAACTTGTCCAAAATTATTTGGCTAAAGGTCAAGTCAGTTTGTGCACTGTCAGCAAACACATTGGGGCATGCTTATTAGATCGACCCGTATCTGCTGCTGCTGTTCTCTGCAGGCGTATCTGCTGACCCTTATCAGCTCGCCGCCCAGGTGTGCAAACACAAAGGTTTACCTAGGCCTCATAAACGATAACAGATAAGATGAGAGGAGGGGAGAAATGAAAAGGACAGAGGCCCAGCTCCTCAGATCCATGATGACCTCCTAATCTGGGTTATGACATGGCCTAGTTTTTTCATCCCAAGATGACAAGAAGCATAAAAACTAGAAGTTTTCGCACAGATGCAAGGTCATTTATTGTCTTTTCCTCTCTTATAAGTTGATGATATGATTACAGTGACAGGAACCTAATCAGTTAAATGAGGGGACAGGCATCTGGTATCTGCTCTCCATGAGGCTCTTCTTATGAACAGTGGTGCTTGGAGCTAAATGGTAATGCTGATATTTTGACTTGATGATGGTACTAAATGAAACATTAATGGATCACCAAAGTTATTCAAATTCTTCCAATGGGGAACATGAATATGTTTATAAAATTCCACAGCAATCCATCCAATAGTTGTTCAGATATTTCACATCAACCTCATCATGACACCATAGATGAAAATCATTAGGATCCATTGCCTGGGAACCATGAACGCACCAAACTCGGTCAAAGAAATGTTGAGATATTTTACAGGATACGTAAAAAGTACCAAAAGATAAGAGGTGGCGAGTGGATGCAACAGATCTCAGCTCGCAGTGCTGCAGAGCAGACGGATTCCAGCGTTTAAAGAGCGACGCGAGAAAGCAAAATTGTCTAATTGAAACTCGATCCCTCGCGTCTTTTAGCCTCTCGTGCAAGCTGGCAAAGTGAAAACACTGAAAAACGCTGACGTTTTCACATGTGGAGATACATGTGGAAAACATAAATTGCACAAAACAAATAAAACAGGCCGGTGTAAAACCTTTTCAAACGTGTTCGGATGCATACATACAAAGGCTCACTCTTTGATGTAAGTTCAGCTGCTGCCATCAGCCTTCAGTCTTTCTGTTTCAGTGTTCAGTGGCTAAAGCAGCTCAACAATGGCTTGCCTTCATCCAACAGTAACCCGCCTCCACACACACACACACACACACACACACACACACACACACACACACACACATACACACATAATCTCTGAAGTCCATGGCCATAGTTGTGACTTCATGAAGAGTGGGATTAATGCTAAGAGGCTGGTGTGTGTGGGACCTTGAGGCTGACTAACACAATGGACTGTGAACCGCCAGCTACATGCTAAACATCTGAGAAGGCCTTGAAAGGCTAACACACACACACACACACACACACACACACACACACAAAGAGACTATTTTGCATAGTGAAATCAGCACAGTGACATTATGGGAACTATTATCAGATCAGCCCAGAAAGAACTGAAAACATAATTCCCTTGTTTTAATGATGCATGGACGATGTGGAACATTGGAGCCCAGCATGTGTACAGCAACACATCTCGAATTGTGTAATTCATACCAGAAACTGACACGCTTTGCATGTGTGACTCTGACCTATAGGATTTCACAGAGACAAGAGAATCCTGTGTGTCCAGATAGAAAGCCTGTGGATTGAACAGGTGTCTGGCAGGCTGGTTGTTTGATGGCACTCTCAATCTTTGCTTATCAAATCTGGGAGTGCCGTCTCTATGGTTGGAGAGCTTCCACGCGTTACTCAGAGAGCTACAGACAATGTACAACTGCACACTGGCCACACACAACAGACTACGAGAATAGTCTGTGAGCTGGTGTTCCAATCGATGATCACTTGTTGATTTCTCAAAAAGTGATAAAAACTCTGACAATCAGTTAATGCGTCAAGTTTTTAGTGAGGAGATTTTGTCTTTTTTTTTTATGTGTTTCAGTTTAGAAAAGCAATTTGAAGATTTTTGGGCTGTAGGAGACATTTTTTGGACTAAACTTGACCTTAAACAGTCGATCAGCTGATCTATAAATAATTAATCAGCAACTAATGGTAAAATTATGTGTAATTAATTGTTTTGAGTAATTTTTAAATAAAATGTCAAATATTCCAATATATTATTGGTTCCAAATTCTCAAATGTGCTTTTTCTCTCTGTAATGTCAGACAAAAGAAACTTGAAGAACTTGAACTTTTATTGGTGAAACTATTAAGCGATTAATCGAGAAAACAATTAACAGATAAATCGATGATGAAAACCATTTTTTTTTGTACTAAATTATCTATTTTGGTGAAATCTTTTATGTGAAGCTGTTGTGATTTTAAACTGCATTTCACAGAGATCACCTGTCTTGTGTGTGTTGAGTATTGATTCATCCGTTTCCTTGGATTTTCCATTGATGAAACACACAAGTGGTGTCCTCTTTCTTCTTTGTTCTGCCATAATGACATCACCTCTTACACTCATTACCAAGTCCTGTGACAGAAACATGAAATGCACCACTTCCTGTGTGGTACAGAAAACACTGACCTGACATCAGTTGATTAGAGGAGCAGCTTCAGCTCCAATAAAAGTAAAAACACTAACACAGCTTTTATGATTTTAGATATGACAGGAGAGGATAGTAAAATAAAATGTTTGTTTTTTTTAAGTAATAAAGCGTGTTACTGCTTTAAAATGAGTCAAATGGATCATGTAAAATGTCACAATTTTTTGAGCAAACTACAAACTGTATCTTAAGTGAAAAATATCCTCCTGATATCTGCTAAAGAGTCACAATATGAGATTTTTGTTATTTCATTCCAGCTACAAATGAAGCTAGCATTCCTTACATACATCATCACTTCAGGGGCTTTTGAAAGGAAAATACCTGAACTACTGACAAGTGTGGTTATGAAAGCAGATCTTGGTTTTAAGAATGAGTGTGGGCAACACAGAAAGTGATTTTTTCCTCTGTGATATATCAGCAGCACATCACTTTCACCCCCTCCCCCGCAATCGCCACCTTTCTTCTTCTTCTTCTCCTTCTTCTGTCTTTCTCCTTTGACACAAAAAGCTTTATTGTAGTCAATTAAATCTTAATCAGGAACAGTAGCCCAGCCCGTCCTTTGCAGACTAACTGATGCCAGATAGGTGGAGTGGTGTAATTGAAAGAGACAGGCTCAGAAGAAAACAAATTAAAGTTTAAAAGCCGAGAGTCACGCCGGAGAGCCAAATACAGAGATGATCACTTCAAATAAGCCACGCGCAGATGACTGTTGACAGAGTTCAAATGGCGCTCAGGCATTCACCTGCTTCTCCGACCCCCAAAATAAACACTGCTCTTTATTTTAACTCCTCAAAAAACATGCACACTATTAATGACTTATGAAAATATGGCTGAGCAACACACACACACACACACACACACACACACACACACACACACACACACAGTGTTTGTATGGAGTGATGATGTGTGTGTGTGTGTGTGTGTGTGTGTGTGTGTGTGTGTGTGTGTGTGGAGGGAGTCGATTACAGAGGAGGAGGCGGCCGAGAGGCAAGGGGCCCTCTTCAGCAATGTGGTTATCGGAGAAACTAAGAAGCCAGGCCAGAATGGGAGGTATGTGCAGTCTGACTGTGTGTGTGTGTGTGTGTGTGTGTGTGTGTGTGTGTGTTTAAGCAAAGGGGGAGGGGAGATGTGTTCAGTGGGTCACTCTGTTATCAGCTGTCACCCAAACTGTGAGTCGTTCCTCCACCTGCTTGACAAGTTATCAGTTGTTATGGAGACAAACAAGTAACAACTCCCTCCCTTGCCCTGTCGGCACACATATGCATACCTCTATGTATGCACACATATGTACACACACACACATACTCAAACAGCCGTTGAGAGGACGGCAGTCATTAACTGTATTCTCCCTAAGACTCCTTTTCTGCCCAGGGAGACTTCCTGTGCTCCACTGCCCATTTCCTGTATGATATAAACAAAATATTTCCTTTACTGTACTCACGGCCACAGTTTTGTTTGCTGTATTGATGCATAAAACGGTTGTATAGCAACCAGTGGAGGAAGAAGTAGACAAAGAAGAATGGTAAAACATTGAAGATGAAGTTGATGAGGTTACACGTCTTTGTTGTCACACTAGAAAGAAAATTTAGGGTTCACTTAAAGGAATAGTTTGACATTTTGGGGACTATGCCTATTCACTTTCTTGCTGAGAGTTACATTAAAGCCTTAAAGTCTTATTATCAGGTCTGTATGGTACATATGTATCTGGTGCCAGCAGCTAGCAAGCTTACTTTAGCATAAAGAGTTATGGGACTGTGCAAAACTGATTAGCAAGGGAGGAGGGGATCAGAAGAGGGGGCACATTTTGCTGAAGGGATCGTAGCCTTAAAATGTTTTAGCTTGATATTCTGTGGCAGATGTCCAACTCCAAAGAGGATATATAAATATATTATTTTGAGGTGGGATGAGGGTGAAGTATTACAGTTTGTTTCAATGGGAGGGTCCAAAGAAAATATTAATAATAATACAGGAGAGTGTGCATTTGCTTTTTTACAGGCCCTGACTGTTTCTTGAACAGGTCTCTGATATTTACTGGGTGACGGGTCTTTGAAAAAAAACATAGTCATAAGATAATCTCTGTAAAACCACAACTTCTCATTTTTACACTTCCTTTTTGGTTCACATTAAACAAATGAGATATAACATGTTAATTTGTGAGTTTTTGATATGCTGCTAGGTGAATTTTGTTATCTTTGGACAGAGCCATGCCGCTGTTTACAGTCTTTATGCTAAGCTAAGCTTGATATGTGGCTCCAGCCACATGTTTATGTCACATATGTGAGCTTTAGACAAAGCTGTCCTGGCAGGACAGCAAATTAACATATTTCCCAAAATGTCAAATCCCAATGTTCCTTAAAGATTTTCTGTAGATGGAAGTTCACAGCAAAGTTCCTGGAGCTCAGTGTGATGCACTCAGGGCCACAGAGATGCTTGTTTAATAAATGTGCTTTTTTTTTGGCAGAACCTACAGAAATATACCACAGACAAAAATACACTCCTGCAAACACTGTGCAGAACAGTGTAACTGAGTTATGTTTCTTTTTTTGCAAAACTTTTGTTTATCATGTGTGTATTTGCAGAGCTATCTTATTTAGACAGAGCAAACTGGGCTATGGGTGAGGTGTAATTGTTGGTTTCCTAGAGGATTATTTATTTACCTTTCCAGTGGCAGTATTTCTTAGAGCGTCACGTCTGTAAGACGATTTTCCAGTCAGACCGGTCTTTCTGTATTCTCTGACATAACTGAAACATTTCTGCACCTTATAATTTATTGATCCTGCTGAAGAAACATGTCCTCTGCTTAACCTTTCTCCACAGAGGTCAAAGATCAGGTTCAACTACAGAACAGAAAGTCTGCAGGAATTCAATTATGTTTTTAGTGACAGGCAGAAGTTTAACCCTGCCCCAGTTAAAGACGAATCTCTAACCACAAGGCAAACCACTACAGTCCTTTGCTCTACCATGCTGAGCTGGTATGTTGTGTGTATGTCCTAGATGTTCAAAAGAAATCTATACTTCCTGTATATCGTTTTTTGTTTTGCATTACTAAGGAATTTCTGTCATTACAATGCAATTCTTGCCAACCGATTTTTCTTTTCATCAGCTCCTGATGACTTCTTGGAACTTTAGCTGTGCACTTTACTACAGTTATCTGGCTGGAACACCAGTTTCATGCATCAACAGTTGGAAAAGATCAGTGTAATCTGATGTTGTATAAACCGCTGAGTGATAGTTTTGCAGTGCGAGGTTGCTTTGATAACAGGATCAGAAATGTTGGTGATTCAACAGGTCCTGGAAAGATACTGAAACACGATAGTTCTTCTAGCTATAATTTTGTACAATAATGAACAAGTTTAAGTAAATGTTCTAGGAAAATCCCAGCTTCAATTTGTTTTCATGACAGCTGAGAAAAAAATTACAACATCAGCACATAAACTGAATATTACACAATGGGATATTTTTCCTGCAGGATTTTTTGCTTACTTGAACTGAAGCACAGTGAATATTAAAGTAACTAATATACCTCCTTATAGTTGACTTTAAGTACACAAGCGAAGGAAACAGTTGGGAACTCTGACAAAAGTTAGATGAGAAGATTGATTGTACGTCTGCACAGAAGCTACTGCAAGCACTTGGTTAGCTTAGCATAAACTGGAGGGAAAGAGCTCTATTGAAAGGCAGCAATCTTTTAAGACCACAACGAGATGTTGATGTGGACAGAGTCAAACTTGCTGCTTCCTACCGTTTCCAGTCTTTATGCTAAGCTAGGCTAGCTTGGCTGTTGGCTGTAGCTTCATATTGACAGTAGACATGAGAGTGGTATCAATCTTCTCATCTAACTCTTGACGAGAAGAAGTATATTTTCAAATTAATCCTAATGTTCTGCAAGAATGCCAGTTTAACTCCACCTCCCACCTTTAACAGAGTGTGTTATAGATGCTATAAAGAACCAGGCATGTGCAGGCAGCTGGTTTATCTTTTACTGTGTGCATGTGTCTGTTCAACACATTCAGACACATACAAAAACACACAGCATATAAATCCTCATCATCATGTAGAGCCATGTCTGCCTCGAACTCTGGGATTTCTGCAAACAGCTCAGACCAGCTGGCCCACACTGAGGTTTTAAGGCTATTCATTTCTTTTACAATCTGCATATCTTCACAGCAACAACAACAGTGTGGCTATAATGCCTCAAGTGTGTAAAAAGAAAATTCTGCAGAGTTACCATGATGGCCACAACAAGACAAGAAGGAGTCAAGGGAGTGCAGAGTGTAACAAGAGCAGAGGCCCAAGATTTATCTCCTTTCATTAGCGTGCACAACAGATTTCAAGAGTTGAGCTTTAGAGGAGCTACAGGGGGACGGCTTGTTTTTGCTCACCACAGTATTTTACATTCAGACAAATGAGGGAGCTGGCAGGAAAATAATGAGGGATGGCATGGGAGGGAAAAAAATGGAGTGAAAAAGGAGGTAGAGCCATTAAAGAGAGACAGCAACTGTGAAAGAGGGTTAGCCTTTAGCCAAGAACAGGCTCTTAAAAATTAATACAGTGATCTGAATTCATCGCGAGCGCACTAAATAATTGAGAAGTGTCTTTGAGGAGAACAGATCGTGCCGAGTGTGACATGGTTGGGATGATGATGGGACGCAGAAAATGACAGCAAAAACCAATGAGAGAGACAAAAATCTGCTTTTCTCTCTTGCAGATACAAATACATCCATAAACACACAGGAGACTTCAACTAGATTAATGTACGTCTGTAAATTTCAAAGCCTGGATTAATTATGACAGAAAATCTGACACATTACGTGTCCACTTTAAGACACAGACAGATGTGGGACAGTGAAAAAGAGATGGAGGAAGATAGATAGAAAAACTGAACTCTTACTGACATACCACATACTTCTATAAACTTTTGGTCTGAGGCTATGTATAACTCACTGTTTTGGTTACTTATTTGATTTCTTGCCAAGAGTCAAATGGAGAGATTGAAACCACACACGCCTGTACAGTAAATATGATAAAATCAGCCTACCAAACCCTTCAACCCTCTATAAAACCACTTCATGGTGTTTTTATACATAGATATAGAGTGTTAATTTCTGAGCTTTTCACCTTTGGATAGAGCCAGACTAGCTGTTTTATGTTAAACTAAACGAACTGGCTGCTGGCAGTAGTTTCAGATTCACTGTACAGACTGGAGAAAAAAAGCAAATCAGTGGTTTTCTGAAAATGTTGAACTATTCCTTCAAGGGAAACATAAAATCGTTATTTTGACAACAGATGAGGATCCCTCATGTTTCAACATGGCAGTGAGGTCCATGTAGAAATGGTTTCCTGATGGTTTGGTTAGGAGGACCTTGACTGATCTGCGCAGAGTCCGACCTTAACCCCATCCAACACCTTTGGGATCAACTGGAAGCCTGACGGCGAGCCAGGCGTTATCCCCCAATACTGAGGCCAACCTTTGAATGGAAGCAAATCCCTGCAGCCAGGTTCTCAAAATCATGTGGAAAGCCTTCAGAGAAGAGTTATAGCTTCAGATTAATGTAAATGGTTTTGGATTTAGATGTTCAACAATCACATATCGGGTGTAACGCTCATGTGTCTGCATAATTTCGGCCATATAGGGTGATTTTCAGATGTAAAATCTTGATATAGTCAAACTCCACCTCAGGCATCCAAAGAAAAAAAACCGTGTCCATTGATTGGAAATAAAACCAGAACAGAGCCTGAGGGTTTGCCTCCACGCAGAGGTTGACTGCTTGGATTGACACAGTTCAGACTTGGAGGGGTGTCTGGAGCTGGTGGGTTCCCATAACCCATCGCCCCCTTTAGCCTCACACACCCACAAACCCCTCCATTGGGAATCACAGCCAGAGGGCAGTTGTAATACACCAATTTAGAGCAAAGCTTGTTAATTTACTCCCTCAGCTCGCCCTCCCTTTTCCTCCTTCTACTGTCTTCATGCCTCCCACTCCCTCCTCGACCCCCTCACTCCCCCTTTTTATTGCCTTTTTGCTTCAGTTCCTTCAGCTCGGCACAGTGCCAGCTCCATCTGAGGGGCCCCAGATTGGATTCTGAGTACCTGAATGCACACACACACACACACACACACACACACACACACACACACACACACACACACACACACACAAATTCATGCAGACCCTGTTTTTAATACTTTGTTCAGTGTTCGCCAGTTATCTCATATATAGTTCAAATTCCAGCCATTAGAAGCCAGATCTTCAGGGATATTCATGGCTGACTCTGGGATCTTATCGCGCACATAAAGCTCACCCCGCTCTGTAATGATTGACAGCCAATGAAAAGTTAAATGTTTTCTTTTCTTTCTTGGCAGGCCCCTTTTCTCTTTTGTCAACCCCCGTCCTGCTCTGATAGGAACAATAAATAATTTCAGGCCCAAAGAATCAACACTTTGAGCGTGCTAGGCCATTAAAATGATAATCAACATGCCCAGTGGGCTTACAAGGGCCTGTTTTCCATACGCCTCCAGACAAAGTCAGATGGGGGAATGTGCGGGGTGTGTGTGTGTGTGTGTGTGTGTGTGTGTGTGTGTGTGCGTGTGTGTGTGTGTGTGAAGGTTGTGCCATGGATGAACCTCTGCTTTGTGGTCTCTTTGTAAAGTGACAGATCAAATGAGAAAAGCCGTGCTTAACGCTGGTCATGACTCACTGTTTGGTGGTTTGAGCTGAAAATAACCATCAATTAACATTAAGGCTAATGTAAATGTTAAGCAGCAATCTCATGTTGTCAATGATCACTACTCGTTGCAGCCCCTCAGGGGTCTTCAAGATTAATCTTGGGAATTAATTCTAATGACTTAAAACTAATTTCAGACTTTGTTATAAATTAGGACCTGCAGCAGACACTCACACTCTTGAACTCTGGTGACAAGCCTGAACATGACCAGGCAAACACACTGTGTAAGTCTGAGCATGTCTGTGTAGCAGGTTTCAAAACACACAAGCTGTCAACTTCAGCTTCAGGAGAAAGAACTGTATGTACTGTGAGTGTGTGGCTGTTGAAACATGTGTGTGTTTTTGTGTGTCACTGTGACATAACTAGGTTTTGGCCTGTGATGGGCAGCTGCTGTGAACAGGGAGACTGTTAGGGCAGGGTTAAGTAACACTAGAGCACAAAGTTCACTGTAGCCAGGAATACTTGCACACACACATATACACAAATACACACAGGTGCACCTAATCTTTCGATTATGCAAAGACAGACAGGTGAAAGGCACGCACACACACACTCAGAGGGTTACATGCGTGTTTACAGGTGCTATTTTGAGACCGTCATACCAAAGTTTCTCTTAGCACACATTTCAGCAGCTCTGAACTGGACCTGCCCCTCTGGCACAGAAGTCCGGCTGGAAAACTCCAACACAGACAGTTAGTGTGATGTGTGTAACTAAAAAAAGGCTTCAACACTCGAGCTGACAACAACACGCATGGATGAGTTTGATTTGATTTTGTTTATCATGACTGGCTTACTTCATATTGTATCACTAAACATTTAAAATTTGAAAGGTGGCCCACCTCTGATCTTAAACATTGCAGGAGAGTCTGAAATGCTGTTAAATAACTGAGTTTCAATACCAACACAAATATTTTTTGGTACTAGAAATATAAATGTATTTTCTTATTTATCATTATCTTTGACATGACTTGACAGCACAGAGGTCAGTGTTAAATCATAGCTGACATACTGTAGTTCTTCATTGTGTAAGAACAAGTAAATGACCAAACCTCGTGTTACTATTTAAAGCTTGTGCGGTGGCGTCTCCTGGTTAAAGACAATCTAAGGTGATAAAAAGATTTCCGAGTGTTATGCTTGGCTGTCTTAATCTACTTTTACCGCGGCTAATGGTTAACTGACAAAGATATGAAATAGAATGACGTAAGTGGGAACCTGGGAGAGAAACCCAGGGGGATTACTAGGATTTGCTCAGCAAATCTCCTCAACAAAGGTGCCCTGGCTGCATGAAACTGTAGGTGTTCAAACCCGGCTCTGTGTGAAGGTGAAACCTAAGAGTCTCTGAGAGTGAAATAGAGAGAGAGAGGGGCTCTGAAAAAAAAAAGTCCCCGTACAGGAGCTAGCCCTCCGAACACCTGGCTTTGCAGTTCAGCTTTAGTTTCATGAGCTTTTTTTTACTAAAACCTAACAGCTTGTAGCATACACAGGCCGTAATGCTGAGGAACCTGCAGATATCTGTCATCCTACAGAAGAGTCTCTGCTTCATCTGAACTCATTTGTGATGCTGTGTGTTGCCACATCTCTGTGAGGCTGTACTGAAAAGTGTCTCTTGTAAGTAAACTAAAAAAGGCTGTGAGCTGCAGATGAGATTTATTGACAGACCATGGGTAACACTAAACCACCGACAGCCTGGCCCTCATGCCCGAAATTCCAGGAGTAACAGCCCTGCATGGTGACGGTGAACCCGGCCTTGACTTGTTGGGCTACACACACACACACACACACACACACACACACACACACACACACACACAACCACCCTTTTTGCTCTTCACTGAAGCATATCATATAGCAAAACTTGAGAAGCCCTGATAAAATATGGCCTATAGGCTCCACGCACCCATGGGACTGCTCCTCCAGCCTCTGATGGGTGTTAATCTCTGCTCTCTGACCTTCTGTGCCTCCCTCCTTCTCTGTCTTTTTTTCGTGGGTCCCATATGTCTTTTTGGGTGACCAGATAGCTGCCTTAAAAAATTTTTTTTACCCTTAACAGCTCACCCAAACACTCAGCGGTTATGTAATTCCCCCATGGCAAGATCAGCAACCTTGGCAGTCGCCTACCTGACCCAGGAGACTGACAGATCCCTGCCAGGGTTTACATAACAAATGGCAAACAGGGTAATGCCACAGTGGTTACAGTAGACAGAAAGACAGACATTTAGTCTCTAAATATAAAGTGTGATAAGAGTGATAAAAGCATTATGTCGCAATAATCTCACTATTCACAACCACATAAGTGTGCCACATGGATTCTTTACAGTGATTGTTGTGCCTGCAGGGGGTGTCTTCTTAGGATTCACACTTTTCCACGCTGCGTTATTGTTAAATGGTTTTGTTTACATCCAGCTCCTTGTCCTATTAATGGATTATGTGCTGTACAGTAAACTGTCTCATGTAATTGTATCATTCTCTTAAGTCTTAAACGGGATTGCGTCACTCTAAAATAGGCTACTGTGTTTCCAGACAAACCGGTTACAACGTTTCTGTTTGCTCTAATTCCAGCCATGTGACTGTGACTGTGGCCGCAGAGGAATATCATGCACATAACTCATCAGAGACGTCAAATAAAAGCAGACAAAGGGAATGCATCTGATGCAGTTTCAATTTAAAAACACCACCACTCTATTTCTCCATTAAATGTCTGGGAATAAAGTGCAACACATCATGTTTTGGTCAATTTAAAAGATAAATTACGCGCAGGTCACCAAAGCCCACGCTGCGTAAAGAGATTAATGATCCCTAATGCCTCCCTCATGTGATTTTTTCTCATTTGCTCGACGTTTTCGGACTGATCTGTAATTTCCATTAGAATGATAATGAGAGGAATAATGAGTGCCAGACTTTCCAAATAGACGCTCGTAAAAACACGACTGCGCTGGCATACTTGTGTGTGTCTGTGCGTGTGTGTGCGTCAGTGGGTTTACAAGCCACATGCTTTTTGTTTTTGTTTTGATGGAGGAAGGAGGGGGGCTGGGTGGGTTGGTGAGTGAGTAAGTGAGTGGGACGACTCTTACCTTCCATCCTGCAGAGCTGTTGCTGTCTCCTTTGTCTTTGAAGTAAGGAATGGATCTCACCATCCAGTCATAAATCTGAGACAGTGTCAGTCTCTTGTCCGGTGCGCTCTCAATGGCTTTGGTTATCAGGTCGGCGTAGGAGAGATTTCCCCAGGCGTTACGGCGAGATGACGCCTTCCTCGGGGTCTGCTGGGCAGCCAAGCTGCTGGGGGTCAGCGCGCCAGAGGTGGCCACCGGGGAGTGCGCTGAAAGCGGGGAGCCTCCGCTATCCTGGCCGGGGGAGGAGAGCGCTCCATTGGCTACGGGGCTGTTGCTACTCTGGTCCTCTGTCGCCAAGCCAGAGCCATTGACACTGATGGCTGTAGGGGTGGCGTTATCCTCCTCATCATCTTCTTCTTCGGGTATAATATCTGTGTCATGGTTCTCTGGTTTCACCGCGTTCGAGTCTGGTCGTGGAAGCGGCCAGGTGCAAGATCTGGGCCGCTTCTGGGGCTCGAAGTCCGGGTCGATGACCACGTCCAAGTCCGGGAGTGTGTCGGGGAGCGGAGCCTCGGCCATTATCTCCTGCTCCAGTCACAATCTCGTCCCAGGTGTCAGGTAATAAAGTTACAAGACAAGAAATGAAGAGCTGTCAAAGTCGCGTCCCATGAATGCGCGCTCCCGTCCTTTGTTGCTATTCCACACCAGCGAAGTCCCAACAGGGCCAGCAGCAACTTAGTTGTGAACGCCTGTTGAGGACATAAAGACAGAAACAATGAAGCCAACACATTCAGCTAGAGCACAGCCTGAAAGACACAACACAGCAGCTCAGTGTGCCTCCTTAACCTATTTCTGTCAATGAAGGTACGGTGCGTAAAAATAACAAGATTTCAATGAAGCGACTCTCCTCTCCTAAGCTTCACTTCATTATAAAACACATGAATAGCAGCTCTACACAAAATCCCGTCCTGGTGCAAGGGTCTGAATCCACCCAGCGGAGATCAATGGCAGAGGAGAAAGTGCTCAAACCTTCATCTCTCTGGGAAATAAATCCGCTCCCAACACTTTAAATGAAATACCTTGCACGGCCAGTCACTTGCGCTCCGTGGTACCAAATAAAAAAAGAAGAGAGAGACTAAATCCCGGATTGTCCACGACCACTTCCAGATGCCATCTTGACTCTCTCCTCTTTCACTCCTCCAAGTGCGCTCTGAGACGATAAAGAGACAGATAGGATGTGTGCAGGGCAAGTCAGTGTCGATGTGGAATAAGACTGCCACCTCACTCTGGGTTACTACTGTATCTCGATTTGCTCTCCACACAGCGCTGCACACACACACACACACACACACACACACACACACACACACACACACACACACACCTACACACACACACACACACACACACACACACACACACGCAAAGTCGATCAAGGGCCAGCCCCCTGGATCCTGCGCATGGGATCGCCTTTTAAAGAGACACTACAGTCCAACAGGACGGAGCGGTCTGTAGGCAGGTGGAGGCTGGGATACGTCCTGACATGTTGGTGATAGACACAGAAATACAGGGACACAACAGAAAAGGGAAAGGAGAACCATTAGAATGGATTAATGGATTAATTTTATACAGATTTATACTGTCACAGCCAAACTGTGTTGGTAAAAGAGTGTTTAAATGTCAGTTTAGTGTGCAGGATACAGGTGTGCTACAGGTTTCTACTTTTAGCAATTAATCTGTCAATTATGTAAATTAAAATGTTGTTTGGTTCATTTAACGTTCATCAGTTTCCCAGGCCAAGCTGACATACTCAAAAAGCTTGTTTTGTCCAACCAACAGTCCAAAAATGTAAAAATATTCAGTTTAATATCATAGAAGAAAACTCACAGTGTTATATAGTTAACAACAGTGTTGGAATAGAGATAATCCAAAACTTAAATTTTAAAGAAATATGTTCAGCAATAATGAATTTAATCAGATATGAAACTTTAATTTTAAACTTTATTCTACCAGGGTTAGGTAAATATTTAATACACTATATGACTCTAAATGTGACAATATCATGTGATTTGTATATGTATTTATCATGTGTGTTACATTTGATGACGTTGCTATGTGTTACTGACATGAGGGTGCTGCAAACATTTCATATACACCCATTCCTATTTGTTTTATTCACATGGCTCTCTCGTTGCGCTGACTGATTGTGCCTTTAATCAGAGAACCAGGTTGTCAATCACGCCTGTCACAGCGCTCAGACCACGCCCCCTCATCCCCACCCCCATTCTGGAGCACGTTCAGGGTGACGTCATGCAGTTTATTAGCCAGAGAGAGAGAGAGAGAGAGAGAGAGAGATAGATAAGGGGGCAGAAATCCTAGATGGTTCTCCATCCTGTAAGTGATGCTCTGGACCTCCCTCCTCCACCTCCTCCACGGATCAAAACAGCCTCGTCCACATCTTCTTTGTTCCACCGAGGGTTGCCTGACGCGCAAGGTGCGCGTCCACCTGCGCGTGTTACGCGGTTTCTGTGCAGGAATGCGCATCCACAGCTGACCATAACAAGACATCACGCTGTGACTGTGATAACTATATCCATATTTTTTTTTATTTGATTTGACATCATAATAATATATTTTAATTTTATTGTATCATATGTGTACTCTTTGTTATTGCATCAGTCTCACTGCTAAAACAGAGCTTAAGATTCAGTATATTGCCCTTGTGCATGTGTTTTATCTTCATCACAGGCTGTCAGACATGCTCTGCTGGGTTGGACATTGTTTATCTGTGTTCATTGCCTATTTACAGCAGTCTGGAGTCCTTACTGTACAGGATTACAGGAGATAGTCGGCATACAGTACACACATTGTGGTGTGATGGTTTTTGTTCCCTTCACATCAAAAAGAATACCTGATGCAGCAGTTTGACTCCTGCAGAGAACTATAGAGTTAACTGCTCACTGCATGTACAGAGAGAGGTTAGGATGTCTGAGTGTGTGTGTGCAGAAAAACTGTACGTGACCAACTGTATCAGACAGATATTTAATCTTTAAATGACTTCACATCATGCTGAGTAAATTCTCAGTGCTTTTAGATGGTAGAAGATCATTTATTATTTTTGATTCTGTGTGAATATTTGCTGTTGGTGATCATTTATTTTGTTTCCTTTTCAAACCTTTAGTTGAAGCCAGGTTTTAAAATAGCCTCAAGACTAAGCCGTGTAACTAAGGGCAGCTTTTTTTCCAAAGTGAGCAGCCGTTGGTATGTTTTCTGCTTTTCTTTGTGAAGATTTCAACTCTCTTTACTTCAACATCACCAGCATTTATTTATTGACTGCATCATAAGAGTTACTGACTGTTTGGATGCTTTTGTTTCTTTGTGTATACATATATTGATAGATATGCACCTGCACATGTATAACAGTCAACAAGGTTTATTAAACTGTGTGGATCTATGTCATGTGGAACAAAATAAGGGTCAGACGTGTCCCCTCAATAAGCTGCTGCAGTATATATCTGGCATTTGGCCCATTTATTCGTTAATCTAACCTGTACCTGATGCTACAATGCATGCATGTGCAACACTAGGAAGCAAACAAACATACAGCCACAAACTATTTGTATTATCACTCTTTGCACTTCACACTTCACAACTTCTTCCAGCTTGGAGACACGTAACACAATCCAGTGGGCTGAGAACCAGATTGAATAACTGTATTAGCACAATGTCTGAGTTCCATTTAGTGTTTAACAAACTGGTATTGTCAACTGTGCTCTATCAAAACTTCATTTCATCCATGTTTACCAGAACTTCTCTCTTTGGAGCCAACCATCAATTTTTGTTCCCGTTTTAGCCGAGAAAGAGACAAAAGGTTAGCTGTTCTCCATCTTACCTCCATCAGCATGGGGTATCAAGACTGTGGTCCAGAGAGGATGGAGACTATGACCACCCCTCTAAGCCAGCGTGAATCATCCAATTAAGACAATCACAAAGCATGGCGGCCATCTCTGTTTGTGTCTGATGTTTCCCCCCAAACAGCATAATGCTCTGATTGGATTAGAGGCCTCGGCGTAGGGAGTGATTGATTTTTCTTTAATTGAGAGTTATAGTGGGATAGACCCGAGGCTTTGCTACCGACTCAAGCACTTTTTAATGATACATGTCATGTGCATGCACACACCCACACACCTGCGCGCACACACACACACACACACACACACTGAGAGGCCACTGAGCCATCTATCGTGGCTTGAGTCTAATGAGATTATACATTTTTACTCTGATGTTTTTGTACTTGTGCCATGATCCCGGCTGCTTGGACATTTGGTACGACAACAACATCTTATATAACGCTCTTGGTGTGGATACTGTAGGTGCTGCTCACTGTTCTGACTGTAGTTGTCAGGGTGGGCTGGTCTAGGCTGGAGTGGTGCACAAGGATGACCTCATCCTTACATGGACGCAATAACAAATCATGTAGTGATTGTTTGCCCTCTGCTGCCACCTACAGGCAAACAGGAAGAAGTTCCAAAACGTCAGAGGGAATTTAAAACACTGCTCCTCAACTGTATCTGAAATATAATTAAAAAGAAGAAAGGTGTTCATAACACACAACTACAGAAAGTCAATGCACCTCATCAAACTGTGCAAGCAATTTTTATTCATTTATTTTGTTCATTGTTTTTTGTACAATCTAATAGAAAAAAAACAGCTCACACATTTGCCACATCTTTTCACATTTCATCGCATTTTGTACAACAGATTATTTTTTACATCTGAAGAGCTACGTCTACTTTTTCTGGCCTTTATTTTGTGAATTTTTAACCCTTTGATTTGACTCTTGATCTCTGTTAAACACCCGCATGACAAGACTTCCTGAAAAGCCTGGATTTAAAAGTACAAAGCCCTTTCACAATTGTCTCAATAATTTGATTAGATTTAAATGCTGTTTGTAGCTTGCAGTTGTGTATGTATTGCCTGTAATAACACAGGACAAATCTCTCCTTCAGATAGCTTAAATAACAACTGTAGTCAAACATGTTGGTAAAGTCAGGATCAAAATCAAGACCATTTTTACTTGATTAAGATCTGGAATATGTGGAATATGTCAATAAAAATCCAATACCCACTGAGTTTAAGGTAAAGATGGCTTACCATCTCTCTGAATTCTAGTGTCATTCATTAATATCATGCATAGCATCTTTAATTTGTATACAGGTTTTATACACTTGAGGTTTCATTCTGATATTGTTTCATAAAAACAGCTCGAGAATACTTTTCTCCCTGTTTTGAGATTCACCCACTAGAGGGCAGCAGCCAACTACTCTGAGGGACACTTGGCCCTCTTTCTCTCTGTGAAGTGAGCACCTGTTTGCCTTGTGGTTCACACACGTTGGAGAGGTTTCCATGTTCTTTAAAATAAAGAGTCCACAAGGGGGAGAGAGCACACCTCACACAGGAGGATCAGACATTAATACGGGAAAATGCACATGCATAAGATGCAAATCGAAAATGGGTGTCTAGTTTTGCATAGTTATATATTTACTCCATATCTGCTCTGTTGTGGATACACTGACTGTAAACTGCAGCTTATTTACAAAAAAGACGTTTGTATTTCTACTAGATCAAACTTCGCCTGTGCAGTGTTGGTGGGTAGTGAGGTAATATGTTGTTTGGAGGTATATGCTTCTAATTTGGTCAGCAGTGGATGTCAAGTGTTCATGCGTTTCTTGCTGTGACTGCGGTCTCCCTCCATCCAGTATGACTCAGTTTGCATCTCCATCAGTCTAGAGACGGTCCTCTGGAAGGCGAAGATCTCTTCCTCGGCTGTGAACAGAGCCAGGCGCTCTGCGGCCTCCTGAAGAGAGGAGCCGACGGCAGGGTTAGCGGCTGATGCACTCAAAATCCAACTTAAATTAAAACACATTTTAGGTCAGAGTAGAAAGGTTAGAAAATCGGAAGGTTGTGTGTTTGATTTCTGAACCTGCAGGATCAATTTCTGTGTAACTATGTGAGTGTGAACATGACATTCCTGAAAAAAAAAACAAGTCTCATAACTCTCAGTGAAACTTTCCTAAAAATGTACAACTGATAAAATAAAATAAAAAGTCTTCAAGGGGGGCAATTAAAAAACACACACGCATGGGAAGAAAATGATGTACAACAATGACGTTCAGCAGTTAGTCATCAAGCCAAAATAAGCATGTGACATATTGAATATGATAAAAAAATGATTTGTACATTTGAAATTTCAGTTAAGTATTAGTAAGCTTAAAGTTAGAATCGTGAATATTAACCACCACATGCTGCTGCAGACCTGTGTTAATGTTACTCTAAGTGTGTAAAGCCCCTTTAATTCATGTGTAATCACAAACTAATAAAACGGTTAATCGATCTGTTTTTATCCTGAGTGAGGTGAACTGACCTGTCACTTAAAGAAAAATCAATGATGTGATTTCTTTAAAAAATATTTAAGGGATTTTGGGAAACACAGCATCCATTCATTGCTGATAGGAGACAAAAGTTTTACAGTTTTAACTTCGCGTCATATTCTGTTGTAGCAGATGTGTTGTTTACCCCGCTGAGGCCCAGCTCATCCAGCAGTTGTCGGTCCCTCTCATCCTCCCCTCCAGTGTGGACAAACAGACGGTCCACAGGAGCCGCCGCCAGCAGCACCACCCTCACCTGGGAGTAAAAAAAAAAAAAAAGTCCAATTTGTTTATGGAGGTTACTTCCTGTATCATTAATGATTAAGTGTTCCTGTTTCCTGTGACAAAATATTATTATTTATATATTATTATTAAACATAAGTGGTTAACCGTTCATTCGCTGCCTCTTTAAAATGACAGTACTTATATTTCTGGTTAATTTGAGGTGTTTTAATGCATCTCTGAAGAGATTTAAGTGCATATTGACTTTTTAAAAACGGAATCAAATTTCCTCTTTGACACAATAAATAACCGATTGATAAAATTACAGTTCATAGGAAGTGAGCTAATATGAGGTAGGCACTCAATTTAAGACAATTGAATGCAGTGCAATGCATATATACAACAGTAATATTACTTTTTGCAGTAGAGAATAGTATATTTCTATTTAAGTGGTAATATTACAGCCACTTCTGTCATCAATTATTTGCCTTTGGTATTATTATTGTATCGGCAACAGTAAAGAGTGATGATATGCAACAAAAGCCCTCAGCTGGGTGCACAATGGGCACACTGGGGCTAATGTTTAGCACCTTATATATTAAATTAAAACAAAAAATCGTGAAAATGATGTAAATATTATATCCCATCTTGAATTTGGACTTTGTAAAATGAGCCACTATCGTCTCAGTTGCCGTGTGTGTTTCCTTTTACCTTGTTGTCGTAGAAGTTGTCTATGAGGGTGGTGAAGCGCCTGGCCTGGTCCTTCCGGGTCAGCGTCAGCATGGGAACATGGCGAATGAATACGGTGTCAAAGAGCCGTGCCATTTCCAGATAGTCACTGGCACCCAGAGCCTGGAAGACAACTGAGCAGGTTTACATGCTGGATCAAAGTCAGACTTGAGCTTCTAATCTGCAGCAGCGCATAGTTTCAATATAACACCCGTGCACAGCTTTCCTGTAAACACACACAGATACAATTTGCACTTTGAATGTTGCAGTCCGTACAGTATGTTTGGCTCAGGCTGATGTCATTTCAGTCCCTGTCCTTGGTTCTTTACTATTCAGGATGATTGCTTTCAAAATCAATGTGGACTTGCCAACATATGTCGGAAGAAGGAGCCTTGAAGCTCAGATGCCTGCAAAAGCTCACCCCTGTCAATCACGCTTCAGTCTTTACCCCCCGCACACACACACACTGCAGATTACTGTACCACACTGCTTTATTTGAGGCACAACGGGCTCAACTATTCACAAAATTGTCAATAGACTTGCTTTTTGACATTGAGAAGAAAATAGGACTGAGATGGAGGGAAGGTGATTCAGTTTGAGAGCAAAGGCTTGGACAATAAGTACACAGAGGAGGGAAGAAACAGAATGCAGAGGCAATAAAGAGAAGTGCTTTGAATTTGAGCAGTTTTGATTAGTGGTGAGTGGATGTTGTGTGTGGCCGTGTACTGTGTATGTGTATGTGTGTGTGTATGTGAGTCAGAAAGAGACTGGGAACGTTCCAGTGCTTAGGTCGTCTAACATACATACTGACTGGGATCTGTAACTGGGATATCTGTGGTTTGAGCCGGCCATAAGTGACACCCCATATTTCCTCACTCAAACAGGAGAAATTCTGCACTATACGTTTTGAAGGAACACCTGAGATGAATGTTATTTAATATGTGCTCCCTCTTTCTTTTAATGGTCTTTGATATAAAATGATTTTAAGTAAAAAATAAACCAGGATGAAGACACTCACTCTGCCACACAGCTCATCAAAAGTACAGTCGGCGATGGAGCCACAGGTCTTTTCCAGAGTCACGTCTCTGCCCAGCACTGTGAGCGACCGAGGGCCTGTAACTATGGAAACACACCCAACAATATACCTGACTGTCATATCATACAGCTTTTATCGTCACATTTACAGTTGAATCATTATATTAGAAACAAATCTATGAAGTAAATAGGAGTTAATTCATCTTAGACTTTCAGTGTGTCTGCAAATGTTAGTAAAAACAGAATTCAAAACAACTTTTCTGAACTTTGTGCTGTCTTAGCTGTACTTTAACTCTAAGGGCTAAACATGGGTGACCTAGAATACATAACCAAGCCTGTCAGTATTGTGGAGAAAAATCTGAAGACTTTTCTGAAGGATTCTGCACAATAAGATGCCATAATGTTGCTATGAATACTCAATAGAGCATCACATTGGTAGCTGAGTAGTCAACAACAAATGCTTCCTGTTTGCTAAAAAATAACATTACTGAATTTCTTAAAATATATATACGCATGTTTACATTGTCCGCAGGAACAAATGGGATTGGGAGCCATGTTCAGGTTCAGGGCATGTGGATGAGTGTGTTTGTGTACTCTTACTGGCAATATTTTGTACTGAGATTAAATATAATGGAGAAAGTTGACTGTTTGTGGTGCCTTTAACTTCCTTACCATCTTTTTGTCTTAAGGCCAGCTCCTCAAACAGTGCATCCAAGAAGGCTTCCGCACCAGGCTCCCTTGTACTGCACAAGACACACACAAACACACACAACGAAGCAGAGAAGAAAAAAATAGGATATGAAATTAATAATGCTGAAGTGGCTACATCAAACGGTGGCAGCAAGGAGAGCACGGGAGGGGGGGTACTTAGCTTTTCACTCCATCAGTAAAAAACAGGATGTTAGGCTCTAAACACAAGCATTAGCCTGTGAATGCACGTCAAAATGAGCGTGTGTGTGTGTGTGCATGTGTGTGTGTGTTTGTGTTTTAACTCCAGGTAAAAGGGTGTGATGTGCTCTATTTACATACAGTGAAAAGACGAAAGCACTTGAAAGCTCCAATACAGCGATGAGCAACATCAGTGTCATTCATACCTTGTTTGTCTGCGTGCATGTGTGTTCCCAACAGCGTATATGTAATGAGGAAAATAGAAAACTAGCTTTTAAAGCTCTACCATTTTCTCATATTCTATTGATTCCTCTTTCACTCTTTTCATGGATCTCTCAAGGTAATGTAGGGCTTTATAAATCTCCAAGTCTGCTTCCTCCCATTTATCCATCTGTTTGCTTTCTCTTTCTGTCCTTAAAAAACAAAATCTAACTCGGTGTTGTGCACATTTCTGTGTGTGTGTGTGTGTGTTGTTGTGGGTACAGGTTAATGTCGACCTCTGCACGGTTGCTGAACTGAGATGGACTGCAAGCAGAGGAACAAATATGACTAATATTAGTGTGTGTGTGTGTGTGTGTGTGTGTGTGTGTGTGTGTGTGTGTGTGTGTGTGTATCTATGTGCCTTACAGGTAGTAGAGTTTCCCTGCTGCAGCCTTGTCCAGCTTCCTGTAGTCAATCCCAGAGTCTAAGCGGATGGTGTGGCAGTACTCCTGCACACATGCGCACACACACAAATACATATACATACACAGAGACAAATAAAAATATGAATAAATGAAATAAATAGTGCAAAAATTAAAAATAGGCTTGTCTATTTTTAAAAGCAAAGCTGCAGAAAAATGATAAATATTTAGTTTATTATACTAATTACAACTTAAATAGAAATGATCATAATACAGATATGCACATTGTGTATTGGGATGCAGTTTCTTTAAAGTATATTGTTTGTACTACAGCTTTATTTTATTTGTGAGTATTTGCAGCAGCAGGATGATGTATGAGGGGACTGACACACGCTGTGTGTCCTCATGATAATGTTAGAACATGTTTCCCAGTGCAACGGTGTGACTCACTGATGTATAATGGACAACAATGCAGCTTGTATGTCACAGAGGAATAAGATATATTTGTCATCAGGATAATTCATTGTTTTGTTTTTTCATGGAATGCTGTTATTTCACAGTATGGCATCACATTTGGTGAATAGCCACTCTTTATTTAGCTTTAGAGCTAAACCTAAATGTTGTTTAAATCTGCATTTAGATATCAAATTCCGTTTTGCTGTTGCAGTTTCATTTAAGCCACCAATTTTAAAAGTTTAAAAGTTTAATTTCATATATTAATATGCAGCACTGGTTCTCAAACTGAAGTACAAGTACCACTGGTGGTACGCAAGCTTCCTTGAGTGGTACGTGGAGGAATCTCTGAAATACACTTTCTAATTAAATTAATTAATTTGGAAACATTTAACAAAATACAACAACATCTTGAAAGAAAATACTTGAACTATAAGACCAGAGGAATGTAATATAAAATAAAAATGAGCATTTCCTGTAATACTTTGATTATCACATTGGATTATCACGTGGAGATAGTAAGTAGAGGTAAAACAAATGGTTCAAAAACACTGAAATTGTAGCTCCAGACAAGAAATATGTGGAAGAGATATGCGGACCAGGAGTAACCCCTTTTCCATCCAGGTAGCTCTGGTTCTGGACAACAATAAATAATCTTCTTGTACAAATAAACCTGCATCCTTTGTTAACTGTCTGTAACTGAATAGAGTTGACTGTATTTTAACCTCTTGGTACAAGGAGAGCCGAATATTTTCTGAGGTGGTACACGGTGTAAAACGTTTGAGAAACACTCATATTCAGTATATCTAAAACATTTATATACACTTACATACACTTATATATAAAACACATAAAAAGTGTAGACTCACTGTGCAGGAATACAGTTTATAAACTGATGAATATGCAATAAAAAAATATAGAACCTTTTATATGTTAAAATCAAAATGTATATTTAGCTGGATATGAGTTTTATGATGATATTGGTTGTGGCACATTAAAAATATGGAAAGGAAATGTCCACATATACAGTAAATGGAATAAAAAGCCCTCCGCATAGATTAAATTCACATGATGCATTATTTTTGGTTCCTACCATGAAATGCTACAGGATGTGCCAACATTATAAAACATGTGAAAAGGGAGTGTTAAGAGCTTTGTGTAACTGCTTCCGTCTGAGTATAAATAAAAGAGCAAATAAGGAAGAAATTCAACGACGGGGCAGCGCAGACGACAGGAGACATCTTACTCTCATCTGACAGCGCCACTTCTTCATGGTTTATTGAGCTGATCTATTGTTCCTGCTGCTATTCAAGTGTGTTACAGCGGGGGTGAACTTGTGATGCAGAGTTCAAACTTTTCCAGATAGTGTAAAACGTCAACAGGATTCATGTCAGGGAGTACAGCACAAACTATAATCATCATCTCCACCATTCTATCAAAGAAAAGAAAGGAATTGCATATCATCCCATCCAAGCCATCGCCGGCTGACTGAGTATTCGACGACAGCTCCAGTAAATTATGAAATCAGTGAATTTCTGCCACTGGCCTCCTTAAGCTGCAGGATAATTAGTAATCATCACAAAGCAAGGGGACGGAAATACTCTATTCTTCTCCGCTGTCAACTTTTTATCTCCATGTCCGCTCACACAAACGGGGTTCCCACTCTGAGCCAATTGGCTGAATCAGGCTTAATAACAACCTGACAAACTCGCCCTCCCCCACGCACAAAAGGGAGGTGTCATTTCATCAACCTACTGTGACCCCACCAACGGGTAAATAGTCCCTCCAAAATGGAAAAAAAAGGAAGAAAAGGAAGAAGGGAAAAAAAAAAAACTTGTCACTATCGCCGCCACATCATTAGAATCTCAGTTTGTCTTTTCTCCTGCCATCTTCTACTCCCTCCCTTTATGAACCGTCTCTACCTACAGTGAAGACGGCTGATGCGTTTCTTGACGGAGAAGCGAGGTACAAAGAAGGAGGAATGGAAACACAATCAGTGATGATGATTCCATTGGTTATTTATAATCAGATGAGGCTGAGGCCTTGCGGGTCATTACTTGATTATCCATCTTGAGAGGATTGTCAAGTTCTCACTCCTCCAAGATTTCATCCGCCCACACATTGTGGTCTTGTCCCCCTCCTTCACCACCACCACCACCACCACCACTGCCGCCGCCACCACGCTCCTCTAACTCTAATCCTAGTCAGTGTTACTTTGCAACTTACAGTCTCATCTCCAACCGTCCCCTTTGGCGTATCCTGTATAGTTTTTATTTCACATATTTTA
Organism: Argyrosomus regius; assembly: GCA_946959425.1. Lineage (NCBI taxonomy): Eukaryota > Metazoa > Chordata > Actinopteri > Sciaenidae > Argyrosomus > Argyrosomus regius. Next base: position 10,017,827 of record OX336901.1, on the reverse strand, counting down.
CCACATTCATGGTAATATTTATCTTCTTCAGTACTTTATGACTTACCTACCTTGTCTGTGGTACTCAGCTCTAAATCCATTTGTTCCTACTGAAATGTAAATATTGAAAAACATAAATATATACTCTCATATTTAAGTGCTTTTAGTGTTTTTTTACTAAATGTTACTGAAACACTTGTTAGAGAGTATTTTGAGTGGCGCATTTATTATATTTGCTGCAGCAGGACAGTGTCTGAGGGACTGACTCTGATAAATGACAGTGTGTGCTCATAGTATGAAGGTACACATCTGGAGACGGAGATGTGCTTTGGACAGACATATATAGACTCTAAGAAACATCTTACAGCCACATTGTTTATGTCAGGTGTACTGTTGAAGGAGTTAGGCTTTTGATCGACATATTTTGATGATAATTTAGTCATTTTGAGCAACATTTACTGAGTCCAGCTTCTCAAATGTGAGAATTTGCTGCATTTCACCGTTTTATATCTGAATTGATAAAAAATTTTTGTTTTGCTATTTTCAGACACTGTATAGGCTAATCAATTGATCAGTTAATCAATAAATTAAGGAACAAATTAATTAATAATGGTGCCTTTATTCGACAATACCTTACACCAAACATGATTTATGGACAAAATATTTGGGATTTTCACCATGAAGTACACCGTTAAGGATGTTTTTGTAAAATTTGAGGTTTTACTACTAATTTAATACCCAAATACTGAGATTTTAACATTACTACAGTGCTTTCGTTCATTTGCACTTGTGTTCACCTTTGTCGATCCACAAAGTCTTTCTTTTTCACTAACGGCTCAAAAGAAATAATATAAAATTTGAACTGAAGTCTGTTTCACTTTGTGACTTAAATCTAAATGATAAGATAATTGATTGATGAGTGGATTAACAGAACATTGACTGGCTGGCTCGTAGAAAAATGTGGTGGAAACTGGCTAATTTGCTGGTTTCACCAAATGTGAGAATGTGCTGCATGTCTTCATTTTATGATTTTATGAATTGAATATATTTTTTATATATTTTGGATTTGTAGTGTTGATAAAACAAGAAATCTGAAGATGTCACTTTGAGCTCTGGTAAATCCTTAGAGACATTTCAAAGACTTAACTCTTAATCAAAAAAATAATTGACAGATTAAATTGATGAGGAAAATAATCAGTCATGAGTCATGCCACAATATTAGCTTTTTGTACTTAAAATCTAGTCCCATGTGCGGCTGTGACTGGAAGCAGCGCCGCTGCAAATTAAGAGTTTCACTACTTGCACAGATGCATTCACAAACTGACAGACTAAAGAGGGGAGGGAGAGACAGAAGAGAGAGAGAGAGATGACAGACATGAGAATCAGAGTGTCTTTAGAAGAAAGTCATCCAAACACATGTAGCTCCAATCATGTCATTGTCCAAGCTGTCCACTGCTCTCTCTGGACAGCCGTTTAGCATAAAAACAGAGTGGCTTTTTTTTTTTTTAGTAGCTGCTTCTGCTCCCCGCTCCCTCTATGCCATATCTTTCTCTATCCTTTACTCCTCAAAAAGTTGCTTTTGAGTTTTTCAAAGAGCGCGGTGCCATTGAGCTGCAACAAAAGCCAAGGATAGCTGACTATTGGGCCCTGATGAGGTCCACTCCCTCATTACCCAGCAGCAGAAAACATTTGATGCTTTTTTTGTTTGGCCCAGAGAATTGACCAGGCCTCAAAGAAATGCGGGGTGGGAAGGCTGAAAAAGAGACGAAGGGGGGAGAGAGGGGGAGAGAGAGGGAGAGGGGAGGAGGGGAAAGGTTGTCGTTCATTCAACCATGTGTGTCTTACAGCCTTGTGTGGAGGGACAGAAGAAAAGAGGGAGGGAGGGATAGAGGGGTCGAGAGAGAGAGAGAGACGGGGGGAGAAAAGAGAGAAAGCTTAAAACACTGCCTTTATGCTGGCAAGTTCTGGACGACTCTTCTGACATCAAAGTGTTTTCACTAACTGGGGAGCTGCTGTGTGTGTGTGTGTGTGTGTGTGTGTGTGTGTGTGTGTGTGAGTGGGGGGGTGTATCTGGTGATTTTATTCATTCTTGGGCAGCCGGGGGGGTACATGACAATGTGAACACCCTAATTACACCTAATGATCTATTCCCTTAAAGTGTGACCGCCTTGGGCCAGCGATGGTTTGTTCTGAGAGGTCGTTCTCACAACCTCCCCCTGCCTCGGCTGCTCCTCTTGGGGAAACATCTTTTGAGATGGAGGCCCCACCTTTCGTGATCCAGGACCCCACTGGACCCCCCACCCTCAACCCCTCTTGAGCTCTGCTGAGGCCCAAAAACCGAACCGCTCCAAAACTCGGCGGTGTCTGTGCTACCTGCACCTGGCCAACAGAGGCACCACATGTCAGTGTAAACACACAGACATCAGAAATTAACTCAATGCAGCTGAGCTCATCACTTCAGTGCTGAACGCTCTGCACCAGCTTTAAGACTATGAGAGAAAAGATTTTAAAATATGACTACAGTTTAATAAATCATCAAAATACCTCTCTGATCTCCTGGTATCAACTCACCAGACCCTTTAAAGACTACTCCACTGATTTAGCACTGCACTCCTATAACATTGTCAGACTTACGAAAGAAATGGTGCAGCATCACCCACAATGCACCTTGACCTCCAACAGACTGGTCGGATATGCTAGTAACAGCTAATATAGCCTTGTGCTGCTAGCCTTAAGCAGAGATGATGAGTGATGGTACACTCACATCTTTCTGCACGCCACCAGATTTTATTTTCACTTTCAAACTTGTAGTCTTGATTCAAGTGACACCACTTGAGGCAATTTATCAGACTTCATGCAGCCACAAAAGCTGTTGTACAACTTTTTTCACATGTAGTTATACTCCCCGACACCTGTAATCAAACTGATGTGTAAAATCAGTGGATTTATTCTTTAATATGAAGCAAGCACTGGTCTAAATCTAAATAGAGGATGCTACTATTACCTTCTATATGTTACAGAGATGGCCAGAGCAACAGGATCAACACCAAAGAAAAAAAGAAGGTTATTCTCTTGATGTGTTATAACGCATAAACTTCTCTTGCCTCATGTGTCTTACCTGAGAACAAACAAGTTTTTTTCAGTTAGTAACCCACCATATTTCCATAAAAAGACTATCTGAGAAGCTATTTAAGTTCGTAACATCTAAAAAACAGCCGTGTTTCAGCTGCACGATACTACAAATGTAAAAAGGGGGCAGAGCATTGAGAGGTGAGTGAGCTGACAGAGTGTAACAGAGGCAGAGAGCATATTAAGTGTAAGAAAATGGCTTTAAATGTACATGTTAGTGAAGTTAGATGTAAGAGCGACATTTCTGAATAAAGTGTTGCCTTCAGATTGCAGGTGGCCTGCTTTACAAATGAATACATACTACACAATATAAAGCACCTGTTCGCGGATGCATGTATGCTTGATCAAACACATCTGACACGTGCGCATGCTTATGATACAACATTGGGAAACATCATCGGTTAGGCAGCAGAAAAATAACAAGCCAAGGTGACTGTATCAATTAAAAACGAGGTGATAAATACGGAGCCAGAATTCATTCCTCGTGTTCAAAAGGAGTGTTGTGGAAATTTTCCTCCGTTGCTGGTGAAGAATGAAATAGAGACCTCTGCCGGCCGACAAGGTTTTATTTTCTTTGCAAAGAAAAGGTCAATCAACACGCGAGCGGTCAAGATGAAGAAAGACCCCGAATATGGGGAGACCTGAACATTTATACCTGAGGGACGCCCCTTTCACATCCTTTTGTCTGCTGCAGGGGACGGCCCATCCAGGAAATAATTCAATCAAAGAAATTGATTGCATCCCAATTCACAAAGACAAAAGGATGTGGTATCTTATTCTAAGAAGGGGGGGAGTTGGGTGCCCCTGGTGGCTGAAATAAAGGAATTGATTGAATTTACTATTACAATTCCCCCTTTTGATTATTGATTAATCACTAACAGAAAAACCCCCAAAAATGGAATAAAAAAAAAAAAAACAGGAATAAAATAAGATGAAATAAAATAAAGTATATAGTCACAACTTAATTATCTGACACATTAATTCACATGGATTTTAAAATGTATCATCATGGCAGTTGTTTAAAAGAGGAAGGAACAAAGGAAGAAGAAAAAAAAACAAAACAAACAAAAACAAAAACAAAGCAAAAAACAAAAACAAAAATAAAAACAAAACAAACAAAAAACATTATTTACACAATGTCATCGTCAGAGTCCTAGTCTGAGCTGGGATAATGATGGGAATCAGAAATGTGAAATGAGGCTGGATTTTGATTGTCAACGTAATTTGCATGAACATATGTAGAAGATTGGATTATCCTTCTGGTGAATACATTAGAAAGCCATTTTAACACACACGGTATCAGGGTGCTGAGCAAGAATAAAATAACTACGACTGAGATAATCATTGTTAAAAACCACGATGACCATCCTATTTGGAGGGAAACCAGTAATGTCTCTATGAACTCGAAAATGCGTGGTAGATTTAATATTGGTGGTAGGAGCCTTCTTATGGAAGACTTTCGTATCAGTTGTAACAATTGATGGGTGGCAGCAACCAGACCACTGAAATTGAGGTGGCAAATTATGATAGGCCTTTTTGCCACAAGACCACATGATTCCTGGTTGGGATGAAAGCCGTTTAAATGGGCAGGCAAAGCTTGTCAGGATATTATTCGGCCATCTGTGAGAACAATTGGTTGTTGCTATAGTATCCACAAATATTCTAGTTTGACAACTTGACCGGCCTAGGTAAGGGCCTGATGATGATGTTGAACAAACACAAGTCTCTGCATGCTGTGGAGGAACTTCAAATGCCATGTTACTAAGGGTTGAATGGGAATCAATACAGGTAATATTGGGATGTGGAACAACTGGGACATGGTTTCTGATTTGTTGGCCGGCAATTAGCAACATCATCATTCCCAAAGGGACAGTGCACTTTCCATGATCTTCTTTGCCCCAAGATTCTTTCATGCGGCCCTGTAACACAACATTTGCCGTCAGGGGTTTTGCTTGCCATTTAGCTGCTAAGGCATGACAAACCCAACAGTCACCAGGAATCTTCAACTCTTTTTTGTGTAAAAGAGCTAGGGCACATGCACTGTTGTCGTTGCATTGTCTGAGTGTTTGTTGCACTGTGTCATCTTTGTGATCGGCGATGTTCAAGTCATCGAGGCGGTAGTCTATCTTAGGGTTTGGTGAGACAGTCTTAACATCTAACAGCATGTTAAGTGGGGCGTCATATGGGTCTGGTGGCCCACTGACTATGATTCTTAGTTGTCTGTACATCTCAGAGTTTGGATATTCAATTCCACACCAATATGTGCCTGCATCAGTGGGTTTGACATCAGAGATGGTGATCTTGGCTCCGTTGGAATTTGGAATTTTTGTTATTATGAAATGGGGATGTTTGCAAAAGTTTTATCAGTAGCGGTCATGATCAAGTGCCAGTCATGTGGCTTGATCGCCAAATTTCGGGATAAACAGTGCAGGTGGAGGTTGCACTTTGTCCTTCTGTCAGAGTGACGGTCTTGGCAGGTCTGTATGTGTAGGCCTCTGTCAGCATCATCCAACATGATAGGATCAGGATTAGGTGGTGCATGGTGTAGTCTAGTGGGAAGAGGTTTGCGTTGTTAATCCTGACGTCTAGTTGGTGGTTGTTGAATTTATGAAGTTATTCCTCGTGTCGTCCTTTCCTTGCACTTGTTCGTCCTCGCGTTGTCCGTCTCCACGTCGTCCGTCCTTGCGTCGTTCAGGTTGACAGCTGAATTCCTCTGTTGGTTCAGGGACCTTCCTGCAGTGGCTGGCGTGAACCCACGTTGCTCTCTCAGCGATCTTCACGGCAGTATGTGTTGTCAGGAGCACCTGGAATGGACCTCGCCAACGTTTGGAGTATTTCCTTCTGAAGTCCTTTATCACCACCCAGTCGCCAGACTGGAAGTCAGGGCTGATTTCACCTGCTGAGAGATTTGAGAGAGAGTAGAAGATCCAAAATCCCCCTTTTGACACATGGTCCAATCCATGTGTCAATTTGCAAAGTGAGGAAAGAAATGTTAGGACAGACAAGCTTTGTTATCGGGTCCCCACCACACTGCATACTGCATTGCTGTAAGAGAAGTGGGAATAGAGAGCGGAGTTAAAACAATCAAGGGATCAAGGATGGTGGGTTGTAGTGCAGCTCTTTTTGCAGCAGCATCAGCTCTTGCGTTTCCTAGAGAGACAGAATCTGAGTTGTTAGTATGAATAGTGAGAGGGGAGTGAACCTGAGACAAGAGTTTCATGATTAGTGACAACAGCAAATCCAACTCTGTTGCGACCAGTTTGTGGGTCGCGGGAAGCAGATCCATCTACAAAAAACAACCAAATCAGGGTTAGTTAATGGAGTTTCTTGTAGATCCAGTCTCGGTGAGCAGACCTGTTGGAGAATAGCAACACAGTTATGTTCTTGTCCATCGTCCGGTGTGGGAAAGAGGGTGGCAGGGTTTAAAACATTGCATAACAAAGGTGTGCGCACTGGAGTCATCACAGGGAATAATTACTGCTGTTGCTTTAAGAGATTCAAAGACTGGTGTTATGCCATCGATGGCTTCTTGTTTAAGTGGATATTGAGTCTTGCAAGGTCTAAAGTCTGATTTTGGGGTAATGACAACAGGTTCACAGTCTTTGACGAGGCCAACATCATACTTACTAACAGCCCACAGTGTCTTAGGGACCTCCTGTAGGACTGTAATAGCTGTAGCTTGTTTCAACACAGACAAAAAGAAAAGACAGACAAACAAAAAAAAGAAAAGATTTAGAAGTGCTTTTAGGTACCAGCTGGATTGTTCTTTGAGTATGCACAATAGATGGTAAAGTCTTAGAGTAACACTGCAGTGTAGGTGAAAAAAAATAGATCGATCAGATGTTTGTTGCCAATCGGCTGCGCGCTCACATGATTTTATAAAAGGGCCCAAATCTTCCCAATTATCTGATGTGTGTTTTGCAAGTGTGATGTGTGGGACTGAATGGTCTATGGTGTACATATCACATTGAGCTGGTGTGAGAGAGACTGATATAGCACATTTGTGTTGTGTCCAATAAATGTGTGTCAGTGTGAGTTTATCGAATCTCTCTCTCAACCAACCTTCCTCATATGGCTGATCAGGTCCTGGTGACACATGAGAGGTACAATGCAGATCCTCTGGTGTCATGAAATCTGTTGTAGCTGTTAAAACTGTTTTTCTAGCTAAATTAACAAGCTCAGATGCAGTTGATGGTTGCAATTTCCATTGATATGTATATTGTAGGTCTGGGGGTGTGGTGAACAAAAGAGTGTGAAAAATTTGGCTCCAGATCGAATAGTCTGTGAACTTTGACACCTTCTGGGGTTGAGATCAGACAAAGGCCTAATTTGCACATCAAGTCCCTGCCCATCAGGTTAATGGGACAGACTTTTGAGAGCAAGAATACATGTTTGGAGCTTGTATCTGGCCCATCCGCACATTTGAGTGGGAAAGTAATGTTCTCTCTAATTGTTTGACCTGATGAACCAACAGAGTGCACCTAATCTCTACTCATTTTTGGTTTTGTAGTGAGTTCTAAAGCTTTTATCACACAATGTGTGGCTCCTGAGTCCACTAAGAATACAACATTTTGTTCTGCAATGGTCAATGTATGTTTGTGGAAAACTTCTTGAAATGATCAGATGTGTACTGAACATATGTTGAAGTAATTGCATATCTATTGTCTGAGTTCTCAATAGATTGTGTATTAATCTGCTCAGTATGTGTGTGTGAGTGTGGTGCAGTACCTTCTTCCGGTCTCACAAGTTGGTTTTGGCTTGTCAGCAGGTGTCCATTCCTCTCCGACAACCCCCTTTCACCTTCAGTCTGACTTGTTCACTGGGGTTGATGAGGTATTTTTGGGACAATCGCGTTTCCAATGTCCATGTTGACCACAGAGGAAAGAAACATCATGTGGAGGTTTTCTTCCGTATTTGTGTCGACCACGTCCTCTTTCTCTCTGTTCATGTCCATGTTCTCGGACTGTGTTATACATGGTCACTGCTGCCATGTGAAGCTCTTTCTGTGTTGTCTCTTCTTTTTTCTTTTTCCTTGAGAGTATTTGGTCATGGGCATGTATGTCTGCGAAGTTCAGTCAGGCGTGCATCATTCCAACCAATGCAGGAACTTTTAACAGCTGAGGCAATGTCTGGTTTTAGTCCGCTGATGTTGTGGGGTTGGGCAGATTTTGTGAGGCTGCTGTGATGTCAGCAGAAGTCCATGGATGGAAAACCAACGTTGCACCTTCTGGTCCAGATACTTCAACCATGGGCATGTTGAAGGCTGCGTCTTGATTTGGATTACGCAGTCTATGTGCTATTGGAGAAGGGGGTGTGATTGTAGAGTTCTGTGGTGGCGCGGACACATCAGGGGCACAATGAGCTGCTCCTGAACTGTTTTTTTGTTGTGGCATGGTGGAGTCTGTTTCCCTTCTTGCTGGGTGTCGCGGAGTTGTATGGTGGTGGAGCTGAAGGATGAATAGGTGGGTTGCCGTCAAGGTCTGGATCCAGCTTCAAAGCCGTCAACTGTGGAAACAAAGAAGAAATCTGCGAGTCTGGTGTTCTTTGTGTGTGTGAAATTTGCATTTCATTGGTTTCAACTTTTTTTTTTTTTTTTTACATGGAAAAGGTAGTTGTTTTGTGTCTCTACTTCCCCTTTCCACATCTGAAAACATTCTTCTTCCATATTTTCAAATTTTCTTACAGAAACCTTCCTTTTCCCTCTCATTTCTTGTTCTTTTTCCTTCAGTTTTTCTTCTACTATTGAAAATTGGATGGCATCAACTTCTTTGGGACTCCAGCTTCACAGACCTCCAACAACACACAGCAACAGAAATTGGGTTTTCAAAAGGGCCCCATACCTCTTTTAATTTGGATTCTCAGCCGCTGGTGTGTTCTTGGTCTGCAAAGAGGAGTTTCCGTGGAAGTGTGTTCCATCCACCCGGGTCACAAATACTTTTTTTTTTTTTTTTTTTAAACTGAGGGATCCCCCTATTGGGAATCCTAACTCAGCTGTCCAGACATTTAAATATTTTAAACTTTTTCCCCATATTTGAAACTTTTCCCCATATTTCCTTCTCATAACATCCACAATCGGCCCCACCGGAGGTCCAACCTCGACGGAATTTTACTCCCCATTCCAAATGGAGGTCGTGCACAACTATTACGATACAGACGTCTCTGTAAAGGATCACTTCGTTTGAGGAACAAGTGATAAAGACCTCGTCGCTTCGTTTGTGCTACAAGCGAAAAAAGCAAACCACTTCGTTTTTAAAGGATACAAATGATTGAACAAACCTTGTCACTTCGTTTTGGTTAAAGGAAACAAGTGAGAAGACCTGGTCGCTTTGTCTGTGCTACAAGCGAATGAAAAAGCAAATCACTTCGTTTTTAAAGGATACAAGTGATTTAAACAAACCTTGTCACTTCGTTTTGGTTAAAGGAACAAGTGAGAAGACCACCGATTGTGGATGTGTGAGAAACAGAAATGTTATGCCAAATTTAAACCAAATTTTAAAGAAAAGAAATTTAAATGTCAATATTTCAGTGCTCACCAGATGAATTTCGCTGAATTACGTTCGTGGAAATCCCAGCGGCGACGATCCGGGCGTTTGCGGTCAGTCCTCCCTTCTCAGAAAATGATTTTGAGGTTGGAGGCTGGAAAGTTTTTCTTCCAGGATGGCCTGTCACTGTCCGCGTCCCGTCCCAGACGATCGCTCGAGGGATCCCACCTCTGACACCAAATTGTTGTGGAAATTTTCCTCCGTTGCTGGTGAAGAATGAAATAGAGACCTCTGCCGGCCGACAAGGTTTTATTTTCTTTGCAAAGAAAAGGTCAATCAACACGCGAGCGGTCAAGATGAAGAAAGACCCCGAATATGGGGAGACCTGAACATTTATACCTGAGGGACGCCCCTTTCACATCCTTTTGTCTGCTGCAGGGGACGGCCCATCCAGGAAATAATTCAATCAAAGAAATTGATTGCATCCCAATTCACAAAGACAAAAGGATGTGGTATCTTATTCTAAGAAGGGGGGGAGTTGGGTGCCCCTGGTGGCTGAAATAAAGGAATTGATTGAATTTACTATTACAGGAGCAAAATCGATTTGTCCTTTATTAATTGTTCAGTTTTGTAGCAGCGAGACACTGATATGAAAGAACTCAGGTGCGCCCTCGACGCATACACTGAGTGGCACTGCCCTGCCATTAAATGCTCTGGAAGACAATAACAGTCATCAAACATCAACATCCATTTGATGTGAACTGGCAGGCTGCCGTCTCTTCACAGGCAGTCCTTCTCACCAAGGTCTCCACTGGAGCACCACATCCCCTCTCGTTCCTCAATTTTTTCCTTTCTCTATCATCCTATTTTATTTATATATTTCTTTTTCTCTCATCACCAACTGCACAGTACACAGCAAATTATTAACAATAACACAAAAAAAAGAAGAAGAGCTGATCAAAAGAAGGGTTAAAAACAGCAGGAAAAGCAGAGATACTCAAAGTTGCCTCAGGGTTGTTGTCATGTCCCCCCCCCCCCCCCGGCAGCATTGTGCACAACTGCAATCGAACATGCGGAGGGAAAATAAAGTCACTATTCTGCTACCAAAATACAGGGACCTGACCTTGGGTGAGTAAAGCCAGCAAACAGAGCAGGATAGTAATAGAATAAAGAGCAGGGATAGAGGGGTAGAGAGAGGATGGGTGATGAAGAGTGGAGTGGAGAGGGAGGACAGTCTGTGAGAGAGAAAGAGTGTCTTAGTTACAATACTGGCAGTGTCCATAAAAAAAAAGCCCTTAAACCCTGTATTTCACAGAACTCTGAGCTTTGCCATGGCTACAAAGAAAAAGAAGCCTAAACAACTGAATAGATTCCCCGATGGAGTCTACAGAGACGCTAAAAAGGAAATTATAAATGACTGAGTGAATGAAAAAACTAGTAGACAAACCAAAAAGTGAAAAGCAGTCAGAGACTTTCAGGCTCAGGGAAGTCTTAAAAGTTCACACTTCTAATGATTTCTTATTTTAAGATTAGGAGACTGGATGATTTCAGGGGGTTGGGTGCTGAGGAAAAAGGGGGTCCCAACTAATCAGAAGTCAATAGTTAAATAAAGGCGTCAACCCAGGCGGACAGAAGGGTGGGATTAACCCTTCCCACTCCAGCTCAGGTGATAGGGAGGAGAGGTCAGGGCCTATTTTTTTTTTACTTTTTAACACCCTCATTCACTCCCTCACTCGCTATAGAAACACACTCAGTCATGCCCATACTAGAGCGAGCTGCATCAGGGAGGGGGGACCCCGTATTACCGGTGCCTGCAAGCATTAATTCAATCTATTAAGGGTCAGCTAGTTAGCAGCGTGACCCCGCTAAAACACGCTTTAACTTTACAGAACAGGCCGCGTTAGAGAATGCCTTGCACCCCCAAAAAAAAACCCGACCCCCAAAACCAGATGGCCTCACAAAGGGGAACATGGGACCCTGAAAGAGAGGAGGTAGTGCGGGGGCAGAGAGGGACAACAGGCATTCAGGACCTCGATGAGGGTGGATTAGAGAGGGCAAGGGTGCTGCTGGGAGAGTGGGTGGGGAGCAGGGTGACTCCAAGGCCTCCCTGGTTGTAGTATGTTTACATTTGTGTGTGTGTGTGCGTGTGTGTATGCTTGAAGATACAGTGTGGCTCTGATAACCCTGAAACTGTCTGTGGTCTGGACACTGCAGATCAACCATGATGCTCTTGTTGAAGCACCCATGTCCTATTATAAATTTTATGTTTTTCAAACACAGCCGTACTTGTGTTGAAGTTTGTGTTGTCACAGGTAACATGTTCATGTAATGGGATCATAATAATCTTGCACTAATACTAATTATCATCTAGAGCCCAACCAATAGTGTACTATACTTTTAAACATATTCTCTGTTATAGTACAAGTACCAATATAGCAGTGATATTTTGTTTCTGGACCAGTATCATTGTGCCAATACAATGTTCATGTATTAATGATGAGCCATAAAATTCAGGTAGTACTATGAGTGGTGATTTTCAGTACTCAGTCACAAGAGAGCATTTATCTGCTACATTATGAGTAGATCTCAGCCAGATGTTTGCTGAGCACTTATTTGCTAGTTTGTAAGTAAAATAAACGTTTATGTTTGTATGTCTGTGCATACATCTCTTAATTTATCCACCTAGCTAATGTTTATTTAGTGTGCTATGGAGGAAAGGCTACACAAAATTAGCTCAAAGTAGTCAGGTAACACCACTGAATCTGTGTACGTCCATATATTCAAATGTTCAGAGAATTACTTCTGCGGTGACCAAATGATGCCAGCTCAGAATTTACTGTTGTTACTACATTACAAGCTGAGATATGTACGTTTATAGTCACCGTACATCGCCCTGTGTGTAAAAAATAAATCTGTTTCTGTTGGCTGTTGTTGCCTCTACATGAACATTCAGAATAAGCAGTGTGTTTGTGGCCTAATACGCTTGAAGTTGGATGTTGTTTGCCTTTACTATTTGGACTAAATACCAATAAAAGGTGCAAGAATGCTGCCCTCCTCTGTTGCAAAATGCATGACAACAAATTATTATGCAATTATTTATGATCATGATCACTCCAAACACATCAATGATCATCATGAGATGCAGGCAGGATAATGGTGCTACCTGCTTAAATTGCAAAGTAGATTTTTCGCTGGAAATGCTAACCACTGCATCGCTTTTCTCCTCTCCTCTCCCCCACCACGCATCCCCACCAACCCCCCCCCCCCCCTTTACTTTTGAAATGCAAGCAGCCTGGGTCAGTCACTCAGCTCGTCCGCCCATCTCTCATTCACATTACCTGTACTCACACACGCTCTTTTCCATTTCTCCCTACCTTTCTCTTGCTCGCTTGCTCTCTCACTCTCTCTCTCTGAGTCTTTTCACTGTGCCCTGGCATGATCAAAGACAGCTTTGTGACACTGTGCGAGGCATCCAGGAAGCAGAAAACATCAAACCACTAAAGAGCAACTTGCAAAAAAGACAGACACAGAGGGACAGAGGCGCACATGCAAGTGTGTGTATGTGTGTTCATGTGTGTTATGTGTGTGTGATAAACAAATGAATAAATTAACGAGACAAGAGAGAGGGATGACTTTGTCTCTACCTTCAGCACGTCGATGAAAGGTAGGAAGGTGTCCCTCTGAAGTCCGTTTTTGTACAGATCTGAAAGAGGAAGGGAGGGCCTGTATTAGAGCTGCTGTTTAGCCTCCTAATAATGTCATTCCCCCACCGCAGATTGGCAGATAAAGTGGCTATTGATGAACTGAAGGATGGGTGGGGAGGCACGACAAAAGGATTGGGACCAGGAGAGAAAAATGGATTTCTCTACCGGCAGCGGCAGCAACATAAAATTCATTACATTCCCAAACAATGGTGGCGGGAGAAAGGACTGTCGCCTTTTCAGCGTGGACAATGTCCACAGCAGCTCGCTGAATAGAGGTTTCAATTAGCTCGGCTGGAACAAATTACATCTGAAGTAGCATCCCTGATAGACAGATAAAACAGATAGGGATGTACACACAAACACGGACAAAGACGCACACGCATAGACACACATCGAGGCTTAAGCTCTCTCCAGCTGCAAACAAGTGGTTGTTGTTGATGTTTGGGCTTAAGCTTGCTACAGTACCTGACACACAAATAAAACTAGCTTGATAACTCCTATACTGTAATGAACTCTGCCATGCATTGGACATAATTACTGACAAGGTTAAAGGAATAGTTTAATATTTTGGGACGTGGGAGATTGTCATCACTCTGATGTAAATATGAAGCTGGAAAAAGGAGGCAGTTAGCTTAGCTTAGCACAAAGAATATAAAAACATGACAGTAGCTACCATGGCTCTGTCTAAAGCTTATAAACCACACCAATGCCTCAACATTAGCAAATTAAAAAGTTATACCTAGTGTGTCCGTTAACAAGTTGTGGTTTTATAGGGGGATGTGTCCCAGACTATTTGTTGGCCAGGAGCAGTGAACCCATGGAAACAGTCCACTGTATTAAGTGCCTGAAAAAACACACTGTGTTATTTTTACAGATTAAACAACCGATATATAACATGTTAGTGTTAGTTAGAGGCTTACGTCTGGAAGAGCCAGACCAGCAGTTTCCATGTTTCCAGTCTTTGTGCTACACTAAACTAACCGGCTAATGGTGGCAGCTTCATATTTACTGTTCAGATATGAGAGTGGTATCGATCTGCACACTTAACTCCCAGCAGGAAAGTGAATAAGCATATTTCCCAAAATGTCAAACTGTTTAAGGCAGAGTGTCATGTATGCTTTGAAAGGGGGTGCTAAAACACACACCGAACCTGCTATTTTACAAGTTACAAGGTGCTCTGACATAAGACCTTAAGACCATTTCCCATGATACCGTACTGTTGATTGCTATGTGTTGATGTAACTGATGCTGTCATCAAGGAAGTTAATCAAAATAAGCTCACACAAACTTAAGTCCATGAATGTAAATTACATGTGAGATCCAGTGAACGTCGAGGGTGTTCCACTCCAAAAAGACACCATTTATCCCCCCCAACCCTCCTCAATCTCATTAAACTCTATCAGTGTATAACGACAACAAAACACTATTTTAGCCTTTCTAGTAAAAAAACCTATTTTAAACTCCCCCGGCAAACACATCTAGGGCTTTTTGATAGCGCCATCTCCACATCAATAAAGATGGAAAATGTATGCCTTTCATGTCCAGTTGTCTCTTATGGCTTTCAGTGTTCCATTAACCATGTAATTAATACCAAGTAGGCTCTCTATCAAGTTTGTATGGTTTGTCGCTTTGTTCTTAATAGCTAGTAAATATCAGAGACAAGCGTCTTTGTATACGAGAGCTATCTTACTGCCATCCACTTTGTACCCACTCGAGACTTTTAGATATCAACATCTTCCCATGGGAAAGAAAGACGTCAGATAAGCACATCATGCATTTATCTCCACCTTGATCACTACCTTGCTCATTCTTTCTCCAACCTTGCTCCACTGGCACTAAATGCAACATCAAAGCCTGTTTAAAGGTTGTATCATGCCACTGAGAGCTGTTTCAAATGTTCCTCGCTTTTTCCCCCCCGGGTAATTGCTTTAAAGGTATGGTCTTGTAAAGCTCAATTGATTTCTTGCTGGAGCCAAGCACTTTTGGATTATAGTATTAAGTGAATAATAATGTAGATGTATGTAAAGTAACTGAGAGATTTGCTGGTTCAAGAGGAGGAGACGCAAGCATTATGATGTTTCAGGAATATTACTTGCAGGCAGATTGTGTAGTCTTAGCTGAGTAGTTAAGTGGACCTCCTGGTGTTGTCTGACTATATTTCACAGTCAGCCTTTTCCCCTCTGAGTCCTTCTGACTAACTCTACTCACTAATTTTCATCATGCAGTCACATACACATACATCTCCAACATACCATGCTCTATTCCCAACAAATTACTATGACTTACAGTGTGTCACATACTGTTTGGTGAAGGTTAGATATTCTCAACAATGACACGGTACTTTGGAGAAGAGTTAAGTAATGTTTTGATTTAATTTTGATAACCAATTAGTAGTTAAAAGGGTTATGTGCTTTTTTAAATTAAATAATTTTTATGTCAGGAAAATGTTCTGGAGCTAAAGTTGTGTTGGTTTAATTTTTCAGCATCCTGATAAAAAAAACAAACAAACAAAAAACAAATCAGTAAACTTCTCTTTTGCAAGGCATTCAATTTCATTTCATATTCAGTATAACTGAATATGGCTGTGGGTATATTGGATATCTTCAAGGTGTGACTAGGTCTGACTTCAAAGCATTCAAACTAAGAATTAAAGTTTTCAGCTATTAGAATAACCCTTTTTTCTGACTTATCAACATAACAAATATAGTATCAAAGCAATAAGATATTTATGATGCTAAATTGCAGCTGCAGTCTAATAGTTCAATAGAATAGAGCTAGTGTTAGCAAAGTGTTAGAAAACATTTATGTCAGTTAAAAACTGCCCTATTTGTTTGTAACATCCACAGTAACAAAACTACTTTCTGATCTAAAACTCTGAACCATTGTGTAAAATCATTACATGTTCCTGCAACATTAGTAGCATTTAATATTTTTTTTTTGCTACAATTAATGTTGTGGTAGATGTGTTAGGTAGTAGTGCTGTTACTCCTTTATTTTTATTATATTATTCGTGATATTATTGCCAGTTGAGAGTTAACTGTTAACCTGTGGTGTGTAAAGCAGGAGAGTGGTTGTGTGTTCATAACTTCACATTTAGTACTGAAAAGACAGCTAAGTTAGTGTTACTGGTGGCTGCAAACTTGCACTAAACCATCCTAAACTGTGAGATTAGTAACAACAATATAAATAATTATTAAGCAATATCAAAGAATCACATGAAAACGTACTGTATGTGCTCAGACACTGGTCGCCTTACCATCAGGGGCTCTGTTGGAAGTGGCCACCACCACCACTCCAGTCTTGAACAGCGTCTCGAATAGCTGCTTCAGGATCATGGCATCAGCAATGTCGGTCACCTGACAGAACAGAACCAGAGAAGAAGAGACACATTCATGTACTGTATAATTTACCTTTTCTTGCCACACCACATGTGTGTGCGGCTGAGGTCAAACCATGCTGTCAACACTCCATGTTGATTAGTGTCATTCAGGTGTGCTCATTCAATCCTTTGTGTCTGGTCATGGCCATTCACACACACACACACACACACACACCTAAACCACTTGAACTGACTGCAAATAGTCACGAAGCAGCTTTCTGCTGAGGACAAGTAGCTGAGGCAAGGCGGCGGTCCTGAGCTAATCAACAGAACAGACGTGAGAATGACTGAACGCAGGCGAGAAAACAAGAGGAAGAAAAGAATAATGAAAACGGAGCAATGTGAATCCAGACTGGGGTCACGATGGCATATAAAGCCTCTATCCAAGATGGCCAAATAAAGGCATATAAAGGTGCGCATGTGTGTTGTGGATGATCTAGACACAAGGCTGCCAGGTTATAATACATAAATCCAATTCAACTGTTTGCTGCCTTTTTCATCTACATCATGTCCACAATAAACAAAGGTCAATGACAACACTGATGCAAGGACGCTTATGAAGAGCTCTGACCTTTCTATTAGTATTCCAGTGCTCTCACTTTTGTTCTTATTCTCTCATCTCTCTCTCTCTCTTTCACCTCTGTTGTTCTTTTGAACATCCATAAAGGGAGACATCATGTTACCCTGTGAGGCACAGTAGTCAAAGCAGCATGTATATAGACACACATCTAATTAAACATGGTGACAAACGAGCATATTGTCAAAGATTTTTCAGGCCTCTACCATCAGTCTCATGGTAATTGTCACTGACATTCAGTACATAAATAAATGAAGCTTTCTTCCGATAAGACAACTAAAAAGACCTTCCTTTGCAAAATTAAACATCCTTTGCCAGCACACCATCCACGTTTTAAGTAAACTGAGAGGTACACTTCAAGTTACTTAAAGAAAGGACATGAAACCTTCTTAAAACTAGGATGTCTTGAATAAAAGAAAGACTTCTGTCCCGCCCTCTCCTCTTACTCCCTCTTACCTACTTTCCTGTCTATAACAGGCACTTCTGATGGCCATACCCACAGCATATGCCTCCTTTCATACTCTGGAGAGTCTTCTGCTTTTGCATATTAGCCCCACTGCCCTTGCCAATACTTGATTAACATTTGTGTTAAAGCCTTGATTTCGCTAAGGAGAGGTGGCTAGGGGCATCAAATTAGTGTGTGTGTGTGTGTGTGTGTGTGTGTGTGTGAGTGATTGTGTGTGAGCGTAATGAGAATCAACAGAAAGCCAAGGCTCTGTGGCTCTCTGAAGGGGCCCCCATTTCCTCCGACCGCAGGATTTTATTTTCATTTCAAAAGAATCATTTAAAAATGACCTTTTATACAACCTGGATTTGTTTATTCATGTGCCCTCAACATGGGCATAGTATGAGGGGCAATATTGATTGCTGAATGAGTAGGGGGAGAGGGAAAGAGAATGGGTACCCACAGAATGAGAAAGGTGGAGGGGGACTGATGTAGCACTTGTGGAACACAAAAATAATGGTGCAATCTCCGTCAGCCAATGCCGATATTTAAATGAGCATCCAATTACTCAAGCGGCTGTCAGTTTACAGCAAGGCACACGGGTGCCAAATTAAACCTCTTTTGATGTTACACCTCTTTATGTACACAACCTATGAGCAATTTCACAGAGGCTGCACAGTGACTGAGGCCATGAGACAATGATGCTCAAGCGTTTTCTTCTCACTCTTCTTCTTCCTTTCTCGCTCTCGTCCCATCTTTCCATCTCGGACCTCTCAATGGCGAGTATTCATTAGGGGAGCCGGGCGGGGGCCGTAAAAGGAGGGAGGGGGGCTACAAATTACTGATAATGGCACGGCGCTAATGAAGAGAATGGAGAAATGTCATTAGCATTTAAGAGGATAAGATCCATCTGACCCGCCGCCGCCAGTCGCTTTCTAGCTCCACTCACTTAAGGAAGCAGGAGAGTGCGACTGATACCCAGAGCCTCATTTGCATGGCTGAGTGGAGGAGGATGCTGATTGGTATAGACCCCCCCCCCCCACCACCACCACCGCCACCACCTCCTCCACCCCCAACTCTCCCAACCTCGCAACCTCTTGTTTATGCATCACAAACAACGCGCACATGTCTGCTTGTTTCCCCTCCATTCACCGGTAGCAACAGTCGACAAGCGAAAACAGCAAAGCTGGCGACAGCAAACAAAACAAATCAATGAGAATGCACAAACAGCGCCGCAGTTTAAAATGTGAAAGACAGGCGGATGAAAGGAGCAGCTCTTGATCCTCGCAGATGCATAGAGAGTGATTAGAGGAAGCAAGCACACCTTCTGTGACCTCTGACCTGCTGGCATTAACTGTAATGATATCAGTAAGAGGAGCAACATTGTGCTGTTAACAGATGTGTTTGGCTAATGATAAAGACAGAAGCATACGTCTTTCTTCACCGCAGTGAATGACTAACTACCTTACAGAGAATAAAGAGAGCTTCAGTAGTGGCTCTCTCCTTTGACACCAAAGGATGAAATAATGAAAAGTTCTGCAGCACTTATGGCTGAAGATGCCTTTTAGATGTGTAAATCCAGTGTGCAAAAACTCTGCATGATTTGGTTGTAAAGGTTTGGAAGCAACAGAAGGAGATCACTGACTCAACTGACTGCTGCAGATTCACAGTAACGCCAGTGAAATGTTATACTTTGATATATGTGACATTACACATGTACAACTACTACTGTACTAGTAAATTACCACATACTAAAACAGAGAGAGAATGTTTCATTGATACTGGAAGTCATTTTACAATTATGCTATATTCAGAAAAGGCCACTAGGTGTCCCCAGTCCTGTTTTTGTGTGGATCATCAAAATCAGAAGCTTCCAGTTGTCCAGACAGGAAAGTCTTTTTAACGTTTTTTAACGATTCATGCCCTAACAAGAAGGAGGAATAATTAAACCATTAAACTATTATTATACCCACAAAAGAAACAAAAATATGTTTCCTTTTTCTTCTGAGATTTCAGCATATGTTAATTACTGTATATGTCAAAGTCTCTTGTACTGTGGCTTTAATATATCACATACATCAGCTGTTGGCTTGCCATTCCCCCTGAATGTCTCCAAATGCTCTTTTATAGTTTCTATTTCTTATTCTATTCTTATTTTAGTTTTATATCCACCATTGTTATTCTTTTATTTTTCATATGTATCTGTTCTTATTGCTGTCCATGTGCTGCTACAACACCCACATTTCCCTGCTAACAATAAAGTTGTATCTTATCTATTCTTAATATGCCAGTAGCTACACATAAAAAAGTGTCAGAATAATATACAAATAATTACTTTGGCATGTACTGAAACAGGAAATTTGAAAAATTGTCAAACTTCCGCTATCAGTAGATTGACTGTAGCCAGATTTGACTGTTATCTGAAACATTATTTGATATATTAAGTTTTAAACATGAATGTTGCAATGCATCTTGGTCATTGCTGTTTTTTTTCTCTTTACAAACTTGTTTAAACCTTTAAAATATCTTAAAATAGATGCAGATATTATTTACATTATCTTTGGCACATTTTAAGGATCTTATGAGGTTATTTAATCCTCCCAGCCAACTATTTTCTTGTTTTGTTTTTTACAATAACCTACTTAATTATCACATCGGCATGTCATTCAAATATGGAGTTGTACTTGCAGAATCACCTAATATTTACAGTCAAAGTACCACTGTTTTAGGCAAATGTGTGCAGTTATAGTTGTATTAAAACAAACAACAGTATTCTGATTTCTTATTGTCTAGTTTACTAATGTTCAAGTAGGCTTTAAGAACAGGAAAACACACACACACACACACACACACACTCACAGTCACACTCACACACACATAGTGCCGGTAACACACTCGCTCACCTGAAACTCGTCAAAACACAGGAGGCAGGTTTCATTGCTGATCTCCATAGCAACCGGTGATATGGGGTCATAGGTGAACATTTTCCCTAGCCTTCGTTTTGGCAGGCTTTGTTTCCTCCGATGGATCCCTTTAAGCAGTACACAAACGTCAGGCACATCTTAAAGCACACCTGCATCTGCAAACCCAAACCCAACGACAATACTGAATAATGGGTAATTTCACCTGTATGCATAATGGTAGACAATTAGCAGGAGGGCTTCAGGACAAACACAGAGATAAATATAGGATCTCCAGCGCATGAAGAGTCAGTAAACTTCCATAAAGTCACGCAAGCCAACCTTCGGCAGTTAGTGCCGTGGAGTGGGAGGATAATACTAACTTTTGTGGATGTCCAACATGAAGCTATTGAAGTGGACTCGCTTTTTATGAGTGTTTTCCACACGGGAGTAAAACATATCCATGAGCATGGTCTTCCCTGTGCCTGAAAGAAAGAGGGATTAAAGAAAAAAGCAATTATTCTAACTTCTATTTTGAGATCTTGTAGAGCTTTAGCACCAAAGGAAATGCCATAATGATATTCATTTGGACACTAAAAAGACCTTTTCTACATGTGATCTTACCAACACCTCCATAGATATAGAAGCCTTTGGGTGGTGGCGGTGGCGGAGCAGGTTCCTCCTTCGGGAAGGAAAGAAGAAAAATGAGGAAATGACTGTATGTTTTTTTAATTTATTTAATCTATTAACGGCTGCTTGTCATCATCAACAATAATGCACAACATCTAACAATAAATCAATCAGGTTATTCAAAATGAATGCATTGATGAATTCATTATTAAAATCACAAAACGCTATAGCTGCTGACCCAAATAAACTTTGTTATATTAATTACCATGTAAGACTGAATCATCGTTTAATAAACAAAGTATGCTGAGGCATTAAGCCACCACTACAGTGTGAGGTTTCACATTCTCCAGACTAGCCCACTGCAGGGGAGGAAGACAAAGGGGATCTAATCAACAAGACAAGCCAGGGTTCCCACGAAAGAAAAGCATCATCAGAGGAACAATGGGGGGATTTGTCAGACAAAACGGAGAGGACTGGATGAGGCTCCATACGAGATGGAGTGGACTTGTCTGTGCAGCCTGTTTAGCGCTGCTAATTGTGATACGGTACTGTTGCATTGAGGTGCTGCTGGAAGTCATTGTGCTGCCTGCCTCCTATCATCAAAAGGTCCTTGCTTCAAAAAAACGTCTTCTGTGTGACCAAGCTGAGAATATTGAGTAAAGCCAAATATCTCTAAGGAGAGCCCAAGCCATGTAAACTCATGTGTCATCAGTTTAATCATGACATGTAATGATAACTTGGAGAATATTGGTATATAGGAGGACAGATGATGCTTTATACGGGTTTAACAACAGTCTGGTTGAGGATAGTCCATCTGGGCAACAGGCAATGGAAAATAGCTTTGGGATTAACTCAGCACTAAATTGAAAGGATTGTCCTCTTAAAATTTGATTTAGCAAATATTTCATGGAGACGGTACTCAGTGTCCACTGCACTTGGTGTCCACTGCACAAGGACCACTTGACTCTGGTAAATGCAGACAATGGCCAATTGAAAACTAAATGAAAAAACAAACTTGTTACCCATCGTCTCTCTCGGCTCTCTCTCTCTCCGTGCTCCTCCCCTCTACCCCCTCAATCCCTCCATCCCCGCCTGCCCTGTCCTGTCCTGTCCTGTGCTGGAGTGAAATACTGGAAGAGCAACAAGCCTTTCCTGTCTGCTCTGGCATGACAGTGTGTGACTTCTCCCTGACTTCCCAAGCTGCCCTCTGGCATGGTGGGGTAATTGTCAGCGGTGGCTGGAAGCCATTCTGCCACGGCAGAGTGGAGAAGGACAAGGCTGTCCCTCAGCCACTCTGTCTAGCTGAGCTCTATGGCCTTATCTAACCTCTCGGTGGAGGATATGGACTGGCACATAAGTTAAAAGTTCACATGCAGGACATGTCCACAAATGACTTCAGGAAAACTGCTTTTGGATATTTCATGTCTCTCATTAACAAGGTTAATGGAGTGACTGTGGGAGTCTCTGTTTGTTTACCGGGTACAACTGTCCTGCTGGAGACCTACAACATACAGGACTAATAACTATGATGCAGGTCTGACTTGAAGAGGGTGGCTCCCTCTAAACAATGGCCCATTGTTAGCCGACCATCCGCAAAACCACGCCACATTGGGTCAATATTAAGTCAAGTGTACTCCCCTCACAGACTTGGTCAGTTAGTGAGGACAATGGCGGCACTTTCACAGAGAGAACAGACACCGAAAGGACAGTGGTATGACCTGATTCAAACCAGAATAATTGCATAAGTACTCCAGTCACTGTGTGTGTGTGTGTGTGTGTGTGTGTGTGTGTGTGTGTGTGTGTGTGTGTGTGTGTGTGTGTGTGAGAGACAGAGCAAGAAATAAGGTGCAAAAAAGAAGAGGGGGGCGGTGGTGTTGATAGCCTAACACCAAAGTATTTGTCAGAGTCCCGAATCAAAAGCAAAAAGGACAAGAATGGCCCAGACAATAGGGATCCCCTCATTACTGCATGGGGACGGTGAGAGAGTGAGAGGGGTGCCGGGACGGGCCCAGCGGGAGGTCTGCCCTGCTGCCTTCCAAAATCTCTGCCTAACCCTATGTTTCTGTGCCAGCCAACCAACAAAAAAACTCCCACCACCAAATACTAGACAGTCAGCTTCCCTGACCTAAAAACAACAACAGCCTCCCTACATTACACCGTTCCAAAACTCACATGCACAATACACTTCCCAGACCCCTACCCTCCCTTTGAACTGAGCCCCACGGCCACCATCGGTGATACAACAGTGTAGTGGACTCTCCATACGTTAGACGTCAACTGGGCTTTGTAACAGAATGAGAGTCCAGATGCCACGCTGTAAAAAGTTTTGAACAAATCCATGCTGCCATTCAAATTGTAAAGAGTGTCCAAAATCTTTCATCATTTTCTACCTAATGCACTAGTTATTTTGGTGAAACAGGATCATATTTTATGGAGAAAACGGTCGACATCAACTCTGTGATTTACAGTTTTCTGATGTAAACTGCTGGTAAATGTAGCTGCCGTTAGCTCTGCTCAGTTAGCCATAATGACTGGGACTGGGTGCTCAGAGCACCAGGTGAGTGTTAGTGTTTACACTGGTAGCACAGGAGCTTTGGATCACCAGGCGGAGGAGGTTTTCAGGCCTGGGGCAGAAGGGGAAAAGTGCCAGTGCCAGTGTCATGACAGAACTGGAGCCTTAATAGGTTTTTCTTGGGCTTTCAACCATATCACATGGTCTTCATCAGTGGATGGAGTCTCATTTGATACTGAGATGGATCTGTTTGACATACAGGTGCTATAATATCGTCCATAGGATCTACGATGAGTACTGAGCTGCCTGTATTAACTACTACTGAGCAGTGAAAGGGGCGGGAATTCATTGAGTCAGCAGAGTTTATGTTGTGTGTTAGTGATACTTTAACTTCATAAGTTAGAGAGAACTGGCACATAGGAAAGGCTTATTGTTCTGAGAGAACTAGAGAGGGTGTGTTCAAAATGTTTTGTTGATGATCATTTTTCATCCTGATCATGGTAAATGGACTGTTATATATCGCCTACACACATTCATACACTGACGGCATTGACTGCCATGTAAGGTGCCAACCGTTCATCAGACAGGAGCTGATTTATTCACAGTCACACACCCTTTGGGAGCAATTTGGGGTTAAGTTTCTTGCCCCAAGGACACTTCGACATGCAGACTACTAAAGATTGAACCACCGATCTTCTGATTAGTGGACAACCTACACTCTTCAGTCACAGTGGCTTAGGAGGCTGTGGCTTAGATGTCTTTACTTTTTTATGGAGACTAGCTACATGTCAAAAATCTATCAACAAGGAATAATCTAATAATAATCACAACAGTTCTATATGGACTGGATTTTGATATAGCAGTGTTTAGTAGGAATCATGCATGGGTTTCATAACTACCTTCATTTGTATTTTCTAGTAGATAGTTTGAGTGTTGAAGAGTTGATTATCAGATTATACATTATTGTGTTATGATAGCACTTCATGTCAATATGATAACCCCTTTACCTTAGCAGTGGATCCACCACCTTTGTTTTCATCTGATGTACTGTGGGGGTCTTTATCTTTTGCAAGCTGACTGTTATCTTTTGAGTTAAGCCTCAGTGGAGGTGGGTTCAGGTACACGCTGTTACTGTAGTTCTTCAGTGTGTGTTGCAGTCGAGCCAGCTGCTGGACGACATCTCTCTGCAGAGCATCTTCCCTCAGGGAGCCACACTGAACGAGGCGGTCATAGTGTCCAATAGTTTCACTGAAGGCACAAATATCTGCTGCTGGAGGCTCAGAGGAGGAAGATGAACTGCACGTCCTCCAACTAGTAGTGTAACCTTGAAGCATTAGAGCAAACGTAATCTGTGTGAGTCGTTACAGCGTTTGCAGAAAAGCCTTGAAGCCGTGACACCACTACAACCAGTGTGTAATTCAGAGGTTACTGT
Source organism: Argyrosomus regius (assembly GCA_946959425.1). Lineage (NCBI taxonomy): Eukaryota > Metazoa > Chordata > Actinopteri > Sciaenidae > Argyrosomus > Argyrosomus regius. The sequence continues at coordinate 9,992,658 of OX336901.1, read as the reverse complement.
GGGTGAAGTTACCAAACATGTATTACCTAACAAGAAATCTCGCAGAACTAGAATATTACCCACTCCAACATGACGGAAAGACACGTACCTTTTCCGTGCAAATGCCTGACAGACGGCACATTTTCTTAGAGGTGAGGAGAGTGTCTTTAAGCAAATAAATGACTGAGCCTCTGACAGCTGTGCAGACCGCGTGAGCCGCCATGATGTTTCAAAACCCGGAAACTTTATTGACATTCAAATGACACCATAAAAACCACATGGCACAGGAAATCAGCTGTGACACGTCCTGAATAGGTTCCATCACATATAACAAATGTGTTGATTTTTTTCTTTACATTTAAGCGTATTAATAAGATGAAACATTGTTGTTTTCTATATAAAGTTTTAATGACATCGGCATACTGTATGTGCAATATATCTGCATATAGATGATAGATTATTGTGTTGCAGTCGCAGTTTTAGTATTACAAACACAAACAGACACACGTTATATACAAAAGGCATGAGGTAGATACAGTATGAATAGAATAAAATCAAAAATAAAAGAAGATCACATAGTTCTAACCATGTAAAAATATACAAAATATACAAAAGAGCAGTAACTTTGTGCAAAAATGTACATTGTGCAGTATAGCTCTATCTCTGTAGAACGTGCAATAATATCTTCAAGGTGCAGTAACATTGAAGAGCAATGTGCAATAGCAGCTTTCAATATCCTACTTTTTATTTACTACTGACCTTTGTATCTTTCCAGTGCTACTATTATTTATCTGTGAGCGATTGAATGTATGTGTGAGTATGTGTGACAATAAAGTCATTGTATTCTAGTCTCTATTCTATTTTGAGCATTAAATCCTGCGCACTTTGTTGAATTTTAAACGTCAGATCATGTGTGTTTTACATTTTAGCAGAAATGACTTGACTTGACACAAGTGCCGTTGATCCGTATTGCGTAAATAAAACGATTAAAGGCAAGTGTGTCGTTAAAAGAGGCGACTGCGGCCAATGTGCCCGCTGGCGGGGTTGTAAACAAACCGAGCAGCAGGTGGCCGAGCAGTGTCAGCTGAACCTCAGCTGATCGGAAGTGCAGCGCGCTGGCCTTTGAAGCTAGCGATACTACGAGACTGGGCAATACCGGAACTTGTGTGATTTGACTTCAGAATAAATGTTACAATTATATATTTTTATATGTAATAAAGATAAGCTCCCATGAAAACGTATGAATACAAGTATTAAGCATTATTTAATACAGGAAACGTCCTAAAATAGTGCCTTTATTCGCAAAAACGTTCATTACACGGACACAACGTTCGCCAAATGTTTTATTTTGAAGGTTACCAAGGGAACGTACGCGTTTGTATTCTGGCTAACTTGACACTATCGCTAGCTGCTGGAAGGACAGGAGAGAAATGGCTGATACCATAGCTGACACAAGACGGCTCTTCAGTAAGCCTCAAAACCTAAATGACGCTTATGGACCCCCGAGTAATTTTCTAGAGATCGACGTGAGCAACCCTGAGACCATTGGGGTCGGCAGGACCCGATATACTACGTATGAAGTCAGACTGAAGGTGAGCCTGCAGTAAGAAGTGCTAATGATGTTAGCTTTTTTACGCTAGCAATACCTACGCTAAGAAACGTCTTTCCTGTGGTCAAAGAAAGTTATGACTCCTTGACATTAGGATTGCCACAGTCAAAAAGACGCGTACACGATCGCAGAGTCGATATATTTAAATGTGGGAACGACAACTTGAGGAGAACAAGGCGTTATTGGCGAAACGAGTTAGCTAGCGCAAGCTAGCAGGCTAGTAACACTCGCCAAAACCAGCTAGCACTGGTTAGCTATCTGACATTAAACTAACAAGTCAGTGCTGGTTATCGATGTTAACGCTGAGCCCAGATTATTTAACTAGGGGTTACTTAATAAGCCATCGAAAGATTATGACAACAACGTTAAATACAGTGAAACTGCCAATGTTTGCGTCAACGGTAACTGTCAATTGCTGTTTATCTACCAGAGGAGACAATTTGTTTACATTAGCCTTAAGTGTTGTTTCCACAGCTGCTTCACCTAAGTCAAGTGTCCACAAATACGTTGGAGTTAGACATCCTTTGTAGTTAGCTGAGTATTATATAATAACTCCCCCTAAAAAAGTTTAAGTCTTCCTAATTAGTTCAGAGTTGAACTCCAGCCACACCCCATTTTCTGACTGCAAAGAATAGATAACAGCATTGGTCCCACTTAATGACCACCCTAACATGATGGTAAGCTTTGTTTGACCAAATGCTAAGGTGTCTTTATTCATGTACACGTCATGTTTGGTTTAAGAATGCTTTAGTTTAGCTGGCTTGGCTTGACTTGACCGATTACTCATCAAAAGTCAGCCAAAGTGCTCCAACACCGGGCCAAAGGGGAACACAGCTCAGCAAGTCAGCTTCTCTGAAAGGATAGACAGGATGCAACACGCTGCCTGATCCCCTCCAGTCCCCCCCCCCCCCCAATGACACATTTCCTTCCTCCTACTCTGCTGAAGAACATGTTTTTCTTCTAGAAAAGTTCCTATCATCAGTTTATGAACTAGCTGATAGTTGGTAAGATTATGTAAATCCTTGTGCATTAACTCCACCTATATTTAAATCTCGACAAATTATTATACTATAACAGGCTCTTGCTTTCGAAGGTGAATGTGTACACCCTAAAATAATTAAAAACAAAACAGAAAGCAGGCAACAGAACACAGTTAAATACAGTAACATTCAAGAGCAGAGCACATCTGCCTACATAAGTGTGCTAAATTTTAAAGTGTGTTGTAAAGTGTTCAAATGTGTTCAGCACAAAAACTACTGGGACTTTGATCCTGACGTTGAGCATTACTCAATCACTTGAACGAGTTAAATGAGGACTATGGGACCAGTTTAATAAAGATGTGATATATGATGACAGGTTTTCAGTAAGGGCTTTATAAATAAATAGAGACCGATGCCTGTCACGACGTATAATGATATATAATGACTGATAAGAAATCTTACCGGTAGCTATTAGAGCTGTCACATCGCCAGTCACAATCATTCACTTCGTACTGAACATAGAGAAATCAGTAAAAATATCCAATTTGTTTGTTGGGGCTTGCTGACACGTGTGTCAATGTGGAATTTAAATCCAACTTGATCCAGCCAGGCACAAAGATATTTACACTCAATTCACTCAGTGGTAATATCCAAGTCTACTGTCCACAATACATCTGGCTCTAATTAAATGTGACATGTTAGAGTATCGGCTTATACTGTCCGGAAATGTGCCATTATTGAGCAATATGTGAGGAGAGTAACGGTCAGAGAAGTGTACACATAATTCAGGATCTGTTTTGCAATAGTTAGGATTGTCTGACACACACAGTTCAAAATCATCAAGCCGAATCAGCTTAAAATGATTGAATTGAAACCACTTTTACGCTATGCTTAGCACTTTACTTCAATGAGTGAACACGTAGCAGACAAACTATTGAGAACAAAGAAATCTCAAGGTCCGTTTACCATTTGAATCTAGAGCTTTCAACCATATCACACAGCCTTCATCAGCAGATGGAGTTTGCTCGGTTGTTATCAAACTGTAGACGGTCAAACATGGTCAACATGGACAAGAAAGTAGAGGTGCTCAGGATAATGAAAAGTTTGAACATCCACAGTTCAACGACAGCTAAGTGAACATGTGCAGATGAAGACCATGTGATACGACTGAAAGCTCAGAACAACTAACTTAGATTGGTTTTTTTTAACTGTTGTTTCTAAGGTCAAGAACGACTTGTCAAGCTTAAATTCGACATTTGTCTCACCATCGTTTAAACAAACTTAAAGAAAAGTTGTAACATTTTATTTAAAATGGCAGAATTTTCAGGATTTAACAAAGTTTTTTTTTTTTTCAAAGACATTTGTTTCATTTTTCATCACGTCTGTCACCACATACAATTTAGCATAAATTAAACCATTCCAGGACTCTACTGTCTTAAGTTTTAATGACATCTAAGTTTTAATGCTGTATTGAGCGTCTGAAATTGTCAGGCAGTCACTCGGCTCATCTGATTGCCTCATCTCTTATCTTTAAATTGTCATTTCAGTTGACTGACACCCCTGTAGTTAGTGGCCTGGAGTATTTAGATTGTTGAGCAGCCCTAAAGTATTTATAGTTTCTCTTTACCTTAAAGAAACGGGCTGAGGGAAAGAGAAGCCGTCTCCAGGCATTAGCGTTGAATATAAGGCTACTGTACTTGATTAGCGTGTAATAATTAGCATATGCGTGTAATCAGCATTATTGTGCACCTCATAGCCCTGCGTGACCCTGCTTTGCATAAGACCACAGAATAAGTGGCGCATCCCTCACTTCTCAACAAACGTGGTGTCAACTTTGCTTTGCTTCTCTCCTTCTCCTTTCTTCGGCTTTCTTTAGAAGCATTTTACTCCATCTCCAGCATGCTAAGAGCGTTAGCTCCAAAGCCTCAGCCTGGAATGCATGGCGGTGCTTTGCTTTTTGTTTCCGCCTTAAAATATAGAAGTACTTTTAATTTTAGCTCATTATGCCGTACAGTTTGTGTTTATAACTCATTCCCTCGTCGGCTGTTCTCACTGCTGTCCTGCTATCCATCTGAAATCGAGAGAGCCCTTGTGGCCGCACTGAGAGAGTCTGCCTAATCCCCTCATTGAGAGAAGAGAAGAATGAAACAGGCCAGGGTATGGGGGAGCTGGAGCGTTTATTCCCCATCCTTACCCCCCCGCCCCCCACCCATGGGAGGGCAAAAAGCCACCCCCTCACCAGCCTTCACCCTATTGCCCACTTATCCCATTTCACTCCCAGCTGTGTGCAGTCAGTTGCCTAGTTCATAGTGTGATTATTGAAGTCCCTGTGATAACTATATATGGTTTACCATATTTCAAAGTTTGCCTTGACTCCTTTTTTTTTTTTTCCAAACAAACGTCAGCTTATGCGTTTGGCTTGTGGTGTCTGAATGTTCGTCAAGTTAGCGGTGAGACAAATTGCATAAAGACTGGATTATCATTCGAGATGCCAACTAGTTGCGGTGGCTGTGAGGCAGGTTACACAGTCACTTGTTCACAACCAGGAATGCATTTTGTGTTTAAAATCAATGGGATCAATCCACTTCTTTCAGTCAGGTTTTTTAAAGAGGTGGAAGCTAAGTTCATACTGAAAGGAGGCGGATATCTCATTTTGCCTGAGCAGACTTGTAATGTCCGGGGTCGTGTTGAAACAATGGATTTTTGTTCTCATCTAAATCCCTTCGTTTTAAGTGTAGTTTCTGTAATGGCTTATAGACCACAGGAGGGCTGCTAGGTTTGTTTTTTTTCTGCCTCTGCACATGTTTTTCATGTTCCTAATGGACAGAGTTATTCTGCAGAGTCCTATCATATCACCTTAATGTTTTTTTTTTTCTGTTGTTCCTGGTTCGAGAGGACCCCCCCCCCTTCTCTCTCTCTCTATAGCAGCATAGTGTATTTGTTTGGACCCTCAGCAAACAGAGGGTTGGAGTTGGGATGTGTGTGTGTGTGTGTGAGGGGGTGGTGGGTGGGGGGGGGGGGTATTATCAAAATTTCTTGTCTTTAGTTGGTTCCCATCTCATCCAGAGAGCACATTCAGGGGAGCGAACTTTGGGATCTCACTTTGTTTATGGATAGGAGTACATAAAAGGCCTCTTATAGCTCTGTCGCTCACTCTCACTCAGTCTTCTACCCCTCCTCTTCTCTACTCACATAGCTTCTCCCTCTCTCTTTCTTTCTCTTTTCCATTTGGGCATTGGGGCGGGGGCCTTTGGTCATTAATAAAATGGGGAGAGATGGGGAGTGGGTGTGTGTGTGTGTGGGGGGGGGCGCTTGTCAGGCACAGTCAAGTGTAATCCAAAGTCTACAGCATCCTCTTCGACAACTATTTTAATGGAAATAGGGAACATATTGTATCAAGGCTACCATATCCTACTTGAAATGACAGTATCAAAAGTGGGAGTTGATACTATGGCAACAAAGCAGCTTTTTGCCAGCTAGGCGAGTCGGAGAGAGGGTAGGCTGTCAGGCCGCAGGGGCCGGCAAAGCGAGAGAACGAGTGTGAGAGTACATGGAGAGGCGAGAGCAAAAAGACCTATAGCCCCAACGCTTTTGTTCCCTGTCTTTTTTTCCCCCCCATTTTGGAATATGATGCAATGAGATGGTATTATGTTGCCATTTTTTATGCTATTATTCTGAAAGAAGAGTGTATGGGAGGGGTAAGAAGGGGGCATGGGGGAGGTTTAGGATGCGCACTCTCAAACTTGACTTAATCCATCCTGCTAAAAGCTAATGCATGGTGGCCTTGAACTGTTCTCTCAGGAGATGAGTGATCTTTGTCCCCCCTCTCTCTCTTTCTTTCTCTTCCAGGCTGTTTTTAAGGGTTCTGCCTCTTTTCAACCCATTTTCAATGAGCCCAAGGTTTTGTGTCGCACACATTATGAATCACATGCTCTTCCTATGGAGCGTAGATTGCACCTTGCACCCTCATAATGGAAAGGGAAGCAAGGAGGTCTGTTTTGAAAGAGAAATATCTAGCTTTATGCTCCTTCTTTTTAAAAAATGCAGCATTTTCTGCTACGCCTGCTTTAATATCATTGTTAATTGCTTATTTGTGTTTATTCTCTTAATGATTTCATATTTTTTTCGCTAACTAATTTCTTTCACTTTCCTCCTCTTCCTTAGAAAGTGAGAGAGGCAAAGTGTACCTTTTTTAGACTATTAATGAAATGCTAAGACCCGGCTGGCTGTGGGCTGGTCCCATGTCCCAATCACTGCAGGGGCCAGTAAGTTGAGACACCCAGGCCCTAACATCTAACCAGCCGTGAAGAGAACAGAGGCCGGGGAAACCTGATCTTTGACTCGTAGAGCTCTCACGCACCGCCTCTTTCTGTGTGTGTGTGTGAGAGAGCGAGTGTGTGAAGGAGTGAGTGAGACCTCTCAGTTTTCAGTTTTGTCGTTTTCGTTCCTCCCCTTGTCCTGCAAGGCCAATCTCTTAATCACAGGGTTGGAGAGGGCGAGAGGATTGAAAGGCCAGGTGACTTTCTTTTCTTACGCTCTCACTGCTAACTTCATTGTGTGGAGATGAGTGGTCCGGGTCCGACTGTGTGTGTACAAACAGGCTTGAATGCTTTTTCGCCTATTATATTTTACATTGTTAACTGTGTGACTGGTCAGATATACTTAACACCTGTGCATGCATACCTCATGTACGTCAGTGTGTGCTTGCGCGTGGTTAAGTGTTTTCTGTGTGCACATGATGGGATTAGAGTCACGGCGGTGGCAGATTACCTGTAACTGTGATCTGTTGTGGTGGGGGATTAACTTTGCGGCGCTCCATGCTGTGAGGTAACATGACGCAGCAGGGACAGACCACGGTGAGGGGAGAGCGGAGTTAATGCAGGAGCACTGGGGTGATAAAGCTAAGATAATCCACTTCTCCTGTGACCTGAGAAAGAGGAGGAGGAGGAGTGGAGGGCTCATTGACAACTTCACCTGGAGAGAACTTGAAATAAGTAGGAAAAGGGAAGTTTACAGCGCTGACGAGACGCATGAAAGCACAGTGGGAAAGAGGGAGTGGCAGTGAGTTTACAGGCAACCATTTGATTATAACCACAGTAAGGAAATACTGCTATTATTGCAACTGTCATCTTAAACAGGTAATTTCACCGGTGATAAAGTTTTAATCACAGGAAACGTGACCTTATTAAAAAGAGTCACGGTAGTTGGCAGTCTTTTTGAATTCTTTCTTGTCTACAGCGAAGTCTGGTTTCTGTTTGTGTTTTGACAAAGGTCACAGAAGGAAGTGGATACAAAATGGTTTGTTTGTCTAGGAAAAGGGCTGTGAGGCTCGTGGTGGTTAAAAAAAACAAAACTCATGTCACTGGGTGAGAGGAAGCAGCTTTCATGTTGCAGCTAACACTGAAGTTAAGATCTAATTAACAAACAGACATGAGGTGGTATCACACAAAAGGACGACATAATTATCAGCTGTTAAATGACACACACAATAAAAATAATGCAACAGGATAATAACATTTTATTTTCAGTGCAAACTATACTTCTTTTTCAGTATTGAACATTTCTTTGCAAATAGTACTTTCTGTCTCACCCTTTAAATTTGTGTACTACGCCAGCTTCTTGGTGGCCATTTAGTCTCTCTGTCTCACGATCATACATTTTTTTTTTTCAATTGCACATCCACTCTCTTCCTCTCATGAAGCTGCAATCTTCTGTCCACATACTTGAAAATATCAAGCAGGCTTTAGGGTGTCCTGATCTTGTCTGGAAGCAGTTTCTGGTGTGAAAATAATATACTAATATGTTTTATTTTCTTAAGTTGTCTAATTTTAATCAAGCATTCTCTTTGGCAGGTCACATTTAAAACAATAACACAATTATGTAACAAACAGACCTGGTGCAAAATACAGTTTTATCTGTAAACTGCTCACATTGCTCACCGGGTATTCTGTGTCAAACGCTGGTAGTGACCTGTGACACAGATAAGACTGTGAAAGATGAAATTGAGCCAAATATCTTGTGATCTGAGCCTAGCATAAAGTGTGAGTGCTGTAAATTAATCACAATATTAAAGTAAATATAATTATTATTATTTTATATCGTATATTCGACGGTAGGCTACCATTCACCCTTCTAGAGATAAATTAAATGCCTCAATCAGACCATGCTAGTAAAATTATCGCATAAGATCATAAAGTCTGCTGCTTGAAAAACAACTTTAATTCATTCCTTAATTATTTTGTAAACTCGAGTAAAATTATTATATGAAATATATACTGAGTTGCCAGTTATTAGGTACACTAGCTAACACTGCAGTAAATGCGACGTCCATAAAGGTCATAATGTTCTGTTTTAAAGGTGTTGATTCAATTGTATGGTCATTTTAGAGAATGTAGTTTGTGCAGAGAGGTGTTTCTGTTTTTTAGCCTACCCCTGTTGATATGATGGGGTAGACAAAATAATGGAAACACCTGTCTCACAACAACGTAATACAGTTCAACAGCACCACAAATGACATCCTCCAAAATAACTTTAAAGTTAATTGTACAACAAGTATTTCCAACCAAGCAATCTGGTTGGTCAGCTGGACATTTGGAGCGTGCTCAGATCAGCATGACAGCACATCTTAATCATGACTAAAAGTATTACTCACATTATAACTGGACCAAAACCAGTCAGCTACAATAAACTGATGAATCTGAAACATGTCCTGTTCCTTGTTTCAAATGTAAAATTAGCATGTTATGATGTCTTATAATCCGGCAAATTATCCAACAAATGTTCATGAACATATGATGCCTGATTGCATCACTGTCATGCCAATAACGACGGTAAAGCACACCCTCATGTGCAATACTGCTTAAATAGGCACCTCTCTAAAAAGTTTCAACAAAAACGAATCCAGGATTCTCTTTTAATGATTTCCCGAGGTAACATTTGTTTCACATGAAATCACGGTCATGTTGCTTGACAGACAGCTCTCGTTTTCATCATAAAGAATTTTTTTTATCAAATGAGTTTGCTCTTTACCACCAAATCCATAATTTTTAAGACTGAGGACAGTCGAGAGCAAAGAGGGGAGAAAACGAATGCCTGTGTTTTCCCCATTGAATCGCCATAAGAGGAGACTCAAGGGCAGAAAATCTGACTTATTATCGCAGAGCAAGGGAAATAAAGAAGAAAAAGACTGAAAGGGAAAGACCATGAGAGCGAAAAGACCACTCCTGCTCTCCCTCCTCCTCAATAAGTCCTGCACAGACCAGATGAAGCTCTCAACCTCTCCAGTTTTTCTGCTTTTCCTTTATGACCACGTACACCCACTCCTTTCTCTTTTGTTCAGCCATTTACTCAGCCTTCTAGTTAACTCTGCATCCCCACAACTGCACACAGTCACAGTCTGCTCATCGATCAGTCTGCTGCTCACACTGTATTCATGCCGCGCCTACTTGCTCAATTGCTTTTGCTCTTGTGATTCCTTCTTCCACGAATTCTGTGTGCGTGAATGTGGCCTGCCAATGAAATGCTCATTCACTCCCTCCTTGTTTGTACATTGTCATGGGATGGCCATGTGCTGTCAGGACTAGTGAAGAGGTTTGACATTGTGCTGTGATGTGCTGTTTGCTCAATGTTCTCTGTCAATGTCGAAACATCTCCGCTTTTTAATATGAAATTCACTCTCAAGTGCTTGTCAACAGCAACTTAGAATTACGCACACATCTGTGCATCGGTGGAAACGAACACTCACACAAAATGGCAAAAGATAAATGCGATAGACCTTGGGGAGCAAAACATAAGTGAACTTTTTTTTTTCTCTATTCAGTTTGGTTCAATTTGAAGCGGTCTTTGTTTTTTTTGTTCGTTCTCCTCGTCTTTCCCTTCAATAAAGTCAGAGTAGATATCACAAGGCTGTGCCCAAAACCAATGCAATAAAAAATGTTCACTGTCTTTTTCTTGAAGTTGGCACAGTCTCTCTCTCTGTTGCTTTCTAGTTGACTAGTTGACAACATCACAATCGTACCTACCTCTCCTGTTTGAAATAAGTGTGTATTGCTTCCTTTTGTTGTTACAGTCTTCTTGCACTTCTTAATATTACTGTTTAGTTTTTTTGTGCATCTGATCTTTGTAACCAAACCACCTCCACACTGCTGAAGTCAGTTTGAACTGACTAACTTAGATTTCAGCCATGTTTGTTGTTGCTGTGCATGACTGTACAACCTTGAAATATTGCCATTATCACAATATGATTTTTTTTAAATCAAGGTATTATTGTGAATGATATTATATGGCACATGCCTACTTTAGTTAACTATAGCAACAAGACTAGGTACAAACCTAGTATATATATATATTATGAAAGGTCAGTGTGACCAAATTGTTACACAGATAGTTAGTAGTGTCTATAATGTTTATTCCTTGATATCAAAAGTTTGCCGTTACCAGTTAAGTTTCAGGTGAAACTAACCTTGTCAAGAAAACATTGTAATGACGCATAGCAAGAAAACCACTATATTCATACAGTTAGTCAATCAATCGATTAGTCAGTAAACAAAATAATAATTAATTGATCATTGTTTAGGTCATTTATCAAATAAAAATTGTCTAGTTTCAGCTTTTCAGATGTGATGATTTGCAGCATTTTTCCCTGTAATGTCATTATGAATTAAATAAAACTGGATTTTAGACTGTTGGTCAAACAAATTAGCATTTTAAAGCAGTCAACGAGCGCTTTTGGAAATTGTGACAGGCACTTTTTACTATTTTCTGATGTTTTACAGATGAACCGATCTCAGTGAATCAATGTAAATACTAGCTTGCCGCAGCTTTAAATATACCAGAGTGTATTTCTCGAAAGTACTCGTCCATTCGCGAAACAGCTGTAAGGGTTGAAGGAAAATTCCTAAGTAAACAAGGCAACACCTCCTCTGTGCTTTTGTCTCCACAGACCAACCTACCCATCTTCAAGCTGAAGGAGTCTAGTGTACGGAGGCGGTACAGCGACTTTGAGTGGCTCCGAGCGGAGCTGGAGAGGGAGAGCAAGGTGAGCCATTGAGGTGAACTCAGCACAAAGGCTCCTGAGTACTTGCCTTATCAAATCAGCAGACAACATTGACCACATCTGTTTTGTATGAAAGAAAGTTGTTCAGAGACCTTTTAATATATTTTAACATAAGATTTCACCTTGATGTGGTATGAGTGCTTTGTCGTGCTATTAATGAGATTCATAATCTGGTTTTAAGACTCAGACATTGCATTAAAATGTTTTTACCAGATTATACACAGTCACCACAGGATCATTTATCTATGAGCTGTCTTTTTGCTCTGTTAATTGTAAACACTAGAATTCTCATTAATGATTTATTTACATCTGTTTAACTGCTGCTCTGTGATTTTCTGTGGGTGCTCTTTCATCTCAGGTGGTCGTCCCACCTCTCCCAGGAAAAGCTCTCATCCGGCAGCTTCCGTTTCGAGGGGATGATGGGATATTTGATGACTCTTTCATCGAGGAGCGGAGACAGGGCCTGGAGCAGTTTCTCAACAAGTAAGCCTTTCCGCGTCTTTCTCCGTTCTTCCACTGCTTTGCCACGAGGTTAAAACAATTTATTCTTTACAATTTTTTTTCTTTGTCATCGAAGTCGTTTGCAGCTTCTGCCTTCGTGTGGTATTGTTTTAACTCTCAGGAACAATGAAACACTTTGTGCAATAAAGTAGATTCAACTTTTTCACTTCTCTTCATATTGTTAACAAAGTGAACCCGCAGAGACAGACGGGTCTTTTTCTCACTATCCTTCTTAATTTTCTTTTATAATTACCTCGCAAAGGACAAGAACAACCAAAGAGGACTCAAGTGCGCACCCCCACAACATAATTTTTCCCACATTTGTTTTATTGTTGATGTGTAATTTATGATAATTGCAGCTCAAATTACAGCGCGTGGTTCTGTGGGATGGTGTGTGCACCTCTGCTTATTTTTGATCCAGCTTGTCCCCATTTTCAGCTGCCGAACAATAAAAGTTACAGTGTGATTGTAATTATTTGCTTTGATTGCAGACTTGGCCATTATCTTTGTTTCATGTGCAAATGCATCAATGTTTCCTGTTGGAATATTAAGTGTGCAAAGACAGTCGAGAAAATTAAAATCCATAAATATGTTTTTTAAGAAGATGAGAATGTGTTAGTAATTAAGATTTTTCCCCCCCTTTGCTTCCTATGAATGAAACACTGCTGTTGATCATATCATTGTTCAGGCTTAATACTGGCTGTTGTGGCTGGCAGCATTGTTTAATCTGTGATTGAGAGCATTGTGAAGAGGAAATCTTTTGGAATGGTAAACATGATTGTCGCTGTGAAACAAGTGAGAAGGAGGAGAGGAGATAACCATCACTTTTTGATTAGGCTAGTCAAACATAATTCATGCTTCAGGTACAAAAAAAAAAAGGAGGGCTTACATCCCCACTTCAAAAAAGCAAGCAAGGCCATGAGATTTCAACATGCGTCTACTTCACCTTGTCCTCAATGTCAACATTTCCAAAAACCTATTAAACCGGATTTGTTGGAACAAGCTTGATCTCTCTCCAGTGATTGTTCTGCTGAATGACCTGTGAATGCACCTCCCGGGAGGCTTAATTTGCCCAAAATGTTTCTTAGGTAGAGGTTAAGATGCACGCGTAGATATGTACAATGTCATCATGTTGATCCAGTCTGAGAAATTTACCGTTTTGGAAAAAGTGGATGTCTTAGGGTCTCAGGTGCGCTGGCTCATTCTCGTTAAACTCCTTTGCGTCATCAGAAGAGACATTCGGGGAAGCCTGATGTCAAAGTGGCTTCAACAGAGGAAATCGCAGTGCCAAATCCAGATCCATTTAAGTTACTCCTAACCGGATATAAGGATAGATGTTGGGGTGAAACCAGACTCACTAAAGCCTGAAGAAAAACCTGGTTTTCTTAAACTCATGTCCTTTTAACTTATTTTCCCCCATCTGCTCCTCCAAACTGTGAATTCACATGATAGTACACAAAAAAAAAAAAGAAAAACTTAGGCGAGATGTGTCATCTTTCCCTAATTTACTGGTTGTTGAGGCTCTTACAGAAGGCTCTTTTATTCCAGGCTGGTGTGCTTCAATTGACACTTCTCTCCTTTTTATCGCTTGGAAAGAGAAAAAAAATCCATTATTGCTGTAAAGTAATAGGAGCTTGTGACCACAACCACACATCCACATCCAATGTAACAGTTTTATTAAAGGAACTGTAATTATGTGGCTGATGTCCTGCTGGTCAGTGTGATCAAAATGTCAGAAAACCTTATCATCATGCAGGCAGAGTTTTATCTTTATCACCACTGACTGACTTACTTATGTCTTTTCAATGACTCTTGCCACTTTGTGCAGAGATTATTAAAATCTACCGTTTCAGGGTGTCTTTGCACTCTAGTGATTAAGATGAATACTGTTTAATCGCAACATCAACATATTTTTTTGCATGTCTACTCTGAGCGGGTTTTGGGTTTGACAAAATAAATATATTCAAAACAAGTCAGTAAAAACTCTTTTTACCTTCATCATAGAGACAGTAGAGGAAATGAGAGGCGACAGAAAGGACACGATGCATAAGGTGATGCTATGAACTCCTTTATTTTTGAGTGTGCTGTTGACGGACACTACACACCACCACAATCCTTTGCACAATGGGGAAAAAAATGAATGTCACTTTATTGTGGTTGTAAATTAAATTGCGGATGTTGGTGTTACGGCTCCGGAACTCCTCTGAAAAATAATAACCATTACATTTTTGGAAAATGGCATTCAGTGGCAGTTTGGCCTCAGATGAGCATTGTATCATTTCCTGTTAATATAAAACACAATAAGTATGTACAGTTATTGTATACTAACTGCAAAAACAGCACGCTTGAACAATAAGTATAAACTACAGAGGTATGTAGCACAGAATTGGGACACAACAGGTATCATGTAGATGTAGTATCATGGTTTACATCATTTATGTTTTATATGACAGGACGACCACGGGGAATAATTTAAGAACTTGCATCAGAGCAACATGTTGTGCTGTTAGGTGTATTTATAATGTCATGTAGGACTGAAACATTGAATTATGTAGGAGATGGTTGTTAAACTGTGCAGCCTTTGCTTGGCAGACCAGTAAAATGAAGCCTCAGACATGAAGAATTAAATATCTTACCATAAACCTGCAGAACGTCACTCTTCTTTTACTGCTTTCCATTTCTTTTGATGATGATTCCTAAACTTGATTCTAGTATGTTCACCAATGCTTCATCTTTCCCAGATGTCTTACCTGAAAGTTGGTCGATCTCTGCCCTTTCTTCGTGTCACCAAGCCTCGTCTTTGTTACAGTTAGTCAGTTTTCAAACCTGCCTTTTGCTCTTGTGTGTTTCAGAGTGGCCGGTCACCCTCTAGCTCAGAACGAACGATGCCTGCACATGTTTCTACAGGACGAGTCTGTGGACAAGAGCTACACCCCATCCAAAATCAGACAAGCCTGAAAGAAAAGATGGCTCTGCTTGGCCTGGTCTGGCTCGCCCTGGCTTGGCCCGACAACCCAAAGCTCTCTTCACTGCTCCAGGTTTCTCTCAGACAATAAACATTTAAATGAAAACTTCCCCGCGCCCCCTCCCCTCCAAAGTAATATTGTTCACTGCCTCTTTTAGTTTAATTAGTGACCCTGATCGGTGTTTGTTTTCACTTTCTAATTGGAGTCAAGAATGTTCGACACATTACTGGTTGAAAGTAATTTATAGTAATTTCTCTTTGTGTCTGGAAATGCCACTAACATGGATATATTATGTATTTATCATTTAGCTATGTCTTGAATATATTCATTTATATAGTAACATTGAATTAGCGTTCTATGTATGCAAAGCTCTTGTAAAGACCCACAGCGTTTCCCATCATATATAAATATATATATATATACACATATATATATATATATATATATATATATATATATCCAGTACTGGCATGTTGCTCACCATAACTAGCAACTAAACACACATACACACACACACACACATACACACACACACACATATATATGATTAACGGGCCTTGACTTTCAAATCACACTTAGTTGATACTGTCTTCAAAAGGAAGCACGTGTGTGTGTGTATATCAACCAGCACCTGCCCGGTTATCACAATGATTTTCTAGAGAGAAAGAAGTAATTTACACAGAGGGAACTGCAGTATTTCTACTGGCTATATGCATTTTGAGATTTGTATACTGCTGTGCCATTTTTGTTTATTTTGAAGATTTTCCAATAAAATAGGTGAAATGTCTCCACGCATAATTACATCTGTTGATTTGGACTGTTCTCCACCCTCCATACGGATAGTCGGCTACTGCAAGCTGCCATCCTAAATGTATTATTACATTTATTATTCAATAAATACATAATCTATCATCTTCATTACAAAAATGTTTAGGCCTATGGCTAATCAAACAGTTAATTAAAACAGTCCTGAGTTTTTCTTGAGAAGAGAGTCGATTACTTCTAAACGCTTCATAATAAGGGTGCAAAGCACATGATCAACTAATGCATGACTAATGTATGACTCATGATTGGTCCGTGATGATCAAGTCACTCTGAGTTTATGTAATTAATCAATACAGTTCACCGTTAGTTCGTACATATATGCTTGAGTTCAGTTACATAAAAAAAAATGCCATTTCTGATCCTATACGTGTCATTATCCTCTCTGTGCCTCTTCATACTCACTCTTTACATTAATTAATCGTTTGCAAATTAGTACCATGACGTGACTTTACTTGATGTGGGAGACTGGTGCCCATTCTGTTAGATTAAACATGATGGTACATAAAAATAATTGGTTTTAAAAACGTGTGTGTGTTTTTAAAATCAGTTTTATATTTCTGTGAGAACAGGTGCTGTTTGGCTTCCAGACAGGCCGATCAAATGCACTGATCTGAGATGACCTTTGTTTTTAAAGTAGCTGGATTTGATGGCATATGAGTTAACGTATCGGCTTATTTTAAATCAGCAATCATGAATTGATTATCCACAAAGCACTAACATCACATAAACGCATGGTGACTTAATCATTTCTCATTAGTGAGCAACAGGAAGTCATGATATATCGTGAGACTTAAATTAGTTATTAATTACTAAAGCGTGTGTTTTGTACCCTTATTTCAAAGCGATACTGGGAAATCTTTTGAAATTAAACTTTTCATTGATAACAAAATCAGATTTAAGAAGAACATCACCATTATCTGCAATGATGTGTATTATAAACAAGTTTCAAAACTGTAGTTGCTAGTTTTATATCTAGGTTATTTGAATACAGATTAATTTTATTCTCTTGGTTACAACTCTATGAGTCATAACTCCAAATATTTACAACAGAATAAAAACATCACAGGCCACAAAAACATTTCCAAGTGCTGAATATTATTTTATCCAGTGTTAGTGTCTAACTTCACAAAGTCGACCTAAACATTTTTAATGCTGCGCCTCAAACAGGACACACCAACACAAACAGGACAGTAACCACTTAAATACAAACACCATCTTCAGATGAATGTAGTTTTACAGTCAGGAGGCAATGCGAGCGTATTCTTTAAAGTCTTTTCCCCCCCCCCACTAATTCTTCATAGAGTTGGCACCTCTTCTTCGTTGCCCCTGTGCGTTTGGTTTCAGCACCAGATCGAGGGACAGCGATTCACATCCCCCATTACGCATGCGTCATCTTTTTTTGGTTTCCTCCATTGGGATTGAACACAGCAATAAAGGACTGAATTGGTCGTCAAGCTCATTGGTCTCACAGACACTCGAAAAAAAAAACGTATTAATATATAACATTTCTTTGTCAGACATACTTGGCAGGTGCTCTCTAGTCTTTAGGCAATATTTAAACACTGCAGGCTGTCTGTGCCCACACCAGAGATTGCAGTTTTTCTGTATCGTACAGTAAATCTATAATGAAAGTTACAGGCTAATCCTTAACTAGAGAAACTGTTAACAGGCTACTTGGTGAGGCTGTGTTGCAGTCTTTGTTTCAATTGAATCTAAGCCTAAACAGGCTATTTTAAGACAGCCTAGGAGATTTTGTGCTCAGCAAAAATTCAACCCATGGTTACACCTGCTATGATTTGACATTCTGTCGACTGCTGGGTGGGTCTCTGGGCCTTCAGATCAAGTCTTTTCCATGCGTCTGGACAGATGATGAGAATTCATATATCGCTGGACTTGTACATGTCGGAGAGGAGCCTTGTGATGGGCACGTTGCCGATGGTCTTCTTGAAGAACACCTCCTCTATGGTGGACGGGCCGACCGAGCGGAGCGCCGGCAGAAGCAAGAGCAGCTTCCCGAAGCGACAGGGCTGAGTTGGGTACCTGAAAGACATCACCGGGGGGTCAAAAACAGCCTTTCTCTGCGGCTCTATGTGCACACTGTCTGATGCAGCCTATCCAATTAACGCACACCTGTGATAAATAGCTGCTAATTAAAAATGAGGTTCAACTGTTGCACCTGTGCACAATTACAAGACACTACTGTGGCTTATTGCCTCATTAACTTTATAATGAATCTGGTTAATAGTCACCTGCAGGAGACGCTGCAACACAGGTGTGAAACATGCACGAGAATATAGCAGATATATTGACTGACTGAGTTAGCTGGATCTTACCTGGTGTGTATGTAACTGTTGAGAGTGAGCTGTGCCTCGTCTTGTAGTGCAGCGATGGCACTGGCGTTGCGGAAACTTCTTAACTCAGTGTTGCCGTGCGTAGGAACTGTAAGACAGAGGCAGGATTTTAACTATTAAACAGGCTGTGTAATATATAAGGAATGACATAGTATTAATTGAGCCACTAAAATACATTTTAGCCCCCGTCCCTCTACAGAATTGGGTTTAGCAAGCAGAGCAGCACCTTAAAATGCTTTGAAACCTTAAGTTACATCAGAATACTGTAAAATACACAGTGAGTTAACAGTACTGACCGGCTTTAAATGTCACGATGCATTTTAAACAGGCAAACTCTGTGGCATCGAGGCGCATCTGTCTGAATCTGGTGACCACCTCTTGAAGTGCTTGTATCTCAGACATGATCTTATTCATCCGCTGAGACTCTGTGTTTTCAGTGTTCATTCCTGCGAAGAAATATGGAAATAATATGGAGTCGTTACGCAGGATAACATTACAGCTGTCACACATTTATATCTGCAGCTCATGAGGCCTGTTAGTGGCCTGTGTTCAGATAAGCTCTGTCATGTTTACATACCAGAAACAGCAAGAAGAGTAGTGGAGTCCACAGGAATGGCCCACTGTGCGATGCCCAGAACAAATAATTCCCTCCAAGCATCCTCCAACAGAATCAGCTGCAATCAGAGGATTTTTAGTGTTAAACTTGAAGCAATGAAGCAATGATTTATTAAATGTTAAACCTTTCTGAATCTTATTAAATCCCAGTACAATAGAAACTCCTGCATTAACATAATAGGAATGTTTTGTCCATATTTTCATATGATAAAGTGTGTGAAAGTCCCAACTTCTAATAGAATTAATATATTTTCCCCTGATTGTTAATTAAAAAGGCCCTGCAGGATAATATCTGGCCTAGTTGTTTAAAGCTTCTCCCTCAGCCCAGCACTGTAAAGTGTACCTGATCAGATAAAGGCAGGGTGGAGAATGCAGGGACACTTTTTGCCCACTTGATGCTCATGAAAAGGAGGCGCGCCGCTGACTCGCACACGGACTCCGTCGCCACCTCGTAGAGGTACATGGGGGTGCCGTTGACTTCATGGGGATACTGGAGGAAGTAAAGAGAGAAACAGATCATCACCGGTATGTAGCCTATGAGTTTGTGTTCAAACTAAACACAGTTGAGAGAATGGTGAACAACAAAGGTCAAATTCCAAGCCCCAGCGCCTGGTTTTATAAGCATTAGTGTTGCTTGTGGTGGATTTACAGTGAGAAATCTAATAGGCGGATTTGTGCCTCTTACAGGCTGCTAAATCGGGACAAGAATTTCAACTTCTAACCCTTATGGAAAAAAAAAACTGTAATCCTATAATAACATTTGGGGAGCTACAATACAAATATCCACGGAACATCATAAACTATTAAAGGAACATTAAAATTACCTTTGGGGTGGGCTGTGCCAGACCCACGATAGCTTGTCTCTCCGGTGTTGTGGCTACTGTGCTCATCTCCAGGTTGTGAGGCTCCAGTTGCGTGACCGTGGTGAAGAAGGGAGGGCCGGGCAGAGAGGATCCCGGGAAATGGGTCGATGACCCGTTCACCTCTTTGTGTCCCCGGAAATATAGGGCGACCTGTTTGCGGATGGTGGACGTCCGGGGCCCCCTCTCGTGTTGAACGGCTGTGAAACGAGACAGCAGGGACACAGAGTAAAGGAATGACCTCTGCAGGAGTGAATGGTTTCTGTTCCTGAAACCAAAGTGCACATTTTGATCTATGAATGTCCACACAGAGTATGAATTAAACTCCTTTATATAAAGAGTATGTGCAACAGCCTTCATGCACTTTTCATCCTAGTCGCCCAGCCATATGGCGTGTCTGTGGCCAAAGTGATAATTGAATTAAGCCCATTTACCGTCTTTATTCATGTTCACTTCCAGGCACTTTTTCAAACGGCACGCTCGGCACTGGTTTCTGTGAGTTTTGTCGACGGGACAGCCACCCTACACGGAGAGAAAGAAACACGTTACAGCCTTCAGCTGAATTCCTTTCAGCTTTCACGACAGAAATCTTCTTGCTATTCTCTTCCTGGGAGGCCAATCTCCAGGTGAAAGATCGAGCTATTATCGTGTAGTTATCGACCTGCTCCCCTGCGGCTCCAGTGCGGCCTCATCCCCGGAGGATAAGTACTCTATCCCGCCCTCTGCTGCCTAAATCCTCGCCTTCGAGTCATCACATTAGATTGGATTACACCTGCTATATTATAGCTGCGCTGTGTTTAGCCCAATACTTAATGGTAGAGGCATGACACAATTAGGCTCATCAAGGGAGACCTAACACAGCGCCAGTGGGGAAAAGCAAATAGAATCTGTGCGTAAAACGCGCACTCTGCGCGTAAAGCTGGTAATGTTTTTTTGTTTTTTTCGGATGAGGATCAGGGACGTCGTGTAACTTGAATCCTGCTTCTAATAACACTTGAAATACAAATCTCTCTTGGGACAAGTGCAGCAACCATCGCTTACTGGTCAGATGTTAATAAGTAAATAGAAAATCACTGAAAAGCTTCCCGTTAAATTCCCTTTAATTGCTCGATTCTCCACAAAAATTATCAAATGTTAATCAAAAATGTACCAGCTTGTAGAGGTTGCACCTTCGCCCCTTCAGGCCTGTGTGGTGATAAATGAGAATATATAATAAATAAGGTGGAGGCCTCACCTGAGAGCCAGATTTACAGACGTAGGTCCTGTTTCTGCGGATGCTCCTCTTGAAGAATCCCGAGCAGCCGTCACAGGCGTATACTCCATAGTGTTTCCCTGAGCTGCGGTCGCCGCACACTTTGCATGGAATGTCCAGAATCCGACCTGATAAAAAAAATGGCCCAAATTATAATTAAGTACAGCTCACAGAACCATCAAACACTCAGTTTTAAAAGAGAAAAATGTCATGGCAAATTGTGATTATAGTATCATCTTATTATGAATATTGAAGATCTGGATAAATTGTGAGAACAAATTTCCAAAGTTGACACAAAAGTTGAGAAACTTGTTGCTTTGCTGCTTTTTTCAATAATTCATTGAAGTGAGTTTCAGGTTAGCTGCTTGAGTTGGCACTGTGCACATACAGTAAGTGCCAGAAATGAACTCGTTTTGGACGTTTTACACAGTGGACAAATCGTCCTACAAATTACTTGTTTTGTCCGACAACCCCACAAAACACACACACACACACACACACACACACACACACACACACACACACACACACACTGGACAGCGCCCCACGCCTCGACCGACCATGGGAATTCACGGCGCACATTTCAAGAATAAAGTCCGGTGGGAAGCGTCATATCTGAGCTCTCTAAGACAATGGCCCGAGGGTGCACAATGGAGACATTAGGGGAAAGTGTTAACTTAATGATTTTCCCCCATTGAACCTCGTCTGACTGCCTGGATCTCGACAAGCTGCCAACTCCCCTTCATAATGGGACTCGACAGCTGCTTTATCCCGCAGGTCTATAGGCCCCAGGATTAGGGAGTGACACTGCACCATGAGAATAATGCGCACCAACTCGTTTCACCAACTCAAATGAAGTGTATGTAAATCGACCCCGGTGTAGATGAAAAAATTTGATTTTTTTTCCTCAAAGATGTTGTATTCAAATCTATAGAGGTATATTTGTATGCATATGAGGGAGTCTCTTTTTTATTCTGGAGGGAAAAGCCGTCTATGTAATTACACTGACGTTTTGCCACCTGCTCATTGATTCGCCAGTGACCCGTCAAAAAGGGTAGCATGGGAATAACCAGTGAGCAGCAAAAACAATGACTTCAGGAGAGAGTTATAGGGCTTCAATTGGCAGATTATTAAGAATCAGAAGGCCATGTAGGCTATGTAACTAGTGGTCACAGCCGTGTAATTGACATAAAATAGAACCTTTTATGTAGCATTTATGTCAGATAAGAGTTTCTGTTTTTAGAGAGAGTTGGCCTGGAGAAAGTCAACTTCTCATCACGGGAGTGATTTTTTTTAAAAACCCTGATGTATAATAAGTTAAATCGCCATAAAGGCCAGGTAGATTTTCTTTTACTAATAATTAAAATATTGACTCCACTCATTAAACTAATTGACTGATTAACAGATATTTAATAAACCAAAGTTAAGCAAGTCATGTTCATTTGCGCACTCCTAAATTAAAGATTTAAATTAAAGATCAACGAAAATGCGCAGAAATTCCAACAAGATGAGCTCAAAGAAATATTGAATTGTAGATTATCGAGAGTCAATTAAATAAAATGACACAATTTTGTTGTGAAAGGGGGAAATTCGTATTTAACTTCCCGCTATGGGGGTCCAATTCGTCTCCATTGTGTGCAGTAATTGCTTGAAGATATATGGCATATTCTATTAACGTAATCACCATCAGCTGCTAAAATAACTGCAAATTAAGTTTTACTGAGAGCAGGAAAAGTCTCCACTGACCACCCATAATGTGTGTATGAAACTTGATTATTAGTTTGTGGTGTTGTTTTAGTTATCTACAGCGATTTGAAGGTTGAAACATAACATGTAGTTTGACGTGAAGAACACAAATGTGAAAATTATTAAGGATGCTGAAGGAAGCACACAGACAAATGTAAAATTAACAGAAATGTTGTGTCCTCTGAAACAGACCAATAACAAACTAATATTATAATCTAGGTGTGTTTTAATTTATTATGAGGCCTAGCTGAGAAAAAACACACCCAATCCAATTTAATGTAAAATCTTAAACCACATGTAATACACTCAACAATTTAATATAAAATCCTTCAATATATTCATGATTAATTATATAAATTCATGATTTTTTTTACAGTAGTACACAAACGCACGCGCGCAGACACATAAACATATCAGCCTTTAAGCGCTGTGTATTAATTTAAAAGAGAAAAACGGCAGTCCAGTGAGAGCAGAGTCTCTTACACAAGCTTTAAAATCATAATATCAGTCATTAAATATTGCTGTTCATTGTTTTATTACTCATCCAGAGACATTTCTGAAAATCAAATCGCAGGCAACAAGTGGCATCAAGTGGGACGCAGGAGGAATATTCGGAGCGTGGACACATTATTATTTCCTTACCTCTCAACTTTATAATATATACATATATATATCTAGTAAGAGATGTCTTAACAATATTTACAATCAGGCTGAGGGCGCTTTAATTATCAGTCATGGACACAAGTTTACGCAGCCAGCGAGCAGTGTGTGTGCTCGGAAAAAAAAGAAGACATGGACGTCAGTTATTCCCTCACATTTTTGTAAAGACCCTGAGGAATGAAGTGACTGAATTATTGTAGTGAAGCTCTGATGACACGAGGACTATCAGGTCGTGTAAATAACCGCGCATCAGTTCATTAGTTTACACTCCATGCATGAGACAGGCCCGACTTTATTCTAACACACCGGGCTGCTCAGTAATGTTCATCAGGGCAGAGAAAAGCGACACTTACTTGATTTGACATTGAGAATATCCAGACAGCCACTTGTTGATCCTGCGGGTTTGCTCATCATGGATCCTCGACTTTATAATAAAGTTCAGGATGAAAAAAAGTCCTCTTTCTCTTCCTTAGTCTTGCTGACAGAGACAATTAAAAGCGTGAAACCCGCAGCACCTTTTCCTTGAAGTCTTCACCAGTAGCGATGAGATCGGCAATTCAACGTCCCGAGTTGCCCAACTTGACAGATCTCCGATCGACGACCCCCAAATTAAGACACACGTTTGCACATTATATCAGACAATCTTCGCCTCCTGGACGTGCAGGGTCGGAGAGCACAGACTGCAGCCCACTCCGGGATAGCGACCGGTTAACGACGACAGCAGTCCTCCAGCCGGTGTGTAAAGTTGGAGTTGGGGGGTGAAAACGGTGCCTGGAGCGCATCCGACGGTGCCAAACCGGTAGGAAAGAAAGAAATATAAATAAATGTTCAGATATTCAGGCAGGTGAACGCGTGTTAAAACCAGGACACGATGTGACTTTGTGGTGCGCGTTCCTCAAATAAGCCTTGGTAATATTTATGAGAAGTGTCAGGGGGAGGCTGGAGGGTGGAGATCTCCACTTCCTTCATCCACTTGGCTTTCTACTCCAAACTCCAGCCTGACGTCACTGGCGTGTGAGGGAGTGTGTGTATGTGTGTGTATGATGGTGTGAATGTGCGCAAATGATGTGAAGTGCCTTGCTCATGGATCAAGAGGCATTGCAAACACAAAAAACACGTGTTGCATGCATGTTTTCTGCAACATTTACGTTTGTTTTTATCTCGAGATTCGTTTATTCAGGCCACATTTCCCACAATAACCAACTCACAGGAACCTTAATCGAAGAACACAACTCAGAATATAATAATATTAGATATTTGAAATTTAAAAACTGCCACTAACCTCTCCATGATCTCTCCATAGAGCTGAATTTAAGATGCAGAAAACAGGGATGCTGAGGTATGTTGTTAGACCAATAAGAGGTTAGTATATTCAGGGGTGTGTGTGTGGGGGGGGGGTTATAAGGGGTTCAGTGTCATGCTCCTCGTTTCCTACACACACACAAGCACAAAAACAATTGTGTCTGGTTACACATCACACGATTCAAGGAGTGCTTGGGGCCCACTGTAGACCGATCAGTAAGAGCAACTGTTAAACAGCTGAGGTGGATGTTGCTGAGTGATTTCCATAAATCACTTTGTTATGTTATCACAGATTAAAAATGCCAAAGAAATGCTGAGGCTGTTTCACACAAGTACTCTGTCTTTTCTTTCTTAAACTCTCATTTTAATGTCAGTTTGTCAGTGCTTTCAACCTGTTGCAGGAGTTTTAACTCGGCTGTTATTCGGTGTTCATTCAAAGGATTTGTCATAGATTTACTGATGTGGTCAGTCTGAAGTTGGAGCTCGTTACAAAACAGGTAACCTGTACTGTGAGGCAGTCTCCTGCAATGTGATATGATAATAAATCAAAAACTGTGAACTTAATTTTAATCAATGATAATAATAAAAAACTATTTATAGGCCTTCACAAACAGAAAATATAAAACCTTCACCCCTTCTGCGTTTTAAACATTACAGCGCACAACAAAGCGCATTAGATAGATACTCTATGTAAATAAATATAACCATATAAGTGCTCCTATCATTAAAAGTGGTGATAAAAACAACAATAACAACCTTTATCGTTTATTTGTCGACTTATCTGAACCACACAGATTTGTACAAACATCACCATTATGATTTCAAGTATTTTAATTTGACCTGTTACTTCAGATATTTTATTTTTTTCCTCACTATCACACTCTTTATTATTATTGTTCTTTCATTTCGCGTCTCTCCTGTGTGTATTGTAGGCTACTGTATATTTAAAGTGTTGTTTTCTCTCACGCTCTTCACATTTTTGCCACTTTTACAAAGAACAGACAATAAAAAAATGTAAAATGACATCACATCTTGTCTAGAAAAGTTCACTTTTATAATAACTTGTGCCTTCAAAATAATTAATAATTTACTAAATATCCACACCTAGTGAGTACACTGCTTTAAGGTTTACCATCCACGCCTCCCATAAACCCCTGGCTACAGTCAGTGATCGGATTTTGGACACCGGGGTGCAAACCGTGCCCAGGCTGCTGTCCGGAGGGTCGTGGTCTGTCCGCAGGCCCCGCTCACTGACACCCTGACCTTGACAGCTTGCTGTGCTTTCACCGGGTAACTGCAGAAATCCATATTCTGTTTTTAATTGTGTTCATTCCCACGGTACACTGGAGGCCATATGGACTCACAAAGTGTCGATTTAAGCGGACAGGGGCGAGGCGGAGAGGCGTAGTTAATTGCAATCAGCCATTGTTGTGTCTTTCAACCTGCCCTTTAGCTGAACGGTCGAGGTTGGAGGCTAACAAGCCCAAGGAGAAATCACTATAATATTCCTTTGATTTTCCTGCAGGGACACACTGAGAGCCTCTGCTCTTCAATGAGAAGTTTGTAGCCACATATTGAGTTTTTTAATCTCATATAAATGCTCCACATAATAAAGGCGACAATACACTTTCACTATGGGGACCATTTTCCAGACTTCTCTTAGTTTGTCTGTGAGACTGGAAATCATGTTTTCTCACAGATCAATAACATTTTCAGTTATTTCTAAGTGCGCGCACGTGTGTGTGTGTGGTGTGTGTGTATGTGTGCGTGCGCATGTGTGTGGGTGGCTGCCGGGGTGTGTGAATGGTGAATGTGTGACATAATCTCCTTAACTCGTCCTAATCCTCGTCATTCACTGATAGCCTTTACACAAATATAACCAACATCATGGTTGCCCGGGTTGCCTTCTTTCACTTTTTTTTGTATTAGTGACTCTCTTCTCCTCTAACAGTCAATGAAATGACGATAACAAAAGAGGACCAGTGGATTGTGTATCTGTTTTTCTGGGGAGGGGGAGCTCAGCATCAGTATGCGGATACTTGACATACTATAGGACAGACTTCAACATCGAGAGAGTCCAACAGAAGTCACTACAGAACAATACAGAGAGAACATACATGTGTCCCGACATCATTTATGATGTTTGAACGATGAGAAAACACAGATCAGCTGTGTTTGTTGTCATATTCCATTCACACACCTGTTGATTTCATTTTTTCCAGGTTTGTCTGACATTTTAATGATGTGAGAATTATAACAACAGCAGCACCGCTTCAATAAAGTATTTAAAGATGATAAAAAAAACATTGTTTTGTTGCTATTTACAGTATATTTCTGGTTGTTATTCCTATAGACAATCACTGACTGGAGTTAAGCCACCTTTTTACGCACTGCTATCAGTGTGCAGGCCCCTCTAACCGACCAGGCGTAAACCAATTGGCTTTAGGGAGAAGTCACAAAGCTCCAGAGAGCAAATAATGAGGAGGATTCAAGCCGACCAAAGACCCAAAGCAGCCGTGCACCCTTTAAAACTGACCGGGGAGATCATAGTCAGTCATCTTTAACTCACTGTAGACATTACAGGTGATTGTTTTAATATCATTCAAACCTCATCAGCTGTTTTGATCGGTCAGAAAATGTGATTTAATGTCGTTAAAGGTGACAAAACCAGCAGGAAAAAAAAGCTCTTATAGACCTCTTCTATATCGTATTTATACGTGATAATCTTCAGTGTGATTAAACTTTTCAAATAAGTGAAAAATGTGCAGCTGGATTTCAGCACCACGGACAGTTCTGCACCAGGAGTTACCTGTCCGCGCGCTTATTCCACATTGAAGAGGCCTCTAACTTCCGGATTCATATCATATGTAATCAAAGATATTTAATTAAGATACAGTTCAAATCTGATTATGTTTTACACAGTTCACAAATTAAATTAGTCCATCTTTGTTTCCCTGTGAGGGTCTTACTCCATGCAGTCAGAGTTAACTGGGTGTAATCTTGACTCAGTCGTCTAATCCAGTAATTGCTCTGATCCTGACAATCAGATACGCCGTTGATTTCAGCCAATCAGGATCCAGTATTGTGACTGCTCTCCCATGAGGCCTACCAAGCATTTAACTTCAGGCTATAGAAACATCGGATAGTCAAAACTCTCAGCAAGTAGAGCCTTTATGAGCTAAACTGAAGCTAAATCATGAAGATTTATTAGTTTAATTCATTCATTAGTAGTATGTAGTATTCATTAGTACAGAGATTGTCTTTTTTAATTGATTTTTTAATGTTTTTATGGAAATGTATGTTGACTTGGTAGATTATATTTGTAAAATAAAAGAATCTGACTTGAACTGAATCCAATAAGAGAGAAAAAACTGATCAATATATGTATAATTTGTGTTAGTATTTTTTCATCTTTACGCCCAGGATGTAGTGAAGAAAACTGCTCTTTATTTCACCATTTTAAAACAACCCAGGCTAGATATACTGCAGTGAACTCATGAAACATCCTCAAGTATAAACATTAAAACTATATTCTCTATAAGGGAGTTAAGCAGCAGTCTCACCAGCTGATAACATGAAGTACAGATTTGAGGTATTTTACTTCAGTATTTTGATTTCATATCACTTTTTATTTCTTGGAAATATTGTACTTTTTATTCAACTACAAATTATGAAGTGCTTATAAAATATAATATTTTGTCATAAATTAAACTACTCAACAGTTTAAACAAATAGGGCTGAAACAGTTTCGACTAATGGAAAAATAGTTTGTCTTTGATGATTGTTTGTCATTTTTCATGCAAAAGTTCAAATATTTCATGATTTTCAAATGTGAGGATTTGATGTTTTTCCTTTTAGTTATTTTAAAATGTATTTTTTTTATTTTTATAATTTTGTATTCTGTAATATTGCTTTGCAGAATGAGCACTGTGAAGGTATGTGGGTAATTGAGACAGCATTTTTCTCACAAATTTCTGAAATTTTACAAACAAAAAAAATGATCAATTCATCAAGAAAACAATAAGCAGATTAATGAGAACAATTATTAGTTGCAGTCCTAAATAAAATTAGCTCAACCAGCTACAGCAGAGTACATAATCCGGCATCAGGTCACATTTCATCAGGCACATTTTTCTGCATTGAGTACTTTGACTTTGGATACTTTAAGTACATTTTCATGGTGATATTTGCACTTTTACTTAATTAAGTTTTGAATGCAGGACTTAATGGAGCACAGCTACACTTTTACAGTGTGATATTAGTACTTCTGATCTGAATACTTATTCCAACACTGCTGGTGGCACTGGAGCATTAAGAAACACAAATTTCAGGTTTTCTGTCAGTGAACCCACAACACTTGAGTTTCCTAAGGTGAGATCCCTCAGGACCACCAGTGACCTCATACAGTCCCAGCATCTCCTCCACCTCTGCATGCACAACACACTTACACATTTACACACAAGCAAAGGCCTCCCCATGGAAGAGTCTCCTCCAAAAAAAAAAAAAAAAACCCAGACCCAGAACCCAAACCCAGAAACCCACAAAGTCGGTGCGGTGCAGTTGGACGCTCTGACAAATCTATTTGGGGCAAATTGTCAGTGAGAAACTTCCGCTCGAACTGCCTTGGACAAAACTGGCTGTTGGGGAGAGCAAATCCCGCGGCATGAGGGTGGGGGACAATGGGGGGCGAATGTGTTGATGTGCGGCCGGTGGCTGGGGAGGGACAATGGACGGATTAGTCAGTCCTCTGGCTGACTGATTTGAGATGGCTCCTCTCAGCCTCTCACCGTGGGGAGTCCCATTGTCCCGCTTCTGATTCCCACTTCTCACAAACTCCAAACAAAAGTCAATCTCTTTCTCAAGGGAGGGGGGGAAATATCGACCCGTGTTTCAGCTGGGGAAAGTGACTCAAAAACTTATTTGCAAGAGATGGCTGACTCTCTAACTCCCCTTCTACTCTTTATGTCTTTTTTTCCTCCTCTCTCCTCTTTGCCTTCATCCTCCTCATTTGCAGTCTTTATTGCCCGGTGGTGGTGGTGGATAGTGGGATGTTGAATGATCCCGGTTTTTCAGACTCAAGTGGGGCTGGGGCACCTGTTGGAGGCTTAGAGGCGGCTTTGCGGCCGGGGTCATTAATATTAAAATATACAGAGATGCCATCACGGGCTGGTCTGAAATCGGTCTGATGTCGCCCCTGGGTTCCCTCTCTGGATGGACCTCTGCTTTCAGTCACTCGTGAAGAGCCTTCTTTTCTTTTTTTCTGTCTTCTCTTTTTCTTTTTTCCCTCCCTGAAAAGACTCGTTAACAAATTATGACAGCTGAGTAGAGGGGCTTAGTCTGTTCACACTGCAAAGACAAACATGTGAGAGCCAAGGAGCCCGCGATGTGATCAGTGTATCTACAGTTCATTTGATATTCAGCCTGCAAGTGTGTGAAAGTGTCAGTATCTGACTATGTTGACCCGATCTGTAGGTGAAAGGTAGCCAAAAGATTTCATTTTACTCTGGAACCTCACTGTGAAATCATTGACAAAAACAGTTACTTTCAGGTTAGAACTTATTTATGGAGAAAGGTGAGAGGTTATTTATGATTTTATGAGCTATTCATCTGTTTTTGCTGTTTGTGTTGTGATTATATGAATTAGTTCAGTTTACACTGGTGTAGTTTTGGTTCACGTTATGTTGGAAAGAAGTCTTTCCTCTTGGATCGGTGTGTATCATGAATCAAATCAAATTTAAAAAGAAAAACATCACACGCTCCACCACTCCTCTCAGTCATTATTACAGCATAAATAACATGATATATATAATAATGCACAGTGGACAGAGTCAACATGCCTTTATTACACTTATGCACTCTTTATTTTACAGGAAAAGAAGGTAACACTGTGTAAGAATCGTTTATGATGAAACAAATGTAACAGGTAGTTACATTTTACAGTTGTTCTGTTTGTCTGTATGCACATTATGAAACATGATTTATTCATGTTCAATAGAAGATTTGCACTCATTCTGCTGAGTTCTTGTTGTAACTGCAAAACCAATTTGATGACAAAACTTTGGCACAGACGGATCACACCTTAAAGAAAGCTACACTAAAGTATTATTGAAGATTTTAACAACCTACATAATCAGTTTTTAGTTAATTGATCTTCAAGCTTTAGGATTCTTCAACCTGATGAGCAATTAGTTTGTTATATTTAATATATATTTTATTGATTATTATATTTACATATCTGAATTTTGGTTTATTGCTGATTAATATGTTTGAATAATCCCCACCATGTATGAATAAAGAAATAAATCAGGCACATTCATGTGACAATAAAATGAATGACTGGAGGACCATTGGGTAGGATTGTGTGTAAATGCAGATTGCAACCCCCTCGGTTCACCCTCTCCTGGACGTGAAACTATGTTACTTTATATCGGAAAACATGAAAAATGTGAAAGGCTCCATCTAGAGCCAATGTTTGGTTTGTCCATTCTGAAACATGGCGGCTCAACATGTTAGAAGAGGACCTATGTCGTCTGTAGATACAAAAGGCTCATCATAAGGTAACAAAAACAACTTATTTGCAGGTGAATATACATGAATGAAAACATAGTTTTGTATATTTATTTATAATATTCTGTAAATAGTGCCCTCTAAATCTTACACACTGGACCTTTTTTAGTATTTGTGTCTGATCCACAAAAAAAAGCTCATTTAAACTTTTTAAAATGACATCTACTCGCCCTGATTGGAGTCTCAAAGGTTGCCCAGTCGACCATGATTGGCTCCAATCATAAAGTTTGCCCCACATGTTAAACTTTAAAGTGATCACAGACAAAACTTTCCCTTCATTGGATGAATTTGTAACATCCAGGTGGAGAAACAATAACAACACATTTTTGAGTGCAGTGAGACTTCAACAGTTTTTTTTTTTTTACATCAGTGACTTATGCATTCATGCACACACACTTGCAGCTTCTTTAAAAAGCAGCAGCACTGTGAACAGTGGTCGCGGCCGTCAGACAGATTAACCACAGAATGGCA
Organism: Argyrosomus regius; assembly: GCA_946959425.1. Taxonomy (NCBI): domain Eukaryota; kingdom Metazoa; phylum Chordata; class Actinopteri; family Sciaenidae; genus Argyrosomus; species Argyrosomus regius. The sequence continues at coordinate 9,960,919 of OX336901.1, read as the reverse complement.
GTCATCAGCAGCGGTTCACCTGGAGTCACTCTGACAGTCATTCTGCTGTTGATCCTACTCTGTTCAGCAGTCACTCTTGCTTCTCCTGATGTTTTCCTGCTGGCTCTCACAGGTCAGGTTCAGCGGTCACGGTCTGGGGTCACAGCTTCCACTCGTCATTAACCCTCGAGGACTCTGCAGCACAGGAGCTGTCATCAGGAGCCTCACACTCACCTCACAGGTCTTAATACACACCCAGACACACAGGAGACTGGTGATTCATTGAGAGAATCAGGGCATGTGACCTTCCCGGTACTCAGACTGGGGTATAATGTGTGTGATGAGCACATCTAGATCATTTTATGAGTGTGTGTGTGTGTGTCAGGTGACATGATCAGAATATTGATGAGCATGTGGCATTTGTAGACGAGTGTATACTTACACCAAATAGGCACTAAGGGTGTCACGATATACTGGGATTAACGACAAACGTGATATTTTAGAAATTAAATATTGATATCGTGTTAATGGTACACATATAGTAATATCATGTAAATAATCCAGTCTTATTTCAGGTTCTTTCCGTTCACACTTTGTGGTTCACACTCAGTGTAATTGTTCTTTTTGTGCACTTTTGTGGTTACACACTCTCTCTTCACCTCCCCACCGATGAATTTAACTTATAGCATTATTATTATTAATTTGATTTTCTATAAATATCACAATACATATAACAATATTGTTATCGTGAATTCTTTTGGCCATGATAATCGTGTAGTGAAAATCTAATACCATCAATAGTGGCTGTAGGATATGTGGTCTTCTTAGTTGAACCTAACAAACTCAAGGGCAACATTGCTGTAATTTTGCAACAAGATATTTTCAGTGTGAAGTCAAGGAAGGTAAAGCTTTTCATGTAATGTGAGGTTGAGTGTGTATACATGTAAATAGTGGAAGATGTTTTACTTGGATCTGTCTGATAGGATATGTACTTTCCACAGAAATAGGGTGGAAGCAACATTGCTTTGTTAAAGTGCAAAAGTTGGACTGTTATCTAATGCACACGTGTGTAGGGAAATTAAGTTACATGAAGGAAATACTGCGCACTGGGTTTATGAGACAATTACAGAGGTTTAAAAGCTGATATTATCATATTATGTTACATGATGACAAACAAGACCAAAGTCTATATTGACTGCACATCCTCACGATCAAGACGTGAAGTGGAAATGTGCGAGCCTCAATCACACGTGAGAGTTTACACCTGATACACCATCATCTTTTATTTTACAATTTCTTTTTTACTACATTTCTTTTCATTTATGTGTCATATATTGCTTTTTGAAAAACCCATATATTATATTTAATATATTTAATGTTTATTTTTCTTTAGGGACAACAAAATAGCACCACAGCATTTTTGTAGTTTGCAATGCCTAGATGGGACTTCATACAAATACACAACCAAATGTCATATATACTGTACACACGTGTTATCTTTGACATCGTTTTCCAGGTCTAATGAGGAAGCCAAATGTCTCTGCAAAAACTCTCACCTGTGTGATTTAAGGTCAGGCTTATACAGCAGTCTTCATTTGTCTGTTTCTTTGGGAAGTGGATTTCTTTTTATGACTGACTACTCTGAGGCAGTGTTGCAAAATGTCCTCACGTTTTTAAAGATATTGAATATTATATTAATATAAATATTAATATGTCATTGAATATTCTTTAAGAACATATAGAAGATATCTTTGACCACTTTATTTCATTGCAACTGCTATTCATACACAGAAACACCTACCAGGACATCTCAAATATGCAAATTTATTGTCAATTATGTAACAAACAGAATCAGATCTTAAAAATAGGATGAATACCTTTGCATTCGTTTCACTAGTAAAATTATGAGGACTGTGCTTAAAACTTTACCTGTAAGCAACAAATAAATCACTTAATTGATAATAAAACACATTTATAATAAAATATGACATTATAATGCATGTTCTCTCTGTCTGTGTCCAGCTTTAAGTCATTAAATTGACAGCAGTAACAGACTGTGCGCTCCGTGAAGGCCTTTCATATATAAGACCGTTTTTTTTTTTTTTTAACTTTGAAAGATAAAGATGAGTGATGAAAGCAGCTGGGAGACATGGGGTCCTTTAGAAACACCCAAACAATGATGAGGGCAAAGAGGCACTTGTTTTTTCTCATATTCACCACATTTTCTCAATCGTCCACCCCACCACCCAGCAGCTCACTGCTTTCCCATCCTCAAATTCCCTCAAAGTTTCAGATGCTCACAATTCCACAATGCCCAGATGCTGTCCTTTGGCCCTTTACCCCCCTCAACCCAGAGCTATCATTCATAACCTTTCTGTGGAGCTGGGAGTGAAAGAGGTGGGATAAGGGAGAAAGAGGGGGAGCGGAGAGCAACATGGCAGCTTATTTAGAAGACTTCCTTTATTGGAACATGTGCAAGCAGTTCACTCACAAAGGACTTAAATAGGATATTTTCTGTTCCCTATAGTTGCTTTCCCCTTTTAAGTGCCGAGGCAAAAAAAGTAAGTTTACAACTCCCTCCTCAATGGGGGCTCTTCACTCTCAGGTTGCGGGGACCTGAGTGACCTAGGAAAGTTAATTAGGAGGCGAACAAAGAGCGAGCTGGAGCAGAATGCCTAGCCTCTCCTCCAGCCAAAGATGTCATCCATTAATTAGGAAAATCTTTAAGGTGGCCTTATTGAATTTACAGAAAGCCCTGTGGTTGGCGGGCAACAGTTTTTTGATCAAGCCCTGACTCAAACAATGCCTTTCTGGGGGTTAAAAAAGAAGAAGAAGGGAGGAGATTGGTGGTAGAAGAAGAGAGGGAAAGGGGTGGCGGGGGGAGAAAAAGAAACGTATGGGTTTGCGGCGCAGTACAGTTTAATGGGGAGGGAGGCTGCCGATTGTGACAGCTCAGATTCACATGGGTATGGGGGGCATAGTTTGGGGATGATGTCATGCAAAGGCAACCTGGGGGCTTGGGAAGTAAGAAGGAGGGGGTACTGAGCTTGAGCCACAGGGGCCACTCAAAGTTAACATCGCTGCCTGCATCTGGGCCAAATCCTTTTCTTCTGGCCCAGGAGAGGCTTTCCTGAACGCCAAGCCCTCCACCACTCCTCCCACTCCCTCGTTCACAAATCAGGGCTTGCTTTAAAGCTAACCCCTTGCTAACTGACTAGCTAACTGCCCTTTCTTTCCAGTCTAACTGCCTATTCATCCCTGGCCCACTATGAATAATATAACTGGATAACACGGAGCTGTAGTGCAGCTCCTCTGCTTTTACAAACTTTGTCCATTTAATCAGCTTTTGTGTCAACAGGGTTCTATATTTAAACCTTGACTGCCTCATTTTTGATAAAACTAAATGATTTAGTCGATTTTAAATCACCTGATCAGTCTGTCTACTTCTACATCATTCTACATCTTTAGATTTAATACCTGTATTTTAAAAATATTGAGAATGGATTTGGCTTCAAATCACTGTTAAAGGCACTAAAGGTGGATATTTCATCCACCGATAGTGCTGTAGAGCAACGTTTTGTTGTATCGTTTATCTCTCCATGCACAGCTAAACACATTTAGAGAGAGAGTATGGAGAAAACATGCACATTTCTAGCTCTAGTCACTAGAAATCATCATGCATCATGTCACCTCTGTGCTCCGTTGATGCATTTCAACAGGTTGTAGAAGTTACGTGCCATAAAATACAACAATGCACCAATGAGAAACGAGAAGAAGAAAACGCCATTGTTAAATGTTTTAAAGAAAAAATGCATTCAACATGTTTTTGAGCCTTGTGCATGCAGTACACAAGTTTGTAAGTAAGTCGACTAAACTCCAAATGCTTACTATAATTTATTTTTGGGGGTTCAAAAAAAGTCTCAACGTGTGATCAAATCACGATATACGTATATATATATTTTTTAAAATATAGTTTTCAAATAAAAAGTTGTTTTCTTTCAGTGAAATTTGAAAAATGTGAAACATTTTTTAAAATGTTTGAATGTGCGGCTGATGCTGCTCTGATTTACGTTATGACCCGGCTTCTGTAGAGAAAAGGAAATAACATAAAAGAGTTGCACTTGTTATAAGAAAGTTATTTATAGCCAGGAATTTGGATTAATTATAATACTACAAAAAGAGGTGAGGTACACGGGAAACAAAGGGTGAGCACAGAAACAGCACCCATAAACCTAGTACCTCTGACAAAAATATCTCAGTGCAAGCAGTAATTCAACTTTATCTGGCCCAGTCCCAGAGGGAGAAAACATGATCAAAATAAAAATAACTTTTTATTAAGTTGAACTTTCCCTCTTTAAGTTCACCTTTTTAAGCAGGTAGACAACTTTATACCACATATGTAACATCAAACTGGGATAAGGGAGCCACTTAAGGTGGAAAACATAAATCAACTTTGTTTATGTGGTTGTTGTTTCTTCATCATAATCACCTCTTTTATATATTTAGTGCTAAATCACTAGAATCAGTATAGAGCAGAGAAAAAACACCAGTGCAGGCTTGTTTGGATGCTGACAGTCACATGGATGTTCATGCTATATGCTGGCATGCTGTCCTGTGCATGTGTCCCCTGGGACGTGAACCCCTCACCCCACCCCCTCCTGGGGGACTAATTTGAGGGGAGGGACGATGTGTTTTGTTGCTTGTCAGAAACAATCACTCCCGGCCCATTACATTTACAGCACGTCGTGCTCTCGTTGCTGTAACACACTGAGCTCTGAGAGGGGGGAAAGTGGCTCTCAGAGGAATCATAAATTTACTCATTAGGGACGTAAAAAGTTGACAAACAAAAAATAAAACAGTCAAAATGCAAATGTTGCACAGTTGTTCTTTTGGAACAGGACAAATGAGTTTTCAACTTAAGTTCCTTTGGTGTGTTTCCCCCCCAAGACGTAAGATTAAAGTGAATAACAACTTATTTAGAGTGCCCTGTGCCGCCCCCACCCCTCTCTTTTCCTCTGTCCCAGCCCACCCGTCCTCTCCCTGTTCTGTTTGGGCACTGGAGGTTGTCAGTCGGGGTTTATGTCCAGTTCACTGGAGCTGAAAGAAGTCAGTTTCATGTCTTGTTATGGAACACGACGTCTCTGCCTCTCAGGAGTGATGAGAAGTGGTCTGGGTGAGCAGGGTGAGCAGGGAGCGGGACCATCCCCTGGAGGCGACCAGCAGTGAGGAAGTCAAAGCGGCTTTTGTGTCGCTGCTGTCGGCTGCGTGTTTGGTAATTATCCCCCCTCAATATGAGCACAGACCGGGCTTTCCAGGAGAGATCCCAACCCAACCGGCCCATGGAAGAGTGCACAACACACCGTCAACAAAGATTAACTTCTCACAGTGCTACAGAGATGCCTGATTGGGGGAGACACAGCAAATACATGAAACCCTGTCCTGTGCAACGTGCTTGTGATGAGCAGATCTGCACAGTCAGACTGTTGCAGTGTTTACATAGTGACACCTGTAGAGCTGATACAACAGATACACCGTCCTCCTCTTCTTTTTTCTCTTATCCGGTGTTGTTTAGTTAGAAAAAGTACCAATGACACAATGTAATAATACTACAAGCTGAAGTACTGCATTTAAAAACTCACTTTAGTAAAAGTACACAAGTATTATAAGCTAAATGTACTTTAGTCAAAGTACTTATTCTGCAGAAAAAGCAGAAAACTTGTTTGTGATTATGAACTGTTCATCCTGATGCATCAATGTATGAGCAGTGTTTAACTGTTGGAGCTGTTAGTTTTTAAGACTTTATACACTGTTAGTTTACCTGTTTAAGTTAGTTAGTTAAATTAGTACAGTGGCTTCAAATCGAGGGGTTGACCCATCTCTAGAGGGATAAATCTGAAGGGTTGTGAGATGATGAATCAGATCAGAAACAAGAAAAAATAGACTTGTGTGAAGCACATTTGTGCACAATCAGACTTCCCTCTTGGAGTTTTTGGTGAGTTTTAGCTCCTGAAGGCTCAGACAGTTGCTAAACTGAAACCATCTGGGAGGTTTAGAGGGGAAATCCATCTTTGGTGCAGCTCATAGAAATCTGAAACATGACAAGTGTCCTACCAGACTGTTTTTTTTGTAAGTGGCCACATGTAAAAAGGTTGTAAACCACTGATTTTAGCTTATTGTAGATCTTAAACTTAATCTAAACTAGTACTTATTGCTGCACTAACATGTCCTAGTCACATTGTATCTCTATTGTTTCCCTTTTTTGTAAGTCACTTTGGATAAAAGCGTCAGCCAGATGACTAAATGTAAAATGTAAATGTTAAACTGAACAACTAAATACACGTTCGATAAATGCAGTGGAGTGAAAAGTACAATATATCCCTTTGTTACATAAAATGTAAATATTCATGTAAAGTACTAATTAAGTTCAGTGACTGAGTAAATGTACTTTGTTACTTTCCACCACTGCTCTTACCTTCACCCATTCAAATATTCCAGATGTACTGCATATATTAAGTTACTTTCATCTGAAATCCTACAGTCGTATTTAAGCAGGCTGTATATACAGTACAGCTGTATAACACTGTACATACTGTGTGTATTTAAAGTAACTTACTTCTTACTCTTTGCACTCTCTGTTTATCTCGCCTTTAGTTTTTAGGACAGCTAAACCTTCCTTGCATGTGTAAACATCTTCCTCCTCCTCCTCATCGATCTTCATTATTATTATCTGCATTTTTCTCTCATCACTCATCATTTCCATAATCTTCCTCATCCTCACCATCAACGTGTCATTGTCATCATCATCTTCATCTACATCTCTATACTTTACTCTTATCCCTGTCGTCATCATCATCATCTTCACCATCACCGTCATTCTAATCATAAAACCTGGATCATAGTCATCAGCTTCTTCATCCTCATCACCCCTACTTATCATACTTACCATCATTGTCCACTTTCACCCTTGACATCACCATCATCAGCAGCTTCATCGTCTTCTTCTAACCTCACCATCATCATGCAGTCTGTATGTAGGTCTGTGTGGCCTATAAAAGAGGAACATAAACATTCTGGTTTATTATATTACATTTTTGTCAACACTTTCATCCCCCCCAAAAAAGCCTAAAACATGTTAGAAAATCTAGCAGTTAATTTGTGGGAAGCAAACTGAGAAGCATCCGTTTCTTCCATTAAAACTGCCTCATTTTAACCCGGCTCCTTTTCAAAGGAGCGCAGAATAGGCCTGCCTTGATCTGCATCAATTGTCATCCCGGGGCTCAGGGGCACTTCGGCGGCCAGTATAGCGGGCGAAGTCAGGGCTAATCCCTGGAAAAGGGGAGAATCACGGGAGAGGAGAAAAGCAACAATAACCAAGTCAAGCGTATAAAATGAAAGCGAAATCTCTATTATCACTCCCCGCAATTCCCAGCAAAGTGGTGAAAATCAGGGTTAGTTTGTGATTCGAGTCAGACGCGGAGGGAAGAATATGGGGGTCCCTGCGGGTTGGGAGACTCACACGACGAAAAGGGCAATATTCTGGAGAAAAGGGGAAGAAGAAAGCCCCTCTCCCATCCCGACATAACCATTAAATGCAGTCTGACTTTATGTTGTATAGAGAGGGGGGAACAAGAAAGGAGGCACAGTTCTCCGATGAAAGAATGAGGTTTTTGGCGGATTAGGGACGGCCCGAAGGATGAAGAATAACTTCTGCATAACTTTACAGCTATTTTCTCTCCCCACGCCAAGAGCCAAGTTTAAGGCTGAACCGGTTTGAGTTAACCCCTTTTGTGATTGTCCAGTTAGACACTTTCTCAAGGAGGGAAAGGACTTATATCACAATCTGAGATCCATAAAAGAGGAGGAACGTGCAAATTATCTTTATGTGACATTACAGGCGCAGAGCTGATAATATCATTCTTTATGGATTTGATACTATAATATTACATTTTCATGCAAAGACAAATTAAATTAGTAGGCTACTTAAGTGGTCCTTCAATACGATTTTATGCTACTTTTATTTCCATTTTATGCAAGTTTAGAAGCTTAAACCTCTCTATATACTACAGGAGAATATACTTTTTACTCCACTAAATCCACTACAAAAACACAAGATCAGCTTATAAAATAAATCGAGGGCCCCTTGTTGAATTATTGGCTCCTCCACCAAAAAATATGGTAAAATGAAAATCCCCAAAACCTAATATAAATTTGTACTTTTTAAAAAAATCTTTTCTTTCCCATTAATCATCTCCAAACTCAGCAGATTTATTGTGTGTTCCTTTGGAGGGGTGTTCCCTTCCCCTATGTTGGGAACTACCAAACTAAACCGACCACTGTATATATAAAAAGTTTCAACTCCACCAGGTACAACAGCCAGATTATACACTTATGCATCATATTAATAATCTAATAATGTCATATACACTGACTGACCACTTCATTAGGTACACTTCAATCCAATGTGAGCCAACACAACAACTCTGCCATAAATTCAACTTTTGTTTGCAGTAGTGTTGGACTGTATTTTATTGAGAGATGTTTTTATATTACGGTCCTCTCATGCTTGTAGATGGGGTGGCCAAAATATTAGAAACACCTCTTAATATAATGCAGTCCAGTTTAACACCACTACAAACTGCAAGACCTCCTCCTATAACGTTGGAACACATTGGATTGAACAAGTGTACCTAATAAAGTGGCCAATCTGCAAACAGGAAGCATTTTTACACAGAATGAGTTTTACTTTTTGAAGTACATGCAGTTTATTATATTTACTTCAGTAGAAAGCATTTTTTTATTTGTACTTTTCAAGCAGTAGATAAGAGTACGTCTTCTTTGCAGATCATAAAATAATGAACAGCTTTGTTCTCTCTGTCATCTATAGGTAAACCTTCTTCTGACCTGTTGTAGCCTGTAGTCTTATCATGGTGCCAAAATCACGAGGAGCCTCTCGGACTGAGTCTTGCCATCGGCTCCTTGAAGGGCCCTCATCATCACCATCATCTAATTTATGGACCTAATTAGTGATTTTTGTCCTCTTGGTTTCTCTATCTATCACACGCTAATGAAGGCATTTTTTTTCTTCTTCTGCCATCTGACAATAACGGTCATCTCAAACAGTAATGATATGCCGATTTTACTTGCTGCTCTGCTGATTAGCGGATTAGAGGAAAGATCCAAAACTTGGTGAATAATGTGATCAGTGAAGGATGAGGCTATTTAAGGCTACACGCTGTATTGATGCATGCATTAATGATGATGATACTACCACTAGACTACTACTATTACTACTACTACTACTAATAATAATAATAAGATTATATTATTCTTCTATTAACATTTTTAAAGTTAAGGTGTAACCAAGTGGACATTCATAACTGCACAAAAAGCGACACTATCATGTTTAGGTTGTAATCATGTCTTCTTTCTGAGAGCCACACTAGAGGCTGATAAAGGAATGGAGAACATCTGAACAATTAGGTGAACTCTGGTCAGGAGAAGAAGAGTTAATGAGCTGCCGGTGCCATGTGCAGTGAGAGGGAGCATGAGAGGCCAGAATCCATAGGCTATTACCGCTGGAGTTGCGCGCAGGCATCAGAATAGGCCGCTAATGCTGCGCGCGTCCTCTCCCCCCTTATTTTCATTAGGCTCTGATGACTGCGGAATTGATGCGGCCTGCAAGTTATCAAGAGCCACTAATTTCACATTAACGACCATTGACTGCGGTTGCTTGATTCGAGGGGGTTTTTGACAATTATCACAATCAGGATTGGAGCCCAAATCGTTTACCTTGACTCCGTAATTATTTGCAACGAGAGCGCACATTGCAAAATTGTATGGTGTCAAAAACCCGTAAATAACGAGGAGACCGGGAGGAACGGCTATCTCTATCCAACGCGCACGCACAGACACGCACGCGCACACAACGTGTAGGCAGTGACCTACACAACAGTGTGCAACAACAGACAGATAGACATATACAGAGAGAGTCAGTGAGTAACTGTTCACTAGATATTTAAATATTAAAAATTGATGATGGTTTTTCACTTCAGGTGGAACTGAATCAATCAATCAATCAATCAATCAATCAATCAATCAATCAATCACAGAACCCACCCCTTCATTTGATTTGAATATTATGATTAATGTAGTTTATTATTGTTGTTATCATTACTATTATTATTATTTCATAGATTTATAGATCTGTCCATTTCAATCTAGTAATATGGCTGTCTGTGTTTTTTTGGCTTCGCTTCGACAGTCATTCTTACCATAACAGGACAGTTTTTACTTTTTTGACAACATTAAAATGCCCTGACAACAAGTATAGTATAGTAGTAGAGTAGTAGTAGTACTTAATAGTGGTACATACCTCCATACCTCCAGAAAGTGCAGTAAAAATGTCATAAACTCTTAAAATCTTAAAATCTTAAAAGCTTATTAGAGTGCAAGACACTTTAACTGTTAAACTGGACCCTGATGGTCCCATTAGCTGCTTATTACTATTATTATTATTATTATTATTATTATTATTATTATTATTATTATTATTAGTAGTAGTAGTAGTAGTAGTATTAGTGTATACCTCTAGAAAGTGCAGTTTTCTGACAAATATGCATGTTATTGATGAAGGTGTAATTTCCTCTCAGTAAAAGTCATAAATAGTAAACTATGAGGAATAAAAACATATGGGCACATTGGTGTGCAGTGAAAGCAAATTGATGTAAATTAAGAGTTTTATCTTTAATACAGGCCTGCTAAAGTATAATATTATAAACTTGTTACAAAATACAGATAAAGTCCACAATAAGTATAAACTTTATATTATTTACTTTAATTCAGCCTTCAAACGTTCGCTGTTCTCGCGAGATTAGATTACGCGCGGTCACATGATCACGCTCTGAGCAAACCAGGAAATCATGAGTTGTTTGTAGTGAAAGAGGAACAGATGCAGACAACCGTCGTTTTTCGATCATGTCTCTGTACAAACACAGCTCGTTTGGGGTTTTTATAGTGTTTAATATTTACGTCCTTGTGTCAAGCGATGGAGTAAACCTGACAGCTTCAGATCCAGCGAAACAAATCCCGCCTTTGAGCTCTGTTGTGGTGAACTCGGCTGTGTTTAAACCCGGTTTGGACTCACTCTTCTCTCTTAATCTGCTCTCTTCCTTCCCTGAAGACCTGGAGATCAGCGACTACTGCAGCGAGCTGCTTCACATCTTCGGACAGCGGTACGTGGCCTACGTGAACTGCCTGGTTCCCGCTGCACGACCTGTCAAAGTCTGCCAGAACTGTTTCTCCGGTTATGGCAGCCTCACGGAGATCTTCAGCAACATCTCATCAGACCAGGTACGAGCCAGACACGAAGTCATTCATGTGCTTCAGCTTGCAGGGAGAGGACAGGCCTTGTCTCATGATCACGAGTCTCGTGATGTGATGACACATTTGAGGAAGCTGAGCGACATGTTTGTTTGTTCGTTTTTAGTTGATCTGTCATACAAAGTGTGCCCCTGTGTGTCCTCAGGTGGGTCCAGGTAATGTGAGCTGCAGGGACAGCCTCCTGCGCAGTGATCGGCTCATGCTGGTTTATGTGCTGTACGAAAACCTGAAGGACCTCTGGGCGAAATCAGACTGTAACAGTAAGTCCTCTGCAGGGTTTTAAAGCCCCAAAAGGTCCCTGAACTAGATTTTATGTCTGGATTTTATCTGTGGGAAAGAGGCAGCATTCATCAGAGAGGGCAATGAAGAAAATACACATTTAGTATAGTGGGGATTTGCTAAATTAAGTGATCAATCCAGCAAATTCACTACTCAAGGGACGTCTAGAAACAGCTTCCAGCCGCCTACTGTTCAGATCTTGGTCTTGTGACATGCCAATGATGCGTCTTCGTTGTTGTTTGTTTGACTTGACTCGATCGCGGCTTTCTTACCATATAAAAGTGCTCCGTTTCATCTGCTCTGGGTCACTGGCTCAGATGCACTCCCTGTCTCTGTAAGTGCACCAGTGTGCCGGCATGCTTCAATAAACTCACACCACTACAGCAAACATCTGAACCGGACTCGAATGATTTCTTCGATAAGGGCAGTGGACACGCTGCAAGTTGCAGAGGTCAAACATGTGACTCTCATTTTATTGGACAGACTCTGAAACCATTATATATATATATATGAGTGGATCACACTGTTTTCTGCCAGTATGAGAATGTGATTATCACGGTTGTGTCGCTGATAATTTTCATTAGCAGTTAATTGAATATTTATTTAGTCTTTGCCTGTCAAATTACCGTAAAACCCAAAATAATGTTATCAAATAGCTTGTTATTCATGGCCAACACTCCAAAGATATTCAGTTTATAATCACATGAGACAAAAGAATGTCAACAAATCTTCACAACCGAGAAAACAAATAATTGCTTTAATTCAAATAGTGGATTTATCTCTGCATAAATAAACCTAACTGATGATTGTTTTTACTTCCTGTCGTGCAGACTGCATCACTAAAGGATTTCAGAATCTGACCAGTGACACGTTGTACTTCATGACCACCCTCAACCAAACTCTCACCTGCTTTGAGCAGTATCAACAGGTACGCCTTAAATTGGGTGACGACGTCGATGTCCGTCTGTCTGTTATAAGTTTGTGTTGAGAAGTTAACTACGACGTCTGTTGTCCCTTTTCTTTATTTCTCTCCGCAGAAGAACAAAACTGAGCTGTGCACAGACTGCAAGACCGATTACAAAAACCTGAACGTGCTGTACAGCGGCATGGAGAAGAATAAAACGATGTGCATTGACATAGAGGATGCGGTATGTACGCCAGGAGCAGAGATATGTACAGCTCCTCTCTTTTGAGAGAAGACAAGAGAAAGCTGCACCCCCTACAGGAATCTGTAGACAGTTGGTCACAAGATGATCAGGAAATGTTTGACCCTGAAATCAACTCAAGCTCCTTTCTAAAGCTTTCAACCACATTTTGTGGCATTCCTGAGAAGATGGATTTGCGATTTGTGTAGTGACATACTAATACTACTAACTAAAGTATCTAGTGTAAGAGTAGATAAATATAACTGAATAAACAAAATATTAGATATACAGAATATAGTATAAGGTCATACTGAGCTGCTCCATCCACTGAAGAAGGCAATAGGATGTGGTTGAAAGCTCTGGAAACAAACAAGTAATTTGGAACTTTTTGTCAAAATAATAATATTTCATGAACAGCTGAAGGAAAATGGAAATCTTGCAGCTCTTGTGGAGACGGGAAATGTGTCATAATGTACTTTTTGTTGTCATTTGTTGATATTTTATTATGAAATTAGTTGTCCCCCCCCCCCCCCACAGTTCACTTTGGTCTCAATGGTTCCTGATTTTTATGTACAAAGGCATTTAGTAAAATGGTGCGACAAAAACAGAAAACTGAGCTTGGATCTTTGATTCAGGGATGTGATCAGAAATGCAAGAAACTTCAGAAAAACTGAATTACTCATAAAATAAAAATGAAAATGAAATGAGTCGTGTAAACAAGAAAAGCATGATGTAGAGGGTTGAATTAATGGTACCGGTGTCGTGTAATTGTGGTCAGCTGAAGTTTATGTTGTGTTTGGCACTTTGCTTTCAGATGAATATGACCCGCAGACTGTGGAGTAAGAATTTCAATTGTTCCTTCCCCCGTGAGGAGACGGTGCCTGTCATCGCTGTGTCCAGCTTCATGCTCTTTCTGCCCATCATCTTCTACTTGAGCAGCTTCCTTCACTCCGAACAAAAGAAACGCAAGCTCATACACCGTGAGTAACCAGCTTAATTCGCCCATTGTCACACGGAGAGTATTTTTGATGGGGTTTTGAGAGGTTTGGGGTCTCTGTGGAAGGGGGGGGGGGGTGAGCTTGACTGACTGTGATATTGGGGTTTGGCTGCAATGGAGGAAGGGGGGGTGTTTTAGTTGTTCTAAAGCGTAGTGGGGTCTCCTCCTGCAAACCTCTGGATCATAGACAAGGTTGGAGGATTTTTTTTTTGTATGTGTGTGTGTCCGTGGATGATTGTTGCCTTGAGGGATCACAGGGCGTTTCCCAAAACTGAGAAGGACAGGAACTTTTTTATTTGGTTATTTTTTAGGTATTGGATGAAACTGGGGCAGCTGTTGATGGCCAAGGACACACTGAGCCTCGTGCAAGAAGTACTCGTACAGACAGATTTATTCTTAACTATCATGTATGAGTGATATTTCAGGCCTGTGGCATGAGTCGTGTACAGATTGAGTTGAGAATTATACTGCCTAGTCTGAATGAATTAGGAGTTTAAATGTGCCACAGAAGCAAGTGAATTAAAGATAAAAAACTACAATAAACTTGAAAAGAAATTAATATTATTGTATAATATCTTTGCTGCTGCAGCTTCTTAAAGTAATAGTTCAGCTATTTTGAAGTCGGGTGGCATGACATCCGTAGTCAGTGTATTACTGAGAGAGGAGTGCGATCAGCACACTGCCATTTTGAAGAAGCAGACCTGAGGACCAGCACAGAAGTGCAGCTACTCACTGCTGTGGACGGGGGCAGCAACAAACAAACAACAAAATGTATTTAAGCCATTTTAAAAAAGAGTGTGTTTTATCGTCTAACTTCATGTCAGACCATCTTTATCTCTGTCAGCTCTGCTCAAAAAACATATGCTTTTAATATTTTCTACTTGTTTGCAACTACTGACCATTTTCAACTGCAGGACTTGAAGCCCTGTGATGTGTCTTCTGTCACATTTTGTCCACAAATGGAGCAGAACACATTATTTAGCTTTATATGTCAAATTTAGGGCCGTTGTTTATCTAATAGTGAAGTTTCACAAATGCACACACTGTGATGAACTGGAGTTTGTGCAGTTAAAGTGTGTTGAGTTTGACTTCATAGGAGATTCAGGGTAAGAAACCGACAATGTGTTTGCACGATCTTCTCCTTTAATCTGTAGAATAACTCACAATAAGACAGCTATAGTAATAGTAGTAATGTAATGTAAATTCTGTGTCTTCGCAGCCAATCGCGCAAAATCATACAGCAGTCTGATGAACATCCAGGACAAAATGAGCTGAAGAGGAGACATGTGATGACTACCATGGAAGATTTGACTCCTCGCCATCTTGTGTCTGAGGTTAAACTGAGGACTCCACAGCAGCATTCCTTGTTTTTCTTTGTTTGTTTGTTTGTTTGTTTCCAGGAGGCTGTGACCTGAATCAGTATTCAGAGGACTTGAAGGATGTAGATAAAATAAACTGAAAGTGAAATACTCCTCTCATGATGTAGTAAATTTACATTGGAACGCATAAAACATGCAGATTTTTTAGCAAAACAAACATTAAAAAGGTAAATAACTTGTACACAGACTGTGTTTGAATGTGCCTCCTACTGCCACAGTGTAAGAGCTGCTTTGTTTTGGTGATTTGGTGACACCTATTATGTGAGATCTGTGCTGGAATCAAAGTCTGTATAACTTTATAAACTACTAATCAGATTGTTGTTCATGTGGCTGCGCTGTACGCTCGTAATCATCAGACACATCCTGGCCTCCTTCCTTTCAACTCGTTAACGATCTTCAGGTTGTTCACTGTCACTAGAAAGAGTGAGTGGTTTGAATGCTGTGTGTGTGTGTGTGTGCGCGTGTGTGTGTGTGCGTGTGTGTGCGTGTGTGTGTGTGTGTGTGTGTGTGTGTGTGTGTGCGTGCGTGTGTGTGCGCTCTATTTATGGGTTGAGAAATGGGTTTTCTGTCTCTAATGTATGTCCCAAAAAGAGCTGCAAAAAGAAAGCACTTGATGTCCATTAGTGGTGACATGTATCTGCTGTAAGAAGAGGGGTTGCACATCAGTGGGGTGGAGTTGGAGGAGGGGTGGAGTGAATAAAGACATAACACAGGTAATGTAAGAGCACTCCAAAGTAGCACACTGTGATGTTACCTGTTTTCCAGTCAGTGTTTTTTGTGGTTGCATAAAGCTTTTAATGCGCTTTGTTGTCGTTTTCCACTGATGTTTAACTTAATTTGTTAAGAGGTTCCTGACTGCTCGTTACTGTTGAGTCCGCTTTATGAGTGTTGAAATGATTAATTTGCCTATAGGAAATGCATTTTGCTGTGAGGTATTGAAAACATTAAATATGAATGCATAAACCCAAATAAATATTTGTACGTCAGAAACAACCTGCAGATCCATGTGCTGTAATTGTAACCTGTTTAGTCTGAGAGGAACGACCAGGAGGAAAGTAACTTGAGTATTTCCGTTTCACATTATTTTGTTCTTCTGCTTTACGACATCCATTTAACTGCTAATATTTCTGAATAACATAAAAATTATAATATAATTTTTAATATATAAAAAAATACTATTCTTTTTTAACAATTAGACTTTCCGACATGATGTGAAGTAGTTAAGAGTCACAAACTGACCAGCTACAGCTTCAAAATGTTGTTTACATGTTACTATATATGCAGTAATAAGTTTGTATTATATATAACACTAAATACTCATACAATAATGCCACTCTTAAAGGAGCCATAATGATTATTTTTCATTTTTAAAGTACATTTTACTAATAATACCTCTCTACTTTTACTTGTAGTATTTTATATTTTTGTACCGGTGCTTTTAGTATTGGTATTTGAATGTAACTAAGTACTTGTATTTCCATTTTATGCAGCTTTATACTTAAACTACTACACTGCATCTCAGAGGCAACTATAGATTCACTCCACTTCAGTTGTTTGATCGATTTAGTTACTAGTTACTTTTCAGATTACAATTTTTCATGCCTTTCCTGTCCAAATGTAGTGATTTTGAATTTGATTTTCTTCTGATAAACTGAAGGATTAAGTTATTTGGGAGCAGTAGAGGTTCAAATTAGCTCAACCTTAAACATCTACAGCAGCAACATACACATTAATGCATCAGTAATATTGATCAAAAATCATCATAAAATATTAAAACACTGACAGTTATTTTGTCTGCAGAATGAGTGGTTTTCATTCTTTAAGTACAATTTTACTAATAATACCTCTGCCTCTACTTTTATTTGAGTGTTTTATACTGTTGTATTGGTACTTAACAGTGGTGGAATGTAACTAAGTACATTTAGTCGAGTATTTATGCAGCTTTATACTTCTACTACTCCACTATATCTCTGAGACAAATACACTACATTTGTTTGTGTATTTAGTTACTTGTTACTTTTCAGTGAAATCTTCAGATCTCTAATAAATTTGATTTTCCTCTGATAAACTGAAGGATTAGGTTATTTCTGAGCACTAGTAGCTCAGCTGTAAACATCTACAGCAGTAAAATGCACAAATGCATCTGTAATATTAATTCAAAATCATCATATATAGGCCCATATAACAGTAAAACACTGACAGATATTTTGTCTGCAGTATGAGTACTTTTACTTTTGATACTTTGAGTATTTTTGACATACTTTTACTTCAGTGAAGAGTCTGTATTTGTACTTCTAAGTTTAAATACTCTGTGGTAACAACACAGTGACTGCAGGTACATGATATCTAATGAGTCCATGTTGTATTGTGTTTAAATCTGTTTCTCCGCACAGGAATGGCCCCTTGTTCTCGGGTTATGTGGCCTTGTGTTTCTTGCATAGAGGCTTTTCTCTCCCTCATTAGCAGCTAATCTAAATGTGGGATAAAGATACTTGGCCGAATAATCGCTGCAACACATCCGTTAAACCCCTTTGGCTTTTTGGTCTTGTGGAGCGCAGCCACTGCTGGCCATCAGCAGGTCGAAAAGAGCATTACGGATATGCCGAGTCATATGATCCGGTTGCGGCCAAGCAAGAGCCGCTAAAAACACGGGCTTTTGTCATCAGTGGCTCCCGCACGGTGAAGTGTGTTGAGCGGCTCGTGTGCGGCGCGGCCCCGGAGCTCAAGAATGACAGCTTTGATTCCTGTTAAGCCT
Organism: Argyrosomus regius; assembly: GCA_946959425.1. NCBI lineage: Eukaryota > Metazoa > Chordata > Actinopteri > Sciaenidae > Argyrosomus > Argyrosomus regius. Next base: position 9,943,006 of record OX336901.1, on the reverse strand, counting down.
CCGTTTGCCGGGCTGAAAGTCATGACAAAGTCCCGGAGAAATGGACCGGAGGCCGCCACGTGAATGAGAGAACCGGTGGAAAAGCTGCAGCCCCCTCCGTGATTCAGTATCCAGAGACGTTTTACTTCAATAAAAGCAGTAATACCACAGTTTGAAGTAAAAGTCCTGCAGGGCAGCACATGTACCTGTTATGGTTTGCATTATTACTGTCACTGTCTTATCATTGGATTAATATTATTATTATTATTATTAGATAGATGTAGGTGAAACTTTCACACTGCAAACCTGTTTCCACACTCATCTCCTCAAGTGTGTTTTGTGCACACACACTTATGATTTTGTGACATCATAACTGGGTTAAGAGCCAATCAGAGACCAGTATGCAACGCACAGAGGAATGTGATGTGGAAACAGGAGACATCTTGTGTCTACTAATTCAACTTTTAATAATAATATTTGCATATTCTTGAAGTGGGCCAATAGATTTTGCTTTTTTTTGTTGTGTTATTTTGTATTCTTCTGGCAGTGATGGCAGAGGTATTTTGATAATTTAATAAAAAAAATAAGAAGGGATACTTTAACACTTTAAAAATACTCCATTACAAGTAAAAGTCCTGTATTCAAAATGTTACTAAAGTAAAAGAATTGGCAACTAAATGTACTCAACATATTAGTTATAATTTATAATATGATGAAGTTTATATTTTATTCTGAAAAGTAACTATAGCATTTGAAAATAAGTAGTGGAGTAAAAAAAGTACAATATGTCCTGCTGAGCGTGTTGGAGTAGAAGTCTAAAGTAGTGCTTAATTTCCTGATTGTTGGTCGCTCATACTTCACCTTTACATACAGAGGTGGCTTTTATTATTATTTTATTTATTTTATTATTATTTTATTTATCTGCTTTAGTTTTTATTGTTGCTTTAATATAAAGAGAGAGAGAGGAGATGATGAATATTTAAGGAGCTGCTAAAAGAACATTTTTCATTTTAGTTGTCAAGTTTGAACAACAACGAAGCTACATTTATTGTTTTTATATGTTATGTTGTGTTATGTTATGTTATGTGTGAGGGTGTTTTATGATACAGTGTAATGATGGAAGCAGCTGATTTACCTTCTCATTGAAGATTGACTGCAGTGCAGCAACAAATACAACTCACCAGTAATCGTGGACTAATGTCATGCATAATTATTGTACACCTAATCCACTCACAGAGAGCTTTGATAAGAAAAAATGACTTTGAGTCCGACAGTTTATTTACGAAATTAATATTTTGTAAACTGACTCATATAGCTGGAATAAAATTTATAAATAAAATAATAATTTACATAAAAAATGGTCATAAATGTGTCTTTAATTGTGATTTTGTAGCATAGCAGTGCATTACATAGCTTCTTTTTATGCAACAGTTCTAAAGGCAATAATCCATTACATCCAGTACATCAGCAGTGCTCAGGGACTGTATTAACTGTCATTTTGTAGTGAATACACATTGGATTTCATCTGAAAGACTTAAGCAGTATTAATAAGTGTAACTCTTTATTAATTCATTGCTAAAAAGGAAAGAGTGTAACGAGTTACTCTTCAGACAGAGCAGATGTTGCGTCACTTTAAATCAAAATGAAATCCAGACCTTAAACATGTGCGGCCATTCGTTCCTTTCTCTCGAGCGCTCAGCTTTAATGTGTGAACTGTGTTAGTTGACTTCTTTAAAGCTGGAGGAGCGAGTAAAGCAGGAATGTTGGAGCATGATGGCTGAGGCTGAACTGAGGATTGTTGATTTGAAGTGGCTAAATGATGACACAAACCGTTCCCCAGACCTTGTGTGATGAGAAATGAAGACTGTAAGAGACTGGAAAGTGGCCTCCACTGCACAGACCTTGAGATCATTTTATTTTTCTATGCCAATTATCCAGACAATATATGAATAGATTTTTAAGATTTTTTCTGTAATAGCCTCTTTGTCTCTCTGCATATCTGCCTCTGTGTTTGTCAGTGCCCTGCACTCTCTCTTAGGGTAGAGACAGGGTAATGTTTGGAGGAAGACAACTGTGTGCCTGTTTGCAGTAAATGCGCCAACAGATGGCAAAAATATACTTCTCTTTACACAAGTTACCTTGACACAAGGCCAGTACATTTCATATTTGATAGAAGAGTAGGGAGATGCTCTTCAGGTTCTTTCTGAACCTGACCCTCGGTTTTCATTTATTAAATCAAATTTTTGTTAAATGACTGTTTTGTTCTTTGACAAGGTCACAGCGTTCTTGAGACTAAAGTCCTTTGAATTTTCTGCTGTCCTCTACAAACATCCTCCACTTTTACAGTCCATCCTATGTTACCAAGCAGCCAATGTCTCCTTCGTTATGGCAATATTAAGAAACTGTTAGTCAGGACTTAAGTTGTTATGCAACCCCCCCACCCACCCCAACCACCACCAACAACACTCTAAGCTGTCAGTTAGTTAACTGGCTGAAGGTCAGGCTTAGATTATGCCCCTCTCAACCCCTGGGCAATGAATATGATGCTTTGTTGAACAAGGAGTAAACATATGCCCCTGGGAGTAGGAATTAGCAGGCACACACACACACACACACACACACACACATGCACCCTCGCTCACAGTGCATATGCAGAGTGAATGGGGTTTATTATACACCTGCGAGTGGGGTCAAAGTCTGTCAATCCCTAGCTTATGGTATTATGATAGATTATAGAATCATTCTCTAATAGCAGTCATTCAGTTTGTAATCTCAGCAGCTTGATGCAAAAGCACTCAGCGTTCCAAGCTAAGGGTCTGTTGAAAATAAGGCCTTCTCCTCATTCATCCCTCACTTCCCCCCTTTCACAAAGGTCTTATGACAAGTCAGCTGTTGGTGACATCACAGATGCTGGATCATATGTCAGAAACCTTTGCTGGCTGACTTACATCCATTGTGGATCAGCAGCAACTGAGGCCACTTGAGGCCAAAAGAGCGGCGAGGTGCCCCGGAGGGGGCGAGAGGGCGAGCTGCCAACAGGCAGGAAACGTGAGGAGGAAGAGAGGGAGGAGGGCACTCCTCAGGGCAGGAACATCTGACCCATGTGTGGTCTTTGTTTGTTTGTTTGGGTGGACAGCCACAGAGTGCCCATCTTGCCATCAGCTTGAGAAGACGTTTATCATTTGTGTACAGTGTGTGTGTGTGTGTGTGTGTGTGTGTGTGTGTGTGTGTGTGTGTGTGTGTGCGTGTGTGTGCGTGTGCGTGCGTGCATGAATTAAAACGTCTGGATTTTATACATGTGAGTGACTCGATTTCTGTTGTTGATCAACATGTAGTCTGTCAAAACATTTCAAGGATGTTGGTTTGTGGAAGCTGAGTGTGATTTTTATCATAAGACAGTAGCGCCACCAAGAGTCAGCTTCTGAATATAACAACACCTAAAAACAAGGTGACTGTTTGGCCTGAAAAGAAAGAGGCAGACATGTTTACTGTTTAATGTAATTATCACTCAACATTGGGGCATTTTTATGTTACTGCATGCAAATTAATACAATTTATTAACAGATTACACACTATGTACATCTATTATGTATGTTTGGACCTTTGACTGCTGTTTCTGTTTATCAGTGTTTAGAATAAGCTCACATTTTTACAGACACTAAGTTTCCCTTGCAACATTACATTTTTTGCATTGCTTTGACGCACTTGTTTTGTTATCTCACATTGATTCAAAATACTCACTTATGGCCTCTAGAAGTAGTCTGTGTCGTCCTGTGGTGAATCCTCCTGGGTTGTTGATGCTAATCCTGCTATGGGAGACATTTCCCCAGTGTTGTTGACTTCAGGTTCGTCCTGAAGCTTTGAACTCCTTGTGGTGGCAGTTGTTGAGTCTTTTCTTCTTCACTTTGTGGTCTTCCTCTGCTGTTCTGATGTGGCATTTTGCATTCTTGGGGCTTAGTAGTGCCACAGAAACTCGGCCATACTATTCCAATTTAACCTTCTAGGTCTATCATTGATGTCCATTTTTCTATTTGACACCTAGCAGACCTCATTTGTTAAGATTATTTTTATGAACATAATTTTGTCCAACCATCTAACCAACTTTATTTAGAGTTCAGGTTGTCTTTGGACCTGTACCCTCTCTGTAAAAAGGCACAGGTAAATGTGTTAATGTGCCTTCTTTTTTACTTTTACCTCAATTAACCTCATAGAGTCTTGCCAATAAAATAAATGTAAAGAAGTGAATGCAAAGCTTTCCAAAGAAGACAATGTTGGTGATGCACAGTCCAAATTTCACCTCGATTTATAGAACTTATAGAATCAGGATACTGCCACTAGATGGCAGCTCCAAGCCATGTAAGATCCCAGACTATCGCTGTTTTACTCTCTCTGCATCATGACTACTGCAACATTTTTCTTGCTGTGCGACAAATGAGTTTTCACAGTGGCCTAAATTTGCAAAGTGTTAATGCTCCCTGTTCCCTGTTTTGCTGCTGGACAGACGCCATCAGTGATGAGCAGTTTATGATAGGATGTTTGTAGACATACACTGCCTATGTATTTATATTTATATATACATATATATATATAGGGGTCAGAGCCAGAGCGTATTGACATAAAGAACATAACATCTAAATAATTATCGGTCGTTTTGTCGTTTATTTCCGCTGCTTGCTGCCATGACATTGAAGTTTCCAGTTTACGAGAGGCACTTGAAAGCAGCACTCATCAGTGGCTCTGTCGCCATAGTAACGGTTAACCAAACCAAACAGACCTTGTCGACACAGACCTGCTGCTGTTTGCTGATTTATCTCCATCACGACATAATTTAACAGTTTGTGACTGTAACTTTCACACAGTAATCCACAGATATGGAGGAACATGATGAGGATCCAGGAGAGGCGTCTGAAACCTCTGTGCTGTCCGAAAATCAGGAGGCTGAGAGCGGGTAACTCAACTTAACTTTAAATGAAGTCAGAATGTAGCTGGTAAAATAGGTAACCTAGTTCCTGTGTTGTTGTGTTAGTGTACAGACTAGAAGAGCTGTTTTTATAATCATATTTATAATAATAATAATAATAAATGAAAAGTTTTTCCTTTGAATTCAACTGCTGATCAATAATTTAATAAGACTTAAAGGTCCAGTGTGTAAGATTAAAGAGTATTTACTGGCAGGAATGGAATACTATATTCATTAGTATGTTTTTATTAGTGTATAATCACCTGAATATATGAATCGTTGTGTTTTCGTTGTCTTAAAATGAGCCCTTTATATCTACAGTGAGAGCGGGTCCTCTTCCATGGAGTCGGCCATTTTGAACCGCCATTTTTGTACAGTAGCCCAGAACAGACAAATCAAACACTGATCTAGATATGGACTTTTTGGTAGAATTGACACTTAAAAATACTCCATTACAAGTAAAAGTCCTGCATTCAAAATGTACTCCGTCCAGTCTGGCTGAGGTGAAGCTAATTTTACTACTTATCATACTTTTTTGTTAGTTTAATCTATAATGAATCATATTTTATTACCTGATTATACACTTTATATGTACTATTTCATTCTGGAAAGTAGCTGTAGTGTTTGAAATAGTGGAGCAAAAAAGTACAATATTTCCTGCTGATATGTGTTGGAGTAGAAGCATTTTTTAAAGATACAATACGATACGATACGATACGATACGATAAGATAGACTTTAATGAAACTCACTTGTCACAGCAGCTCATATACACAAGGTTGAAAAGAAATGACTCATAAATAATAAATATATAAAAAAGTCATGATGTCATGCTGGTGTTAAAGAGTCTGACAGCTGTTGGAATGAAGGACCTGTGGTAGCGCTCCTTCTTACATGGTGGGAGTAGCAGTCTGTTGCTTAAGGAGCTGTTTAAGGCCTCCACAGTCTCATGCAGGAGGTGAGAGGAGTTCACCTTTGCTAACATCCTCCTCTCCTCCACTTCCTCTATGGAGTCTTTAGGTCAGTCCAGGACAGAGCTGGACCTCTTGACATGACACAGTGTCATTTTTATTGTGCTTATTTTAGTTTTTGTCTGAATACAACTAAACATACTGTATATTACACCTTTAGGGTCTCCACACAGGAGGTTAAGAAAGACCCCAAAAAGGAGGCCAATGAGGAGATCAAGGAGGAGGAGGAAAAGGAAAGTGAAAAGGTTTGTTTAGTTTACAAACTCCTCTATGTCCATTTCTAATCTCTAAGGATGAGCAATCATTTTATCTGTAATTAGTCATCTTAAGTATTCATTCATTCATAATCCTTTATTTGACATTAAAAGAAGGACGATATCATCCCTACCTCACACTGCAGCTTGTAACCTTTCATGTGGGAGATTATTAAAAATCTCTCTATAGTTTATTGTAGTTTTATAGTTTTGATCCAGTCTTGTAAAATAATGAAACTTTAGAGCGACTATAAGGAGTTTTTCAAGGAGTTTATAATGTGATACAGGGAGATGTAAGTCCTTAGAGGGAAGACCAGAGAGGAAAACAGCAGGGCTCATGAATATACATTTTAAACAATCACATGCAGGTTATTAGTATGATAATAATTTTACACCTCCAAGTTTACCATAAGTCATTTTTTAACCCTTTAAAACTGTGTAGTTATTTATGCGACACTCGATCCTGTTGCTTTAATAACATCATGAAATAAACATAAACTTTTGTTTGAGTGTAATTTCCTGACTTGTACTCTAACTTAATTAGTAGTGGCACAAAATGAATAAAAACTGTCCTTTTTTTATGTTAGCTGATCGTTCCTCAGAGGCTAATCAACCTTCAGAGAGATTTGACAGCGTTAGTGACAAACATCCAAACTGCAGCTGATGCCAAAGAGTCGATGCGAAGGACAGAGTTGGAGGAAATTCGCAGACTTAGGTAATTGTCTACTTCATGGGGGATTTTTACTTGCTACATCCCGCACACTGTCCTTCCCCTTTTGTCCTTCTTTCTTCCTGTCTGCCATCATGTTTTTTTCTTCCTGGTCCAGATTGGAGCGGCTGGAGAATGACGCAAAATCCAGCAAGGAAAAATTTAAGGAGATCAGCAAAGGCTGGTCGATAGCTAATCAGAAGCTGATCGCTCAGGAACTGCAGGAGGCCCTGAACAACCAGCAGAAGTTATGTGCTGCTCTCGTAGAAGACAAGAAAAAACTCATAAATGACTTGCAACAGGTATCTATAATGTAGTCACCAACTAAAGCCAGACATATAAGTGCCACTGCTGTTGTCTCCCAAAGACCTCATCCATTCATTTGATCACTTGTCTGAACAGGAGCTGAAGGTTGCAGATGATCGTTATGTGAAGGACTTGAGGAAGCTGGCAGAGGAGCTGGACCTGATGATAGAGAGGATGGAGGGTCAGATCAATACCCTGACAATGGCCTACAGGGAGGAGCTGGTCCAGATGAAGGTAGGTAGTGATGCCCCTGACTTTTCCTCTCACACCATCATCAGGTCAAAATTCCAACTTGTCTAACACTTATCCCACCTCGAGATTAAAATTTGTGGCTTTGGATGTATTATTGTAGTATTGGATGGATTACCATGAGATCTGGTGTATCAGGATGAATTGTAACAAATTTGGAGATCTTTTTAATCGATTTTAATTTTTCCAAATACCACTTATGACCAAACACCTTCATCCTCATCATCCTCATCCTAATTAACAAACGTTAGCATGCTAACACGCTGATCTAAGATGGTGTAGACCTGCTAATCATCAGCAGCCTTAACATTGTCATTGTGCCATTATTGTCATTCTTACTAATGGTTGCACTTGTGTTGTTGGTAGAGAGTTTATCAGCAGGAGACTGAACTGATGTTCACAAAAGACATGACCAAATGGGAACAATCCAGGAAGGAACTTTTGGACAAAGCGGTCAGGACACGCAACCACACCTCTAGTCTTCTTTTATCTTGAGTAATGTCTTTTACCTTACATCTATCAACTCTGTATGTAATGATATCAAATCTATTTCTAGCTGAAGAATCAGATGGAGTGGAAGAAGAAGGTGGAGGAGTATGAAGAGAAAATTCACGACCTCATGTTGGAGACTGCCAACAAGTGCAGCAGCATCGACATGGAACTGAATGCAAAGTTTCAGGTTTGCACAAAGATCGAGATGCACCCCACTAGCTTTTGTGCTATGAAGTCTGTTCAATAAAACCGGTGGTGTTAAATGAAATTGGAATGACAGAGAACAGCCCCAGAAACCAGTAATATAGCAGATAGTGGTGGTGATTGTTTTGCGTTACGAGACGTGTTCTTGCCTCTGCAGGATGCGGAGAGAAAAGGTCAACACACAAAGGCCACCAACTTGATCACCCAGCTAAAAAGAAGTAAGACTGACCATGAGGCAAAAGTGCACGAAATGAAAATCACCCTGATGCGTAGCAGATACACCAGGTAATACAGGTTGTCTCGTGATCTCTCTCTCTCACACACACACACACACACAGTTATATTTAATTAATTCTCTGTTTCTCTGGATGGCTTTGTGTTTCAGTTTGATGAAACGTGAAAAAAAACAAATGGAGATGCTTGCCAGTCAGGATGAACAGTTGAAAAAGAGGTGTCAGGATTTGACTGAGGAGTACAAGCACAACATCCAGCAGTTTGATCGCTTAAAAAAGAAAACTAAGTAAGTCACAATCAGTTTAAAGTAACACTGACATACTGTATGATGGCTTATGTCTCATACCTGAATCTCCTTCTTTTTTCCACTTCATGCAGGCATATTGTTGCTGCTGAAGCCAGAAAATTTGAGGAGATGTGGCTAATGACTGAAGCAGAGTTGAAGCAACTAGTGGAGAGGGCTTTGGTCATTGACTCGCTGATCTGCAAGGAGCACTTAGGTTTAGCCTGGGAGCGACCTCATATGGTGTTCATGGAGCTCTCGGGTCCCATCCAGCCTCAGAAACACCAGGCCGTCTCCCAGTCGTTTCAAACCGGGCAGGCTTTACAGAGCAGTCAGAGGATGGTGGACGCTTCAGTTGGGCCTGACACCAAGAGCACGTACGTGGAAACGTACAAGGACGGGACGGAGGTGCAGAGTGAGAGTGGTGCAGAGGTGGAGGAGGGGAAGTTGTCGATGGAGACACTGAAGAAAGTGAAAGAGCTGCTGTGTGATGAGTCGGTGAGAAACATGTCGAAGATTAACGGTTATTGCAGTAGGAGTTTATTAAGTAGAGGTCAGTCACAAATATATTTAAATCTTAACAACATGGCAAAAATAACGTGAGAGGGTGTGTGTCTGTCGGCAGATTTTGTTACCTTTGGACACAGCCATGTTTTCACTCTTAATGCTAAGCTAAGCTAACCGACTGCTGGCTCCAGCTACATATTTATCTACATATTTAGCGTACAGACATGAAAGTGGTATCAATCTTCTCGTCTAACTCTCAGGGAAAAAAGCTAATTAGTATATTTCCTAAAATGTGAAACTGCAAACTCTTTGTGTTTACTTGTTGAGCTAGCAAAAATAGCATGAAAACATTGTTTCAATGTTCATATATGCACCTCACAGCAAAAAAATCATGGATTTATATTGTATGTGTTTGTGTTTCTGCACTGAATCTTGTTGTTTCGGGGTTAAGTGCAGTTTTCGACATGGTAAATAAATGCTAAAATGGTGGGAAGTTATTGAGTATTAGTCAACAGAGCACAAAAGAATATGAAACTATGTGACAAACATCTTTAACCAAAGGTTTCCCTTCTTCGTGGCGCAGGGCTTCCTGATGGAGGATAAACTCTGGAAGCTGCTGGCTCCCCTGGAGAAGGAAGAACAGATCATTGTGAAGCTATGCTCTCTCCTTTGTGTGAGTTCATGTAGTGTTATGCATCAGTGTATTGTTGGACTGTATGGAGCAAATCCTGAACAACCAGACATGTCTTTTTTTTTCTTCCAGTCTCTTGGCTTTGAAAGGGATGATATGCCCAAATTGGCTCATTTCTTAATAAAGTACAAACATCAGCAGGCTGAGGTGAGGAGAAGCGCAGTGGATGATTGTAATCAGATTATTACTATTTTGGCGTCTTTTATCAGTTCTCTGTCTGTCTGCAGGACGTCTCTGTTGAGTCGGGTGACTTCAGTGACAAGGCAGAGGAAGAGGAGACAAACGATACACCTCATCAGACCCCTGAGCTCATTGATCCTAACCATGTTTTGCCTGCTCTAAAAAGCTTCATCGAGCAGCTCACAAGGTCCAGGTAAGAACACATTTAATGAAATAACCAACCCTGATTCAAACCACTTAAAAGCAGTGGAATCGTTTTGAAATTATGTGATGTAATAGTTAAAGTAATCTCTCTCTGATGTTAATGTGTTGCTGCTTCTTTCTCAGGAAGAGCTCAGCTCTCCAACACGCCAGTTTTCGGCATGTAGAAGTCCGAGATTCTTCAAAGGATGGAGAATACTGGGAGAGCATGAGCAACGTAATCTCTGAGGACAAAATTAAACTGTGGGACAATGCAGAGAACTCCATAACTGATTACCTGTGAGTAACAACCACACACACAATGCAAACATCCCTCTGTACTCAAATGAGTTTTTAAAATTTTTCTTCTTCTTTGTTTACAGTGAAGTCCTGACAGAGATCGCCGAGCTCGTCCCGGAGACTCAGAGTCTGGAGCAGCAGAACGCAGAGCTGAGGATGCTGCTGCAGCAGTCGCTCACCTCGAGTGTAAGAGTGTGTTTGTGATTTAGTTTTCTTGCATGTGTCGCTCCAGATATTCACACTCAGGAAGCACTTTCCTGACAATAGTATAGAAAAAATCAACTCAGTAAAGGTTCTGTAAAGTAATGTGCACATTATTGTAGTGTATTATAGTTTAAATTGGTTAAATCTTGAAACTTAATTTCAAGTAAAAATGCCAAATTTTCTGATTCCAGCTTCTTAAATATGAAGATTTTCTGCTTTTCTTTGACACTCTTTCAGTCATTTTCACTATTTTCTGAAATTTTATATACCAAATAATTAATCAATTAATGGAAAAACATAGAAATAAATGTGCTTCTTCTCTAACATCATCCATCTTTGTTTCTCTGACAGGTCGACACAGAGCTGCAGGTGCCCTAATCCATATAAACTCAGCAGAGCTGGGACAATACGTGCATGTGGACTTTGTTTGTATTCACTGTAAAATAAAACCTCTATGAAGTCATGCTGTGGTTGTGTTTTTATTTTTACATCCTCAGAAGAAAAAAGAATAGTCAGAACAATTAACTGTAACAACAGTAAGACATACAACTGTCCTGTGGGATACACAATAGCACAGACACACACACACACAGTGTTTTCATCCAGCAGGGTTGAGGAGCTTGTGGCTGATCTCTGAGGGCAGAGAGAAGAAGAGCAGAGCCAGGAAGAGCAGCACCAGCACAGCAGCCAGCAGCACCGCACAATGCAGCTTGTAGTGCCTCCAGGCCAGGATACACACCGTCCTCACCGGGCTCAGCAGCCAAGACATGCTGGCACTGGGACGACTGCACACAGAGATTCAGAGGTAAAACAGCAGTCACCTGTTGTTGTTTTCGTTTGTTTTTTTACATGCAAACAGTACTGAAGAAGAACTTCAAGAAAACAACTTGTGTTGCTCCAACTTACGCACAAACTGGGAGGAGTAGTGGGTTAAACATGCAACTGATCTTTTGGCTCTTCTCTGCTATGTTCAGATACTAGTTGCTCACTTTGTCTATAATTTGGTGCTGTGGATGTACCCTATAGTGTGAGTTTTGTAGAGTTTGTCAACTAGCCTGCACAGAAGATGATGCTATGAGAATGAACAGAGCTGAACAACCCAAACAATGAGCTGAAAACGGCTTTAAAACTACAGTAGAACTGAAAGGAACAGAAGATTTGTGGATTTATCACTACAAATGATTCACTGTTAATATAAAAGTATTGATCATAGCCACTTTAACAATCTCAAACATGTTGTCCATTGAATTCAGTTTATTTCAAATTGCCAAAACAGACAGAAAATGAATACTGCACACGTTTCAACTGATATATAAACACAAGTTCATCGTAAAAACAGGCAAGTTTAGTGCAAACAGTAACTCTGTAAATTGGTGAAACACGTAATCACAAACAAAGACTGCAACACAGATGAGGTAAAGCGCAGGCAAAGTTAACGGAGTAACGGACACTGCAAACGACGTCATCTGACACGGAGCTTGGAGACTCAGACTCCTCTTTTATCACTCAAGTGCACTTTAATCATATTCCCACATTATCTGTGTAACGTCCGAGATAACAGGGTTGGTGATTTGGTTTGTGTCAAGCTGGAAAGACAGTCATGCCAACATACATGACCTCTGTGGTCGGTTATCACAATGATGCATGCATATTGACACATAAGTCTACATTTTGGTACAAAGTAGCTCAAACCTTGAAGAATTTGTTGTTTTTCAATCAGACTTAGTCAAAAGATATTCACAAATAATCTGTTTGATTCTCCTGTGGGGCGTTTACACACACGGGGAATATTGAAGCATATCAATAAAAATTATTTGCAAATCCCGTTTGACTCAAATCTGGCTCAATCGCTTTGATCCAAGAGATTAAACATTTAGTGTCGCAGTTTAACGAAACCCTGTAGGAAGCTTTTTTTTTTTTTTTTTTAAATATTTAATTCATTTTGAAGTCATCTTGTTCTGTGTCTCGTGAATTTCATTATGAAAATAGACATCTTTATTTTTGTTTCTTCATTATTATTCTTGAAGTGTGCAAAGACCGCAAGAGCTTTAATAGTTACAAAAAAAAAAGAGGTAACACTTTGCTTTAACCTCCCTGTAAACATTTATAAGCAGTATATAAACATCTTAATGCAGTTATAAGCAGATATAAATGTTTATTAATACGTTTGCCAACAACTATAACTCCTCCTGTGGACACTCAGACGCTGGTGGAGGTTTAAACAGATCATGAATAAAGTAAAACACAGGTGTAACAATATAAAATATTATAATTGTTGACAAATTCTGCACATAAATATCTGCACAAAACGACATTAGAATAAACAATTCATTAATATTTATATAGTGCTTATGAAGGCTAATTAAGGTAAGAAAAGTGTTACCAAAAACATTGTTCATTTCTTCCGTATTTACGTAAATCAACAGCAGACGTTGTAGCAGTAATGGGAGATCTCATGGCATCGCTTGAACTGAACGTCTATGCAATCATCTGACCACGAACAAAACTTTCACATACTTTAATAAGCTGTATCAACAGATAAATAAATGTTCTTTGTCACGTGATGTCGCCTTGAAAAGAAAAGAAGAGTTACTGTGTGACAAATGATTGCGTTTTAGTCACTTCAGGGATGGAGTCCAGATACTGAGCGTTAGATTTGTTAGGCTTGCTGCAGATTTGATAGAAGAGTAAACAGTTTTTCTCATGACTTTTTTGGGTGGGGGGTGTCTGCCTCTCTCCTCAGAGCTGAGGTGGAAGGTGGCGAGCTGTTTTAGGACAATCAGATCCTCCCTCCGCCTCCCTTCCTATAGGTGAGACTGAGGGAGACTCCTTGTGTCCTCCATTCACCCATCCATCCATCCATCTATCTAACCGGCTGGCCACCCCCCCTCCCTTTCCTTTCCAGCAGCCTCTCAGGCTCCCAGCAGCTTCTTGACAAGGTAGCCCGGCATGCTGTAGAGGAAGAGGCCCAGCATGATGAGCAGCAGCAGGGCCAGCACGATCTTGATGATCAGCCACTTGTAGCGGTTGCACACCAGGTAGCGGATGGCTTTCAGCGGGCTCAGGAACCACAGGAAGGTGGTGTCTGGGCGACTAGAGAGAGGGGAGGATGGAGGTTTCAGAAGGAGGATGGTGAAGTGAATGTGGTGAAGAAGGCGTGCAGGCGGATGGAGGAGCGGGTTAATGAGGGGTGAGTGATGGTGGGTGGAGAAAAGGGGGAGAGAGACGAAACATGGGAGGAGTAAAAGAGAGAGAGAGAAAGCTGGCATTAGTGGTTAGTGCGCTGCATTTATGAGATTTATTGTTGCTCATAACCCACATTTCTATAAATATAATACTTCAAAAGATCAGACAGCAGACTGAGAGCTTCACAATAAAAACATATGAGCAATGAACATGTTGATAACAATGAACAATGAATGGATGATTGACCAACAGATCCAAACGCTGATGTTTGTCCAGAGCCGTTTGTCTCTGATGACGTCCACTCACACCTCTGAAGAGACCGATCTTTACGACTGTCATTAAGTGTATTTTAGTTTATCATCAGCACACACACGTGTTCCTTAAGGCATGTTAACTCTAACACAGAACAGAAGAGGTAAGGCTGGGAAGGCATGAATTTCCGAACTCCCTTACTGCATTAACAGACTCATTGCAGGACTCCACCTCTTTATAAATGTGGGTCTTTGCAGCCTTATCACACATGTAATTTGTTCCATCTCATACAGTTCCCATATTTTTTTTGAAGCCAGATGTTATATGTTGGTGTTTTAGGTTTCAGCCATCTCATTGTGATATATTTAAAAACAGCTCCCAAGAGTATTTGTGACAAACAGATTTTTGGCTCTCCCCTCACAGCTTTCAGGAACTGAACCAAGGAGGACCACCTCCGAGTCTTTGGAACACTTCTCTCAGGGCGTCAAATGCATCCTTCCAGAAATTACTCAACTTCAGAAAATACGTTTTTAAAGGAGACTTGTTTATTAATTTTTTTATTGTGACGACGTTTGACCCATGCAATAATCCCTTCACAAGATAGAAAATACAAAAATGAGCAAATGTTCCTTCTTTTGTTTTTAATCATATTCAGGATATGATATGGACATTGAAAACAGTTTAATTTTATTTTTAACATAATTTCGAGACCATATTTTATAATCCATATAATTTTCACCTAAAGTTGAGCAGCTCTGCATTTAGAAAATCTAGAATCTATAGAAAGTTATAGTGTTTTGTCTGATATCTGGATGAAGATCTGTTGTGATTTAACCACAGCACTAACAAACACTGACAGCAGCCCTGTACAGATGTGTTTCCTGCAAAAAAAAGTATTTTTTTGTGACTTATTTTGGTATTTTTTATTTGTTTGTTTGTTTGTTTGTAGTGTCACTGAAAATGCCGGCAGCTCTGCTCGTGTCACTCACTGACGCTTACCGTCACTGTAGAGTGAAGAAGCTCTTCTCCAGGTGGTGCCTTATGCCACGTTCATGTCACATCAGCTTTATTGTAATTATGAGACTTTTAATGATACGAAAGATCCAGAAAATCATACAAACATGGCAGCTAAAGTCCATCATTGAATGTAATTATTCAATATTTAATGAATATTGTGTTCTCGGCGTCTGGTAGCTGCCTCAGCCTTAAAAATGTCCCTGCGTGTTTCCATACGAAACAGTTGGTCACTTTTAAGATGTGTAATGGCACTTTGGTGGCAGAAGACACTGACACTGATCTCTAGCTAAGGCAACAGAGGAGAGACAGAAGAGGAGAAGGAGACAGAGTACAAAGACACTGAGTTTGGCGGGACAGGACAGGAGAATCCAGGATGCAAAGGGGTTAAATAGAGAAGCAGAGACAGCGAGGAGGGGGGCGGAGGCTACCAGCACGTCAGGCCCCCAGTATCTTCTTGACCAGGTAGCCAGGGATTGAGTAGAGGAAGAGGCCCAGCATGAGCAGCAGCAGTATCAGCCCCAGGACCTTGAGGATCAGCCAGCGGTAGTTGTGCCAGATGAAGTAACGAATGGACTTCAGAGGGCTCAGAAACCACATAAGACTGGTGTCCGGGCGACTTTGTGGAAGGAGGTAGAGAGGGAAGAAAGGAAGGAATGCATATGGAGGCAAAAACAGGGAGAAAGGGTAAGGAGAAAAAGGGAGGTCACACACACAAAGGAGGGAAGGGACCAGGGGAAGGGCGGAGACAGAGGGAGACAGTTGAAGAGATGGTAGGAGGAGAAACGAGTGCGAAAGTGTAACAGTGGCTTTTTGACAGCACAAGAAGCAGAGGTAAGATCAAATCATGTTTATTATTAAATATTAAATCTTTGCTGGTGATCTGTAACATTTGAGCCGCTGCTTTTTGCACTGTGAGAATGATTTTTTTCTTGAAGAGGAACATTAAGGGAATCATGTCTGCACCTTTTACCATCGTAAAACTTTACTTGTGAAACAAATGTGTGTGTTTGTGAGAGTTTGATTCTATAAATATTGTGAATAAATAATATCATCTTACTTTGGTTTCTCCAGTGGATCAGGCTCATTTCGTCCAAGTCCCACAGGACTTTTCTCCGCCTCTTCTGCTGTCACCAGATGAAGCTCGGCTTCTACTTTACCCTGAAAAGACAACAAACGTTTAACAACATCAAAGTTAATATTAATGAATCAGCCAGACGTCTTGAGCCTCTGTATCTATGTAAACTACACAAAAAAATAAAGAAATTTGTGTTTGGGGCTGTTGTGGCTGTGCATGGTTCTTCCTGTTTGTTAAATGAATAAATTGTTTAATAAAATTGCCACTATTTCTTGTTTCTTCCAATCCACCAAACAAGAGTCAACAGCAAAGAAAAGCTGTTTGGCATTGGCAGAGAAGACTTGGCAAATATGTTACGGGCGTAACCCACATACTCATCTCTGCTGCCTTACAAATGTGGCACCATTTAAAAGGGAAATAATCAGGCTTTCCAATGCTGTAAGATTTATTGTCAAGAAGCGTTGTTACAACAAAGAAATGACCTACCAAACACAAATTTCCAAACTGCAGCGGTGACCTTCCTCTTTTGCTGTTAAGCTCAGCGCTTCATGACTGACTTACCGTGAGCTCCATCTCATCGTTCTCATCACGGGCTACAAACGGCCACCAGCCCTTGACCCTCTTTTGTTTGAAGATGGAGATGGTGGGCAGCTCCTGCTCATTTCGGATCATGTCAAGGGAACACTGCTTGGCCGTCTTTGCTCCACGAGGAAACCGGTTCAGGTCCAACTCAATCGCACCTGTGAGTAGTGATAGAACAGACATTAAGGAAGGTCATACTTTGCCTTTTTTTGTGGTAAATAAGATGTAGAGACAACAAAAGAGACAGAAGGTCCAAAAACATAATCAAAGCAAACCAACAGTTGTTGCCATCAGTCCTCACCCAGGAAGTCATCAGCAGAGAAGTGGTCAGCGTCCCAGACCTGCAGCGTGAGGCGAGGAGGGATCTTATATTCAGTCTCATCCCAGGAGAACATGGACTCTTTCTTTGAGATGACGATCTTCTCCTCGGCCATGAGGTAATCGAAGGGGAAGACAAAGCGCCAGTTAAAGTTGCCCTCACCGGTCAGAGAGTGATAGTGCACATCCGTGTCCTGCTTGTCCTCCTGCTGCCCTTTCAGCCATCTGTGTGGAAACGGATCATCGAGATCAGAATTAGGATGAATTTAGGATTACAGTGTGGTGAGGTGCGTGGATTTAGTGATTTGATTTTGTCAGTCATGCACTTCTAAGGTGTAACATGTAGGAAAATTGGAATTCCCTGTCAGTTATTGGATATTAATTTGGTTGATTTAAACATAAGAGCATAGGACATGTTAAATGTACCAGGCTGCTAACAAGAGAGATGATGCTAATAGGTCAAAAATCAAAACATATAATGTGTCTCTCCAAAACCAAATCAGATTAATATACATGTGTGTCAGAAGATGTCAAAAATGTTGTTGTTAATACATAAAAATCTGATTTGATGTTGGAGCTTCACACTATTTTCCAAAGCCATGCATACACAGAGCCTGCAGTAATGCCATTAGTGAAAATTATCAGAGAATTTCCTTAAAAAAAACCTTTTAATCATTAATGTCTGAGCGCAGATAGCAGGCGATCAAAGCCTTTGAGGCTAGTCTGTGCCGGCTGGAGCTCTTTCAGTAACAGCCGAGTGAGTCTGGCTTCATTAATGAGGAGGACCAGAAGGGAAGCTGCACTCTCAGTTCTCAAAACGCAACATTAAAAACATGAAGCTGACAGCGAGGGACTGCCAGCCTAAAACGTCTTAGTAAATACTGAAAAACTGTGAGGGAATGTGCTTTGATTTGGTAACTGAGGTGCACTGGTCTAAATAAGGCTGGGATTAAGGTGAGGAAATAAAACATGCCTGATCTCATGTGACCCAACAACTGAATCAAAATCACTGTGTCAGAACATCGGATCCATCTGAAACAACCCCATCCTCCTCTCTTTACTGTCAGCAGGTGGTCGGGTCAGCACTGAATAAAGGTCTTCTAAAATACTTTATTTAATAATCCTCAAAGTATTTAGGGTTGTTTGATGATGGCACCGCATTCGTTACAGTACAGTCCTGAGGTGACACATCCACGGGTGACACCGAGTCAGCTGAGGGAAAAGCGAGTTTGGTTAAGAGATGCAGGAGTGAGGAGGCTCCACAAAACATGAATCACTGCGAACGGGAATAAAATACCAAAAGGACCTTTTTCATCGTAGACATTTTACATGTAGTGACAAGAAAAGCACAGGTACAATTAAAAACATGAACAGTGGCTGCGTTACATTTACGTGTCACGAGGAGCTGGTATTACTGTGCAGACACTTAATGGAACGAGACATTATTTATGTTATTAGTTACATCTGTGCTTTTTCTACCACAGACGTAGTCACTTGATACCTCCGTCCTGTGGACATTTGTCTTCCACTCAACTCAATTTAACTGAAGTCCTTACGATGAATTCAGGCAACCTTCGGACCAACAACAAACAGCATCACTCTCAAACACACATGTTTACTTCTCCTTAATTTTGGAGGGTTGAGTGTGAGACAATGTCATTTGACATGAGGCAAATTTAAGTGTACCTTATAATAAGTCAAAATGTCTGCCATGAAGAAGGTCCCAGTATTGTGCAGGGACCAGGCAGCAACATGACAATGTTAAAAACATCGGAGCTCTGTTGTATTGCCATGCATATTCTTTGCTCATATACATGCAAGGGGCTCCAAAAATCTTGAAATGTAGTCAAGTAATTTTCAGTGTAATCTGCAAAACAGGACCAAACCACAAACCTTAAAACAAAATATTTAGAGCATAAAATCTGCTTTTGTTCGCTCTTGACATTGGAAAAAACAGTTTGACCAAAAAAGAAAAAGACACATGAAAGGTAGTAGCCCGGCAAAATATAATTTAAATAAAATAACATAAAATAAAATGGTGGTTTGACAAAATAAAATAAAATATTAAAATACTGACAATAAAATAAACTAGATATGGACATGGTGGTGAGATTGTAGTCAGCTCACAAAGAGACAAAAGTACTTTGTCAAATTACTGATCTTCATTTCATTTCAGTTTAGTTCACATTAAAGCAGCATAAAAATTCAAAACAAAAGCACAATACTTCAATAAAATAAAAATACAACACAAAAATAATAATAACCTGTTTCCAAAGTCATGAACGAACTTTCAACTGTTCCCTGAAATAGTTTAGAGTTTCAGAGTTTTACCTGTGTGAATGCCAGTGGATTGTTTTGGCATATAAACGATTATAATTGTAGTCATCAAATTGTTTATGTGGTTTGATCCTGACATTTTTCATTTGGCCGTAGTTTTTCAGCGTGCTAAAATGGAGAGTTTACGTGCTGGATGGAGACACAGGAAGTGCGAGAGGGGAGAAAGAAATGTGATCAGGGCTTCAGGGAGGAGGAGGGTAGGTATTTGTACGAGCCATGCGATGGAATCGTGTGTTTACCCCCTGACATAGATGTCAGACATCTTCTCTCCTGTCATGAAAGCATCGTCCTCTAGAATTACGTCATCAGTGTTCCAAATAACAACACGAAGCTCAAAGCTAGACACCAGCAGAGCATTGACCAGAGGAGAGAGAGAGGACGACAGACAGACAGGAGACACACCACAAACACAAAGACAGACACGACACGAATACGCACACAGAAAAAAATGGAAACAAAACAAAACAAAATGGTTAACTGCAAAAAAAAAAAAAAGTCCACACACAGCTCACACCCACGGGACGAGGCTTGGTCACCGCGTCCCTCTGTACCTACCCCCTGACAAATATGTCACTGGACTTTTCCCCAGTGAAGTAATCATCGTCCTCCAGTATTACTTCGTCTGTATTCCAAATAATCACCCTGAGCTCATATCTGGTAAGGGGAGGAGGAAGGAACACATACACACACATATCGTTGGCCTTATATTTGACAGTAGATAGAGAGCTAACTAGTCAAACACACTCACCATTATATAACCCTGGGATAAAACTACATATTCTGTTGAAGAAAACTTTAGAAAGAAAGATTTAGACACTTTCAATGCAATTAACACAGATTTTTCCCAGAAAATTTGGATTTTGGATTTTGATTTACAGTTTTCTATAATCAGAAAACATCATATTTGTAGTGATATTTGTCTCTTTGCTCCAGCCAGCGCCTACCTCTTTGGTTTCCGTGGTGATATATCAATCGCAGGTCCAGGAGCAGGCATGTCCATAGGGAACATGTCCACCCACATCTCAATACGGCCCTTTGAACACACACAAGCACACACACAGAAAGAGACACAGTTTAACGATAATTTTAAACAGTCTCATGACTGCAGACACAGCTTGGCTCTTTCCTACCTGTTCGATGCCGGGTTTGTCGGGGTTCAGCAGGGGTCTGGTCTCCACGTGTTCAGGTATGAGCTTGCAGCCAACCCTCGGGATCTCCTCCCAGTGGTTCAGCACTGTCAGAGCCAAATGCTCCTCAGTCTGCTTCTTCAGACCTGAGACATCGATACAAGAAGATAACGAGTGTAAGGGAGGGCAAAATCAAATTTATTTTGAGAGATTTATAACATAATGAAAACAAATACAATCATTTCAGAAGACCAGCTGCAGTTCAAAAGTCTTCGCAAAGTGCAGTTATACTCTTTTCTACTCCACCTTGATTACAACATTCAGTTTGGTCTCATGGGAAATCTGCTCGATCATAAATAAAATGCAGCCACACCATTTTCATCCTCGATCTCTGTGGGTCCCAGGAAGATTCGATTCGCCACCTTGACTTTGCCTCCCGGCCCATAATGAGGTCCATCGATTTTGCCGTCCTTGCAGAGCTTCGCCAGGATCTGACTGGGCTTCAGAGGGTCCCGCCAAACATTGTATCCATGTCTGACATCAACAGATAACAAACAGGTAAGTCTTTGAGTATGTGCATCATTCAGAGAGTAAATGTTATCACTTTAAGGACAATATTTGGTCTTTTGACTGTAACATTTCTATTATTAATACTCTCTTGTCCTGGTCAAATGGCAAAATGCACTAAATTTCAAACAATACTTGAGACAATGTTGGGTTTTAAACCAATAACTAAGATATGTAAAGGATAAAAAGTTGCTCACACAGAGTAGGAGGATGAAATGCCGCAGGTCGCTCTGTATTTGCTGTAGAAACGATTCTCCAAGTCGATCTTTGTTTCTCCGATCAGGTCATCAGTGCCGACCAAGTCCCAGTCGTACACAGACACCGTTAGCATGGACTCCATGGGAAACGTGGCCTCGATGTCAAAAGATCTGAGCACAGACGAGTGGAGGTTAAACAGAATAATTGTTGCATTAATTTTGATTATTGATTAGTGATTGATTATTTTTCAGTAGCTTTCTCTGAACGTACTTGCCAAATACAGGATTGAGCTGTTTGGAGATGTAGTTCTCTTTGTCCTTGACCTCTGACCTGCCGAGCTTGATGACTACGTACGGGTCAGCCTTCCCATTGATATCAGCAGGATGAAGATCTGTAGCCTGAAGTAGAGGAAAACAGAAGAGAGCAAAATCAGAGAGGTTTATTCGTTTCTGTTTATTCTAACTGCAGTATGTAATATATTTAATATTTAATTGGTCACTCACCCGGACCACATAGACTCGGACGAGGACGTTGATTGGATCATTATGTGGAATGCTCTGGAACATTCCCATGTTCGGATCGAATCCTGCCTCCCTCGTGATCTCCTCAGACAGAGGTAGCTTGTACATACATAAGGATCCCTGGGTCACAGAAAAACAACAACAGGTTAATAAATAAGTGTATTTTTACTGTACAACTATCAGCTAGCGTGGGTTGGGATGCACTTGTGTTTTCCCACCTTGAATCTGCCGACAATCCTGTCGTCATCCAGCGCATGTTCGTCGTCATCCCCGGCCTTTCCTCTGTACAAGTTGAAAGTGTGAAGCCAGTCTTCAAAGTTGCCGTACTCACTCTCCAGCTCCTTGTTGTACACCTGCACACATCAACAAACACGTCAAGTGTCACATTACTGCGTGCTGGTTCATTTTCGTCTGAGTGTGAACGACATACTCACCAACAGCTCGTCCACTTTTGCTTTGACCGGCCGTTTCTCTGAGCCGTCTGCGGCCTGACCCTTCTTCTTTTCTTTGGAGCTCTTCTTCTCTTTGCTCTTTTCCTTTGTCCTGGAGCCTTTCATAAGAAGGTCATCTGGTTTGATATCTGATTGGAGGGGTGAGTGGAAGTGGACGTGGACAAAGTAGGGTTGGATTCATGAAGAGGGGTGACAGGGTTGCACACAGCACTACTACACATCATTCAACATGAAAGCTGACAGGTCTGTTTTATCAGGGGAGTAAGATTCCCTGAAATCATGTTGTAAACTAGAAAGGCACTCGAAGAACCTGAGAAGACCAACCAAAAGCACCACAAAATGTTGAATTAAGAGTAACTCAAGTAACTTAAGTTACTCTTTAAGAAGGAAAATGTTGAAGCTAATTTATGGAAGCATGTTATTTAAAAGTGTTATGTAGCATGTTGTCAATATAACATTAATTTTGAGATTCTCAGCAGTCAACATGCTGCCAAAGTTTATCTTGACAACAGAGACCACTGAGGTTCATGGGAAATGTAGTTTAAACACATGATGCTGAATTTATTCTTATGCTACAGGTAGCACCTTTAAAGAAGTTTTAACCTGCGTGGATTGCAGTGAACAGAAAATAATTTAAAGTTTTATGTGTGCATGTTAGTGCAGATGTAGGTGAATTCAGTGAGTCAGCCAACTTTCATGTGTACAGCAGAGCTGGGAGGTCATGCCGATGTAGGAACTGGTCATGAATGTGATGTTTTGACTCATGGATACATGATGATGATGATGATGATGCAAGCATGAGGAGGAAGGAGACAAAGATGTGCTGTGCTACAACTCACACGACACAAGTTACAGTCTGAAATCACTGATTCACTCCTTCATTTACAACAAACACTCAGTGGAGCGGTAAATAGTGATTTCAGACATTTATGAATCATTTTAAATCATTTTGAATTTTCATTGCCTGCTGTCTGTAAAATGTGACACATTGCATTGTGGGACTGTTTACAGGAGGGATGCCATGCACAAAATCTATAAGACGGACTGATTCTCAGCAGGTTTTTAGTATTTGTGTATACTCAAAGCAGACAGCATGCGTACGACTGATTTTTGAGCCTGCTGTTGATGGACACAATTCTCCCACAATGCAATGCACAAAGAAAATGGAGGAACGGCAGGGTGGTGGTGAAACAGCTCCAAACAAACTGGAAAAGTATTCAATCTTTAGAACTTTGCATATTTTCCTATAAGTATATGAAAAGGCGTATGTTGATATTTATGCATACTAACTTATCTAACATATCCCTTTAAAATAAATCACAGCAGCAGACGTTGAGGTTACACTGGCTGGCACTCAGGCTGATTTGGTGGAGTTTATAATACCTGCTGATTCTGCAGCTATCTCCAGGTCCTCTCTCTCCTCCGCCTCAGCCTGAGCTGCCTCCTGTGCTCTGAGAGTCTGAAAAACCAGGCAGGAAAAATGTTATAGGACATACAGGAAGTGTGAGGGCAACAAAAACATACATAGATGTAAACAGACTGGACAAACCTCCTTCAGTGTCTCTATTGAAGCAAAATATTTGGACCACCAGTCCAGCACTCTCTCATCTGTCTCATCCTCTTCCTCCACGCCTCCCTTCTTTTTCTTCTTCTTCTTCTTTTTCTCTTTGTCACTCTCCTCCTCAGTCTGTTAAAAGACACTTTAGTGATTCTCAGTAGCTCCGTTTTTAGTCACAACGAAGCACCAGTTAACTTTAGCACATTTGCACAATTACAGGAACAATTACTTACCATGTCAACTTTTACAACAGCGTCAGACGTCTATGATAGGGGGCGCCACATAAAACAACACAAGGATTAATACACACAATGGATGATGCAGGTAGAAGCGGCACATGTACAGAAACAGGTAAAAAGGACTGGACATAAAGCAGTGCTACTATTCCCACTGTTTACATATAAACAGACATTATACAGTAGAAATTAGCTCGACACTGCATGAAGGCAAAGAAAAGCTTACAGCGTCCAACTTGACGACTGTGTCCATCTTTCTGACCGAAGGCTCCATGTCCATGTTGACGATGATGTCACCTGCGGGGCGAGAGAGGGTGCGGGAGGAAAGGCTGGGTGAGGAGCGAGGCTGCGAGCCGCCATTGGTAAGGACCATGTAGCCATTCATTAGCTTAGCTGGAGCGAGGCCAAGGTGGGCAGAGACAGCAGGTGGCAGGAGAGGACAGGACAGTCAAGGACATGCGAGAGAGGAAAAAAAGACAACAGATGGAGAGAAGATACAGATGGGAAAAGAGGTCAGGGCAAAAAGCAAGCAGAGGAATCAGCAAAGTTAATAAAGAATGAATATTCATTCTTTAGCCACCAGAGAGATGGATCAGAAGTATTTCAAATATAATTCTTAAAAATTGTTTTAAGCTTCCTTGATGTACAGAAACCTCCCAAGAGCCCCGACCAAGTGGCATTTTGGAAAAGGTCAAAACAAAGTCTAAAAATAATTTGCAAACATTGTTTCACCCATGTTTGTGTGTTGAGGACCTTCCAGGTTTATTTTAAGAAATAAAGGAAACAGAATCGACAAAGAAGTGAATGAAAACATGGCCTGGACATGAGATTCTAGAAATTATAAAAGAGATTATAAAATATTATAAAATCTACTATTATAAATGAACTATTGTAATAAATGAAATACCAATCAAATAATAACAAATAAATAATAAATAAACATTAATAACATTGTGACTATAGCTATTACACCACCTTCTAATGGTCAAGTATTGTACAACTCTTTGACTCTTTACTCTTTATAAAAGTAGAGCTGCTTTTTCTAAATTTCTGAAAATGCCAACATTTTAAAGTTGACAGTTCTGGCAGTAGAAACACAGGCGTCGCAAAATGAACACAAAAAATGTCACAGTTAATAGTTCTCTCATTAACTACTGAGTGTGTGTTTGTTTCCAGAGGGGAAAATATTGTGAAAAAGAAAAATAATCTTGTGTCTTGACCATTTTGAATTCTGAATTTTATCTCCCACTAATGGACTGACAGAACTCATCATCAGGCTCGATAGAGACACGCACTGTTTACTGGCTCCTTGCTGATAATAATATAAATGCAGTCTTTCACCTGCAGTGGCCCAGTTATTGGAGTTCTTGTCCGGGGTGGTGTAGATGAAACGTCTCAGGCTGGTGACAGCATGAGACCCAACCAGGATGTAACGGCCGAACGCTCGGCAGTCCACCACGCGGATGTTGAGAGGAGGGTGGAGAAGCTCATTCTCTGGAAGGTCCTGAGGACAAATTAAGACATGGAGCTGGTGAAGTGACATAAGGGGAGAAGTTCACGGTTTGCCTACATATTATTCTTGTTACAAAGCGTGAACTGTAATATCTATGATCCACTTTTTAAAGGTCTAGCTGCACTTACCACCTCAAACCATTTAACCAGGGTGCTGAAGTTGGGGTTTTTCTTGTAGTTCTGGATGAGGACTGACTGCACACCTCTACCTGCACACTCTATGTCTACACGGGGCCGATCCACCTGAGCCAGGTTAATCCTCTTTAAGTCCCTCAAGCCCCAGAACAAAACCTGCACCAGAGGAAAAAAAACAGTATTAGGGGATCTCAAGAGTTAAAAAAAAAAAGAGCTGATGGTTAAAACCTCACCTCAATGCGGTAACGACTCAGAACAGGTCGGATGCCCAACGGCACAGGCAGAATTGGACCACGCTCAGAGTCTGTTGGGCCTTCAAGGGGAGGGAGATCAGCCCTCCCTCCTTGACCGATCTAATTAAGGAAGAAAGAGGAAAAAAAACCTGAGACTAACAGGATGCAATGCTTCAGTGATTTCTGCATTGCAATACAGTATGAGCACCGCACCAGATTAATTTCCTACAGTTTTAATATTTCTATTAGCTCTTTCTTTGTTTAGTATGAAGAGAAGTCAGAGGTTAATGTAATGTTGGAAGAGATAAAACACACAGTCAAAGAATAAGACAAAATGGGATGAAGAGAGAAAGAGTGAAAGAAAAGAGCACCTTTATTTGAGGAACAGCAAAGTTATGGACGGCGATCAGAGCTCGCCTAATCGCCTCCTCATCGAAAGGTATCTGTAGGCAGCAGGAGGAGGCACAGGGAGGAGAAACAGGCAGAAAAATTGATATTTCACCAGAGAAAGGAGAAAAGATGAATATGTATGCGGATGGAAGGGGAGGGTGGTGACATGGTGCAGAGGAAACAAGAAAGAATATAAGTAGGAAAGGACAGGAAAGGCAGATTATTAAAAAACACGTAAAATGAGTCTGTGATGATGCAGGAAACAGGAAAGCTGACTGTGCAAACAGGAAACAACAAGAGATTAGATTTACATGGAGAGACATTTACAGAAAGTTTGTCAGAGAGAAAGAAAAACCCTGTTTTGATGTTTTGTGCATGCTTCACATCATTAAAATTACCACAGGAGAACTTGAACGATTCTTCTGGTTCTTTGTATGATAACAACCTTTACTATAACCGTGCAGCAGCGACATGCAATCTGTCAAGAAGGAGACCCTGTGGATGTGCACGTGTGTCTGCAGGGCTGGATGCACATGTTAAAGTTCATTTGTATGTTCTTGCATATGTTACCTGCAGCAGCTCAAAGGCAGCCAGCAGTTCTCCGGCTGTGCAGTTCCCCCTGTAAATCTGGTAGTACTCAAGCTGTGGTGGGAACCTCGGGGGGCCGTAGTGCTCGTCGCACATCTTGATGGTGGGCTTTGCAAACGTCCGACCTATGAACTCTGCCTTGCCCTGAACACAACATTGTGACAGCAGGCAGTCGAGACAGTCAGGGGACAAGGGACAGGAGTTAGACACGGGTGTGGGTGGTGCAGTTTCCATGGTGGCCACTTGGTGTCAGTATTGAAGACGAAGGTGACAAAAAGGTGGAATTTTAGCAAAGAAAACGACCCTAGCTAATGATTACAGTGTATTAGAACAAAAACAGGTGAACTCATATTTAGATATCTACATAAGCACTTTGTTTCATGAGTAATAGGAGGCAGATTTTCTGTACTGAACCATCGCTACTCCACACTACCATTACTGCTCCTGCAGTGCAAACTGAGAGAGGAAAAATGATGGAGGTGCATGCAAGTTTTTGTGAAACTTTACCAGAGCTCATCAGCAGCTAGATGAACCAAAGATTTCATGCCACATCAACTAACGGCCGTCGGTAGCTATTAAAACCTCTAATTTAACATAGTCTCTAAAGTATTAATGCTTTCACACTCTATTTAGCCAACGCAGCACAAGCAAGGCCAGAGTTAATGTGAAGGACGGGATGGAGTGAGACAGGGGTCGACAGAACATGAGGGGAGGAGAAGCAAAGCACTTTCATTAGCGCAAACTAAATCCTGTTTAAAAGAGCATTGATGAATCTATCAGTCGGTCTCTCTATGACACATCATTCATTCACACAGAGTAAAGTCCTACCACAGTGTCCTGGTCATAGATCTCAACGACAATGATTGGTGGGTCGTCTCTCAGCTCACTGGCCTCCCCAAACAGCTCCACGTCATCAAACACCAGCAGTTGGTCCCATGTCGGGCAAAGAGTCTCGCTCAGGACCTGCAGCACACACACATCAACTCAGTTTACACATGATACAAACACATACACACACAGACACAGAGACAGACACA
The DNA here is from genome assembly GCA_946959425.1 of Argyrosomus regius. Lineage (NCBI taxonomy): Eukaryota > Metazoa > Chordata > Actinopteri > Sciaenidae > Argyrosomus > Argyrosomus regius. The sequence continues at coordinate 9,914,984 of OX336901.1, read as the reverse complement.
ATTTATTCATGTGTGCACATTTATGGTCCTACCTCAGTGACCTGGCTGTGTGTGGAGAAGAAGACCCGGGCAAAGGGATCTGAAAGGCCACTGCTGTCAGCAGCAAACAGACTGCGAGCCTGGTACATGTGTGCTCTGAGCTGAAACACCTGCTTCACTGTTGGACACACACACACACACACGCACACACACACACACACACACACACACACACACACACACACACACACACACACACACACACACACACACACACACACACACACACACACACACACACACACACACACATTAACTAACAATCAGTCCCCTTTGTTAGTAATCTTATAGTGAAGTTAGAAAAGTGAGCCACAAAGTAGCAGCGATCAATACAAGTAAAATGTCTTTTTGACTTCTGAGCAAGTTTGTTTTCGTGTTTTGCCTCAAACTGATTTTAGAGTTCAGACTTAATGATAAATCAGAGAAAACAAATGCAAAGTTTGACGTTAAACAGAGAAATAGATAATGTAAAAACATTTCGATGAAAGAAAACTGCTTCAAAGACATAATGAATATATCCTCGAGCTGTAACGTAGATACTACAACGCAGGAATCTTAAGTAACTCCTCTGCAAGTCTACCTTTAATAAATGTTCCAGACAGATCTGACATTTATACATGTGCTAAAACGTGTGTGTGTGTAATTACTGTTGTAGACGAGGCTGACGGGGGGGACAGCATGAAGACCGGGCCCCATTTTAGCAGCTTTGATCTCTTCGAAACCATTCGGCAGACCGTTGAGAAAATCCTTCCTTTGCTTGTTGAGGCCGAGCCACAGATACAGCTCCAGCTTAGCCTGAACCGTCCAGCCGGCAGGACCGAACCCTTTCTTACCGGGCAGCTGTGAACACAGATTACAACAGCAGAGTTCAATTCAACAAAGAAGAAGAAACAAATGGGAAAGTATGTATGACAGCGAGTCGATCATTAGGCATTATGCAGACAATGTTACAACATGGCCCAATCCATAAATATTAAAGACCAACCTCATTGATTTTCCCTCGTGGCAGCTGTCAGAGATTTACAGGCCTATTCGCCACATTAGTTGTCAATACTGCATCTTGTATGTTGACTAATGTACCACTACTGATTTTAATTGGTGATGAGAATAAGGTCCTGGATTTAAGATTTAATGAGACAAGTGAACAGGAAGATGACGATTGTACCTTGAGGAAGACAGCCTTGACTTTACCGCAGTCTTTCCCCATTTCCTCATCTACTATGGAGTACAGAATGTCTTTGGAAGGGACCCGGGCATAGGCGATGCGCTTGTTGTTGCTCATCATCCAGATGAAAACGTCTGGGATGCTGTGCTGAGGCTGAAGATGGATACATACAGGATTGACTCCACTTCATCCAGGCTCTTTCCCCAAGTACTACTACATACTGTGAAATGTTTATATACTGTATATTCGTTCTGTCGGTACCTCGTCAGCGAGGAAACGGAGCTTCTGCAGGAAGTTCTGCACCAGCTTGAGTTTGTCTCTGACTGTGTTTTTCTTCACCTGAGTCCGGATCTGCTTGGCCTGTTGACCCATGCTGTCCTGCAGATGATGAACAGAGGGGAAATACAACTTACACACTTACTTACTGCAAGTACATTCCCACGTCATAGCTGGGAGTCTAATCGAATTCAATTTGACCAACTGTATGAGCGGATTATCTTCAAACTATAAAAGATCTTTTAGTTCCAAGAGACTCTGATTGCTATTTGCTAGTTTCTAATTGCTTTTTTGGCCCCCACACGTTCATAAGTTTTCATCATTTTTTTCACCCAATGACAAGTTTATGTTCTCCTGCAATACTTTCGTTTTACATTACAGTTTTCACATTCCCTCACACACATTGATGTAGTGCAGCTGCAGGCAAGTATGCAGTATAGTCCTTTTTTCCCTCGGTGTGCGTTAAGTACACATTCTCAAGTACCGTTGAGCCATATACCTGCTCAAAACTGGATCTCATTCATATTATATCCTACTACAACAACTGTGCTTAAAATGGTTTCTTTGCATTTCCTCTTGAAATCACGTCTACTGGCAATCAAATACAAACATGAATCAGAGGGGATATGAAACATTTCTGAGGATGAGATATTGCAATTGTGCTGCGAGGAGTGAAAATGCTCTTCAGAAACTAATTTCCTCAGATAACCTTTACATGGATTCTATACTATTTACTCACTGAGGAGCTGAACAGCAGCCAAATTCATGCCATTCATTACAGTTTTATCTTCCCCTCTATCACTCCTGTGGCTTCCTCCCTTCTCTGTTTGAGATACATAAATCATACCATCTCTCTCATGCAGGATTTGAGCCTCTCTCGATCCAGTTTGGTTCGGCCCGCCTGGTTCACATCCTTGTTGGCCAGAGTCACAAATCGACTGGAAATAGCCAGAAAATACAGAAGATGAAACATGTTATACATATTAATGAATTCTCTATTCAATTATTTAAGATTATTCTCCTGTGATTTCATACACACTAGCAATGAGTAACTTTATTAGTTTCTCAAAACAAACAAAAGAAGATAAAGAGAAAAAAAAAAAATTAAAAATGGTTTTTTCCCGGCATAATGACCAGATAGCTGCTGTCTTCAGTAGCGTTGATGAAGATGGCAGCTTGTAGTCTTTAATGTGCATGTTTTAAACAGCATTACAGTTTTACAGCTTCAAGAGAAACTCTCAGTATCTTTACTGGCCACTGAGTCACAGTGCCAGTTTTTATACGAGACCATGACAGATGATTATTATTATGTAGCTTGCCTGCAGCCGACGCTGAGTTCCTCTAGCACTCCCCTGAGTCTGCGCTCGGGAAAAGCCTTCTCTGTCTTGATGATCTCCTGAACATCATTCAAACCCTCTTCCTGTCAACACACAAAAAATACTGAAGCTTAGTAAAAAAAAAATAGTTGTTAGTACTTAAATGTTTACGTCAAAACATCTTTTACAAATGCCACATGCCCCATATCTACATACACATACTACTGTCTATGTATCTTTGATAAGAACAATGTAATTTATATTTCTATATTTCTTTTTTTATATCTTTTTAGCCATGCGTGGTTCTGAGGTGGCAGTATCAGTCGGTCTGAAAATAAGTATTGAAAAGATTTCAATGAAATTTGATACAGACATTCATGGTCTCCTGGGGATGAACCCTACTGACTGGTGATCCTTGACTTGTCCTCTAGTGCCACCATGAGGTTGGCATTTGTGGTTCTGAGTGAAATATCTCAAGAACAATTGGTTGGATTGTCATGAAATTTAGTACAGACACTGGTGTTCCCCAGAAAATGTTGTGTAAGAACTTTGGTGATCCTCTGACTTTTCACTTAGCACCATCATCAGGTCAAACTTTCCCCAATTTTAAGGGTTTATCATCAAGTACCTGCAAAACTGGCATTCATCATCCTCAGCTCTGCTTAGTGCCAATTACCACACATCAGCATGCTAACATGCTAAACAAACAGTAAAAACTATACATCCTAAACATCACCTTGTTAGCATGGTCATTGTGAGCATGTTAACATGCTGACAACAGCATTTAGTTAAAAGCACTGCTGTGGTTTGGGTTTTGAGTACAGCCTCACAGAGCTGCTAACATGGCTGCAGCCTGTTGTCTTGCACATTAGGGAGAAAGGTTCATACTGACCAGCTTGTCAGCGATCTTGTCCATCATGTTTGAGTTGTAAAGTCGTCTTCTCTGGTCCTGCCACCAGCTTTTGATGTAGACGCATGGCTTCTTTTCAAAGTAGGGAAGATGGAAGTAATTCCTGTGAGTAAAAAACAAAATGACTCGGTGCACACTCGAACTCGAGGATTGTGCAACTACTCTTAATATATCCAATCATTGCCAGTAGTCTGCTAAAATCAGGTACACAAACATGTCAAACATTGTGCTTGTGTTTGCTTTTATTAAACTGAAACCTAATCAGCAATGTATCAAATATTGTTTTCTAAGAACTCATAACCTCCCCGCTGTGACCTCGGACCCCTGACCTGTCGGTGATGACCGGCTTCATCAGAGGAGTGGTAGAAATGGAGACCAGGTCCCCGTCCTCGTCTGCCTCATCCTCGCTGGAGTTCTGGATGAGCTCGCTCTCCTCTTCTTCATTCTCCCCGTCTTTCTTCTTCTTCCTTGCCGATGAAGGCTTGCTTACGCCATCGATCTGGTTGCCATAGTTACCTGTTAGTGGGCAGAGCATTCCACATTGTTATGGAGTGTACGTGGTTACGGTAGCTATTGATTTTTTTTGTACGCCGCCACTTCTCTTTGTTACACTGTAAACTTGTGGAGTGCAGGTCGATGTTAACAAGATGAGGAAAAGGTTTACTGACCTATCGTGATCTCAAAACTTATCGTTTTGTCACCAATCTTCCTGTCGATCATCGTAGCCTCCAGGAAGGAACCAAACAGGAAGAACTCGTCTATTTTCCCAGTGGCACTCTGATGGAGTGAGCAGCAGAAAGGCGATAAAGAAAAAGTAAAACATTTTATGGTACTGAATTTTATTCATTTTATCGTTAAGTCTGTGGAGAAATAACTGCAGGTGCTTTTTTCGTTAATTCACTTCACACATAAAACCTACCTGCCTCCTCTCTGAAGTGTCGAGTCACACAATTTATACAAGTTCCCTTTTATTACATTCATAAGTGCATTTCCAATATATTGCCTTGCCATATTGTGCTTTTTAGTCATTCATATTGTTGTTCAAATATTAAATATTAATCCTCACTCCTTACTTTATCGCAGCACTTCATCACAATGCTCCCCACATTGCCAATGCAGACTGCCCTATAGTGGCCTAAATCCAGTACTAGTGCTGCTGGACTCGTGCCAGATTCAATTTAAATGACTTTTTTTTTTCAGAATAAATATATACAAACAATAAAAAAGACTAAACAAAACAAAAAGGGTTGCCAGAGTGCAAAAAATTGTCCATACACAACCAAATACGTGTATCTGTAATTGTCACAGTCTGAGGATGTACAATGAGTACGAAGGTAATTTGAACATACTGAACATTAAGTCACACTCAAGACGTTGCATACACTTGCTCTGTGTTATGATATGATCAATAAAGGAACCCCAAATCTTAAAAAAGTGTCAGTCAGATGAGGAGGGGAGGTAGATTTTGTGGCAAGCCAAGAAACCATGTCATGAACAGGGAAGAGGGAAGGAAAGGGAATATCCTATTAAGTCTGGTCTGAAAAATTAATGTGATGGATGCACTGATGAAACCACTTTTGATCGTGACACTGATTCTTGGCTCGAACCGGCTTTCGTCTCTCCAAGAACCAAGTTCGACTACCATACATGGACCGGAGCCAGCTTAAAATCTTCTGTACAAGACAATATTTACTTATATTTAAGTTCATTATCAGCATCCTTCTATTCTCTATAAGACATTTTACTTTGTCTTAATGAATAAAACCAATCTCAAGTTCAATATTTAGTGAGTAGTGAGTGTAATGAGGCCATGCACAGCATTTCTTTGATTAGTATTATTATCTCTATCTCTATTATCTCTGCCTCTCCTTTAAAGCAAAGTACTTGACAACTGGTGGAGACTCATGCTGGCATGAATGACTGAGGATCCCAGGAGACACATTTACACCCTTAGAGCCAAGAGGCTGAATAGCTGGCAAACTTGTCCCGAAGCAAAGCATCTAATGTTTCTGATTTCCCTGATGAGCACTTCATACACACCTGCCAATACAATGGTGGATTGTAGCATCACACTGTTAATTGTGGGGTCAGGGGTCAGGAGAGGTCAAACAGCATGTTGTTCTCATGGATCACAGGTCAGGATAACGGCTTTTCTTTGACTGTTTTGTCAGATACATTTGTTTTCTGAAGTTGCAGAGGGAATGTACGCACAAAATAACATCAACATTAATATCAAAAACTACGTAGCTGCATCTGCAGTCAGGACTTCTCACCTCTGAGATGTTGGAGACACCCTCCACCTGCACCTCAGTGGAGCTTAGGATCTCAGGTGAAGTGGTGTCCAGGATCTCCACAGCGATGGAGAGCAGGAGACGGGCTCTGAAGGACACACCTTCCCCAAGACCCTCGTTCAGGTCCTGGTGCTCGTCCATCAGAGTGTACTGACGGGTTGAACCGTACATGTTGGCCCAAGCTGGACCCAGGGTGGGCAGGAACCCTGGAGGAGGTGAAGGGGAGAGAAATGTCTGTAGGAGGTGATGTGGTAATCGACAAGAATCCTGTTTCTTTTTCAATATTTGACTATTTTTTCTGTTAAAAGTCTTTCAAAGTATCTACATCGAGTGCACCAAACTAGATCTTCCACCCCTGATCAATAAAAACAGGAACAAACGAAACAGCAGAACAATCTTTAACAATCAGCAGAACAATCTTTAACTAAAAGAAAATAAATAAAAATCCTTATAGAAAGAAGTTTCACAGTCTTTATTGAAGTTTATTCTCCATATCTTTATCCAAACCATGAACAAATGGTCACCAAATCTTGTTAAACATTTTAATATAATGATTGAGATGATGAGTTTTTAAGGTTGTATCTGTCACTGTCTGAACAGTCATGATGGGAATCACTGGTGATGCTCAATTTTTCCTCTATTTATAAAGAGAAACTCCATCAACTGCTAGAAATGTAACTATCACTCAGGAAATTCACAGAATTCTTGGATGGATTGCACTTTGGTTTAATATATGTTAATGTATGTATTGATTGCAAGTTCATTTGAATTAACTAAATTCATGCAGCCATCAACAACAGGTCGGCCGGGGAGTCATGTGTTTCGATTCATCTCCTGCAGCACAGCTAATTACTACTTACAGTAAAATATTAACTAGTTGAGATGAGCTAATTAATGTATCTGACAGCTAATCAATGCTAATAAACTGTGTGCTCTAACATACCTTTGTCACCTTCATTTGATATCTTGCGCAGGTCAATAAAGTGAGTTCCTATGGCAACATCATTGACCTTATCCGAGTCCCGTATCTGGACCTTCATGCGTTTGCAGAGTGGAGGGAACAGCTCAGTGAAGACGATCTGCTCGTTCCAAATCGGTTCATAACTGCTTTTCTGGACTGAAGTTTTCCCCTGAAGACACATGAAGGAGTCACACTGAAGTCACAGCTGTCATTTTGTGCAAATATGCATTTCAAAAGGTAATATGTGGCTTCAGCAATCAGTTTAAATCAAGTGGGTATATTTGAAAGTTGCAGTTTATTTGAGCAAAATGTCTTTATGTTAATATAGACATATATGTCTGCATAGCACCAAATTCTGGACTCTGTACATAGTGCACATTCTCTATGGGCTGCTTCCATCCATTCACAGCAGTGACTTAGCAAGAAAACCTTGCCTGTTCAGAAACCAAGAGTACATTTTATACTATACAGTAACTTTGGAAACACTAATTTAATTGGTCTAAACTTCATATTAACTTCAACTGACCGTGGTGTTCTAGGCGAAAAGTAATAATGTCTTGGGGAAAAACCACAACTGCTAGAATCTAGCAAAGAATAAAAGATTGCAGGATGTGGAGGGAGTTACTTTCTGTCCAACAAACTCAACTTTTTGTATTTTTGGAGAGATTTAAATTTTTGTCAGGTTTGTGTAATTTGGCATATTTACACTGAAGTCATTTTGGGAAGGGGTGGCCGGTATGGACAGGAGGAGCATTACAACACCAGCAACTAATAACCCTTTCAATGTAAACATGGGCATGTTAGTATTATATTAAGAAAGTTTTCTGGCAGATCTAGCCTCCTTCTTCTTCCTCTCTCTTCTTTTATTTTCTGTTGGTATAATGGGATATTTATGTATGAGACTGATCATGTGTTAATGTTTGTATGCTGTACATGATGACTATGAAAATAGTTTGCCTGCTGATTTATAATCTAAAAACAAGTATTCGATTAAACATAGTTATTCTAAAACATTTGGCCCCTTATGTCCATAAAATATTCAAACAGAAATAAACTCTTAATAGTTTCCAGCCAAACTAAACTTCACATGCTGTTCTTTTATAATAATATAAATCTAGTTATTAGTTCAGCCTTGAAGATCCACGCTACAGATATCTGCACTTGAATCCATTATGAAAGCCACAAAGTATTCCAGGGCAGCAGTAATAATCCCTTGGGGAGTGATAACAAGCGAGCCAAGAATAAGAGACTGCAGGATGTGGAGGGAGTTACTTTCTGCCCAGCAAACTGCACTTGAACGTAGGGGTCCACCAGGTCTCTGTTCTCTCCGATGAAGGCCTTCTTCACATTTGCCATTATGCTGGTGTTCATTTTAGGAAGTCCCTCGGCGCGATAGATCTTCACATAAAACCTTGCCCACTGCCTCTCTGCTGGGATGCCCTCTGGGAGCAGGAGGTTCCTGAAAACACACAGCAGCACAAAAAAACTCATTCAGAGACACGACTGTGGAGTTATTGATTGAATTTAAGGATGTTTAGTGGGTGATTTTTATAGATATATACACCCTCTTGAGAATTTCCAGTAATCTTTGCAACTATAACACAGTTCTGGTATAAAATATGTGTCACCATTGTATGTAAAAGTAACTAAACATTGTAAAACCTTGCTGACCACAGGGCTCAATATCAATGCAGTCTAAAACCAGCACATCAGTAACAGCTCATTACCCCTCTATGTCGTCTTCATCAGTCTCGTTGGCCTTGTGTGGGGTCTTGATGTTGTCGCCCTTCCCGACCACAGCGATGTCACACTTTATATATCCTTTACACCCCGCTGTGATGTCATCCGGATCAGACAGGATGGCCCACTTGTGGTAAAACTGATGTTCTTGGATAGATATCATTCAGTTAGGACTATGCTGTATGTTATAACGAGATATTTGATTAATAACAGAGCTATAGCTTGTTGCCTACCAGGCTGAGAGTAAACAGTCCCAACATCCATCTTGAACGTTCCCACCAAGGTCCCGCTCCGTAGAAGATTTTTAGAGTGAATAACCTACACAGACATAGTTCAGGATGAAATATTAAAATAAAAAGCAAACTGATAAACTCACTAATGAACTGGAAATATCAATAAATAATTAAAAAGTGTGTTTGTTTTGGGGAAACAGATAGCTATGGTCATTTTATAGTTACTCTCTCACATCATTAATTAACCTAATTAATGTAATAACCAGTCATATATTTTTATGCCTTCACACTTATCTATACATACCACAGGGAAGTAATATCTGCTCTTCACAAATTAAGGAGTTATCTCAAATTATCTAATGAGTTTTTCCTCATTAACACACAGTTATTCAGTAAAATGTTCTAAAATCTAACCTGAAGTCGGAGTATGAAATTTCAATAATGTAAAGCTCACAACCAATGCGACAAAGAGAGGAATAAATGTGGTGGTAACAGTTTGTTTAGCAGTACTGCAGTGTGTACTTTTGGTGTACTTACTGAGAGCTTGATGATCTTGTCAAACATGACATCAGGAGGGACGTGGAAGTCAAAGACGAAATACTGCAGGGAGCAAAGAAAACATATGCCCATTAAAATTTATTCGCTCACTCTTCTTTTAGATTCGCTCCGGGAGTAAAACCATTGTTTGTAGATAACTTTGAAGTTCATATTCAGATATCAGTGTATAGTTCAACTAAGGAACTGTCATCTTTTCATTATAATCAGCTGATATTGTAACCACATCACAGCTACAGCCCCTGAAGTATTCACTTCTTTAAAGTCAAAGACGAGTGGCTTGAAAAGAAATGGATGATTTAAGTTTGACATCAAAGCTTTGCTATAAGTGTCTTTAGGTGTCAGTGTATTAGTACGGTTATGCTGCAGCTTAGGTGCAACACTACTACAGGCAGCAAATATTCAGGGTACACAGACAGCACAAAGCTCAGATTTGTCTCATGAGATCAGTTTGTATTTCTTCTTTGTGTGTTTTTTTTTTTGTGCATTGTTAGTGTTTGCTGACACACACACACACACACACACATATTTGTTCCCCCACAGTAAGGACAGCCAGACTCTACAGAACTGTACCGTACATCATTGACTTTGCTGCAGGCGACACCTCAACTGTGGATGGATTATCTGGTAATGGGTCCCTGGGCACAGGCACAAAAAGCCCCCTCCTTGAGCAGCTACCACCAACTCCCTGCGTTGCTCACAGTTGTTTTGGTACTTTTTCAGAGGTATTTTGCAGCTTATTCATAACCACAACATAAATGTGTGCTACTGTTTGAAAACAGGCTCTAAATTTAAGTACTTTGTTCAGATGAAGAGAGGCTGTCTAAATGTTTCTTTCAGCTTCCTGCTACAGCATCTGCTCCACTCCGGCACTTTTCTCAACAACCATTATACAATACAGTATATTATATTGTAACAAACAAAACAATATAGAAAACAATCAAAGAAAACCTGGTGCAGGTTATGTTTAGGTTATATGAGAGATATTGTGCTTGTGCAGATTAATTATGCAGGAGAAAATGAACAGAAATATGATAAAAAATAAAAATTAGATCGACTCTGTAGTAACATACTCAATATCAAAAACAAAAAGAGTAGCAAACAAAGTTTTTTTTTTCCATTTTGATTGAGCTCATTGAATTTCCAATGAGAAATGTTAGCAACACTTCAAAGCACTTCGAAGCTATGGCTCTGGGCCCCTCCATATACAGGCGTATAATTCAAGATACAATATGCATACTAGATGAAAGACGAGTGACATGGAAGAAAAGTGGTGAAATGAGATGACTTCTGTGTACTTTTTGCAGAATAATCACACTGCCTTAATAGCCTATGCTGTAAACCTTTGTCCTTCTAATAGAAACAAGTAAAATGGGATGACATTATATTTTTCAGCATGATGCAGCATTATCAGTGAACCTCTTAAGACCAGAGATGATTGTAGTTTACAGACACTTTCAGGTCATTATTCAGAGAGCTGTGAAGCAGGCAGCACTGACTCTGAACAAACTGAAGAGTCCGGACAAGAGGAGAGAAAGCCTGAAGGACTATTATCTTGAGCCACTCTGGTTTCTAGTTTGTCTGTCCACGGGGGATTTTCAGACAAACAGGCGGAATCGATCGCAGACAAACTGTCACTCCCTAAAGGACACAACCCAGAGGCTGAGCTCTGCATGACCCCCACCACAACCAACACCACCTTACCAAGAGAGACACTGCTGTTCAGGAACATGTGAGCTAGCAGGAACTCTAGTTAAGAACTTGACGTGAAGTATTTTAAAGTCAATAAATCATTACAACATTTTAACCACAAAAGAGAGCTCTGACACTCTCTACACTGAATTTTACTTTGTGCATGTTGCGGTCCCAGAAATCTGTCTACTTGCAGGAGAACAGGAAAAAGGTATTGACTGATGTCTACATGATGAGAAAACACCTGCTGTCACTGACATGAGCTACATTTACTGTATGTTACTAATCATCCTGCTCTGTCTTGTTTGCCTTGAGTATAAAAATGTAGCTTTTGCAATTTATCTGTTTATTTTTGTTGTTTACAAAAGCTGAATAAATCACACGTGTGATTACTGTGAGGGTAATTATAGCAATCTGATATTTTCGTAAACCTTAACTTAACTGATTTTATTTGGCCACATTCAGGCACCTGAAACAAGCTGTAAACACAACACTGACATATCATCTTCTTGAGTTGATACAGAGAACAAACATTTGAGAATTATTTCTGCTAAAACTGAGTGAGACTGGACCAAAACAAAAAGTTTAAAGACACTATAACGCTCTGTAGAGCTAAGAGTCAGGTAATATTTCTCTGTAGGATCATCACTACTTTCTTATACAAGTAGTCTTGTGATGCATCATTCAATATACATTATAGTGGCTTTAAGGGACCAGTATGTAGGATTTAGCGGCATCTAGCATGGTAAGTTATGAGTGATTGCAACCCTGTTGCCTAACCCTCTCATTCCTAGCATGTAGGAGAAATGACAGTGGACTAAAAACACAAAAAGCCCGATCTAGAGTAAGTCTTTGTTTGTTTTAGGCTACTGTGGTTCGACACGGTGGACTCTGTGGAAGAGGACCTGTGTCATCTGTGGATATAAAAGTCTCATTCTAAGGTAACAAAAACATTACCATTCTTCACGTGATTATACACTAATTAAAACATAGATAATTATATTCAATTATGGCCATATTCTGTAAATAAAGCCCCCTAAATCTTACACAACTTTACAGAAAGTTTTCAACTTTGAGATATTGAGGACTGACACAAATTTCTGTACACTGTATGTATAGTACAATAAATTTTATGCACCATGGCATTGTGCTTTTACCACTACAGTTGAGCCTAATTTAATGTGACATTATTCTGAATCTAATCTCAACCTGCTTCAACAACAAATATCAGTTAAAGTACTAGAATACTGCATAGGTTTGAGAGATGAGATCAGTCTTGGATTTCCAATTATTTTTATGGGAGAAACTATATATGAATAAAAGAGGGACAGAGTGAAGCTGACATTTAGTAGTAAAGAGGAAGTAAAAAAAAATGTGTCCATTGTCGTCTTGCAGGATGAATTTTCAAAGCTTCTCACCTCATTGTAGTACGGGCAGTTGGTGGACTCCTTCATGGACGTATACTTCTTGTCATCTCCAATCTCCACACACACCACGGGGTCCATGTTGAGGCCTATCAGCTGCCGGGCCTCAATCACTGTGATGCTGATCTGATGGGAGACATTAGCACATTAGATATGACTCTGAAAGCTTAAACAACCTGACTTTCCTCCAATAGCAGCAAAGCTATCATCATGAATCATGCAACTACGCTGGTATTACCCTGAGGACAATTCAAAGGCAAAAAACAAACAAATCAATCTCTAATGATGATGATTCCAGACGGTGAGAGCTTTTGCCAGGTATATTTTATCCTTTGATTTTACTCAGACATCTCCCGAGGCTAAAGTAATGTAGCATTTGATAGACAAACTACATCCAAGCTAAAGGTTTATACATCCAACTAATATATCCCCCTGGTTTAATTAGTCGGTAGATAATGAAGAAGGACACAGGAAAATAAATAAAAGAGAGGATGAGTGTGCAGTTACGCTAAAGACTGCAGTCTGGTGTTTAAATGTATTCATGTTTTTAAATAAAACAGGCCATGAAAAATAGGCCATGGGCTAGCATTGGAGGACAGTTGCACACATAATTATTCTGTTACTTGTTTTCATTGAAGTGGTGGTGAATAGATTCACACTGTGGTAGTCACAGCAGACACACAGCCATGATTTTAAATAAAACAAAGATGCATATTTGGAGACATATTAAGATCTGACACATAACCCCCTGTAAACTTCATTAGCTTGTCTCCTGTCAAAGATCATAGTTCTGTCTACGAGTGCCCCTGAAGGTAATTAACACACTGTATCTCATTAGTCTAATCTGTATATAAAAACAATAATGTGTGGTTTAAGGGGAGTTGTGTGCTGTGCTTCTGTGCAGCATCTCAGCTGTTCGCCAAGAAATAGTGACAGATTATTAATTAACTGACAAGATCCAAGATGTTAATTACGGTGAGCTTTAGAGATGCTGATGCAGAATTTTGAAAGTGAAAGCTCCGTACTCAACACACAAATATGAGAGTGATATCAATGTTTTCCCTAACTCAGAAAGAAAGCAAGTCTATTTGATAATTTATATTTTTACTTCTTTTGTGTGTTTGGCCACATCAATTAACCTGCACACACTTGGATATGTAGGTAGAAAAGTGTGCTTATGCACACACACACAGACAATCACACACACCTGATAATCCACCGGTCGCCCAGAGCTCGGCTCCATCTTGATATCTGGCTTTGACCTGAAGAAATTCAACAGAAATCGGTGATTTTTCTTGACAGTTTCTTCTCCTGCACAAACTTAAGTCTAAGTTTGAATCTTAAATTATGAATACTCTTTTTTCCATATTTTCCATTTCCAAGGTTGAATACATTTATTTTTAGAAATATACTCTATTAAATGATACCACCAGCCAACCAGCTTCAATGTATCCTGTAGCATCAGCAGTTTCAGATGTTCAGGACTAACTCAGGCCACTAAGGCTGTGTGCTGATGTGTATATTCCTCTATTGTGTGTTTGTGTGTGTGTGTGTGTGTGCAAGACCTCTTATTGGAGACGTTGGTGGTGACGGCGGTGACAGAGGCCAAAGAGATGGTGTCGGGGTCGAGTGTTCCAGCAAGACGCATCGCCTTCCTGTCCAGGTCCTCCATGTCGAGGATTGCCGGCTCATCTGGACCATTGAAATGAAGTAAATCAACAATTAACATCTAATAGAATAATAATTTTACAGGTTGGTTCCAGTATGTTTTTATATTCTATGTATATACTTTTGTACTTTAAGGCCTTTCCATGAGAAAATGATTCAGAAGTCCTCATCCAGATTTTACTCCTGGCAGTGTGACAAAGATTTCTTCAATAACATCTTGATAGAGGACCTTTGACATGAATTTTTCCTCCAGCTAACTAAAAAAGCAAATTAACTTTAACACAGTGATGGAAAATTATAGATGTGTGCTCGTAGAAATGTATTAAATGTATTTACATGCTTATTTCTTCTATAAACTTGCTATGTTAGCTGTTTTTCTCTCTCATAGTCACCAGAGTCATTCTATTCTCCTGTTTTTCTGCCTTGTGGTATCTCTACATGAGTAGGATGTTCCAGACGACTATTCGTGACCTTGCACTGTGACAAATGACATATTATGTCTGAACTGGTCTGTCTCCTGTAGAGTCACACTGTGGGAAGAAAAGGACATTACCCATCATAGCTTCTGATAAATGCTTTGCTCATGTGTAACTTTTTGTCTCTCATCCTACAGACTGCACACACTCTGTATGACTCAAGTCTTTATTTCAGTCTCACACCGTTTGATAAGAATTTCCATGACGACATAATGAAGAATGAAGTTTTGTTAATTTTGGGTCAGACGTTGTCTTGTGTGTAGTTTTACCTCCTTTCCTGTGGTCATCTTTAGAGATCTTGATCTTGCCGAGCTTCATGGCTGAGAAAACTCCTTTCCCCGCTCTGGTGGAGGAGAAAGGATCAGCAGACGGGAGGAGAAAGGAGAGGGAACTTGTATCATGAAAGTGAACTTGTGTCAGGTTCACTGCAGATCCATCCTCAAATTAACCAGTTTCATCTTTGTCTCATTAAGTTTGCTCTCCATCAGTAGACACAACACTAAATATCAAACCTGACTTGAGCAGAAAACCCTGCTGTCCACTTGCAGATATAATCAAAATGTAACCCAACACCATAACGTCCATACATCATAGACATCTTTGTAACTCGGCTAGACATTTAATTCCAGTGGATTCAACCGCCCCTCCCGCCATCATCACCAACAATTCTCCAGACCCTCAATCACAAAACAAGAGTATCCAATGTCTCCACATTGATATTATCTGGATCACATATCACCACAACAACAAAGAGCTTGTGATGTCATCAGCAGGACGACAAATGAGGGGCCTTAATAATTAAAAATGAGTGTGACCGTCCAATTTGCTGCGGATATGGATACATGTCAGGGAATTAATGAATGGGAAGGTTTTCCTTTTGTTTCCTGAAGCATTCAGAGTCGAGTGTATCAGAGTTCAATTTCTGCTTTGATCTTTTCCACCATTATTCTAGAGGCAAACTTCAACTTCATTTCACGGAATATGAAGAACTGGTTTTAAAGAAAAGTATGTCTCATTTGATAAATCCATGGCTGAGTGCCAAGAGAGATGTGAAAGTAAAAGCCTGGAGCCACATGAATGGGAATAAAAGTCGAGAAAAGACAAATGATCACTCGTCAAAATAAAGGTAAAAAGCTTATCCAGTCAAATCAAATCAAGGCCATTCACACTGAAGGATATGTTCTTTGGACTCTGAGCCTGAGTCATGCCTTTAAAGCACAGTTTGAGCAGAATATTTTCAGCTGATGGGCTGAAAGTTTATCAAATTATCCGTGCATGCAGGAAAATGTTTGAAGAACACCTTGGAAAACATCTTTGAATGTAAGATCTGATAATTGGGGCTGAAAAAATTAGTCAATTAATCAGTTCACAGTCAACAGAAAATTAAAAAGCAATTCAAAAGTTACCTTGGACTCTTGGAAATTCACTTAATAAATTGTGATGGGCATATTTACCAGATATTCTGACAGGTTATAGACTACATGATTAAAAGTGATCTAATAAAGTAATGTACTGATAATAAATATTGGGAGATGCAGCCCTGGTTAATCACAAATGATCCAATTTACCTCTGTGTCTCATTCAATCTATGATTCATCCAATAAAACACCAAAACAAACACGAACACACACAAAATGTGTGAAAATGTGTTTCATACATACCACATGAAAGACACCACTGATCCTACTCAACTCCACCGGGAGGTCAGATCACCATAAATCAACCCCCCAGACAAGATTCCTCTCCAAGCTTCGTTCTCTTTGAAACTATATTTCCATTTTCTTCACCTGTCAGGTGTAGATAGTCCAGACCAGCCAGGCAGATAACAGTTGGACAGATGAGTGGATGATGAAGGAGAGAGGAGGGGAGGGAGAGAGAAGGAGGTGGAGGTGCATGGCTGGAGATACAGAAAGAGGAGGAGGGTGGAGTGGGTTGGGCTCTGTACAACACCAAAGATTGCAGAGAAGTCCAGAGGCCTCCACAGTTCATAATAAACCTTTGTACTGAAGATGTTTGGTCAGCTGTTTGGGAATACACCAAACACTTTGGGGAATTCCCACCAAAATCATCCTTAAATCAAGTCACCTGTCCTTGGGATGTCACTCTTAAACTAACTCTACCTTACCTTAGTGTCTATTTGTCTTCTGTGTCAAAGTCAGTCACTTTGTCCACCCAACTTTCCTCCCTAAAAAGTTCTTGGCACTGTAACAAAGTCATGCCACTTCTTCCTTTGTGTCTAAGAGAAATTGGACACAAGAGGTCAAAGTTTCATGTCAGGAAAATGTAAAGAAAGGTTGTCTTAAGCTCCTGAACAGATAAAAGCCAACATGTATCAGCAGTTGTAGGCAGAAGACCATGATGTTACAGCAGGAAAAGATGCTACAGCTGTCCCAGCAGTAAGGAATGAGTCTTCTGCACAAGAACTTTCAACCAAGAGAGAAGACAGTCATTGGAAATTCTAGAAAACACACAAGTGGAGCCACCAGTATCTGACTTACTTGTCTTTCACTCCCTTCACTTTCTTTCCCCTTCCTTTGCTGTGCCAAGTTAAGAGAAAATACAAGGACAAACATCAGAGACACGTTCTTTCAGCATTTAAAATTTAAAATGAGATGAACCTTCAAAGTTTTCTTTAAAACAAGCCATCTCTCTATGCTGATTTAATAACACAATGTAACCTTCAAAGATGTCAGTGAGAAAGTTCAGTTTATGAGACAGGTTTCCAATTACTGAGCAAAGGCTAAAATTCAAATTCACACGCAATTTAAAGTTTGCATGTCAAAGTTTATAAAGAAAAAGCAACTTCAATTTGAGAATTTGATGTTATACATATTTCCTCTTTCTTTGTGTTCCTTTGATCTAAAATAAAGACCATAAAAGCATCAGTGACTATCACATAAACTGTAACGTCTAAGCACTGCACATCAACCAAACACACACAAACAAACACCTTGAAGGAGACATGAAGCTCATTCAAGCTTTGTACTGTACACATACAGATAATAAGCTCACTGTTGTATGCATGTATTGTATGCAAGAGGCACTCAGGCAACGTATGCACATGTGCTTAAAAGCAAAAATGAACTGTACTGTAATGTCTTGGGGTGATGAATGTGTGTGAATCAATAATACATGAGAGCATGAATAAATTGCCACATTACATGTGTAAATTGCAGCAGAGATGAAGGTTATTCGCCACAACCTGGCAGCTTGATTTCCATCTTCTCCATAAAACGGGGATTTCAAACGGTGCATAAAACATTTTCCTCACCGTTACCAACTCATCTTTAATGTACATGTCAAGCAGCGGGATAAGGAGCTGAGGGTGGTTGTTTAAACGGCAGTTAACTTCAGAGATCTGACTTTGAACTTGCTGTGAGAAGATGGTCAAACACGGACATGTCTGCAGTAAAAGTACTAATACCACACTATGGAAATACTCCACTGCAAGTAAGACTCCTGCATGTAGGTCATATTAGTAGTAGCAAGTAAGTATCGAAGTATCAAAGCTAAAAGTAAGTGCAGAAAGTATTTAGCAGAAAATTGGTTCCTGTTACTGGCACTGGTTTATGTTAACATCGTGTTATACACATAATGTTTTTTGATCAATATTACTGATACATTCATGTGCATGTTGCATTTTGGTGGTCATCAAATGTTTGTAGCGTCCTGTGAGAACCACACATCTCTAAGCTCAGAAAATAAGCCGTATTCAGCTCAGTGACATTACATTTTCCAGCTAATTATTTGTAGGAAACCCAATTTCTTACAACTATATACAAATCTAGCCATTATACTAGCTGCCTGGGGCTAATTTGTTGCTTATGCTGCGTGCACACAATGCCAGAGCAATGGAAAGAACAGAAATACCTCACATTGGGAGATGTTGTCATTGTCAGAAATTCCAAATATCAGAATTATAACTCGGGCGCTGACGTAAAAGTTTTTTGGTGTATGGTAAATGGTACGACATAGATATTATAACATTCCAGTTCGCTATTGTTGCACTGTTTTGCTCTTGTCGACTATGTTTATGTTTACTATAATAATGTGCTGTACTTCTGATTAGAGAATGTATGTTCTTTCACTGGTGTTTCATGGCATAAGTTGACTCCAGTTCTCTTGTTGTCTTGTGTTCTATCTCACATTTTTTTAAAATCCAAAACTGTTTCAGTTTCACACCTGTTTCCAGCAAAAAGTTAAATGTCAAACTCATGTCTTTAACCTTTACTGTGAGTGTGTTTAGTTTGCTGCATGGCTACACTGAGGAGTTACTTTGAATTACACACTCAATGCTGTCAGACTCTTGCTTATTTATTCAGAATTTGTTTAAATGTGACATACATTGCCAAATATTGTAAGTAGTGAAGATGTGTGCTCTGTTTTGTTCATTTGCATGTGTTTTAATAAGTGTGTTGAACTCTCTCTCATCCACCGTACCAAACTCTCATGTAGAGAATAAAAAAAAAAACCCCACCAGTGATCAATAATTCATTGGCATATACCACACGTTCTGCTCTGGGGGCTCTGCTGAATGAAGCTCAATGAGATACCCTACACTAAATATGTGCACCCTATAGATAGGATGCACATATTTTAGTGCCTCCTGCAGCCCCTGAACCAAAGCCAGCTCTACCTGATGGCACAGTTGGGGGATGAAAACTTTCACTAAACCAGAACCGTCTGTCCTGAAACCTTATTGAACGTTCTGCAGTCCTTTTGCTCACTCTCTCTGTCTCTAAATACTTTATTTCTTTAGCAGATTTTTTCCCCTGCTGCTCAGGACATCAATATTATTTATCCCTGTGACATCTCATCTCAAGTGCTTTTGAGTACTGTAGCTGCTTCATTTGCCTAGAGGAAAGTTAATTGATATTCTTTGTCTGTGATCTGGCAAGTGTTAGCTCTTAACTTTAACCTCATTAGTGTCACACAGATAGAAGCTTATGCAAGCTTAATGCCGTCACACCCGAAAATAAAGGCCTGCGTTGAGCCTTCATGACCTACTTAGAGCAAACATAACATTTAGAAATCTTTGGGCCATATTATGTGTTTATTTGTGTGTGTGTGTGTGTGTGTGTGTGTGTGTGTGTGTGTTTATCTGTAGAATAATTAGACTTCAGTGTGTTTGTGTGGATGAAGAATCGTCTACATAAGGCAGACAGAAGAGTTAAGACAAAGGAAAAAGAAGAAGGATGGTGAGGAAAATGAAGAGGGAGAAAGGAGCAGGGGAATGTACATTACACAACAAGCAGTTCTTCTATGAACATCCATTACTTTTTAAATTTTTATGTTCACTCCAAATAGAAGTCTTGCATTTTTTACTCTGTTATTGCATCACTCGGCTGGAAAGAAATCCCTGGACAATATAGTTTCATCCTGTCTGCTTCGAAGGCTTTCAAAGACTAAACGTTACTTTTTTCTAGACATTCCTGATGACGTCTACGGGACTCCAGAAAATTTTTTTTGTCTTCATTATCTTCTAAATAATCTTCTCTTATGAGAAAATCAACTCTCCTAGTGTTTCACAACTTCTATCTGGGACAAACACACAGGTGATGCAGCAACTGGGATTTACCCCAAGAGGCATGTCTTCATGTCGTCGTCGTCTTCTTCTCCCACATCAGAGCTTGGAACAGAAAAATAACAGAGAGGAGCTTACACGCTCACTCGCGGTGTTCAAATTTACAGACTATACTATCACACACAAGCTGAGAACAAGAACCACTGCAAACCAAAACACAGCAGCAGAGCTGACAAACACAGAGCAGTCCCTCAAGAGAATACAGCTACATGAGAAGAGGAAGGGTTGTCAAAAATTCAGGAGGAAACAAGTCGAGAACAGCTGAAGACAATTGAGATATATATTGAAAACAATATATCGTTCAGATCATTTACAACGCAGCATAAAGAACTGATGAAAACAAAAATCACATTTTTATTTGATCGTATACATAAAAAACTTTCATCTTTTCTTCTTTTTATGACACTTATCGTTGAGTCTTAAACTGAGACAGACTCTTTAAGCCTTATCTGGGATTGCAGTGTATCAGCAATGTCTCGACTCACTGATCTGAAAATGGTTCATTTCCTGACAAGGGCTTAGTGGCTTACTGACTTTTTTTTGGCCTTTCCTAAACCAAAAACACAGGACCAAAAGTATCAGGAATAGGTTAAACTGTGCATCTGTGGTAAGCCTCAAGAGCTGCTCGACCTCTTCAGCATCAGCACCGAACACATTACCGCCACCGTGCATCAGACCTTTGCAAACTAAGAGACTGCTCCTGATCTACTGCTTTACTGCATTTCTCTCCTCTCATTTCGTTTAAGGCTGCTCTAAATACAACTGGAAACATTAAGATGGCCGACTAACTAGCTCACTATCTACATTAGTAATGGTGCGTTACTTCAAAGGAGGAGCACATCACAAACTAACTACAGTAGTGATTGAGGTTATAGGTTAATTTAAAAAAATCTAAGTACTTACAATTAGCACATTTACTGTGTAGCTAGCTGGTCCTGGAGTGTAGGGTAACATTAGCGGCTCTGTCCTGCTCTTTATTAAATTTAGGGAAGTTTACACTCCAAATCAATTTCTCAGTCATTTTAAAACATATCATCCGGAAAAAGTCAACCAAATCAACCTGTGGAGCTGATGTTAGTTTGACCAGCTCAGTACAGACACAGAAAAACTGAAAAATAGATAGTCAATGGCTCAAAATAACAAGACTTATTTTGTCACTGTCTGTTTGAAATTAATCATTGTTTAAAAAAATGAAGAGATTTAAGTTATATCTGCATAAGGACATCCTGACAGGTGTAGCAACAGTAACTAAGGGGGTGGGGCTTAGCAAATGTCAGTTATGTGATGTCATGAAATTTTACGGACCAATAAGAATGGCAACAAAAGCAAAAGTAACAAAATTTATTGCTCCTTTTCTAATGATGCAGGCTTCATAATGAAGTGCCTCAGCCTCATTACTGGTTAGCTCGCCTTCATGGTGTATTTTTGCTGTTCTCACCACAGCTGTTGTTTCCACTGGGGTCACTGGGGTAAATTGACCACAGTTTTCCTCTAAACTAAACATGCCACAGCCATAAAAATCAAATACTTTATGCAACTATGCAAATCCATTGCAATTCACGTCTTTTCAACGCACTTTGAAGTGTCATACTGTGCAGCTTACGCTACCAATAGACGAGTCCCAAACAAATACGCACCTAAGTTTACATAGGGGATCTGTGTAAGGGGCTGACAATATTCCAGGACAACATAGGTTATTTCCAGGATATTTTCAGGTAATTTTAATCAATATCCAGGTGTTTCCATGACTGAAAAACTAGTCTTTAGATTTCCAGGTTTTCCAGGATGCGTGGGAACACTGGTCAGTGCTGCAGTGAGCAGACCCGCTGAGATAAAGACAAGTGAGACAAAAGACCACACTCCACCTGCACCATGGTGCTGTGTGATGGTGCATTATCAACATGTGATGCCGGAGCTGTCTTTGAAGACACAGCAGTTTACACTGACGGACAAATGAATCACACACTTGGCAAAAAAATCATAATAAATAAATCAGTACTTGTTTTAGTGAATTATCCATTCAACAGAAGCTTTGCTCAGGCTGAACTGTCCCCACTGAGTGTTGATTTGATGTTATGCAAATGATTCATGCATATTTAAATGCTCTGAATAAACACAAAGGCTATTTACAGCAATATGTTTCAGTGGGGCAATACAGATTCATTTAAGGTCTGTAAGATCAGATGTGTTTTCTGATCACACTCCAATGTGCAAACCCCATTTCATCTCACTGTTTGTTTTTTTCCAGTATTTGATGTCTGCAGATCAAATAACAACTGGAGCCTTAAATCCATTCTCTTCGTGTCTGGCACATGTGCTCCTCTGCATGAACTATTCAGCAGATCTGCTTCACTGGCAGTAAAACCATGCAGAAGGTGATTTATTTATAAGAATAACAAAACCCCTGCAAAGCCGACTCATTGTGGTGCTACAGATAGCACAAAATGCTTCATGGGCGCCGCCATAAATCATCCCGCAGTCCCGGAGACAATGTGGAGGGAGGCAGTGGCTGCAGAAATTAGAGGCGGTAGCAGTGGGATGGTCAACTTCGGGTGCAATTTCACTCAATTAAGGGGATGAGGAGAAACCAATATGCTTTAACAAGCCACCTACACTCTACTGCAGTCATATTGTGGAGTTATAATGAAATTTGACGCTCACTGAAAACTGCACAGAGCCCAAATCTCTTGTAAGCAGCATACATGACCTTTAGGCTGCAAGTACAATATAGAAAATAGAAACAGACAGCAGTGGGTGGAGCTCGGTGTAGACACAGTTCTTGTGTTTGTTCTTTCACTCCGAGCAGTTATCATACTGCATGGGAATAATCCATAATAGAAGAGTTTGTGTTTGTGAAACAAAATCCTGTTTATAAAAAGTCTCACAAAGACTGATGGTAACTCAAGCCTGCGAGGGACACATAACTCGTTTTACTTTATTAGGTGACATTACTGTGAAATACTGATAGAGGGAGTAAAACAGACACAAACCAAAATGTGAAAAATCAAGCAGACAGGAAGGATGTAGGAAATACCTTGAGGCTAAACTGTTTATGACACTCTCCTCCTCCACCTTCTCTTCCCTAGAGGAATAAAACAGTCATCCCCAGTTATCATCTCCCGCACGTTATTGCTTCATTAGCAGAACAAAAACAATTAACACTGGCTGTAAAGTGTCAGAATTTAGCACACGATGAAACATCTTCAGAAAGTTTTAATCCTGAAAGTCTCTCAACCAGAGATAAAGTGAGCTGCTGGTAATTCAGGATATAAAGGGTTTGGATGAGACGAAGGGATGAGAAGTGGCAAGGCTATTAACATTTTCTCACAAGCCTGTCAGTCTGTCCAGCACCGGTGTGAGACGTATTAGAGGTGGATTTGTTGGCTAGCCTGGAAGTTATTGGTATTTTCTCAGCAACCAATTCACTTTTTTCAGACTAAAGCCCTACGGCAGCCTCTACAAAGTCTGACTGACAGCTCTTTGCAACCACGGCAACTCAATGACAGCTGCAATCACCAGGCAGCAAGGACACAGGGCTTGTTTACCTGATGAAAGGTGAGGAAATGTAAGTGCCAGAGATACAGCATAAATAATAATCTGACATACTGCATGTTAAATAAAAGTTTTATCTTCATGAGTTTGGTGACTACTCTCATCCCACTTTTATTGAATCCTTTTACAGTATTTCTCCACAGCTCTTTTTTCTTTGTCGACCAAATCCAAACACTGAGTCTGTTATATAACCCCCGTGGGATGCTCTAAAAGTTAGATTAGTCAACTTTTCTTGTTTTCCTCGGGCTGCTCTCATTCTTACATCGAAAGACCCTGAACAGTTTTTAATTTTATGCCATGAAACAGGGCAACTGAGGCCGTCAGTGCCAACAAACAAACAAAAAAACAAACAAGAGCACAGCTGCATTCAGGCCCACACGTACACATTTTCTCACATGCCCATTCAACATGAGTATTATGATGAAGTTAGGGGTCTGGCTGTGCAGATAGTCTCAGTGGAAATCGATACCACCCACAGATTATTTCACATGCTATTCAGCAAAAACACGAAGACCGAGTAACAGTGAGTCAAAAGCAGCCTGTGGGGAGGAGGACTTTACAATTTTTCATAATAAATCTATAAAACCATGTACACCATGGGATTACTTGTCTATGATTATGAGTGATACATTCTGAATTGTAGAGACTGTACGACTTTAGCCACAATGTTTCTGCTTTCTCATTTCAATTTGAATGTTTGCTTGTGACAAACGAGCTTCACATCCCCACAGCAACAACGAAATCCACTAAAAAAATCCAACCCTATTATTTTTAACCCCGCGAGTGCTGGTGGGGAAATTGTTGTGAAAAGTCTCTTTCAGTTCCTACAACATTAACAAGAATCATGTCAATTATGAAGCTGACAATGTCGATGTTGATATCAGCTTGGCTCAAAGAGAATGAATCGACATGCTGTACACTTAAAACAAAGTCAGATTTAGCATCGCACTCCTATAACATGTTCAGGTCTGGTCTCCTTTCTAACTCCACACCCATAGATTTCTGTAATCTTGTAGTCTTCACCCCAACCAACGCAAGTGATGTCACTTGTAAGACTTTGGAACTTTTTTCACATATAAAGTAGTACTCCACAGCACCTATAAGTTTGGATGTTCCCCACACCTGAAGTGGCAAATTCAAATCTGTCTTATGAGATAAAACAACTTTTAGATGCTAGCTGTTCATAACTTCAAAACCCCTTCCAACAGCACTGATCACTTAATAACATCTTTGCACAAACATCTGCACCACATACTAACATGTTTACAAAATATACATTTTATTTTAGCAATAGGAGGTTTTGCAAAAAGTTGCTCCTTACTGTGGTTTTTGGGCATCTTTGCCACCACATTCTTTGATAAGTCTACCTATTGTCAGGATTCCTACATGTGCGCCTCCACAACAGTGACAGATGTTACATCAGCTGGACAGCATGACGCTTCATCGGTGTGTGAATGCTGGATTGATCTGTCAGCCTCATCTAGACAGTTGTATGTTTGACTCACTTCCTGAAGGTCGGTATGGATCCCTGTAAGGATCGTCCAGGAGAAGTCCCTGAACCGTGGCTCTGACCTGACAGCAAGCTGTCGGTTTCGAAGGCAAACATCCCGTCTCGGTCGTAAGGAACATCCAGGAACTCCCCATCATTCCACACTCCCACTGTGCCATCCATCGACTGGTATCTGATCTCTATGGTAACGTTGGTCTGAAAACAGAATGAAAATAAGCCTCATCAGCAGACAGTCACTTCTATACAGGTGGTCAACTCTACCTGTTGAATAGATCTCATTATTTTACCTTTCAGCTGCTTCCAAGGACTTTATGACATGTGTAATCTAGAAACTCTACAACACCAAATTTGACAGCACAGTTAGTCCCTGACACTAATATAATTTAAGTTTGTGTGCCGTCAAGATAATTTTAAATTGCTTTAATAAAGTCTGAAGAGCACAGGCTTCTCAAATCATATCAAACTATTCATTAAATTCAGTTTGATTAAATCTTTCCACGTGCCCTATCAATAATTTTATATATATGTTCTATTATTATATTTTATACTTTGCCAGCTGTACAACTCTAGGGATGACAATGTTGGTCTGTCGGTCAGCCACTAGTCCAGACTGAAATATACTAACAACCATTAGATGGATAACCATTAAACATTTTCCTCTGGAGCTACAATGAGGGTGACATTAGGATTTTTAGGATATATATAAATATATAAAATAAAATAATTTAGTATTAGCATTCCCGTTCATTTGCTGCTTATTAGTAAATGTTAGCATGCTAACATGCTACATTAAAATGGTGAACATAGTTAAGATTATACCTGCTAACCATTAGCATGTTAGCATTGTCATTGTGACCATGTTGGCATACTGATATCGGCTTTTAGCTCAAAGCACCACTGTGCCTAAGTACAGCTTCACTGAGCTCCTAGCCTGGCTGTAGATGCTGTTTTACTGTTATGTTTCCTGTGTCTGTGTCTGGTTCTTATTATTGTTGTATGAAAAACACAAAAATGTGATTCTGAATTTAATGAATATGAATTATTATTAATAAATGTATTATTGTCACCAGTAAATGTAGTTCTTCCTCACCGTGGGTGTATATACAGTATTTTACATAGTGTTTGTGTATAAAACGTTTTCTTTCTTTGCTTTTAAATTTAATTTCTAAACACAACATACATATAATATACTTATACATACAATATAGACACTGCACACACTGTGGCACTGTCACAGGATATTTATGAACCCATCTGAACCAGCCCAGTTAAATTACAGAACAGCCAACACCTCAAGGCTTAGTCTTACCTATACAGCAATCCATTTAATTTTGTTTAAAAAAAGCTCTCAGCATTAGCGACAAACTTTAACAGCACTATAAATCATCTCTTCTCCTCGATATCTGCCCTGGGAATTTAGACTGACAGTAAATGTTAGTTTAATCCAGGCCAGGAAACAATGGTGACACTGTAGTTTGTCTTTAGTGTCTTGTGGGGACTCGTGTTTGGACAAATATTATCCTCCTGACAATGACCTCATCTTTATTACGGAGCGGCCAATTTATTCTACTGACAAAGACGGATGAGGGGAAAATTCTTCCTTCTTCTCTCTCTATATATATGTCACTCTCCTCTTCCTCACATCCTCACAAGGCGATGGGAGTTAGATTTGTAGCTATGGCAACAACACCAGTGCAGCTGTAGGTAAAAAAAAAAAAAAACATCTCTCAGGTGTGGGTTTAGTTTCTCCAGTTTCTTCCAGCAGGGATGTACAGATATTCTCCTAATTGCATGTATGCTTTGATGTGTGATCACGGGAAGCTTCTCACACATACAGTATGTTGGTGTATGTGAGTGGATGTGTGTGTGTGATCCCTAGAGCAATCCCACGCTGTGTTTTATCATCTCAGAAACATCACATCAGCACTTCAAGCTCCACTAACATAACTCTGCACCCCAGGGTGCTTTCAAACCTCATATTGTTAAGTTCTCCCTCACATATCCGATCATATTCATGACATGCATTATACATCCATCCTGAGCTGCTCTCAGTTTAGTTGTTCTAAACACAATTTCCAATCAATACCACATATCTGGATTAATGTTAATGGCAAGCGTTCTAATGTGCTGATGTTGCTAAGAGACTGCTGTATTTCCATCAGATGCTTGTTGAACGGCGGCGTCTTTATAGGCCAGATGATAGCTGTTACTTCTCTTATTGCCACCGCTGAAGGTGCATGGGAAGATTGATTCCTCCATTTAATGTTTCTCCATTTTGCTTGTGAATGCATTTTACTGGCTAATAAGATTTATTTCAATTCCACTGCTGTGAGGTAAGTTATATCATTTTATAACTATAAAATGTTTGATTTCAACTTTTGTAAACATTTAGTTGTTTTTGGACTTTAGTATGTCCTTTCAATATTCTGAAGCTTTAAGGTTGGAAAAATCACCTTGTTCAACCGTGTTCTGTCCATATGAGTTAAATATTTAAACCCCACACTCCATGTTTTTATGGCTACGACACATAAAGTATTCCAGATGAGAGATAATTTTATCATTTTGGACATGATGTAGTTCTTTGCCTCTTCAGTATTAGTTTGAGGCTTTGTATACATTTAGTTTACTCCTCATTTTGGATGTCCAGGTAGCATACTTATAGCAACTGTTAAACATGCATTCATTGATTTTCTGGCCACGAGGGAGCAGTTCAAAACTTAAACACCATATGTTTTCCCCAAGCAGCCAAAAACTGCAGTTCCTCAAATGTCCACTTGAGGCTGGCTACAGAACGAGTCAATCTCCAAAAGCCCACAGCAGAAATAAACATGTTTACAGCCTGGTACAAAAAACTGTTTTGGTCTCTATAGCTAATTTCCCAGTTCATGACAACTGCACTGAGGGTGAATTTTTATAGAACTCACCTGTTCAAATGATATTAATGTTTGCAGAATTAACAGTGTGGATGCTTTGATTGACAGGTAGGTGCCATTAGAGGCGGCTAGTCTGAGCACCCAGGTGTCCATCAGCTCGGCTCAGGCTTGCCAATTTTCAGACTAGCCGGGAGGCGGAAGAGGCAGGATTACAAACATGCTCTGGCGGTCAGAGTTACAGATTTTGAGTTTCAAAACAGCTCTTCAGAAACCTGTGGGTGACGTCATGAATACGCTGTCCATTCTTTATACTTCTTTTTCCCCTTATGAAGTTGTTCGTGAAGATGTTGGAAAACAGCATTTTATTTATAACTCCAGCAGATACGTAGACACATAGCTTTCAGCTCTGTTTTGTTCTCCACCAACCAAAAAAAATATATTAATAAAGTCCTACCTTTTCCCACAATGTTTTCATTTGTGGGACAGATAATTAAAACATTAACACAGACACAAACACATGTTCAGCCAACTAGCTACAGCTGCCATCTGTTCATTTGGTATATTTGTTGTTTGGGGCAAATAAAAACAAAGTGTGAAGAGAGTAATTGCATTGCTCATTAAATGAGAAACAGTGCAGAGATATGAACAGGCTCTCCAAAGGTTTAACCTTCCCACAGTGTAACCCTTGTAGATTGGTGACACTCTAGAAGGAGAGCAGCGTTTAGCTTCACCTTTATTGACGTGTTGTTATCGTCGATGAGAGTGTCGGTCAGCTCGAGGTGCCCCTCCTCAGCCACCTTCTGGAGCACCATACAGAAAGTCCCCACCAGCCTGCATGAAGACACAAAAACAGTCGTCGTAAACAGAAATCAATACATGGATTACATCAATATATGGTATTTTTGTCCTTTGTTTCACCCATCTGTTTAACAGTGCAAATCTATAATTTCACTGTCACAGTTACACTTAATGTAAAGTGACAAATATTGACTAAAAACATCTGTCCTCCACCACGCGCAGTGAGTGTGTGTCAGTGATAGAGCAATTTAAAGGATGTAGATAGCAGCTCAAATTGACACACACACACACACACACACACACACACACACAATCATTCTTCCTTTCAGCTAGCATCACCTCTTTGTTATTTTTGCATTTTGTACACGACTGATCGTCATCGTTATTCTTTTTCTATTCACTGAGCACGGAACTGAGATATAAACAACACAATAAGCACCATTAAGAACACATTTGAAAACTTTGGTGTCGCAATTTAGCGAAATTGTTATTGTCTCTAATTATCGTGATTTGGAAATGCCGCCTATCTGGTAAGCACGTAAAAGGAAATGTCGGCTATTCCAGAGGCTCATATTGTGCAACTCAGGGCTGCGAATAATACAGAGAACTAATTCTCCAAAGCTTTCAATACATTTCACCACCAGGCAGCATTTCTCAGCCACCTCTCTTAAGCTCTTATCAATGCCCCCAAGGACAAGTAACACACACACACACACACACATTTCATTCACACAACACACTGAATGAAAAGGTTTATTTTCTAAAGTTTGCTGTTACTTGAAGCGAGAAAAAGAAAGTTCTCTGTTTGTTTTAATTTAAAAGTAAAGCTGAAGGCTACAGAGACTCTGTGATCTTACCTCAACACGTACGGCACATTTAGCGTTTTTTCCTTCTACATTTGCATTAAAAGAAAACACTTTCACAACTTTTTGACTAAAATGAAGTCTAGCAGAGTAAACTGAAAGATTTATATATTTGTAATCACCAGCACGTAAAACCTCGTGGAATGGATTATTTCAGTATATTTGGCATTCTTATCATCATCCTAGTTTTTCAAGAAAGCTCAGATAATATGTAAAACAAATGAAAAATTGATGCCACATGTCAGCCAAAGTCCTACTTTCAAGCTCTTTACACTGTTGCCCATAAAGTTGGAAGTTGTTTAAAGTTGTTTTCAGACACATTCCTCCTTTTATTCCTATTTACACACATCAGGTTAATTGTGATTTAATTTTCACTGTGATATGTTTGGAAGAGATTCATCAGTAAAGTTTTGAGAAGATACATTTTATCTATCAAGAATAAATCACATTTCACAATGACTTCATGAGAAGAGGGAAAAATATTCTATTCCAACTTTATGGGCAACGGTGTATTAAGTCAAAGAATGGTGGTTTTAAACCATCACATAACCAACTCTGCAATCGCACAATTGTCCTACGCTCTAGAATGATGGTGCCCTTACTGACATTGTCTGTTTCCATTAAAACTGCTGTTGAAAAATAAATCAGTTTTATGATCTACACCGTGGTTAAGGTTTAGGCACAACATTGACTTGGTTAGGTTAATGGAAACATCGTGGTTTGGATTAAAGTACTTCATTCATTGTCATGGTTGGAAACACGACAGAATAGGACTTGTTGCAACATATATGATCATAAGACGTGAGGTTCATTTCCATGCAGCTCAGTGATCCTTCATAGACCATAACAGTGGGAAGAAACCCAATACAGTCCCTCTTCAGCTAGCCAATTAGAGCTGGTGAATAATTTAAAGAATTTCCCCCAAAACCGTGTGTTGTTTGCCGAGCAATCATTTACACACAAAGAACATGCAGCACAGCCCACACTGAGCCACAGACATATGGCTTTTCTACTATAATGGTCACTAGCTCTGTTCTAGACATATTAAAATGGAGCAACGAGACAATCATTAGGAAGAACAGACACACAATCACTTAGCTGGATATGCGTCCGCAGGGAGATGTAATATCATAACACAAGGGCATGCAATCAATAGTTTACCACTTGGCACACACACACACACAGATATTGTAGATAGAAGAAATCTGCAGGGATCGCAGCAAACGATGAGCTTCCCAACAGAACAATTGAAACTGACAGCCAGATGAGAGTGACTTGGTTAAAGATGGCTGATTTCACACCACTTCCTACTTTGTGAAGGCTAACTGGCCCACAAAATCAATCAAAGTAAACACTGAATGAAATGTGCTCATACTGTGTGAACATCACGTATCATACAACTTCTTGATGCTGTTTTTGCTCACAGCTGTTCATTTCTGCCTCAAACATTACCTCACTTGACAGAGCATGCACCGTGTTGATGCAGTGTGAGTTCGAGTCTCCACACTGGCCAGAGGTGAGGGAGATATCTTGTTTTTTTTTTTATGAGTTACATTTCTTTTTCTCCAGTGGATGCAGCTTTTTCTAGCGTCAATATGTGTCCTTCAAGCAGTGGCTGCATCCTGCCAGCACTCATGAATTCTCTAGTCTCGCTCTCTCGCTCTCTCTTCCTTTATCTCCATCTCCTCTCTCCTCACCTATACCTCTTCTGTCCTCTGCAGTTCATGGTGATGAATTCAAGCTGCAGTAGAAAGTGAGGCCACATTTATCAGCTGAGCTTCAAAACTTAATAATGAGGTATATTTAGACTTCCAGAACTCGACTCTTCAGTAATAAGTAAGTGCTTCCCCTCAGGCGGCAGTAGATGCTTTCTTTGTGAAGGTGCATCTCTGCCAGGCTCCCGTCTGAATTACTTTATGCTCAACTTTACAAGCTTGACATCACTCGAGAGGGTCTCTGAGGATATCAATGGTTTTGTGCAGTTAACTTTTTCTTTGAAGATGAAGATGAATGGAAACCTCCGCACCTCTGAGCAATGTCAGAAAGTACTAACTTATTGCAGTATAATCCACTCTTTCTCTCCCTGAACAGCGGTGATCAATACGTCCAGGGCTACCTAGAAAAGCAAATGGTCAGTCATTTCCTTTCAGCCATTGTTATGTGTGTACAAGTGCTGAATAATTGAACTGAGCAGGCCCTATCATGTTCTGGCTCACTTTTTAGCACTTCAAAAGGTGGCATTCATTATTGATTGACGTTCTGCAAACAATTTACTTTCATCTATTTTATAATTTAAAGCTCCCTTCCCTTTCAATTTGTATTATTTCTCTTTGTTCGCCTCGAATCTCTTTTACAAATCGAGCCTTGACTATGACGAAATCTCTGGCTCAGGTGAATTCAAAAAAGAGGTGAGCGCAGCTTTGAAATGTAAAATATATTTTTTTAAACAGAGTTGTTCTCAAGGTCGCACTAATCCAGCACAGCTGCTGGTCTCTCAGCTGGAGGATGGTGTGAAATGGAAACGTTACAACGTGACAGGTGTGTGTGTGTGTGTGATTTGACCTTTGATGAGCTTGAAGAGAAGCCAAGCACTGTTCAACACTAGCAACACGACACACACCGATATGAAACTGACTCAGCAAACATGTCTTTCATTGGTGTTTAAGGATAAATCAGAAATATCTATTGATTGGATGCAATCAATACTCCAGCGTTTCTACACACACGCGCACACACACACACACACACACACACACACACACACACACACACACACACACACACACACACACACACACACACACACACACACACACACACAGCATAATAGAGTATTTTAACCACAAACAAGAGAAAAAGCCATTAAGACTCGTTTGTTTTGTTGGTTTGCTGAGCTGGGTTTGTAGTTAGAAGCAGTAACGTCACTCTTGTTGTTGTCATACAGGCAGAACATTGTTCCAGCTTCACAACAGCCATAAACACAGTATGACCCACATTCAGTTCATTTGAATGTCAGTCTGTAGAGAGAGAGAGAGAAAAAGAGGAAATGATAGAGATGTAAAGATGCTGTAGATCACTGGTCCTCTGTAACGAGTACCACTGGTGGTTCTTGACTTTCCTGTAGTGGTCCTTAAATTAAATTAAACTAGGGGACCACATCTTGTTTCAAGATAGCCGTAGAAGTGTTCATTCATGTAGTGCGCACATACATCCATGATTAGTTAAAATATGATGTGAGATACTAAGCGGAGGTTAAATTAACGTTTTAAAAATGTGGTTCAACAACAGACAACAATAAATAATTTCTTCTAAACCTGCCTCTTGCATGAACTGTCTGTAGCTGATCAGGGTCGGCCTACACTGCTGGATTTTAACGTCTGTCAAAATAGTGGTACTTAAGAGAGAGGAATATTTTCTGAGGTGGTACACGGTATAAAAAAATGGAGGAAACACCTCTATTTTGATGATACTACATCTGTATATATATTGCCAGGAAAGGATGAACGGAGCAATGTATAAAGTACCGTCCTATTTCATCTGTTTATTGATCCTACAATGAGAAAACCTTTCATCCTCAAGTCACCTGCCAATGTAATGACAAGAGCTATTATATAACATAGCTAGCAGCACAGTGAGGCTGTACTTGTGCTACACAGTGGTGATTAGGGATGGGAACTCATAAGATTTTATCAATACCAATGTCATTATCGATTCTGCTCTCCTGTCCGACTCTTTATTGATTTCCTCAATGATTCCTGTTCAATTTTCTGTGTGTAAAATAAGTAGGCCCACACAGGTTTTCAACTGTTTTGTTGTCTCTGAATACGGAGTAGAAAAAAGGTGTGTGCATGTGTGCAAAAGCTGCTTCTTTGTTTATTTTTTCTCCATGTGCAGCGAGTGTGAAAAGGTTTTGCTGTTTGAGGGCTGATGGGCGAGTCAAGCTG
Source organism: Argyrosomus regius (assembly GCA_946959425.1). Lineage (NCBI taxonomy): Eukaryota > Metazoa > Chordata > Actinopteri > Sciaenidae > Argyrosomus > Argyrosomus regius. The sequence continues at coordinate 9,881,114 of OX336901.1, read as the reverse complement.
GCTGTAGTCTGAGTGCTAGCTGCAACAACAGTATGTCTGTCATCATCTAAAGTGGATGAAATGAGAAAATACTTGTACAGCAATCGTTTCCATTAAGGTTTTAGTCAAAGTAAAAAACCTTCCAAGCATGTCTGCGTGGCGCTAATATTATTAGAACAAGACATTTACTCGCTGTAATGGACGTGACGCTTGGTTGGGAAGCAGTTTCCTGGAATTTGAGCCCATGTTGCATAGAAAGATGTTTCAGCATGTTGCACTCTTGAAATTATGATTTAACTGATATTACAACTAGCACAGATGTCATCTTTGAGAAACAGTTTTCTTCTTCTGCTCTTCCATGATGCATGAGTTTGACATCTTTGTTTTGCAATGCACAACAATCAGAAAAACATGCCAGCATCGATTAAAAGAATTGATAAGCTCAGAGGCATACTGTGGATCTAACAAGCTGGTAAGGGTTTGCAACTGGAGCTTGTTCTTGATTCCCATCCCGAGTGGTCGCCTGAGATAAAATATGCTGCTGCTAAGCAGGTTTAATGTTTATCATGTTCAGCATCTTACTTGTAACATGAAGGACATCTTAAGCTGACGGGAATGTCATTTGTTCTGCAGGTAATTGCTCATTAACCAAAGTGTTGGACAAATTGAAATCTTGGCCTGAGGTCTGTTACTGCTGCAGTGTTTGTAGTGTGTGTGTGTGTGTGTGTTTACTTGGCCTCTGCTCTGCTCTCACCGGTGTCCCTTCTGGGTTTTATAAATATTGTTACTCCCCTCATGTCCTGGATTTAATTCCCTCGGGGATGCAACAAGGTCAGATTTATTCTGAGCGGGATGTCTGCACTAAATCTTATGGCACACCATTCGATAGTCGAGACATCTGACTGAACCTCACGGTGCAAGGGGAAAAGTCAGGGCGTTACCAAAGTCAGTTGGATTCATCCTCTGGGAACCATGAATGTCTTTACTGACTTTACCTTCCCTAGAACTGAGCTGCAAGCATGGCTGAATGTTAGTGAAATATAGATCACAAAAATGAGTTCACGCTTCTGGTGAAATACAAAATTACCATCAACAGTATTCATCTCAATGCTTCAGGCATGAGAAATAGAAAAAGATAAAAATCACAGGTTTCCAAGAGGTTTATGTTCATAAGCTCGAATTTTAAGACAAAACAATTCATTGTTGACTCTCGTGTGTACGCCATGAAGGGATTATACACTTTTGGAGCCAGAAAAACTCTGTTGCCGGGCTACCATTTTATGTCCTATGACTAAATCAAAACCATAAAGATAAACTCATGAAGGAAATAAAATAAAATATTACTAAATGGGAAGATTAGATTTGGTGCTGAGGAAAGAGCATCCATGTGAACTGTAAACAGTCTTATCTCACCTGAGAGGAAACTGGATACCATATAACTCTGAAGCAGTTTTAAAGATAAAACAGGAAAAAGGTAAGAATGTCTGAAATATTGGAATTGTATACTCGCTCTCAACACAACAGAGAAAGTAGTTCAAAAGCTTTGCTGATTTTTATGTTTTTTAAAGTATAGAAAAGACCAACAGAATATTAAAACCCATATTGATACTGGCATTGACACATCACAACAGAGCCTAGTGTCTCAAACATTCAGCAAGCTCCATCCATCTCATATTGATTACAATTATATTTTGTGATTGCAAACACCTTGTTTGTTGAAACTATCTGTCTTGATGCTATCGGCTGTTTCTTTAGCTTCTTTGGGACCACCAGTACTGATGAGAATTACACAATATTATATAAATAAAACAGATTTACTGCAGTTATTATCAGTCTTGCACTTATCTGGTAAAGGCACAAGCTGCTGTGACCTAACCTTTGATTTATGAATCTGTCTGTGATAAATGGTGCTACACTACCTGTGTTAATCAATGAATGGGCTTATTTCAAAAGATTAATATAGAACAGGGAGTCTCCAACCTTTCCACCTCCTCAGGGGGAGAAGGACTGAACCCACCACCCACCACGTTTTAATAGCATGAAAAAATAATGAATCACTTCCATTTTACACTTTCATTGAATGAGCTCTATGTAGCAGCACAATTAACCTTTTCTTTCTCTTCATTATGCCTGTACTATTGCACTGTTCCTTCACTGCCTTAAACAAAAAGCTTTCAGGCGCCAGACTGACTTGAACTCAGCAACCATTTGCTCTTTTTTTTAGAGACACATAACCCATGTTTTAGTCACTTCATAACCTGGCACCCGGTAACACTGCAGAGCTTTTATGTTCATATTAGCCACATGTTTCCTACCCTCATTCTCAGTCAGACGCCTCGAACGTTGCAGGCATTGAGAGCGAAATTAACACTGTGTTAATGTGTTGGTGGAACATGTTGCTTCAGGTAATGGTAAGACATGAAATAACCTCCAGGAAGTCCAGTTAGAGTAAAAGATCTTTAAGTCTGATGGCTTATCAAACACCGTAACTCTGCAGGGTGGTTTGTAAAACTGTGAGACAGTATTTTAGCACTCTGAAAGATATTATGGCGGTGACTATTTTATCTTTCATTGTACCGATCGCAAGGTAAACAGTAGAAATACAGCACTCACATTACAAAGAAATCCACCAGAAATATGGGCTTGTACGTAGTGACAGATCAATACCAAGTCTTGCTGGATGGTTGCATTTTTTTGGCAGAGCCCTCTGCATTGGCAACATTGCTGAGACTGGTCTCATTCAAATCAATTTTCACGCAGAGCTAAAGTTGCATTGAAGATGGCCTTAGCTGGTCCCCGTGTCTAAGACCAGAGATGACTGAGCCTTTACAATGGATTTTCTCTAGGCTCTAGAAGACAGCCAGGCAGTTGAGTCGGTGTCATCAAGTGGATCTTTGATTTGATAACATGTCTCTGGGAGTGGGTCTTTCAAAGGATTTGAATGGGTCTCCCTAATCTCACAGAAATCAAAGTAAAGGTCCAGGCAAGTCATGATTAACTTGTTCATAACTTGTGATGAGGTAGAAATGTCTTCAGAGGATTCAGCCCCTGGATTTGGACATTTTTTGATTAAAAAATACCATTACTAATTCATCTTCTGATATTCCTCCGTGGACCGCCTGGGAGACAGTGACCTCAGGTTAAGTTATACAATCATATGACCTCCTCTTTGTTCCAGTGTGCAGTAGCTCACACACACAATGTTCTCGATAGTGTGCAGAATATAAAAGCATATCTCTCAGCCACGGGGGAAAACAGATAATAAAACATGGTCTATATGCCAATACAGCACAGAGACCATCATGCATCATTGCTTTCTCTTTGTGTTGTGGTAATGTGATCCCACTTGTGGTCGCTGGGTGTGACACACTGGCCTCACAGTGTGTTGGTGCCAGCAGTGATGAAGCAGATCAGTTACCCTGGTAATGATGCAGCCTGTGGACATATGGAGCAGGTGTGAGAACAACATAAGCTATGACTCACGCTGAATTATTTACCCACTTAAATGTGCGTCGGGTTGTTTCTACGCGTGTGTGTGTGTGTCCAAATGTGTGTGGATAAGTGGGTGGTCTTTACATGTAGGAGTACTTGTTTGTGTATATCGTGCATGTGCATTTGAGTTTGTGGCGTTCCCTAGGAGTGAGGGAGTGGATGAAAAATGTTTCTTAACTGCATTTGGTTTAAAAATAGCAACACCATTTATTTTTGTCTTCTTCTTCTTGCTTATTTTCTCTCTAATTCCCTAATGGAAAATTTGAATCCACTATTTGGGTGCTGAAAACTGCAAAGTACTTCATACATATGTTTAACTGGCTTCAGTCCTTGGTTGTTCGGGTTTGCTGTAACAGAATAATGAAAATCAAGTGTCACGTTGTGTTTCCAGACTGCTGCACACGTCTGATTCAGAGAGGTCTGGTGCTGTGCTTTTAGACATCTGCCTTCAAAAATAGAAAAGCAACCAGGCCAAGCAGAGTTTCCTGAAGGAAAAGGCAGGAGAAGTTTTGTGCTAATCCATCTGTTAGATGTTGAGGTATTTCACAGGTTAATCCAATTACGATGCATGCACCCTCTGGGCACTGCAAATTTCTGCACCAAATTTCATGGCAATTCATCATTCAGCAAGTTTTTTGAGATATTTCACTAGAAAACACAAAAACTGCATTGCAGGAAAAGTACTTTCAGTCTGGGACAAAGTGTTGGACCAACACATATTTTCAAAGCCACCCCAGCTGCGACAAAAAAATGCCCAACACGAACACAATGCCAGACTGAACAAAGTCTGATTATCAGGCTAGTTGTGTTGTAAAGTGAGTTCCAGCTATCGCTACTTTCTGACCCACTGTGAATTGTTATGTGTGTTCCCTCTTCAACATAAGGACACCAGAGAATTCATGATGACAGTTAAGAGTTGCCTTGATGTAGAACTGATGCAACATCTGTCTGAACACCTGTCATCGGATTTTAGCTCTGAGTTGTCTTTGTAAGTGAATGTGTCACCACCTACAGTACACACAGCTACATTCATGTTAACCCAGTTGTGCACACACATACATTAACCACCCACTTATATAGGGAGACAAACAAAGTTTTAATGACTGCGTGGGCGACATAATGTGTCCCTCATTCTGGACACATCAACCAGTCGTCCAGTTAAAAGCAGCGGCTGTTACGATCTGATTGGATTTGTTACGGATGCAGGAGATGGACAGACTTCCTGGCACAGATCTGGACACGTCAAACAACACTTGGCAAACTAAGATGAAGAAAACACGAGAAAAAGAAGACGAGGAGGAGGAGGAGGAGGAGGAGGTAATTACTTAATTAGCCAGTTTTCCACCACTGCCTCCACACAAATGATTTCTTAGAAGTAACTAAGAGTGCTTTGCAGGGCACTCGAAGCAAGTTTTGGCTGCTCAAGAGCACTTTGGTCATTAAAGTAAGAACTGTAAATAATCATAATTTAAATATAGGCTATACTTGTCAGCTTTGGATTTGTCTGTAAAAACAACCCACAGCAGTAAAATGTGTCTGAAGGGTAAATATTTACATCAGTAAATTTGCCAAGCAAGTATAATATCAAACACACAATGAAGATAATTAGAGCATAAGCCACAATCAAGATCCCAGCTGCACTGTCCACTAGAACAGTGTGTGTTTTTCGTGATCTGATTGTTTGGAGAGTGTAAAGTGACAAATGTGCTCATTACTGAGGAGCTAATGCTTTCATTACCCCCAGCTCTGTGGTTTGCAGTCTGTTACACACACAATTGAGTCAATTTAGAACAAGCTCTCAGGGAGTACAAGCTTATTCTCCTTCAGATGAGAAACATGCGCCGTGTGACAGTCTGAATTGGTCACAGGCTGTGACAGGGAGGCTGAAACCAGTTTACTCTGAAATGCTGTTTGTTGTGGTAAAATGTGGTTTCAGGACGAGCTGGGAGAAGTAGCACATCTTACCTGTTGGAAAAGACTTTGCTGTAGTTGTACACTTGGATCTCCAGCATCTCGTTTCCATCCAGCCTGCTGGCGATGGGCCATCGAAACATCTGAAGAAAAGACAGAATATGAAGGATTTAGATTAATCGATCATTTATTTTTTTGGTTAATCCAACGATTGTTTGGTTAATAAAATCATATTTCCCAATGTGATATCCTTAAATTGCTTGTTTTGTCCGACCAACAGTCAACACCCGTTTGACATGATAAATCTAAACAATCGTTACAGATTAATTTTCTGTTCAACTGATCTATTCATCATCGTATCAACCTCCTGACATATTAATACTAATTTATATCACTATTCAGTGAAAAAGGAAACTACAGCGTGATGTCAAGTTGAGTGATTGATTTTTATTAAAGAAACAGTTTGACGTTTTAGAGAAATTCACTTGTTTTCTTGCCGAGAGTTTGATGTGAAGATCAATACCACTCTCATATCTGCGTGGTAAATTTGAAGCTATCATCAGCAGCTGTCACAAAATAGTCTGACACACAACTCATAAAATACAGGGATAGGATAGTGAATGGTTTTGGACACAATCTCAGACTTTCCCTACTTTAAGTCAAACAGTGTCAGTCTGAACAGATTGAAAGTCACATGTCAAGTGTACATAAGTTCCCCTAAAGTGTCCTTGACTTTAAAAGAAGCTGTACCAGCTATAGATTTTCTGTTCTAAAGGAAATAAAACACATTTTTTATCACCATAAACATCTCCAGGTTCTATAACACAGACTGAGAATATTGATAAGCTTTTTTTAACTGTAGGGTAAAACCAAACAACAAAAAAGCAGCAGCCAAGCAAGAAAAAAATGATCATGAATTCTTGAAAATGTCTCGGATACCCTTAAGAAAAAAAAGTCCAGATTGTAAGTGAGAAAACAGCTCTGAGGGATAACCCTTCTTCAGCATTTTCACTTTAATTAGCTCTGACGTGACAGTTTTTCAGGAGGCACATTTCATGTCGCTTTGACTGGAAAAGAAAAACATCTTTGTTCTAAATTATAAATCTCCTCAGTGACGTCTGTACTAATTGGCTTTGTCAGACACTCAGTATGGTTCTTCACTGTTTTTTCACACCAGTAATATCTCTCTTGACGAGCCTGTCATGTATAAATTATATGAACCCTCAGTCTGTTTATTAGAATAAAGTTCGTTTGTCAAAGGGGGATGAGTTGTAATCACCTCATTTAAATAGTGAAGTATAGTTAAGTACAGTGATTTGTCATTGTGATATCATTACAGCTACAGGAAACAGTCATAAACAGAGATTTAGATGACAGGCTGAATCCATCACACAGGTTGTTTCAAAGTCTCCTCTTTTAGGTTCAACTTGAAGATTTGAGGTTAGAAAGTGGATGCTGTGGTATTAAATGGTCTGTGATATAATTTGATGCCTGCCAAGCATCTTCCATGACTTGAGAGTGATGTTTAACACTTAAAAATGAAGTGTGAATCTAATTTAGCCGAACAATTCCTGTATGGATCCTTATAACTGTATTATTCAATTATACAACAGTTAGTTATGACCAAGTAATTTGATTGGACAAGAGTTGTTCCATTAGTGCTGATATAGAGCATTAAAGAATGAAAGAAGAAGGAAGGAGAAGAAGAAGAAGCATAAAGAATATGTCGTTATCTATCTTAGATTGTAACAAACTTTGCACCACAAAGAATAACATTTTCAGGAACGAAGTCTGGATACTTCAGTGCAAACCTCCAGGTGTGCTTATACTCAAATTAGAGGAGACCAAAAACAAAGCTAACACTGTAAGGCAAACAACATGGGCTTTGACCTGCTTTCAGACTTGGCTGGGCTGTGGTAACATGCAGACTTACAGATCAAAGCTAACAAGCTACTGTTCAGGAAAATGTTGATGTGTTGCTTGGCAACAGTGCAGTCCCGGTCCAGTTGTGGAACTATTTGTTTTGGTGGAGCCAAATAAATGATTCAATAAATAAACAAATCACAACGTGTTGTCACTTCAGGTTGTGATGTTATACTGAATATCAGCACACTCTTTAATTAGCTATGACTGAATTACAGCCGTGCTGATATTCAGTATAACATCACTCCCTCTCATGTCATATTGCTTAAATGGCATTGCTGACTTTATCCAGATCATCAGTGGATATAATATGCATGTATTGTATTTTATGGTAGAAATTAAAACAGCACAGACCATGAACGCTTATACTGTATGTATCATGAAATAAATAAATATAGCAACTTATACAAGTATACAAAAGATGCTCAATGTAGGTCACTGAAAATACTGCAAATTGTCCAGCATCATTTATAAGTTTAGAAGAACAACAACAAATTAAATGTATAATCATAATGAAATGTGCATTAGTATGGTTTAGATACTAATATGTTCATCTATGCTTTTATCAACTAATATGTTTTGTTGGGTGTAATTAACATTTTAGTTTGTATAATTATCAATAGACCAAAATAAAGTTTTGAAATATGATGAATTTATGAGCTGATTCATATTCAGAAAATCACCTCTGAGCCCTCTCCTCTGTACTGAAGCATCTTGGGAAAGAGTCTGTATAAGTGGGTTACACAGGTGATTTAAAACTCATTCGCCCCCTGCTGATGTTGGCCTCTCATTCAGAAAAGCACTGCAGGCTGTCAGGCAAGCGATCCATCAGGACTGTCCCATTACCAAATCCTGGGGTTCCCACCTGCTTCTGGTAGACCTGCCTTTAAGGATCTGTCTGTGTGTGTGTGTGTGTGTGTGTGTGTGTGTTAAACCATCACTCTGTGCTGTCTGCCCTGAGGCCATCCACGCTGTGGTTTCTCTTAACAGACTTCATCCAGGCATGACCAGCACTGCTGCCTCTTTCCTAGCTGTGTTTTACTCTCAACATTCAGCCTGCAAATACCTTCAGAGTGATGGTCGTTGGCTGAGATTACGGCTAACACAGCCGCATGCTGCATCTCATTTACCACTAAATCTCCTTCAGTGTGTTTGAACAGCCGAGAGAAAGAGAGAGGATGAGAAAGAGGCCTCAGCATGGTGTTAATGTTGTGCGGATGACGGCGCGCACACAGCTAATGGAGGAAATGACGCCTATATACACATACCAGAGCGAGCTTCAGTGATAGATACACACCACTGAAAACGTGATTATGTTTTCTTTATCCAACACCGGGGACACAAGGAAGTCACATTAATTTCTACAGAGTAAGACACTATAATCTGTGCCTGCACACAATACAGAAACATACATGTGTGTGCAGGTACGCATTTCAAAAACTCATTACGTGTCTCAGCGTTTTGCATACCTCATTCTCCAATTCTACTTATCTGTAAAGCAGCACACATGCATAAATCCACAACATGAAGGAGGAAGCTGTTTGTGTTGTCTAATGACCTCACAGCCACCACGGCGAACAAAAGTGCATATACAGTAGTTATTTTAATGCCCACACAATGCAGACAAATAAACCAAGAGCAGAGAATCCATTAAGGTGAGGGGAAGTGGAAAGTTTTAGTTTCAGCTGTGCACAAATTTAAACAGAAGAATGGAGTCAGACAATACACCTGCAGTGTTGACTACTACTGCAGAAAAAAAAGCAATTTTAGATGCTATGCAACACTAAGCTGCAAAATGTTATTTGTTTCTTTCTGAAAAGAGAGTAACTAAAAGTTTAAACAATTTAAAGCTCATAAATTTTTGTTGTTGGAAAGAAAGAGATATGAGATTTTTCTCTGCTTCTCAGACATCCAATTCGCATCGTGTCACCCTAAATTTTACTTTCTTCAGTTCTATTTATTTATTTAACAGGCATGAATAAATAACATGATTATGTCATTTAGCCGAATGTCGATGTGATGCTATATAAGTCTGCTGAATGGCTGTAAGCACTTGAATGAAACGCACCGGACGAAATTTATGGACAGTCATTATGTTTGATTCAGCATTGCCGTGGTTACCCCAATAAAACCTTTATGGGACGGCTATATTTCAGGTCAGGTGACAATCGTTGGACAGACAAATACCTTTCTCAACAGGCTTTAAGGCTGCTGGTGACAAATGATAACAACGATCTGTTTGGAGAGAGGAAGAGGTGACAAAGTTAAGATGAAGGTGAACTAATAAAGATCCCAGAGTGGGGTATGGCCTTAAGGCTGCTGATGAAAGAGGATAAAGCTGATGGAGCATGTTAAATTAAGATGATACAAATACGACAAAGTCAATATTTTCTGAAGTGGAGCAATGAAGCACAAAGTCTTTGGAGAGAACACATAAATTAAATGTTTCTGTGTCATCTTCCTCATAATGGAAAACTCTGATAAACAAGTCCACAGAGACTCTTTTCAATTGGAAACTTTTCAGCTCACAAACTCCTCGGTGCTACACCCGTAAATGTAAATATAGATATAGTAGGTGCATCAGTGATAGGAGACTCCCAAGAGACCAATTTGTCCCTTAGTGTCTTCCAGCCTGGATAATGCTGATGTCTTTCAAACTCCACACCCCAAGTCTGGAATAAAAGATTCACAACACAAGAGGCTGCAGTGATGTCAGTTTCTCAGACTTGACAAAGCTTCTCCACAGCCACAGAGGACTTCATACAACTAATTTAAAAGGCTAGTTCAAGTGTTTAGTGGTTTTAAAGTGGAATTATATAAGAATTTATGCCGCCGTCAGCTCCCAGTTGGATGGAGCAGACAGACGTCCCTGGCACAGAAGCATCACTGTGGACAGTGTCAGCAGAACAACTGATTTTAGCCACATAATAACGGCCCACCTAAAAGAATCAATATCTGTTTAAGTGTGCACTATGCTGAGCATATCCTCAACACTTTACCGCTTTATCTGCCATCAGACATTCGCTTCTGGTCACGCACTGACCCGCCTCTTAGCCCCTCTCCTGGGGTTCAACCTGACATGTGAGGATCTTAAATGTCCAGCCAGTTTGAGAAAGGGGCATTGATCTCTCATTTAGGGTGAGTGTTACTATACCAGATGTGAGTGTTCATACCCTTGTTTTATAACCAAGTGTCAAAATAATACATAGAGGTTAATGGCGGTAAAGCCATACTGTATACTGAAATTTTGTGGACTGCATTTGTTTGCCTGCTAGGCACGCTAGCTGTCCTTGCCTCTGTCTGTGTTATTTCCTTCTTTTAGCCACACCATGCAAGTACATTACCAGGTGAATATTTGGTCTGACTGCAGTTTCAAGATCTGATTCTACTTCTATTATTATCTTAAGTGAATAAAGCTTCACCCAACCTCAATCTGAGCACGTCTAATCTGCCACAATAAGTGAATTTGAATTAAAACAAAAACCTGAATATGAGTGTGTCCTTGTGTTGTTTTGCAGTTTTTAGCTCTGCACTTGAAGCTGTCAAGTAGTCACAGTGCCTCCAAAAACTGACAGACGTACAAGTGCTGCAGTGCACCTACTCTTACATTCAGTCTCACTCTCTGTATCACACATTGTGTGGGTAAAGAAATGTGCAACAGTAATATGAGAAGCAATCATCACTTCACTGATGTAAAAGAAAAAAACAGACTAGTCTTTTTTTAGATCCTCCTCTGTTTTTTTAGCTTGTCTGAAGAACACACATTACTATTCCCAGATCGCCCCTCTAACCCTTTGTACTGTACGATACACTAATTGGCGGAGCGCGGCGGCTCATTAAAAGTGACAGGTATGATCTCACTAACCGGAAGCCTTGAGGCCATAGTGGCCTATCATAGAGGCTAAACGCTCATCTTAAGAGCGGCTATTACAGCTGTGATCCCACGCTCTCGCATTGTGGCGAGCAGATGGATGACCGGGCTGCCCGGCCTGCTCACCATCCATTTGATACCTCTTGACTGTTGCCATGGACACAGAGGATGAAAACACCTCTGTGATTAATTAGAGAGAATATGGTCCATCATTCTCAATCACAAACGACAGGGGTTCTTAGAAATGTGTGTGTATTTACAGTATGTAGTCTTTTGTGTTGAGTTCTTGTAGTTGGTTTTATGATTATGCGGTCGTCCCCACTTGGACTCTGCAGGCTTAGATGTATTCTTAAAAGGATAAAAGAGATAAGGGTGGACTGCTGAAGGAGGCGGTATGAGCCACTTTCTCATTATAGCAGGCTTTAGCAGCCAGCTCAATATGCTATATAATATTTAGATATGTGAGAGTTTCTCTGAGTTTGCTGTTATGTACGGTGCAAGAATGAGTCCACCTCTCATTATTCTGCTTCTTTCAATCAGACTTTCTTTTTTTAATTACATAACAGTCTTATCACTGTGAAAACCCTTGAACTTCTCATTTTGGTGATATTCATCTTCTGACATGCTTCAGCATATTACATGGCCATGAGTTCAATTATTTAAAAGCATGTCTCCAAATGTGCACTAATATTGAGAATATACAGAATATACAGAGGAGAGCTGCTGTGTTAACCCTTTGTTTCATATAAATTACATAGCAATCAAGACTGATTTAAATCTAGATTACACAGTAATCTATAGAAATGTCTCTGCAGTTAATTAAAACCTTTAAAGTTTCAGTTTAGAATTTAATCATTTTGTTGTGTATATCTGTTACTTTATACCTACTTACTCCAATACATAACTGCAGATATACTTACTTACTGCTTTTCATACTCAGTTTCAGATGCATTGTTACAGATTAAACTATCCAACAGTACTGTATAGACTGCTACAAATGAGCTTCACCTCTGTGCTGCAACATTAAAATGCTACATAGAGCTCAGTGGATCAGTAATATTAATCCAATAATATAATGGATGGATTGTGAGACAATGTCTGTGCCAAATGTCTTTGTCCTTTTCCTTTATAGGAGCAAGTCTGTTTTGACTTTCATGGCTGCATCATTTCTAATAATTTTATGTCTATATGTGGTTGCTTTTTGGTCCTTTGTAGTCATCCAGGCTTAGATATAAAGAGCTCATGCTCACTCTCATTTTCAGATGATTTTACACTAATGAACCCATACTTATGAATATTATATTTCCATTTCTGCCAATAGATCCTCCTTAATACATACACTACACCTTCTTAATGCAGTACTGCTTGTAATGGGGTATTTTGCCTCTTCCTGGCTAACATAGGAGTTTTGTAAAAACTTTTCACAAGTTGTGGCTCTTCTTCTAAGTTTGTGTAATCCAAAAAAGCCATTTGTCTGGACCGTGGAGTGCCAGCATGCCTCTGAAGGTGCCAAATCTCTTCTGTTGAGTTCTCCTGAGCTTGCCTTCACCACTGCGCTCATACAGTGTACAGTATGTGCCTGGCAGAATGAAACAGATGAAACAGCATATCTGATAAGCTTGTTCTGCTGAGAAACCCGATCTTGTCCAGTTCACTGACATCTCTCCATGCCCACTCCATGCTCCCCACCAACACCACCTCCCCAACTCGGTCTCAATTTACTTTTTCCATTTGGACCGTCTATCCCTGTTTTTCAATTCCATCCTCACTCTGTTTCTCAGATGTCACTTTATCTGCAGCTCCTTCTGCATTCATCTCACTCTATTTTACAATGTATGTCAAATAAAATGCCATGAATGTCGACGTATTGACATTAATCCAGTCAGAATCTTTCATTCAACCAGAACGTGCTGCATATTTATTCATGATTGTGGCAGCTAAGCCCTGGTTGCTGTTTTTTTATGTTATTAATAATCACTGCATTGATACTAGACCAAGACCAGCAAGACCAACCATTAATAACAATAGTTACTGACAATGTTTGGATAAGTTTTACACCAAACTACTACAAGATAAAGGTGAGAGTGGGGAGCAGTTAAACCAAATGGATCCACCATGTGGGTTTAACCTTGATTGGAAAGGAGACTCTTCCTCTTCTCTGTGGCTTTATGGACAGGTACAAGGCTCTTTAGCCATTTAATTCAATAATCTCATTTTGGTTCAAAATGGACTCTCATAAAACTGCAATTAGCTCCCCAGTTTCTGCTGTGGAAGACCAGATGGTGCAGAGATAATGAACAACACATTTGTCAAGTAAGCTTCTCCAGTACTCCTTGAAAACAGACAGTACTGTGCTGGGAAATAGCACTCACCTCTCAATTAAAAACTTTTCTGCTGAGATGGTTTTTTCTTTCTTCTGTTCAACAATAGAAGCTCTACCTTCTGTTCGTCTGGTGCCTTTATCCCAATGTGTTGTGTCACATATGGGAAAACAAAAGCACAAGCTGGGACTGAATTCATTGTATTAATGAATTAAATGTGTGTTTGTAGAGGACAGCGAAAGGTGTAAACAAGGACGATAACAGTTATTGTTGGAGTGGAGCTGCCTCAGCACTAAGGTTCACACAAACATGCCTCTGAACTGTTTACAGAAATAATCTGTTGTACTGCAGGACCCTATTATCGTAGCTCAGCAGTACAGTACACCCAAAAGGCTTACTTTCTCACCTGCTGCTCACCAGAACTGTGCTATTATATGCAAACCAAACACCCCTTGGTTTCATCTGTTTGGTTAATTGGACCACATGAAAATTGGCTTCATCCCAGTTGGGTCTGAGCAGAATGTTTCAAGACAGATTTCCATTTAAACATAGGTGAGAAAATTAATCAGACACACTAGTAGTATGACTCGACTTGAACTCGACTTGCTGTAGACATGTAGCATGCTGTAGCATAGCAACATAGCAAACATTATACTTGCTAAACATCAACATGGTAACATTGTCATTGTGAGCTTGTTGAAGTTGTTGTTTTTGCAGCCACTAAACCTGCACAAATTAGACACAAAGAAACTGTAATTCTCAGAAGGACCCACAAAGGGTTAACTGCAATGCTGAGCAAAGAGTGACTCGTTGCTCCAGTGCTATTAGCACGTATTTAATATGCACACATTTGGTCCACAACTGGCCCCTTTCTATATGCAAATGAGCCTTGTTGCAAAGAAAATTCAACTCACAATCACAGCTATAGCTTCATGCAGTTGAAGTGAAAATGTTGGTACAGTACAACACTTGACACTCACCATGAGTGAGTAGAACTGGAAAACAACATAAAACCTGCTGCTGTAAGAAACTGAGATGACGGTTATGAACTGTAACAGTCCAGCAGAGAGCAGAGTCAGAGAGACAGCTCACTACGCACCCAGAGGCATGATGGAGAGAGCACAGTGAAAGCACCCCAAATAAGAATCAGACTGACAAAATATTCAATGCACAGTGAGTCAGAGAAAAATGAGACACAACTGATAGAAACTAATGAAAGAGCAGCAGGAGTTATTAGATGATTAGAAGAGTTATAAGCAGTGGTGGACAGTAACGAAGTAAATTTACTTAAGTACTGTACTTAAGTACAGTTTTTGAGTATCTGTACTTTACTTGAGTATTATTTTTGGGGGATACTTTTACTTTCACTCCACTACATTTGAAGGACAAATATTGTACTTTTTACTCCACTACATTTCTATTGATGCTCTCGTTACTCGCTACTTTTGAGCTTACGTCAGCTGATGATTTATTTTATTATTATTTTTTTTTTCAAAATTCTGAGAAAATAAACTGTTTCTGCTGATTCGTGTATGGTTCGTCTTAGTCGTATTGCCATACCTGTACTACGTCATGCCATACAATCCATACAATAGAGGAAGAAACTGGAGAAACACATTGTTTGTTGTGCTTACCGCGAACAAATTATATCACAGCCTACAAAAACTCGTCTTCCAACCTGAAAAAGCACATCGCGGTATGTAAAGTAGCTACTGACGTTAGCTAGCTTAATGTTTGTTAAATTGCAGATGAACATTTGAAACCTAATTGTATGAGCTTGTAGTATCATAGTTGCTATTTTTAAACGGTTTAAAAATATGGCAACTGTTGCAGTGCAGTTGAATAATTAAGTTGACTTTCTGTTCGTTTTTTATACAATTCATATCAAAGTCCAAGGTAGGGGTTGGTGTGTGTGTGTGTGTGTGTGTGTGTGTGTGTGTGTGTGTGTGTGTGTGTGTGTGTGAGAGAGAGAGAGAGAGAGAGAGAGAGAGAGAGAGAGAGAGAGAGAGAGAGAGAGAGAGAGAGAGAGAGGTGCGGCTGTCTTTGATGTGGGTTATCCGGCTCATTTTTGGCTGTGATGCATGATATAAGTATGTGTTCAAATGTAACTACAATATGTAGAAATTTAATTTGTTGATGAATGCAGCTGAGTCTGTGTTCTGAGGCTTCTTGCCTTTATTTGTTTATTTTTGAGCTATAAACCGCATCGCATCAGTTTATTGTATAATGACAATAAAGCTACTTTCCTTTCCTGTATTTCCTGAGATATTTTTTTAATACTTTTACTTAAGTAATTTTTTAAGCAAATACTTTAGTACTTTACTTAAGTAATATTTTGACTAAGCTACTTTTACTTGTATTGGAGTAATATTTGACAAGGAGTATCTGTACTTTTACTCAAGTAGTGAAGTTGTGTACTCTGTCCACCTCTGGTTATAAGTAGAACATTTTAAGATATGAGTGGAAATATAATGTTCTTGCAACTGTATTTATGACATGCTTGACTCCAACTTACCAGCTTAACCATGTCATGTGATATGCTACATCAGTACACTTTAAGAACAAATTGCAGAACATTAAATCTCTATGAATTTACATTATAAAAATGATCGCTAACCATATACTATGTTTCAACCTAGTCTTGTCCTTCTTCTCTCTTCCATTGTCCTGCGTACTGTGTTCTGTCGCAAGGCCATCTTTTATACAATGCCACATGGATGTTTGCAATCAGATGCAAAAAAGGGCATATTGCACAAAATTTATGGTCATGTTTGGGCTGTAATATCATTAGCGCATTATTTTTTGTGACTCGCCCTTGAGATGGGGCAGATAGTGGTTGCAAGCCATGCGTAATCCATTCTTTGTGAATTATCTCTTTACTGTGTTTCATATGTACAAACCGCAAAACACTGACTTGACAAGAAATCTATTGAATTTGAATTTGTTTTCCTAGTTTTTGTTTTTTGGGGCATATTTTGTTGTGCTGGATGATTTTTCATTGTTAAGGAACTTTTCTGTGGATTCCTTTTCTTTGTCTATTTGGTGTTTTTTGCCAGCGTTTGGTGCCGTGTCACTCTTGAGAGTGACTCCTTACAGCAGAGGAGTTACGAGCTGATGCACACGAGTACACACAGAAACAGACAAAGAGAAGTGGGAGCTTATATATTTTTCTTCTCCTATGGGCTCACACAACAAAGTAAAAGTACCACATTCCCTATAGAAATTATATTTTTCTGTTTTGTTACAACACTGATACATAAATAACACATAGTAAGTATGCCAACTGTAGATACTGTTCTCATTTTGACTGCTCAAATTTCAGCTTTCAGCTTCTCTCAAACTCTAAGTGGGAAAATAAAATATTCTGCTCAGATCATTATTTATTCAGTACACTCAGAGATGGGAAAACACCTCCCTGGAGCAGCCCTGAATCCTAAAAACTGGTGAAGTTCATAAACTATTTTTGGCCACAGCAATATTGCAGCTTGTGTCTAGTCCAGAAACAACTGCTACTCCACTTCTCCTTACTGCTGGTCAAGTGGTCAGTGAAGCATCAGCTGAAATATGACCTCCAGAGCTGGATCGGATCACCGTAATGCATGAAGATATGTTTTAAGAGTCTTTTGCTCTCCGGTGGCTCACTGAATATGAATCCTGTACTGCTGGGTATGATGTATATTAGTTTAAAAACCTCACCCTGATAGCGATATGTTCTCGTATAACAGATTTTCAATTCCCACTAACTTCCCAAACCTAATTATCAAGAGGAAGTTTTGTGGAAGTGACCTCACTGTGGTCTCTTCCTACTCTCTTTGGTCAGCCACAGCACGCCTTTGAATCCAGAGTCCTGATCAGACTGATGAGGCTGTTATTGGTTACATACTGCGAGAGCATCGACAGTGACATAACTACTAAAACGGCAACATGTTCCATGAATATTGTGTTTCTATACTATATACTATTATATACTATACTATTTCTTTTACAAATTTGGTTTGGCTGGAATTGTAATTATTGGATATTGGATTATGTTAATTAGCATTGTTTAATGAAAAGAAAATTCTACATTTTTATACTATGCACAAGTCATACGGAGTGCGTCTGGGGTGGATGGTTGATATTCAGAACACAGGACTTCATAGGGTTCATAACAAATGTGAAGTCCATCCCAAAGTGCCAAAACTGCAGTTCCTAAATGAAGAGCAACAAAAGCACTCAGTTCAAGGTTAGGGAAAGATTGTGATGCAGTTACATGTTGATAAACAACACGCCATGTCTCATGCTTCAAGTCACTTTTAATGTTGATATTAAACCAAGATGCTGTTGGTGTTAGCCCAACCATAAACAAGAGCTGTGAGTGCCTTAACATGACTGATTAAAAAAAGCTTTACTATGTTTGGATGTTGTTAAAATGAATAAAACATAATGTCAGTGAACATTTTGCTGACATGTTCAATATCTATATTGTCCAACTTGGTAGATGTATTCATTAAAGGGAAAAAAATACTATGAACAAGGTGTGCATGTCAAATAAATTGTGTCAAGTGATGTCACTTGAGTCAGCATAGGTTGGGTCTGAAGTTTGAATATTAAAAAAAATCTGGAGGTGTGGAGTTAGAAAGAAGTGACGTTTTCAGCCTGCTCCTCATCTCTAACTGAGGCTACAATAGCTGCTGCTAGCATAACACACTCCAAGTGAACTGTCAGCAGTCAGGTTGCATTTTGGGTAATGCAGGCACAGGGTTTTGCAGAGGACGAAGAAAGTGTGGAATAAAAACAACAATATTCCTGATTCTGCTGGACTTTAATCCTTTCTTTTAAAACTGTCCGGCGTGAGTTCACCACTGGGACTCATCAAGTGGGTGCTCAGGCGCTTGAACACCCACTCAACAGGTTAAGCACCTTCACAGGGAAGGCAGAAAAATAAATAAACACAGACGAAGTACTGGTGTTCATATGTGTAGGTATTTTTTTGTTAGGTAATGCCATAATTTCTATGATACCATGGTAGTGTGATGGAGGTAGTGTTATGTTGTGGCCAATGTTTATATAAATACTGCCGCTACAAGAGTGTGTGCTGGTGTGGTAATTACTAAAAGTGAAATGAATGAAGTAATTTTGTGATAAACATCACCTTGGTGGCTTCACTTAATTTGGGCACCCACAAGCAAAAACATAAATTGGCACCTCTGAGTTACAGAGAACTTTTTAGTGGAGTCACTGTAAAATGGTGCAGTGCACTTTAACAATGTTTTCTCACTGCTGTGATAAAAACATAACCAGGGCAGTGCTGAGGTGCAAATTTGTAGAAAACAAACTGAATGAGTAGAGGGTTGAAAACATTAGTACACAATTACCTTAAAAAAGCCATGAAAAAGTCATGAGATCCAGAATGTAGCATTACATCATCATAAGACTCTCATTAAAAAGTCAGACTGTGCACTTAGCACACTGTAGCAGCTGGAAACCAGCGGAGTAAGAATATTCTTGCATTCATTGTGTTTGCATAATAATTCCCCTTTCCTCGTCTGCATAGTTCAAATCTCTTAACATCTTATTTGTAAACCAAACAAACACAAATTCCTGAACATATTCTTGCGTTGAATCTCTTAAAGATCGACATGGGCACATATACAGTACAGGCCCATACTCAGTGAACCCTGTAGTCACAGTCAGCTCTTGCAGGGCTTTCTGTTCTTTGCTCCAGTTATGTCTAACTAGTAATGGGGGAGCCCTGGTGTACTGCAGCTAAAAGCCAAGTCCCACCATGGAATGAATAATGAATACAGATTTCCCCATCCAGTCTATCTGCATGCTAGTTCAAAGGCGTCCTGCTAGTCCATGCATAAAGCAACAAGACACACAACTCTATGCTAATGGCCTTCAACTCCAGGGGCTGGACTGAGCTTACTGAGCCATGCAAATGTTCCAGTGCTGAGGATGAAGATGTCATATGAGCAGGACGTGATGAGGAATTGCTCATGTGTTTGTTGGGGTGAAGGGAAACCAGCAGCACACACACACATACAAATGTACACCAGGAACTCCTAAAGCACAAGTTGTCCCAAGAGGGAAGCCTGGACATTTTATTGATGCTGAGTGAAGCTAATGACCTCCCGAGCACTACAGGACCGATCGGGTGAGGCTGTCATAAGAGATCACATATCAGCCTGCTACACCAGCTACAGTAGTCCGGCCTCAGGAATACTGTAACGCAACATTGTAAATATTTCTGACACATTTCTCCCTTGTGTCTGCTTTTGCTCTCTTACATTTCACCCATGATGCTACAAAAACAACATTATTTCTGCAGGGACTGTGTATATATATATGTGTGTGTGTAAGTGTGTGTGTTGAGTGTGTAAGAGGCCAAATGCGTTCAGTCATTTTCCTGATTAGACTAAAAACAAAAAACCCTGGTTATCAGCAAAGGAAGCAGCACTCTGCTTGTGAGCCCATCAAAGGGAAAATGTTGTTCTTTGTAAAAGCAAGCGGCTCAGAGAGGAGGAAAAAAAAACTGTAGTCAAAGCTCCCCTGGGAAGGCACTGTATGTGTTTGAGGCTCTCTTTCTTTTGTTTTCCTCATTTCGTTCCCTGACTTCATCCCCTACCTCTCTTCTGTTCTGTCTCTGTTGCTTCCACTCTGTGTGGAAATCCTCTAGCGCTTCTTTCTTGATCCCTTAACCTTCATCTCTCTCTCGCTCCCTATATGTGACTCTTTGCATTTAAATCCATCATAACGCTGGTTTCTCAGTGTGACAGGAGCCTAAATGAATCCTGCCGGGAACATTTCCCAGAATCCCTCAGCAGCCATAGTGAAAAGACGCTGACCAACCAGCACCAGAGGGGCTCCAGTGAAATCTTTTATATCCTAGAGGCTTACTCAGGTCTGTGCTGTTTTTTGGGTTCAGTTTTTAAACTTTCTTTTTAAAGTGAAATAAAAAAAACTTGTAGTTCTTCCTCCCTGCAGCAAAGTAGTGTGGATTGTCAAGTTTAATTACAACAGAGAAAGTGTTCAATGTCATGCATGGGTGGAGGCTACTACCTCTGCCTCGCTTCTCAGACTGTGATAGGCCATCAGCGCTCAGGAGAGGGCCATTAGGAGACACTTGGCAGGGCATCGGCAATTTACAAGCAAGTATCAGTAAGATTTTTGGGATTGAACATTAATTAGGGGATGAGACGTGATATTTGGCTGGCTCAGTGGTTAGCACTGTCGTGTCAGAGCATGAAAGTCCTGGATTTGTGCGGATATGTGTCTGTCTGCAGTATTTCATGAATCACGCCTATATTGGATGATTATGCATCTCGCTTCATGTTAAGTGTCAACGCAGGAAATACTGTAGCAAACCTGAAATAATCCACTTAAATTGCTGTTTTAAGATTTTAACTTGCGGACAAATATGTTTCTCCACGAGCTATCTGTACAAGTCATACCCTGCCTCTAGCACAATGCATGCTGGGATAAATGTATGGACCTGATACTGAAAGAGTAACATCTCTTCAAATGTAAACAGCAGCTGGACAATATGAGTTACAGTAATTACAAGGATAATTTAATAACGTGAATTTAATCATGCATATTATTAATTAAAGTGTCTGTTTTATATTAATATGTACTATATCTAATTCATTAAAAAAAATGTTCTGTGCACAGAAAGTGAAGCTGATAAACTAGGTTTATTATTATTATCATATCATATTCAAAGACACAATGCCGTGTACGGTGTAACAGATGTTCTTTATTCTAAATAAATAAAGTGCGTTTACTGTAAGCTGTTTACAAGGAAGCTGTTTTCAAATACTAAAAACTCAAACAGGTGGCAATTTGCTTTTGCAAGCTCTCTTCTAATGAATTCATTAGTTAATAGCAGTTCAGCTCAGAGGTGCTTCCTTTATAGCAGTAACAGTAAGACTGTGTGGGTGTTAAATGTAAAATGTCCCTGTACTCACCTATGTCTAATAACATACTGTTAAGTTTGACTTGGATTAATGTCATCACTTAAATCAAAGAACAGACGGAACTTAAAAATACCAACTGACCTCATTACCCACCCATAATGTCTTAATTACTAACTCACCAGGTTCATTAATAACAACCTGCAGCCTTGTTATCGGCAGTGGAGACGGGAAGGCTGCGGTTTCTATTAAGTTAAGAGATAATTGCTGATCTGTCGTTCATCAAGGTGGGATAGTGTAGGACAGGGGAAATGAAGACACTGACCTCATTAAAGTGTGCCACCTCCTCACAGTTCTCTGCCACATGGCTGTAGAAGGGCAGACCTGGAAGGCGAGGATCAATGTAGAGGTTAGAAACAGATCAAGTGTTCAATAATGACATTGAAATTACTGTAATTTCAGTGTGAGTGGGTGAACATACAACATGGGCAGTGCTGTTAGCCTCTTTGGGCACCTGAACAAGTAAGATTTTACAATATTTCACACAATAAAAGGCAAAGATTCAGTCCTCAGTCCTAAAAATGTATGTGAAAGCAGAACCTTGTTGTTTTTCAGCTGTCAGATTAATAATCTCAAACCTCTCAGATTCATTTTGCGACTTTTAACGGGGCCCTAGTTTGGTAACCAGTGGACAAAACTGCCTTCCTGTATAGGTAGTTAAATCTAACTCCACCTGGAGCAGCTACAACAGTACTACTTACAAGCCGATGCATTAAGTAGGGTCTCTTTCTTTCTGTCGTCTTCTGTCTTATTTACTTCCTGCATGGACGATGTCCACTCATGTTTTCTTGATAACCAATTGTCTTCTCTGTATAATGACTCATATTTAAAATACAATGAAAACTGGATTGAAAAATCATTTTTTAATGCTGATATTTACTTGTAACATAGTATTTTGAAGTATAGGATCTGAATACTTCTTCTACGTCTGATACAGGTTTGATGCATGAGTGTATCATCACATTTAGGCAAATAGATCAAAATTAAAATGCTCCCATTACCGTCTCACATCTGTTTACAACTGTCACATTAAATATCAGCGAAAAGACAAATTAATGCCCTAAGTACCTGGAAAACACACAAATGAGACCAGCTGTGTGGAGCCACAGGAGACGGAAAAGAAATACAGATAATTAAACGTCTACAACATGAGTCACTTGGCGACATAAAAACAGAGGGGCAAACAGAGAGAGGAAAAAAGACGTGAGCAGAACCAAAATAACAGAAAAGAGATTCATACAAACACAGAGTGTACAGGATTTCCACATGACCACCTTAAATAATCGTGAAAACAATAATCTCTGGGTGCAGTGTGTATTCAAGTGTATACACGGGCCAGAGAGCTATTCACTGGACAGCAACCTGACCGACTCTTGCGTGCCACAGTCTGTGTTCACCTGGCTGCATTGTGACGTTCATGAATGGTGCCGGACTGCTGTGTCCATCCTGCTTTGTCGCTGTAGTTTGCTTTGTGTATCTTCGGCTTTGTGTAGGTGTTGATGGTTGTTTGGGTGCATGTGAACTGAGCCGATGTGTACTGACACACCCACGAGGACCTACAAAGTTAATTACAGCCTCATGATTAGAAATAAATAGATCCTGCCTGGCTCGGACGTATTATTACCTTTATTTGTGTTCAAAGTACATTCACAACCTTTTAGAGTTTTCTGAGACAAACATGTTAAAGGAAACTAAAACTGTATTATGCTTCAACAACCTCATTACAGTTTGACTTTCCCATCACTCCTGATTCCCCACAACAACATCCTTTGAAATAATTTTGAGAAAATAAACACATAAATGTCAAAGAGGGAGAGAGACAATATCCCTCCTACATTATTTAAAACAGAGGCATCGCTGTCATACCGGTGTTTTCATCTAACTGAGACGTGGGTTTATAGAAGTAGATGATGTGAAACTTATGTAAGGTGCTTCACACCAAACTAAAAACAACATTCTGCTAATCAGGATGCCTTTTGGCCTTGGGTGGAAACAGAGGGAAATAAAGCGATCGAGAGCTGAGAGATCGGAGCGGCATTGAACGAATTGACCTCTGGTGGAAGAAAGAAAAGAACGGAGAGAACATTTTTGTTTCGAGCAGACAGACTGAGATGCAAAGAGTGAAAGAGGAGCACAGAGGTGCTTTTATTTAAATTCACTTTTCATCACTTGTACAAGACCAGAAAGTGTAGAATAGAAAAGTGGAGAGCATTTTGTGGATGCGCCTTAAGGTTCAGGGTGTAATCAGAGTCTCCTTCTATGCCTCTGTGCGTCTCATATTTGTTGTTCCATCCTGTGATTTAATTTGGTCTTATTTCCTGACCAATTTACGAGCCAAATAAAAGATGGTGTGTACACATCCTAAATAGGTACAATGCCACGCACAGTAAATACCTGCTCCAGCAGAGGATGTACACAAAATAGCTTCAATGTGCCACAGAGACAAGAAGGAATTTAAAAGATGTGCGTAGGATACAGAAGATTACACAAAGCTCAGTTTCAGTCCAGAGCATATTGAAGATTTAGAGTTAAAAAGACGACAAACAAACTGTCCAAGCAGCAGCACGGGAGTCAAGAGGTTTGATAGATAGTGTGTGACAAGACAGAAGAAGAGAGGCAAGCTTTAGGGGGATATCTTAAAAGCGGAAATCATGTTTTAATTTCTAATTTAACTCCACAGTGTGTGTGTGTGTGTGTGATCCTGCAGGCTTTGAGCAACAAGAGCTTGAGTGTCGCTGTTTGATAAAGCCAAGAGTTTCAGATAACAGCACGCATTCATCAAAGACTTGACACAAAATCAATTAAGTTCTGATGCCCCTGCTTTGAAGAACATTTTATTAATTATCAGTGGTAGCAGATGATAATGAAGCAGTTTAAGCGTGACTGAACAGGAAACTCTACACGATGCCTTGAATCCAACTGATTCACTGATTTAATGTTTTTTAGTTTCCTCAAAATATTGTAGATGTTCTGGATTATGTGTGTTGTCTCTTCCCTGTCAGATAGAACATGTGGAGTCGGCCTTACATACATAACATCTCTCTCTCACCAGACTCTCTCAGAGTCAGATGTGGTTTGACATGCTCAGGAGGGGCTGAGGCTTCCTGGTAAACCCCTTCCTCTCCAGACAGGAAGCTGTTGGAGCTGAAAGCACTCAGGAAGCTCTACTGACAGCTTTTGGCATGACCAACAGCGATTAAAGAGACTAGGGACACAAATACTGCGAGTAGAAGAAGACTTCTACTTCTTTTTAGTCTTTAAATGGAGTGAGAAGTAAGAGATAACTCATTTTCAGGATGTGAAGATGGTAATAAAATGATTTCTCCATCTGTAGAAAAGTTATTCCTAATGCAGATATAAACAGCTCCTTCAACCCTTTAAGTTTAATAATACATTTTCTTCATGTTTCAACTGAAACCAGTATTGTTTTAAATTAAACTAATCATGTGGTGGGCGCTGTGGTGATTCAGTGTACAATGGGTTTGATCTGTTGTTGCACTTCTCTCTCTCGCCCACCTTTTCCCGTGATTCTCTGCTCTCTGTTATCTAATGACCCATAAATATCTAAATGTATAACACACAGCTGACCACTCTGGTGATATGAGAGTTATTTTTCGCCTGATTAATTAAACCTCATGCCTCTCACCAAAGGGTTTCACTTACAATCTCTCGCCAAATACAGAAGCCTTTCCTGGAAACATGAAACACAGAGCTCTACTTTGCAGACATATTATTTGGCATGGGAAAGAACAGCGCCTCAAGATAACAATAAAAAAGCAACTCAGTGATGTTATAGAAGAATATTTATGAAGCCCAATAAGAACTTGTGACGGAGCTGAGGAGAAGAGCCCAACTAGGAATACAGAGAAGTAGATGTATGAATATATGTATGAGAGCGGGACAATACTTGTATGAGTCTTATCTATCTCTTGTATAGGTTTGATGCAAATAAATAATAGTAAGTGACTTCGAAAGGAAAGAGGGCCTGCTCAGCACTATCCAGCTTGTGCTATAGATTCAGATCACAAATGTGACCATCGGTTTCTCTTAATTAACCAGTGATGTTAGAGAAACACAAAGGTTTGGTTAGCTTGTCCTGAAAGTGTTTCCAGAATCACAAACACTCATTACTCAAACATTAACACTATATTATTCCATCTGCTTAATGATTAAAACGATTTTACAACCAGTTTCCCAAAACAAAGATGACTACCCAACCAGCTACCAGGAAGCCGCAGCACCTTCTGAGCATGTCAAACCACAGATGAGCCCTAAAGAGGCCAGTGGTGGGGAGATGTTACGCATGCAAGGCCGACTCCACATGTCGTATCTGATAGGGAAAGAACAGTGCCCGAAGATAACCATAAAACAAAGCAACTCAATAATGTTGGAGAAGAATATGTATGAAGCCCTACAAGAGACAGAGCTGTGGAGAAGACAGACTAGGAACACAGGACAGAGAAGTAAAGGTATGAGATGGGACAATACTTGAGTCTTATCTATGTTTCATGTAAATTAATAACAGTTTGTGGCATACATTCAAGTCACAAATGTAGCCATCAGTGTCTCTAAATTAACTGGCAACGTAAACCTCTGTATAAAAATGTTATTCTGTTTATTTAATGATTAAAAAAAAGATTTTCAACCAGTTTCCCAAAACAAAGATGGCGGACCGCCGGTGTTTGGGTTTAGCGAGCAACCCTGTTGGCGACCAGTTGTTGCCATAGTTACGACAGGAAGCTATGCAGCTGTCCTCATTAATGCCTCTACGTTTAGTTTTTTTTAATTAACGTTACACTGTCAAAACATAACATACATTCGTCTTTCTTATCTTGTTTGACAGCTATATTTATTAGTGTTATCTTCCCGTTTCAGCTGCTGTCTTAACTACGACAACCATGGATGCATTCGGCTAACGGTCACCAGTTAACATGGTCGCTCCTTAAACCGAAACACCGGCTACATTACACTAGGCAGCAGGTTCACAATTTCAGAAACGGTTTAACGTATTTTTTTTTTTAACACACGAACTTTTTTTGTCCCTTGGTTAGAAGAGTCTGTTGAATTACCGTCTGGCCAGTGTTTTTTATTTTAGAGAAACTAACTGTTTACAGTTACATGACAGGAACAAACTTGAGGTAACAGTTAGCTAGCTTGGTGCCAAACGGCAGACCGACAAAGCGTTAACAGCGTAGAGAGTAAGATATCTCGCTTGAGACAGAGCTAAAAGGCAGTAATAAGACTTACATTCACCAGGTGTCCAGAAACACGACTTTAAATAAAAGATAATGTTGACCCGTAAATGTTTGACATGTTCATAAACAGCTGTTTTCTAACGTTATCAACGTGAGACATGTCAACTTGTTTTATCCGCCCTCTACTGGTCAAAATCATAATTACACCCTACTCTGTGACCCTGATTAGGACTTTCAGCTGCACTGCCACTGCTGCAACATTTATATCACACTTTATTTTGATAGCTGGTGTCAAACATGATGCCACCAGAGTGTTTAGATGGGGTCACATTGTCTTTACCTGTGATTTCAGTCATAAGCTATTAGATTTGTTGGCACCAGAGGATGGAAAACACATCTGAATACAGGGCTCACAGTTTTTTTGTTTCCTGGGTTATATTATGTTTCCATTATACAATACGTGATTATTTTAGTTCATAAAGACATCAAAAAGGATTAAAATGTAATAAATAAGCTTGTTAAAAAGGTATGATGAATAACTTTTTTGTAAGGTTATATTTGTTTAATGCAGTAATTGGTCACATCACCAGAGTTTAGTTGGGCACGTAAAT
Source organism: Argyrosomus regius (assembly GCA_946959425.1). Classification (NCBI taxonomy): domain Eukaryota; kingdom Metazoa; phylum Chordata; class Actinopteri; family Sciaenidae; genus Argyrosomus; species Argyrosomus regius. Next base: position 9,853,853 of record OX336901.1, on the reverse strand, counting down.
GTGGCGTTGTGGATAGGAGAGAGAGCACTGATGCAGAGGGAAGACCTGCGGCCCCAGTGTAACTTTGATTCTGCATGTGGTCCAAGAGGCGCACACAGTAGTTATATTTCAGGTGTTTATATTATGTATGATGTAAAATATGGCTAATGTAATATGTTTTCAGTCATTACACCCAGAATATAGCATGCCTAGAATATGTTATATAAAGTATGATAATCTTTACAGTGAGGATACAGGTGAAATTCTTATTAACGTCACCAAATCTGATTGGTCACAGAAAACAGTGTCACACTGGTTTAACTCAGCAGGTGTGTGTAGTGCATGTAAAAGGTATTAACGAGCTTTCATGGTAACTTCTGTTTACAAATTTTGTTAACCTTTTTCTTTTTTTTTTTACTCTTGGCATGTGTCATCTGTCTTACAGCTAAAAAGAAGATCGAATGTTATTGCTTTTTCTTTTAAAAAGAAATTTGACATAAGTAAAACCCAGTAAATGTCCCCTGTGTCTTCAACAAGGCAGGATTTTAAACAGCACTGACAGAATCAGATACTGTATGGCAGAAAGTGGGGTAAAATACAGGCGCACACACACACACACACACACACACACACACACACACATAACAAACACACATCTTTGCTCAAGCTATTTGAAATTACAAACAGATGAAATGCAGCTCCTGTGCTGACAGCTGGGGCGTTGAGGGGGGAAGAGTAGACGATCTAATCGTTGCCTTGGATGACATGGCTCATGTAATATCAAGACCCTGGTGGATTTACTGCGGCACATAGCACTACACTGAAAACCAGCTTCTCTCCAGCGCACACACACTCAGTTACAGAGCAGTGGAGAGAGGAAGAAAAAGAAGAAGAAGTGGTGGTGGTGTTCCTACACAATCCTGATGCTGACAGCAGGAGATCACCTGGGATTGAACACCTGTCAGAGTGGACTGATGGCTGTCCAAGGTGTTGAAACACACACACCTCTCTCTTTTTCTTTATCTCTCTCTCTCTCTCGCTCTCTCACACACACACACACACACACACACACACACACACACACAAAGAAGCGTACACTATCAATGAATGAATCCACTCTCCAGTGAACATAGACAGAGTAGCTCAGGTGTCAGGAGAATGACCCCGTGGGAGCGTTGAAACACCAGAGAGCTAGAGGTTTGACAATCCCCCCTAAATGTACAATAAAGGAGACCCCCACCTTTAACACTATCTCCAGTAATCAATACCATCATCAGACCAGTCAGTCGTTACCTACTGGCCCTTCGGTTTTATTGCTTTATTGCAACAGTAATGATAAATCACTGTAATGTCACAAGTTATTGCTTTTTCTTTCTGTGGCTATTATCAATAGGTAATATTCTGATCATTCATATTCAGGCTAGGAGATGTCCTGACAGCTGGAAAGGCTGATATAATAGCTGTGACTTTATATTAATAACCATCCAACCGACCAAATATCATTCACTTGAAGCATATTTCAAATGCAGATTCTTTCTGCAGGACTTTAAAAGATGTGATCATAAGAGCATAAATAATATGAATATGAATGTACCAAATATTTGTATAAGAAGTGTAAAATGTTGGATTTCTCCCTCTAAATTGTGCATTCTTATGATTATGTTTGAATATTGGATAAAAAAGGCGCATTGGCACATCAGAGCGCAGCGCGTCTCCGGTGACCACTGATCCAAAGAGGGGGTTCCCCCAACTTTTTACGCAACCAGTACCGCTGACCGTCTCCCATCATGTCGTCTAACACAAATCAGATCGTGGCACACCACTGCAGCATGATGATTCACTTTCAACACATAACAGGTTATAACACAATAAAGATGTCCTACCTCTGAATGTAACTTTAGCGATCCTGTCACCTTTCCCCCGAAGGTGAGCGACCGTCTTCAGGTGAACCATTAGAGACATCATTAGTCCACGCTGGTCAGGAGAGTAATTTTACTCCACACAGATAAAACTTGAACCGTTTTTTTTTGGTGCAATCTGTGTTTTAATGATCTTTTATGTGAGCCTCTCCCTGCGTCCGGACACAAAAATCGTTTTCCACACAGGCAGCATGTAGAGTAGTTTAGTTTGATCTCACACAATCAAAAAATAATGAATTAACTAAAGGTTCCTGTCAACATTTTTTACTCGCTTCGTGCTCCGTGGCTGCTGAGTGTGTCGCGCATCTCGGGGCTTACACTTGGTTTTACTCTGTGCAGGAAGGGCGGGGGGTCGGCTTCAGCTCCAGCGTGGGGATGGTGGATCAGGATCTTTACTGTAGATCACATCAGCCCAGTCCAGTCCAGTCCTGGGATTTGAGGAAAAGATTTGCTCCTTCCTCTTTTTCTGTGAGTAACAATCAAATATCGAGCCTACTGTATGCCTTAAGAGGTTTATATTCTTTATTTTAAATGTATTTATTGAGACACAGAGGGTTATATATGCAGTATATCATTAAATCAGTGGTTATTTTCATCTACAGTATACAGAAAAACAAATTTAAGATACATTCATAGACATTAAACAGATGAAATAGAAGACACAGGATTATATATAAGGTTCAAGCTGTATTAAACCCAAATAAAGAGATGAGGAGAAATAAATAAATAGAAAAAAAAATATTATCTAAGTCTAAAACTTAAAGGTCCAGTGTGTAAGATTTAGGGGGCTCTATTTAAGGAATACAATATTCGTTTTCATAAGTGTATGATCACCTGAAAATAAGAATCATTATGTTTTTGTTACCTTAAAATCAGCCTTTTGTATCTACAGATGCTGTGCGTCCACCATGTTGAACGGCCATGTTTCTACAGTAGCCTAGAACAGGCAAACTAAACACTGGCTCTACATCGTGCCTTTCACATGTTTCACACATTTCCACATTGCCACTGTAGTTCCTCCTTAATTCTAGGAAGGATAGGGTGAGGCGATAGGGTTGCAGTCAGCAGACACACTGCTAGATCCTACTAAATCCTACACACTGCTCCTTTAAGAATAGGAGCATAACTCCGATAAGATAAGGTTCACCAGGAGTATTTATTCCACCTTTATCCACCCTTTCAAACCTCTCCTCTGTTCACTTGCCCAGATTTATATTCTATCACTTCACTGCAGTCTAAAAGAATATATTGAGCTGTTATGCAGTAGATTCATAAAAGGTACAGCGTTTTTAGTACTAAATACAGAGTTTCAATAAATACTCATGTCCTTTTAGTCCTTGCACGGTACACCTCCTTTAATATTGTTATATGGACTTCTGTGACCTTATAAAACTTACTGTATTGTAAGATTACATTTTATTCTTTAGGACAGGTGCTGAGTGAAATAAACTCAACTTGTGTGAGGATAACTAACCTCAGGGCTCAAATGAGCTTTGTCAGTAGCTCCCTGTCCAGTGGTGGACAGCAGTCCTTCTTTTTCCTCTGGTAACAAACAGAAACTACATGTTATCTGCAGTCTGAGCCACTGTAATTCATGTATCTGTTTACAAGGAAAGACCAGCAGGCAGGCAGCTGTGCCAAGAGTTTTCACAACAGAGTCCAGGTACCTGTCGGGTCCTGGAGGGGGTTCACCAGAGGGAGAATGAGGGATAATTCACTGGTTCACCAGATGTTGCTACAGGGACAAACAAGACTAAACGCATGTGACCCTGAATTTCACCTCATATAATGAGTAAGAAAAACTAAACTGTGCTGTGAGTTTCTTTAGTAATATTTCCAGGAGTGCCACAGTTGCACTGAAGGAATTCATCTGACAGCACAGTGACATACTCAGGCTATCACAGCTTATTGATTCTGCCAAGATATGGAACAGACTGTCAGATTCAGACAAAAATACAAATACTGTGTGAGAATGTAGTTTAATCTAACACACTGACACATATCTTCAACAACCCTGTCACTGTAGCCTAAACTGGTTCAAATGGAAAGCAAAAAACAGGTTTCTATGCACCCACCCTCTCTGATATTACTGGGGTGCATAAAATATGCAGTTCAACAGCATAAACTCCCCCAAAATGATTATACAGTTGATCAACACTCTCTCAAACATGCACGACTAGTTGTAGACTGCATTCATTTGAGCTAGGTGTACCTAATAAACTGGCAATTGAGTGTATATTTACTGTTGCTTTCTACCCAAAGCTTGATGTTTCTATTTACCAAACTATTCTTTAGTTACTATCAAATACTGTATCACTGTTTTTCGTTCCCTCGACTCTCCTAGAAAATTAGAGAACAATCCAATAGTGGGATGAAACAACTGGTTCAGTAATTCATCATCTCTATATATGTGACACCCCAAAGGAGCAGCACCAGTGCATGTATGTTAAGAAATAGGTTGTGTCTTTAAGTGGAGTCAAATGTTGACCACTAAAATCCCGATGTAACACCTTTGGTAGACAGAAGAGGTGAGAGAGTAAAAAAAATGCAGAGAGGACTGGAACACAACACTCATTTAGCTGTAACACCATTCATATAAAGTCAACTGGACAGTCAGGCTAACTTGATATTGCTGATACTGTATCGTATCAGCAGAGCCGCCCCGTTTCATCACCAGCATCTTGTCACCTCACTGCAGGGGTATTATCCCAGGACCCGACATTAATAACTTCAGGCGTATGACAAGACAGGTCTGGAGGATGTGTGTGTGTGTGTGTGTGTGTGTGTGTGTGGTGTGTATGAGTGACAGTGTCTGCCTATTTTGCAGACAGTGAATGAAAGTGATAACCATCTGCTGCGATAAGATTTTTTTTTGTTTGTTTGTTTAAAAATGTATTACGCTTTGTGCTGACTCATGCACTATCGCTGCAGTATGTTTTGTGTGTGTGTGTGTGTGTGTGTGTGTGTGTGTGTGTGTGTGTGTGAGAGAGAGAGAGAGAGAGAGAGAGAGTCGACTCAATCAGCACCAGTAATGAGTTTATGGAGTCGTGGTTTTAAGGGCACAGACTATAAAAACAGACAAACTGTCCTTACTTTATTGTCCTCTGGGGGATCTGACGGTGACTGCTGTACTGACTTCTTGTGTCACTGAAAAGCCTCCTGAAGACTTTGAGATGCTCCCAATATGCTTTACACAGCAGTTACTGCATGGTGAAAACCTAGTTACCATATGTATTTATTCATGAACAGGTGATGTTCTAAACCTCCAGTGTAAATAAAGGCCCTGTCCAACAGAGGGAGGTGTTGGTCTGGAGTTAAACCACCTACAGACAAGCAAATAAAACTGCATACTGTTTGAATGAGCCCATACAGAGAGATCACACAGATATAGATTCATTTGCTTATCATATCCATGTCATTCAAATCTGAGTTCAAGTTCCATTTCATTCACTATGAATGATAAATGAACCTCTTACTGATACATTAACCTCTGAGCTATGAAGAAGATAATGAATGGATTCAGTAATTACCCATCTGTCAGATTGCTGGTGGTCTTGTGGGACTTCTGATCTCTCTCATATAAGAAGTTCTGCAAAGGTGTCTGTATTATAATGAATTTAAAAACATCCATCCATCCATCCATCCATCCATCCATCCATCCTTTATTCCACTTATCCAGTTCCCAGTTACCACGTTCCAGACATCCCTCTCCTCAGTAACAGATTCCTGCTCCTCCTGGAAGATCCCGAGGCATTCCCAGGCTACATGTAGTCCCTCCAGTGGGATCTGGGTCTGCTCCAGGGCCTCCTCCCACTTCGATGTGCCTCCACCTCCAAAGGAAGGTGCCCAGGGAGCAACCTAATCTGATAATAAAACCATGTACCATTATAAATTCATCATTCATAAAAGCACAACCTCACATTCATTATCTACAAAAATGTGTGAGTTGATCTTATTGAAGTAACAAATGAGTAATAGAGACATATGTTAGACATATAATAAACTCAGTAATCTTAACTACACGCATAATTTTAAATTAAACTATTGCTGCTGCTGGAAAACATCACTTTAATTCAAAATCACAGGTTTGACTCCATTTAAAAATGTGTCTTGTTGCTCCATCTAGTGGTGAATTGACTTTGTTGGAAAATAGATGTAATAGTGCACACTGTTAGATCATTTGTTGAGAGTCTTGGCTCACAGTCACTGCTCTCTAACAACTGGTGAAGTGATGGTGTCATGGAAATGTTTAATCAACCTATAAAGTGGATCAGGTCTGCAAGAAGAGGACTTGGAACAGGACAGGACAGGTGGAAGTGAACTGCTTACACGAAGGTTTTTAAACAAAAATATTGAGGTTTTAAGATGAAAACACACAAAGTAAGTTTATTAAAGCATAGACTCTTAAACAGTAAACTAAATCAGGAAGAGCAGGTTTGGTTTAAAACTTCAGATCTGAATTATTCTGGCACTCACTCACTCACTCACTCACTCACTCATACCCTGCAGACTTTTTCCCCACCTGCTGCAGACCTCCAGTTTTGGATGAAATCAGTGCAGTTCCCTGAAGAGGGAGACATTTTGTCAATTTTATTTTATTATCCAAAAATCAAGGACACCCTGCAGCTCCCTGTAGGCACGTTTAAAGAGCTGGGAAGCATACACCAGGCTATAGTGTGAAGAGATGAAAAATGGCGTTTGAAAACATTAAAATCATGAGAATCTATATGTTTTTATATATACAGGGAACAGTGTTTCACAGCTTGAATACTCTGTTAAGTAATCTTCACAGTGTGTAATCTTTCAAATCGGCTGGAGAGTTTTTTGGATTTGTTTTTGGTTTTTTGAAAACTTTTTTTCCACCGACTTAAAGAAGCAACAAGCAGTCCCATCGGAAGAGAGAGGAGAGGGGAGGGGAGGGCTGGTGTGTCCCAGCCCTCTGCATCCATCCAGCTGGTGCGTCGCTCCGCAGCAGTAACGCGCCACACTCACTATGGCTTTAGCCGCAAGCAGGACGCTCTTGGCGCTATTCGTTACGTTTTGCGCACCGGGATACGGATGGACAGGTAAAAAAAAAAAAAAAACAGATTTGTTGACTTTCTCCTGAGCAGGTGCACGGTGTGCACTCGTGTGTTATTCAGTTTGGTGATTGCTTTCTCCCTTTTGGAAGTTGAATGGATCCAGTTTGACTGATGAGCTAGTTGTTGCAACGTTTGACTTTGCGCAGTTTATTGCATATTTTTTAGTGCAAATGTGATATTTTGAACTCTTGATAATGTGGCTTTTGAATGTCTGTGGGCGCGTGCATGCATGCATGTCTATGCACGCGAGCCTTAATCACTTCTAAATCCCTTGGTTGCTGCAGACTTCGTTTTTTCCCATTAAAAAAGTAAATAGATTGATTGTAGCTACTTAAAATGCATTAGAATAATTAATTCAGAGTGTGTAGCTTGATCTATCATTTGCAGTTGTGAACGAATTAGTTTAAGTGAGCAATTAAGGCAAATACAGACTTGAGAGTGAAAATAGTGTCGTTGTTACTTTATGGGGGGAAAATATGATGCTGGAGTCAAGGCAGCAGTCATGGAACAAGTCCTTACCTCATACAGTAGGCACATCCTGCATGAACTGTGATCGACAATTAGAAGATGATGACAAATCAGGCTCCATCATGAGAGAAAGTGATGTGCTTTTCTTTTGAGGTGCATCATGCCAAATTGGTGACTAATCGGGCTGATGGTGGCGATAAATGAGGTGCCTTTAAAATTCAGTTTCATGCAAGAATGCAAAGTGGTTTGTGTCACAGAGTTGCTTTTGCTGCATGCTTTGAATGTCACATCAACCAGCAGCTGTTAGACAGGGATGAGTGAACTGCTCCTGATAGCAAATGTGATTAAAAGTGATTTAAAATGCTTTTTCGTCCACAAGCAAATGTAATTTGTGAATTTACTTTATGAAAAGGGTGTTTTTGGCAGGCGCAGAGACAGACGCACACATGTTTATGAAGTTTCTTAAGTACTGTTTGTGAAATCAATTTCAGGGAAAGAAGCCCACATTCTCCAGACAGTGAAAATATCCAAAATATCAAAAGTGCCATAAAGCCAGAGGAGGTTTGGAAGGCAGTAAGCGAACCCTTTTGGCTGAGTTTAAAGGCCACATTACAGCCAGCCTTTCTTTCTTTTTTTTGAATTTTCCTCTCCCCTTTTCTTCAACGTACTCAGTCCACTTATACTGTCAGTTGATCTGTAAGTCTCTATACCTCCTCAACTGTAAGCACTTAGTGCATGAGGTCATTGCTTTCTCTGAATATAGGCAGCTGCTATTTGTTGTGGTCTTTTCCTTTGAGTCGTTTTCTTTTCCATTTTTTAAGGAAGTATTTTCAGTGCACTTTTTTTGTACTTCACATTCATTCACTAATATACATCCACATGCTGGAGCTACTTAATACAGCCACAGTTCCCTGCAGCGGGCCACTGAGCTGCTCCGCTGTAGAAGTTTGGAGTTAAATGCCTTCCTCTCTGGCATTTTGACAGTAGTTGTTAAGGGAGACAACGAGAGTGTTACTCATTAGCTCCCTCCACTCACATGTCATCAGCTTGTCAGTCTTAAATTCTTCACAGCAGTGGATGAAATTGGGCTCGTGGGAATATCCGGACACCTAAGGGGGGAGCAGTGCGAGTAGAGAGAACAGACACACTGTGTATCTGGACAATAAATAATATCAATTTCTTCCATGCAGCGACAGTCCATCAACTCCTGGAAAGCGTGGCGTATAAAGCGTAAATGGGACAGAGAGTTAGAAGGATTCATGTCCTTGCAGGCCAGTGGAATTTAATTTCTACGCTCCACTTAACGTGCTGGAATTCTGCAGGAGCTCTTCATGACACATATCACCGAAAATATCCATAATCAGGAATTTCATAACTTTCTTTTGACTTTGGCAAACGAGTTACAGAGAGGCAGAGGCAACATAGAGCCAATATTTCTAATATTTTCCACAATCCCAGGTATGTTTGATCACCTGATGTAGCTTGACCGAGCACCCCTCCCCCCCCCCCCCCACACACTCACCTGCCTGTCAAACCTGCCAGCGATGGTATGTCTCATGTCATGATGTCATCTGTAGGTGCTGCTCCAGTTGTTTAAACAAGTACCACCTGGGCCGTGAACACACCTGTCACAGCACAATAGATGTCAGCATGCTAAGTGTGTTGCAGGAAGATATAGCATAAACTAACAGTGTAAGATGTGTCAGTCTTCATCTTCGTGAGGAGATATTTGAAATCGAGAAGTGAACTTGTGACCACCAACGCTGAAATGCAAAATATGTTTTTATACTGTTTGTACTGGCACGCTTCTATGTGCAGATGTCATATGACATACATGTCATACATGTGTGCATGTAACCCGCCCAAGCTAAACAATTACCCACCTGTGGTTGTCACTTTAAATAAAAACACATTCTTAGTCTGTTAACCTGCTAAATGAGGCTTAACCTCTATTAATAAAAAGACTGCCTCCAGTCTGACAGTCTGCTGATTGATGTACTGCTGTGACCGACTGAAGTCAGAGGTCAACAACCATCTATGGACATGGTCTCAGTTTGATGTGTTGGCTTTATGACAAAATTGATTACTGGAGAGAGTTTACTGAAGGTCAGAAGTTAGAGAAGCTGACGACTGACAGAGGTGCTACCAAGAATTTGGTAGCCCCTGGCAAGATTTGACACCAACCCCCATCTGGATGAATGGAAGCTAAGATCTGTTTTTAAATGTATCCAAGCCCCATATGTTTAATTCGGACAGCAGGGAATAGTATAGAAATCATACAGAAATACAATTAATCACATGTCTGTACTGCTAATCCTAAACAAAGGAAATATAGTGTTAAGTAGTGAGCCAGGCTTTATGCTAAACTAAGCTAACCAGCTGATCACTGCTAGCTAACAGACATGAGAGTGGTGTCAATTTTCTCATCTAACTGTTGACAAGAAAGTGAATAAGCATATTTTCTTTTTCCCAAAACTTCTCAAACTATTCTTTTAAAGGTTAAGACTCGCCCACCAATGGAGGAACATTGTTTTTGGAAAACATACTGTTGTGCTGTGAATGTTTTCAATCCTATGAGCGCCACAAATTAAATTTAACTCAATTTTATTTTATTTGGGGGGCATCAGAAGTCTCAGAGACAGATATTTGGGCAAATTAAACCAAAACCATCTGCATGACTCAGCAGTGGTGAGCGATAATTACGTATTGGTGAACCAGTAAATCAGTTCCACGGGTGGTTGAAGTGTGATTCAAATCCCAAATCTGAAAACACAGCTCAAACTGACCAATCAAACTGAAGTTTGCTCCATCTAACAGCCACTTACAGTACAAGTTAAGATACACAAATAAAATGAGAATTTGTTGGTAAAAATTCACACGTTGTCCTCATATACAGTACTAACAACAAACATGAAGAAGGCCTGGTAAAATAAACACTGCACAGACATCTTTGAGGTTTTATGCCTGTCAAATATTTGTTGTTCTCCGATGATTAAAAAAATCTCTAAAATAGGAAAGTGGAAACTTCTACGTCATCACTTGCCGCCAGTTATTTCAGTTATTGGAGACAAAAGATACCTCCGTCAGTGTTGTTGTTGCCATGACAGCAAATTATTTTATTATCTAAACACCTACAGATGGATATGACTTCAATATTACAGAATGGACAGACTGATGAGCCTCATTTAGCTTGTTAACCCCGCCACACATACCTCCTTCCACACACACACTGGTGGTGGTCCTGAGCGGGAGGGTCAGAGGTCTGTGTGTGATTTTGTGGCCAGGTGAGAAGGTGCTCTTGTAAAAGTAGGGCACATTGCATGTGCATGACTGCAAGTATTTTCTAGAACAGTTTTACAAGAGTCCTCTGACCTCAGGGCTTACCTGCATATGCTTCTAGTACCAAACTACACATGCACATACATGCGTGTCTGTCTGTGAATCTGTATCCATCTAACACACACCTCTCTCTCTCTCTCTCTCTCTCTCTCTCTCTTTCACACAGACATAAACATTTTCTTTATCAAAAAAAAAGACACAATGATCCTCGGGCCCTGCCCTCATTCTTCACATACTTAATACTTTCCGCTGTCTAACTCAATCACACTCTGACTGTCAGCTTGTCTTTCCATTTCACATTCACAAACACAGCATAGAAAATGTTATATTATTGCTCGGGTCTCCCGTGGCAACGCCCTGAAACCAAGCCTCCTTCAGTCAGATTATGATGTTACAACTTACTCTTGTTGCTTCCCAAACTGTTTATTCTTGGATGGTAATCATGCATCTGCTGTGCTCGAAGGAGTCTTGAGTTAATCAGAAATATCTGGTGTGCCCTTGGATCATAAATTCCCTGAGAAGCCAAATCACAGGATGATGTCTGGACAGAGGAACAGATCCTTTCCTACGTAATACATGACTTTATTGAAAACAGCGTGGAAGTGATTGAAGTGTGTCCAGGCTTGTGTCAATGGATTCTGCCACGAACAGCTGATAAAATTGAATCCGCTGCAGCCCATTAATGAGAAAATAATAAGGAGAGATTGTGTTTTGTTATGGGAAAACACCCTCACACTCCTCCATACACCCAGGCATAACGTGATGCAAGTCCATATCTGACAGCTCAGCCACCAGAGCGGTGCTATCTAGAGTTTGCAGAAACATCTCAGCACGTATTAAAACTACAACTTAAGCAGAGACACCACTGCGGGCCACTGAAGAGCTGTGACCATCTGTGAACTGTAACACACCAGGCCGCGAGTGACATTTATTTCTAAATGTGAAGAAGTGAGAGTGGTGAGATGCAGCTGGGCGCACACCTGCAGACAACGAGATTTCAAAGTGATGAAGTGATTTTGCGATGATGCTAAACTGAAACTGCTGCTGTGAACGTTTGAGGAGCACAGACAGTCATAAGAACCAGCTGTTTATGAGATGGGCAGACAATACTGACAATTATATGTGACAGTGACAAATGACCAGCATGCTTATAAACATTTTGGCCATACTTATATACTTAGGATTCAGTTTGAGATTTAAAGCTGCTATTGTCAATATTTTCGGATGGAAAATGGATTAAATGACACAGGCAATTATCGCCACATTCTGCAGCATTCTTCAGCTCTTTAGAGCATTTTAGCATCTTTTAGTTTATTGTTTTGGTTTTACGGCCCACAACTTTACTGTTTTGGTCTGCTCTCATTTTTTCCATCCACAGCAGGCAGCTGCTTTCAACAAAAAAAGCTCTGATAAGCCAAAAATACGCTACCTGTGCAGCAGACAAAAGCACACAAGAACACAAGTTGGCCGCTAGCTGGTCAAAGTAGCACAACATTTCACAAGTGACAGATATTTCCTTCAGGAGCCGGTGGAGACTGAAAACGGAGCCTCAAGTGGCTGTTCGAGGGAACTGCAGTTTTTGGCACTTCACTTGACGGCCATGGAGCTTGCTGCTTTTTGCTAACATGTTCACCATAAATGAAGCATCTTGTTAGCTGTAAAATTGGATTTGTTTTAACATCATCTTTTTCATACATGCTTCAGTATCATCGGCTCATTCATCATATTCATGCTGGTGTACAGCACTGACATTATAATCTGCCATACTTTGTGGTATTTTTGGTATTGCTGTTTTAACTAAGATTAAATATTCATGTATGTTATTAGTTAATAACATTGTTATTAATTACTTCTTCCAGGAGAGAGCTCCCTCAAAGAGCCATTGGATAAACATGGTCAACATTTTACTAGAACACTGCAAATTAATTCAAATATTTTCTTGTGTCAAACTTTTTCTTCTTTTATGTCGAGTCAGCTGAGGTGTCAGCATCCATGCAAGCTCTCAGACAAGAGGCCATTATTATATTTGATTATTAGTCTCCTCTGAGAAGTTTTTTCTTTCATACAAACTGAATCCACAATTTCTTATTGTGATAAACGCACACTCAACACTTTACTTTATTATCTGGGTGTAATGTTGGCCTGTTGAATAATTGTGCTGTCCGCCCTACTTTGCATTAATCTAGCATGTCAAACCAAAAAAAGAGCGAGGAGTTGCTAGTTGCTATCCAAAACAAAGTGGCGGTTACTATTTTCTTTGTTTTGTTTTGAACAAATCTAGCCAAGAGGGAGACTCAAGATTACTTATTGTCCTCAGCCTTTAGCATCCAAGCATATCCTCCTATTTCTTTAACCATCAATCAATAGTTTGTAATTTTCAGAGCCATCTTAAACGTATGTTTATGCTTCATCAGGATCAAAGTTGCTTTAAATGCCAAGTGTAATAAATACAGAGTAAATGTAGTGGTGGTGTATCAACAGGTCAACAGTAGGCCGACATACTGCCACAATGTGTTGGGGCAACAGGCCTTTACAATAAGACAAAGAAGACTATTAAAATAAACTTTATACGGACACAATTTATCCTGATGTCATTTGTTTTGCAGCAGAGAAGCCCCTGCGGTCAAACAATGGGAAACAGACATCTGTGGACAAGGGCCTGAGGGAGAGCTGGGAGCCTTCTATCCATCTGGATGGAAGACCTGTGGACCGCGTCATCAGCTCCAGCAAACCCCCAAAGTCTCACCGCTTCCCTAAAGTGGGAAAGGACAGTCGCTCTCATCTACTGGAGGATGTAGGTAAGGCAGAAACAGAGAGAAAGTTTAAAAAGAGACGAGGATGTGAGACGTTCAGATGAGTTTCTGATGAGATTGAGTGATGTTGGAGTTAATGAGTTTATTTCTGAGGGACCTGGATATTAAAAAAAAAAATCGTTCGAAGGAAAATAAATGTACGGAGTGCAAGAAGTTTGGCTTAAACCATGGAGCGAGCTTTCAGATCCTGCAGTTCTGCACTTTCTCAAGGCTCAAGTGCCAAGAATGAGGAGGGGGATGAGCAAAGCTGTGTACAAAGCAGAGACGCCAGGAGGTGAGGTGTAAGCGCTCATATGTGAGTTCGTGTATGATTGATTTTTACCAGTGGATTAGTTCATCACTGGATGTACTGACATCCAAGTTTGCCAGAAAGAAAGACAGAGAGCACTGGGAGAGTCGGTGGTGGTGTGCGTGAGCAGCAATCATCATCCAAGCTAAGCAGTTATTTTAGGTTTTAGATTATTTTTAGGTTTTTAACATCTTTTTTGGTAATTCCTTATCCAGCCTTGTAAAACATAAGACAGGTCTTTATGTTTCTATACACATACAGTGTGCAGTGTTGACACAGTCTAGCCTGCTTTTGTCATTATTCCATTTTCCTCTGTCCTTGGCTTCTTACAGTCATACTTCATCAGCGGCTCAAAGTCTGCAGCCAACCCTTCTTTTCCACATCCAAACCCAGCCCAGCTCCTATAACCCAGTCCCCTGTGTTGTGGTCACTTGTTGTGTGTGTGTGTGTGTGTGTGTGTGTGTGTGTGTGTGTGTGTGCAACATGTGTGTGTTTTGTGGTGATTGTGGTGGAGGATAGGGTGGTGCCATGTGTTGAAGTCATACATTGTCTTGTATGGTGTGTCAAACATGTATCTATAGACACTTTTTATGTTTGTCTGTGTGTCGACTCGTGTGCGTTGTGGCGGCGGCCTTGTGGTCTCGCCAGCTCCGGTGCAGTACGCCATAAATCTCTGGCAACCAAGCAGCGTCTCAGCGTTGACTTTCCAGAAAAATTCCTTGCCGATCATGTGTTGTTCCCCCAGCAGCATGAGAGGAGCATCAGTTGTCATAAATAACACCATGCTGTTTGCTTCCACATCATTAATGTGTCTGGCCAGCTGCTGTTAAAACAACAAAGATGGAGGGAGGACTTATTCAGAGCAACGGGGCGGGAGATGGAGAGTGAAGGAGAAGGGGGAGACTGAGAGAAGACATCCACTTTTCTTACTGATCGGAAGAAAACCATTGACGGTATAAAGAATGGACAGCGTAACCGTGACGTCACCCACAGGTTTCTGAAGAGCCGCTTTGAAGCTCAGAATCTGTGACCCTGGTCGCCACTATGTTGGTAGTCCTGCTTCTAATCTAAAATTCGGCAAAGACGTGGACCTCAAGTGGGCTGAATGACGCCTGGGTCCTCAAACAAGCCATCTGTAACGGCACCTACCTGTCAATCAGCGGCCATGCTGTTAATTATGCATAACTTTAAGCTTAATATAATTTGAACAGGTGAGTTCTATAAAAAGTCACGGGGAAATTTGCTATAGAGACCAAAACTGTTTTTTGTACCAGGCTGTAAACATGTTTATTTCTGCTGTGAAGTTCTACATTTTAACGTGGGGGCTTATGGAAACTGACTCGTTCTGTAGCCAGCCTCAAGTGGACGTTTGAGGAATCATAGTTTCAACAGAGGTTGCCGTTAGGGGAAAACTCAAATGATACTCATGTAAAAATGTCCTCTTGAACATGTTATCATCTGGTAGAAAGGTAGAAGTTTCTTTTTAAATGTGCATAATTTGCTGATATCCTGTGTCGTTGTTCTTTTGTAGACCCTGAATGGGTTAACCTGGATGGCTTTGCAGTGTTGGGCGGTGCACCTGTCAGCAACTCATCAGCAGGTAAACCTGATCTCATGGCATCTTTACCAACAGTGCATGAGAGTGGTATGTCTCAGTTAAGAGCATGTAAAAGTATCTGGTTAAACCCATTAAAAGCAATTCGCAGAAATTATCTGCTGTCAGCATGGATATAAAAAGAACCGCCAAATCTAATGCGAGGATGATTCACACAGTGCTATGTCTCTGGGCTACTTTTCCTTTCCCTCAGTTGTTCTGTCTCAACGGGATCAATGTGGGGAAAACATTCACTTGTCTCTGACTCATAGGTTCCCATTTATTTAGCTAGATATTTTTCTTGCAGGTGATCCAAATTTAACATGGAGTTTTTGTTGCCTTTAATCGCGTACACCACATTAATTATCACATATTTGCCTGCCACTGCTTTCAGCAGACTGTAAAATTAAAGGAAATTTTGAGAAGCGAGTGATGAAAGTGTTGCCTGGGGATGTATTTATGAGCGCACAATCAATTAATTGATCGGTGACGTGATACAAAGTTAACTGCCAACAATTTTTAAACAATGAATAATTAATTGTTAGTCATTTATCAGTCAAAACAGGGTTCACATTTGCTGTTTTCAGACTTGCAAATGTGTTTTACATTTACATTTGGTTCATTTAGCTGACGCTTTTATCCAAAGCGACTTACAGGGAGCAATTTAGGGTTCAGTATCTTGCCCAAGGATACTTCGACATGCAGACTGGAGGAGCTGGGGATCGAACCACCGATCATCTGATTAGTGGACGACCCGCCCCGTAAAACAAACAATTTAAAGATTTGACACTCGGTGATGGGCATATTCCAGGCTTTTGTGAACTAAATTATTAATTGAATAACATAGGATCATTTTAGATAAGATAAATTAAGACAGACTGTAAAGAATGGGTGATGTGAGGAGATTGCAATGTGGCAATTACACCACTAGATGCAACTAAATCCTACACACTGGACCTTTAATAATTAATCTATAGAATAAAGTCATGCTGGTGTTAAAGAGTCTGACAGCTGTTGGAATGAAGGACCTGTGGTAGTGCTCCTTCTTACATGGTGGGAACAGCAGTCTGTTGTTGAAGGAGCTGTTTAAGGTAACTCCCCCTCTTCCTCTGTGGAGTCTAGGGGGCAGTCCAGGACAGAGCTGGACCTCTTGACCAGTCATTTAGTCCCTCTTCGTACTTCTCCCTCCCCAGCAAATGACAGTTACAGTCAACGGTTTTTAACTGATCAGACAAGACCAGACTTAGACTAGACTAGTAAATTACATTTTCATTATGTATTTATTTCTGTGCAGCGTCATGCGCCATTTGGACATCCAAGCATATGTCATGTAAACACTCACTAGTCTACCGCAGGGCAAACAAAAATAGACACGTGCACTTTTGTGTTCAAACTGTGCCCTTGGGACAATTTAGTCTCTGTAAACCACTTGACTTGGCATGTCTTCGTGCTGTGGCAGGGAGCATGGAGAAAACCCATTCACATTCCATTCTGAAAGGATCAGGACCAGCAATTGAACCCAGGACCTTCTTGCTGTGAGGCGACAGTGCTAACCACTGAACCACCACGCTGCTCTGGAGTTTCAGTTTTATTTGTTTGAGGCAGAGCTGCTCTGGAGACACAGCTAATCATATTTGTTGAGCTTAACCTCAGTGAATGGAGCCAAAGAACCACTGTGTTTCTGGCAACGTAATGCTAGTGTTAAGCCCAGTAAAAAGGAAGAGGCAAAAGAAGACACCGTATGTCATGTGCTAACAACTGTAAAATGGCTATGTTACGTTAGCAGTATAGTAACTAGAGTTGTCTAGCTAGCTACTAGTTAATGTTAATTATCCCAGTTAACATTACAAATCATTACAGTAGCTAACAGCCTGGTAAGCTAATCGAATGACAACAACAAAAACATGCATGGCATTCATGTTTTATATTCATATTTTGACTATTATATCTTCCTCTGCTGTTTTTATAAATAAAAAATACAACAATTTTACCAATTAGCCCAATGGCCATTAGCCAAGCAAAAATGCTAAACATTAGCAACTGATAACTTAAATTATCTTTTAGGTAACCAAATTAGCCCATAGTTGACAAATCAATTAATTTGAACAATAGTAGCAGATAGCTTTGTAAGATAATAAATGAATGAAGACATTGTACTGTTGAATATATTTTGCCATTTGTGTTTGTCAGTTAACTTTTGTTAGTTCAGGCTAAAATGATTAGCCTATCTGGCTACCTGAGAGTTTTTTGGATAAATGAACAATGAACAACAACACACAACAATTTTTAATGATTAATTATAGTGAGCAAAATCCAAACAATAGCATATTAAAAATAATAAAGCTAGAAAACTTGTTGCAAATTGAAAAAGCTTAAGTTATCTTGTTAGCTAATTAGCAGTTAACATTTTAAGTAATTTACTACGCTAGAAGAACAAAATAACAAAGAAGACATTGTAATATTGTATATTCATATGCAGCAACTGTGATATAATACACTTCCAACTGCCAACTGACAAGTTGTCAAGCTCAAGCTGATAGCCCGGAAAGCTAATGAATGAATAAAGGCATTGGCATTAGTGTTGTAGTTTCATATTGTGACTGGGCTTGTGTCTTTCCCATTTTTTTTTGTCAGTCAGCTAACTTTGTCTCTGTAGTGGAGGCTAAATTGATTATCTCTGCCTCCAGGAAAACTCAACAACTGAGAATTGTTTGTATAAATTGAACCGTGGCTAAACTAAGCAATTTACTCCACCGTGAGACCCAAACCTACCAATTTATGTTTGCAAAGATTAGATTTGCTTTTGGAGGTGGTGAAATGTCGGAGACGGTGGATAAAAGCTTTCTTAAAAGGAGGGAGTGAGCACACAACAGTGACATTCTTCAGCATTAGTCTGAACACTGAGGTGGGTCTCCCGCTGTAGCAGTGGTATGTGTGTCTGTCTGGAGGCCAGCCTCATAGCACCTCGGACCATCGAGCTTCCAGGAAAAGACAGAAAGGATCTGGCAGTGAGAGCACTGTGGAGTCAATGGTTTAGTGGTCCGTGGCGTGGTGACCCAGGCCAAAGTATGCACTGTGACAGTTTTCCAGAGAGAGAGAGAGAGAGAGAGAGAGAGAGAGGAAAGAGGAAGAAGAAAAAAATAAGGAAAAGAAGAAGTCGGCTGATTAAAACCAAATGTTTTTTGTTTTTTTAAAAATCAGCAAAGTATGAGGATCAAACAGGTACAGTGGGTATGAGACAGAGGATTGGCTCATATTAGTGTTATTCTTGAAAGTGCTGCCTCACTAGATGTCAAAAATGTCTGAAAAACACAGAAAAATCGCACTAAAAACATAGCAGACTGTATCATATTCACCATCAATATGTTATTGTTGTGTGTAATTCAGAGCAGACTGTGACAGACTGTTTTCACAGTGGTAACGTACAGTAACTTTGACAGATACTCAAGCAGATACAGTGTGAATATATTGCCATTTTAAACGGAAATCAATGTCACATTTGAGCGTTTGAATGTTGCAGAAACAAGCATGCATGTATAGCAGACTTCACACAGCGTGCTAACAAGCAAACAACCGAAGCAGCTGTCGACAGTAAATGTGTGATTTATAGTAAATGAGATTAAACAAGCAACAGGCAGACAAACAGCTACAGACGGTTTAATTTCACGTTGGCCGACAGACAAGAGGAACATATAGAACAGATTATCCAATAAACTCGTACAGGTGCTGGAGAAACTTGGAGAGAGGCGGGTTTGAAAACAGGAAAAGTTGAGAGGGAATGCAACATTGGAGCGAGAGCGTTGTTTCATTACTAAACAGCCAATTGTCTAGATCCAGAGGTTTACTCAGCTGTGCTGGCAGGACACGAGGAAGGATAGAGACAGAGAGACTTAAAGACACGAATGGAGAGCTCCAAGTCTCCAATACTTGCTGACACAAACTTCCTTTTTCTTCCTGGGAGCTTTTCTGGTGTGCATTTAAACTCCTCTTCACATCCTCTTTGCCTCATCTTGTTTTTCACCACACGTACAATGTCATGGTGGAAGCCCAACTGCAAAACTAAAAGTCATAGCTAAAGAAAGCTTTTTTTTTTTGGGGTGTGGTGGCCTTTCTTGGAAGACAATTCGGAGTTGGCCTACCCTACCTGTTTGTTGGACGGGGAAACCCTACATCACAGCGGACCAGCTGACTTTTCAGTACTCACCCAGCTGTGCATGTAGCTATCCTGATGGGAAACAGCGTAGATCTTTTCTCATCTGACAGTGATTATGAGAAACGAGGGATAGAGGAAAGAAAGAAGGCAGAAGAAAGAGTGGGAGGGAACTGAGGAGTTTTTTTGTTATATAGCCAACGCTATCGCTCAACACTGCAGCCAAGATGAGGGGGATTGTCTGGCTGTCTGAGTCAATGTCTGAGTCGTTGTCCAAGATAGGGTGGGATTAAAGCAGGAAGCAGAACACCAGAAGTTGGACCAGATGGTAGCGGACATGGTGCTTGTCCCTTTTGTGACAACTGGGTATGTTTACTGTCACTGTTGGCTTAAAGTGTCATGTAATTATGTGTTTATCACTGAGAGGATGTGTTTGGAGTGGAGCAATTTTGTTCAATGATTTTCCCTGGCAGTTACTCTCAACAAGGCCCCAAAGGCAAATTCATCACGGAGCACAGATTATGAATGAACTATGGGGTCATGGAGGTAAAATGAACTCCGGTGCACTCTGACTCTATCATCCACCAACAGGTCCAGTCAGGCCTCCGCAAATTGTTGCCAGAAATCAGCCGTCTGTACAGCGGGCCACCAGGGTCGACAGAACAGCTCGTCCATTGGGCGTGTTAAACACCAGGACACATAGGAGAGCCCCTCAGTCCTCGTCAGGTCCCAGGCAGCCTGAGAGAGCTTTGGCAGGGACACCACCACTGGAAAGGAGACGCCAACACCACACCAAGCCTCAATCTGACCAGAGAAACCGACGCGCACAAAAACTAAGTAAGAGGACCCACATTTTACACTCTTAACCACCAGATTAAAAGGCCAACAATTAAAATTCTGGTTCAATATGATGCGGAAAAGACTTTTTTTTTAAATGACAATTAGCTAAATTTTGTTTGTACTATCTTTAGTGTCCATAGTGTAAACCCTGGCCGTGCCTGGTATCCCTTTCTATTCATAGCATCTGAGTCCGTTCATGTGGTGTCACTGCAGGCACAGAAATCCACGGGCCAGAGCTCACCGTCCAACAGAGCAGTCGCAACCAAAACAACCACCCCAGGTACCTGCAGGTTTATGGAGAATCACTTAACTCCTTTACACATTTATCTGTCTTTCTTTGCATTGTAAACTACAGAAGCCCTACAAATGGAAGCCCTAAGCGGTCATGCATTCATACATTTTATTTCCTCTGTTTTCTCATGATAACGAGTTAATTTCATTTGTTTTCTCGAGATCTCGAGATAACGAGACTTTGTTTTCCCGAGTTAGCCTTTCCTGCTCGGCTGCCAGACCGTGGTCGAGCAGCACATAGGAGATGTCGTCCTCTCCTCCGACTTTGTACCGACTTTGTACCATCAGAGGAGCAGGAGTACTGTATATCTATCATTGCTTCGCAACCTTTAGGTCAACACGGGATAACGTCACGTGACAGAGCTCTCAGGCCTATCACCTTTGATTCGTTATCTTGAGAAAACAAATGAAATAAAATGTGTGAATGCATGACCGCTTAGGGCTTCTGTCTCATAATAGCTCATCAATAAACACAGTTAGTTATAAAGTCATGCCAGCCAGATCTTAGAGGTTTGGAGCTAGACATTGTCGTCTCTACGTCTTTGTGTGTGTGTCTTTGTGTGTTGTCCAGAGCCACCGGAGTATGAGGCCCGGGACATCAGTGTCAGGGTCATGTCTCCTCAATCAGTCCTCATCTCCTGGGTCGACCCTGCTGTTGAGATGGGGAAGGTCGTCCCTGATGAATCCAGGTGGGAATCTGCTCAAGAGAAAGAAAGACTATGAGTATGATGTCACTCTGACCCTTTCCACTGGAGTAAAACCACCTCTCGTCTCTCTTAACCCAGATCCTACACAATTAGATACAGGGAAAAGGGTGAGTCAGCACGCTGGGAGTACAAGGACAGCACCCAGAGGAGAATGATGATAGACAGCCTGTCTGCTGACAGCATGTATGAGTTTTCTGTCAGGATCTCTCAGAGAGAAAAACAAGGGAAGTGGAGCGTCTCCGTCTTTCAGAGGACTCCCGAGTCAGGTATGCACAGTCACTGCTTGCTGAGAATATAGAATATCATCAGGAAAAGTGAGGTGATTTCTTTTTCAGAAGCTACATAGAGCCAAAGTCCTGATTTTTTTTTTTCAAAGAATTCAGTCTTGCATAACCATGTCTGTTAGCTCTTTTCTTCTCATTTCCTCATATCACACTTCATCACGTTCACTGCCTTTTATTCCCATTTGATATTTGATTCAAGCTTTGGCTGCAGCTCTGTCATGATTGCAACTTTTATACCATGTCGTAGCAGCTCCTGAGCTCCGGTTCATTGTAATGTCAGCATTTACTACCTGGCTCACAGCTCAGATTTCCATCTGCAGTTCCATACATGATCTCAAGGGGAGGTTCCTGACAATGTATGGCAGCAGAACTTTCCTCAATTGAGGCCTCCTGGCACAAATGTCCTCACTGTTTTTACACGCTTTAAGTAGCAATTTCCTCACCCTGTTCCCTTCATGCTGCTTCTGGTTTCTGTCCTGCTTCTCCTCCTTTCACTGCTGTCTTTTCATTGACTCCTGTTCTCCTCACTTGCTATAGCGCCATCTGGGCCACCAGAAAACTTTGAGGTCAAGCCACTACGCGGGAAAGGAACTGCCGTCATTGCAACATGGGATCCACCTGAAGAACCCAATGGAAGGATAAGAGGTCAGGCCAGGACGATTGAAATAAATTCACTTTTGCTAACAAATCCTTGGTGTTTAATTTGTGGGCCTCTATCCCCAAACAGAGTACATCCTTTCATACGCCCCTGCTATGAAGCCATTTGGTATGAAAAGTGTTACTCACCGTGGCAGCGCCACCTCAGCCACCATAGATGGCCTCACACCGGGAGATCGGTACATCTTTAAGATCAGAGCTACCAACAGGAGAGGACAAGGACCACAAAGCAAAGTCTTAAGTGTTGTCATGCCAGGATGTAAGCATATTTGGCTATATACAGTATGTGTGTGCATGTATGCCTGAAGATTTTGATTCATCCTTAATTCGTAACTATTTTCTGTCTACTGCCAGCCAGCAGCAGTGCCTCATCGTCAAAAAACAGCCGCAGGACTAGCCATACTCCTTCCAAACAGGATACCGACCATGATGAATCTGACAACGAGCCAACAGAGGAGCCAGAAGAACCAACAACACCTTCTCAGCCACGCCCTGCTGTCAACAGGCGTGTACGGCCCCTTTCCCAAACACGCTCCTATCACAGCATCTTCTCTGCTGTAAGGGGTTCAGTCAGGAATACAGGGAACAGAGGAAGAGTTCAAGCTAGAGAAGATGAGGAGGAAAAGGAGGAGAACATACCCACAACACCACCACCAGTAGAAGAGACAACAACTATGGAGGCTGTACCAGAGACAACAGAACCAGACAACAATGTTTCCCCTGAAGAGCCCTTGACTACCGAGACCCCCAGCCTCAAAGTTCTGACACCCTCTCCAACTAAACCGTCTCGTCCCAAACCACCACCCAGAAGACCCATTAAGATCAGGGTCCATCAGAAACCTAAGTCTGGTTCCTCCTCATCATCTTCTGGCTCCTCTTCTTCCTCATCCTCTGGCTCTTCTTCTTCTTCTTCTACTTCATCCTCCTCATCTTCTGGCTCCTCTTCTTCTGATTCCTCCTCATCTTCTGGCTCCTCTTCTTCTGATTCCTCCTCATCTTCTGGTTCCTCTACATCTTCTTCATCCTCATCATCCTCACCTTCTTCAACCTCATTATCTTCCTCCTCACGTGTTCAAGAGTCAGCAGCCAGCAGAAAAGACTATGTAGCTTCCACATATCCAGAGAGCAAAAACACCTATGATAAGCCCAGCATAACACATGAAAAACCCTCCACTGCAGTTGTAAAAGAGACCAATTCACAGCAGACAGAGGCTGTATCCATGGGTAGAGGTTTGGCTTTAGCAGCACGCACCAATGGGTCTGGGTTTGGTTCTAGATATGGTTACAGTCGAAGACATCCAGGTATTTTGTTTAGGGGGAATTCAACTCGAATGCTCAATGGTTACAAACCTGCCGTTGTCTCACAGTCGAATTTACCAAGCAGAACTCCAAACCAAGCAACATCAAACACTCGTAGTTCAGCAACATCACAGTCTACTTTACCAGACAGGACTCAAAACCACAGAACATCACAAACTTTAAATTCAGCAACATCCAGATCCACTTCACAAAGTGGAACCCATAACCAGGCAACATCAGATCCATATAATTACGACAAATCACAATCCACATCAGAGTCTAGGTCTCAAGGTTCTACAACTCTACAGAGCTCAGGCACCAATCCATCCACTTCACAGAGCAGCTCAAACCAGCCATCCACCATAGACTTATCAGGCTCTTCTCGGTCAACTTCACACAGAGGATCTCATGACTCTGCAAGTTCCCGCAACACACAGAGTTCACACGCATCACCTGAGCAAGACACAGCAATCAGAGAGGGAATTGATAACAGGTATCACAAAAATACAGATGCAGAAGTAACCAAAAATGAAGAACCTTTAAGCTCTACCCCACAACATACAGAGGAGGAGAGAAGGGAGGAAGAAGGAAAGGAGAAGAGCAATAATGGAAAAACTGTGGTTTCACGTACAAGAATTAGCCCCTCATTGGTTGAAAGATTCCCTTGGCTAGCTAGTCGTTACCCAGGTAGGTTTAGTACAGGGACAAGAGCATCATCTACCAGGCAGGATGGTAGAACTCCCTTGACCAGGACTTCATCCTCCATCGGGGCTGGTACACCCATCTTAAGGGGAACACCCACCAGGGTTTCAGGGGCCACAGGTGCTGCAGGAGTGTCCAGGATACAGGAGACTAGTGAAGATGTGAGGAATCCTTCCACTCTTGACTCACTAAAGAATGGGGTAGGGGTTGGTTCAGTTAAGCCTTCTTTGACCAATCAAAATACAGCATCCAGTGACTCTAGAAACCCAACTACCTCATCCTCTTCATCTTCATCTTCATCTTCATCTTCATCTTCATCATCTTCCTCTTCGAATCGTGGACACGGAGACTCAAGGGACCCCATACTTAGAGGAACCTCTAATGACAATGATAATGATCACAATAAGGAATATCTCAATGAGAGGAGTAGCGACATCAGTGGAAAAAATGATAAATTTGCAGACCCCACAGCTGCTCAAAAAAATCCTACAATAACTTCAACTGACCCTCACAGAAATGTAGAGGACAATCAAAGTGTGGATACTTCTTCTAGGACAAGATCTGGCTCACCATCTGGAGTCACTCCAACACATCGCCGTCCTGGTGCAGGAGTGAATGGGAGGGGACGCTCTCCTCTGCTGGCTAACAGGCAGTTTGGTGGATCTAGACTTCCTATCAGACCACAGCCAGCACAGAACTCAAGACTGGGTTCTTCAACATCTGATTCATCCCTATCATCATCTGATACCTCTTCTTCCTCAAAGTTGCCCCAGCCAGTTTTGACCTCAGATCGTGACGTTGGCAGTGGCACTACTGTGACAAAGACAGGAGGGTTAATTGGGGGTAACTCCCAATCTACATCCTCAGCATCTTCATCCCCATCTAGAGACAGCTTTAGGGGCATGGGTGGTAGGCCTCGCTATCCCATCCTCAGAGGAAAGCCTACCAATGGAGGACAACTCAAGCCTGTCAATGGAAATGGTAAAGTCCATTAGTAAAGTGCATGTGAATAAAAGTTGTCAAATCCAGCTACTGTAACACTCAAAATGTGCAAGGATTTGTTTGAGCAAAAAGCTTAATGGTAGTGATATAGATGTATGAGACTGTTATCAGTAAATCATAAAGTTACAGTTCAGTTAAATGACTCTGCTTAAATCATATAATCATTAGGTAAAAATGGACGACCCAACCTGACAGCAACAAATGAGAAAGAGTCCTCGCCCTCTCAAGGAACTAGCAAGGCCGTTGGTCAAAGGTTTATCACTGGACCAGATGGAACCAAATGGGTAACTGTTAAATATAGTGATTGTACCATAGTTGTAATCTTGTGCTGAGATGAGTCTTTGAGCTAAACCTTCTGCAATACATATTAAACTTTCTGGGAAATATGCTCATCTGCTTTCTTACCAGTGTTAGATGACAAGATCAGTGCCACTCTGGTTAGCTGAGCTTAGCCTAAATACAGGAAATAAAGGGAAACAGCTGGTCTTGCTCTGTCCCTGCTGATAGACACACAGTGATGACAAGACTCCAGGAAGTGACTGTGCCTGTCCAAGAAATACTCTGGCTCATAACTCCCTATAAGATCACAACATGTTGTTAGTATGCTTGTTTGGTATCAGTCTTCTCATTTAACAAGCAAGCACATAAATGGATTTCCCAAAATGTTGAATTATTCCTTTCATGCTTCAACTTTTGATTCTTCTTTGAAATGCTACAGATCAATTGTTGCCATTGTAATTGTTAGGAATATGGCTAAATTTGACAGGATGAGGGATGAATAGTTGACATTTTATCTCTATATATAGTTGTATACATTTTTTGTGTCTCCAGGTGGTAGACTTGGAGCAGGGAGTTCTTATGAACCAGGATGGACAAGTTCTCCAGGACTCCCAGGGCAAACCCAAGAGAGTGGTGCTTGGAGAGGATGGACGCACGATTTTTGGTGATATGCTTCAGTCAATCTTACATGGCATTTAAACATACAGCATAAAGCTTGAACATGTATGAAAAACAATTCATTATTAACTTACGACTTAAGACGAAGCCATGAATATTCTGTTTTCCCTTCTTGCTCCTCGCTCCATTGACCACCAGACCGCATGGGGACTCCCCTGGTAAACGAGGAAGGTATGGCTCTGTTTGGCCATGGCAGAGATAGCCGGCCTGTGATCAACCCCAAAGACAAGGTCCTCATGGTTGGAGGAAAGCCTGTACTTGGCTTGGACCTCTCTCGCTCCAGGACCACCACTCCCACCACCACCACCACCACCACCACCATGGCTCCTACCACCACACCTGAACCCACCACGACTGACTGGTATATAGAGGAGTCTACCACTATACTGCCGTACCCAACCTGTCCACCTGGAACCTTCTCCAAAACAGATGAATTTGGATATCCAGTGCTGGACCCAGATGGAATATTGGACTGTTATCCAGAAGGTAAGTCTTTCTTGAGAAAGACGTAAGTACTTAAAATTTATCATAACACAATGCAGACAGCATTTTGAAAGATTGATTTAAGTACAGATTTGTGTTCCAGGAATGAAACAAAAGACTGCAGCGCTCCAATTTAGCAATACTGCTTAGATGTCAAGTTCAGTGAAGCGTTTTAGAGCCAGAAGAGTGAACATAAATAAGTATGACTTCACTAAATCTCTCAGTTGTATTGGTTGTCATATCCATCTAGGCCAAGGCAACGAGTGTTTCCTGTCTGTACCCACAGAGTCCTATAACTCTATAACTGTGTGTGTCTTAACTGTGTGATCTGGTCATTAGTGTGTGTGTGTATGTGTGTGTGTAGATGTGTATGTCTATGTGAGACCACAGGAACCACATGTGGGTCTCCACATCTGGGGGCTGGCTATGGTCAGAGTACTGCTGGTTTAAATGCACAACATGCTGTCAGTTGCACACTGCCATTAACGTTATCACACAAAGACAATGGATAAAACATACTTACATGCATAAACACTCAAAGCAAGGGTATTATAGTTACTACAGCACATATGCTGGAGAATTTGAAAACAATTTAACTAAACTAAATCTATAGGATTACATTTGTAGATTTTCATTGAACAAAATAGAAGTCATAATTAGGTAAATAAAGATCCAGTATGTGAGACTTAGGGGGCTCTATTTCAGTAAGAATTGTTATATTTTTGTTATCTTAGAATGAGCGTTTTATATCTATAAATGCTGTTCCATGGAGTCTACCCACTGAATGTACAAAAAATGGACAGCATATACTTGATGTCACCTGTAGGTTTCTGAAGCGCCATTTTGAAGCTCAGAATATGTGGCTCTGGCCGCCGCCATGTTGGTATTCCTGCCTCTTGCTCCTTAAATTTCAGCATAGATGCCACTAAATCCTACACACTCTAAGTAATATTTAGTTTATGAAGTTATTGTTAGCTATCATTAGTTTACAGGATAACATACAACCTCAAACACGCCCAGCAAACTCAGACAGCTAGGTGTTGTTGTAGTTTGGTCTAAAATAGAGAAAGTAAGGACAGTAGAGAGTTTACTGAACACTTTTTCACTCACTCATTACACACTTATGTTGACTGATGCCTGGCCAGTGTTACTTACAGTAAGTGTCAAAATTTGTATTAGTGCTTGTACCAAAAGTATGTGTTCAAGTAGGTTTGTCTATGTGGATGTGTGGGTGTTTATGTCTATTTATGTGTATATGGTCATTTGAGATTGATGCTACAGCTTGTTTTACTTCCTTGACAGAGGAATCCTCAGGAATGGAAACGGACCACATGCCTGATGCTTTTGGTCTTGAGAAAGGTATTGGCTGAGTCTGGCTTCGAACCGACCTACTACCATTGGGCTGGGATGGACTAAACTGCACTATATGCTCATTTGTTAACTGTGAACTGTACTGTTTGTTTGTCTGTTTATCTGTCAGTGAATCTGTTCGCTAGCTCTTTCGTCTCTTCCTTTTTGCCTTGCCCGTGGTCTTTATTTTGTTTCTCTTTTTGTACGTTTGTTTGGCTTGGTATTGGTTCATTGCTGAGTTTTTGGATATTTTCCTTTATGGGCTGTTTTTAATAACTTTTATTCCAAAGACTTGACCCATAGTGCATGTGAACGGCATTACTAAGATCAAGAGAATGTCCTGGCTTATGGTTTGATGCAATGTATTTGCTGTTATTAACGTTGCTCTGTAATATAATAGATGAACCCCGGCTTCAGCCAAACACTAGCTGAATGGAAAACTGCAGCCGCTTGGTTGATGTGAGCGTTTGCACTGTGTAATTTCACTACAGGTGTTTGGATCTCTCAAGGATTCTGTTGCATGTGAGCAGAATTTGATATTTTCTCTCCTCTTTGGGTTTTGCTAGAAAAAAGACACATTGAGCGTTACAATATTTTCTTATTTCATTTCCCTGCCATGGCTCAAAGCTGATTGCATGTGTGTGTGGACTATGATGTAATGCCAAGGTCCACTGATGCGGCACAGGAAAAAAAACAGTGATGAAAGAGAAGGGAGCTAATTGAATTTCACCCACTGAATCCCTTCACATTTGTCAGCCTTGGAAACTTGTGAAATAGTTGTTGTTTTCAAGCTCCCCTCACAGGGAAAATATGGGAAGCAAAACATTACATAAGAATACAACTTTGGGTGATCGAGGAAAAGCGGTTATTTTCAAAGTGAGCTCACACATCTGCCCACAATTAATTAAATCAGTTTGACACTCACATTACGCAGACCATGGTGCCAATTACAAAGGATTAATGAAGCAAAGCAGCATGTGATTGAGTTAGGATGTAAATAATCGAAATCTTTTTGAATCAAAAGCTCACTGACATGTGTTATTGCCAGATGAGCTTATTGTCCGGACCACCCTGCCACCTACGACCACCACTACCACCACCACCACAACAACAACCGCCTCCACCACCACAGAGATCGCGACTCCACAGCAGGAGACCAGACCCTTAAACAAAGGCCCTTCATCGGAGTTTGACCTCAGCGGGAAGAAGCGATTTACAGGTACACAAAGAGAGAAATAAGTGTGTATGCTCACGGATATTTATCTCAATGCCCTCCACTTGTACAATTTAATGTAATCCCTTCTGGAGTTTGTTGTGCAGCTCCAAACTGGGATTTCAGGTTTAATATTACATTTATATTACGCGTTTGAACTCTTTTTAACCCCCTCAGACAGACATACAGTAAATTATACTTCCACCTAATGTGTGGAAAACCATCTTTCCTCCAACACATGCTTCTCCCAAAGAGCAAATATTAAACTTTTCTGTTGGTTTGTCTTCCAAAGTCAAAAGTTTTTAGTTTGCTCTGTAGCTCTAAATTTAGATTTTAGGTTAAACATTATGTTCCCATTATTTTTGATGGATTGCTTTTTAAAAGGAACTTAAGATAACAGATATAATTGTTTTTTACTCTCACCAGATGGATGAAAAATCCTTCCTTCAGCTAATACTCATCCCAAGAGGCAGGAAATTGTACTCTTTTATTGGTTTATGTGTGTTTAGTTTAGTCTACATGCCAGAGAAAGATGATATTATCTTAATCTGACATGCCTGAGCCATGTGTCTCTTGCTAAATCAGTCAATTTTTTTTATTTTTTTATTATTAGTATTATGTTTTTTGTGTCCCTGTTAGTGAGGGTGTACATGTGTGTGCTGAAGGTCCCTCGGCGCTGTAAATAATGATAGGTTGAAGGGAGTTCTGTTTTGTTTTCATGGAGGAGTAATACATTTGGAAGTCTATCTTGGCTCCATCAATAATACCTCATAAATATCTGACCCCTGTCAGACTTTACAGTAACGATCAGCCAAAAAAAAAGTAAAAATCTACAAAAACTTTACGTAAGTAAGTTTCACCTTATCCATATCATAATGTAGATTCAATTGCTGCTACAGTAAGGTGCCAAACAGTGAAGCACTCAGCTGCTGATGTGTGAAATCCATATATGAATATATGAATTTACCACTTTTTGGAAAATGGGATTAAGTGTATCTCTGTTATTGATTCCAATCCAACTATAATTGGATCATAATAACAAAGTTCACAGAGGACACGTTGTTCAGGGTCTCCAGGCTTGATCTCAGTAAACTTCGACCCCCTGCTTTATTTTTACTGTTCCTGTGTGCTTACTTTGGCCTCTCATAACCTATCACCTCATCTGGCTGCACAAACAGACCATGATATTCTCTTGACAGACATAAATACAGCATCTATTTGAGTCCAACCTTCTAAAAACTACGTCAATAAGTTAATAATGCTTTGTAATTTTTCATTTTTTATCAAGTATTAAGGGTCCAGTAAGACTAAGGCAGCTCTATTTAAAGAACGTGACAGAAATGGAATATAATATGCATAACTATGTTTTCATTAGTGTGTAATCACCTGAAAATAAATCTAAATCATGATGTTTTTGTTACCTTAGAATGAGCCTTTTATGGATTATAAGTACAAACCTCAGATAGGAAGCGTTTTTTTTGCGTGTTTCACAGCCACCTAAATTTCTCCTTCATGCTAGAAAGGAGAGGTAAAAGCAAAGGGGTTATAATCAACAGCTACACTGCTAGATGACACTAAATCCTACACACTTATCCTTACAAGTCTCTTGAGACTTACAAGAGACGCATTATTAAAACAATGGTAGCTGAGATAGCGTGACTTAGATGGGTCTTGTTCACTGACAGTATAAAGAATGGACAGCGTATGCGTGACCTCACCCTCAGGTTTCTGAAGAGACGTTGTGAAGCTCAAAATCTGTGGCTCTGGCCACCGCCATGTTTGTAGTCCTGCTTCTTTCATGGCAGTAGTGTCGGCAAGACGGAATCATCAGCAGACCTGAGGCCTGGGTCCTCAAACAAGCCGCCTGTAACGGCACCCACTTGTCAATCAAATCTGCCAGGCTCTTAATTCTGCATAACTTTAAGCCTTAATATAAGTTGAACAGGTGAGTTCTATAAAAATTCACCCTCAGTACCGTTTTTTGTACCAGGCTGTAAACATGTTTATTTCTGCTGTGAAGTTGGACATTTTAACATGGGGACTTATGGCGACTGACTCGTTTTGTAGCCAGCCTCAAGTGGACGAGAAGAGGAACTGCAGTTTTTGGTACTTCTACATAGGCCTCCCTTCACAGCCAGAGCTTGTCACTTGCTCTAGTTCCAGAAACACTGGCTGCACTTCCAGGCTTCACGATGGATGACCCATTAGTAATTTCTTCAGACTTGACAAATCACCTTTTAGAGCCACAATAAACTGACTTTTTGACAGATTCTGGCCAATCAGAACCCAGGGATTATCGCTTTGGATGTGCCATTAGCTTCAATGTGCACCTGTTGCTAGTCCAATGAAAAAGGATAAAACCTTGAGCAATAGCTTCTAAATCCAACCTGTCTCTGTCATTTATATTGATCTTTGTGAGACACCTTTTAAAATGAATGATTAATGCCTGTGTCTTTATCAGAGCAGTGACAGAACTATTGGTATCATCTGCTCCAAAGGCAACAGTGGAGCGATAACATGACTTACTCTGGACACCATCTATCTTGATAAACAATGACTGTCTTGTGATCACTCACCTCTCATGGAGGCATCTGAAAGCTATTACTCTCCCAGAGATAAAAACAAGCAAGAGAAGAAGAGCAGTGGAGATCATAAAAGATAAGGATGCTGACCTCAGCACAGAAAAGGCTGTGTTGGCTCAAAGTGGAGACATCCTCTTTCCTATTTATTAGTTAAATATATCTTAGGCTCACTTCACCAGGCTGCCAGTCGACTGACATGCTTTGCATGAAGTGCCTGACAGAGACTTCCCCTTTGTCTTTTTATCTATCAGGCACGGTTTTGTTTGAATGAATCCAGCCCAAGGCAGACGTGGGACAAAAAATATTAACTAATAATTCTTAGCAGTTGCGTGAATCTACATTGCGATCCAGATGGATGGAGTTTGCCACATTGGACAAGAAAATAACTACCAGGATGTTTGGACTTTTTGGATGCTAATTAATGCCGTGCTAGACTGATATTAGAGTTGACATTATGAGAACTGTGCTGATGCTGTTTCCCAGTGACATTTGATCGTCAGACTCACACACACGCCAGTTTTCATCAGTGTTTTTGGATCTGGTTTTTGAATAAGCAGAAGAAGACAGAGTGTCTTTGTAGGGAGGCGCTTTAAGCATTTAAAAATGAACACGAGCAAAGCAAAACATCTGGATCTTCTGTGTACATGATCCCAAACATGTGCATGCTATACAGAAATAAAGCCTTACAAGCACTCTGTGTACAGATGGACGCATAAATCAGCTCACCTTGACGACAGATAACGTATTTGAGTGTTTGAGTGCGTAATACATGAGCCATACGAGTGCATATACGCATACAGTAGGAACTTGTAACAGCCTAAACCCACACAGCTGTACAGACTGTGTTGATGTGTAGATACTGACACGTGTTAGACTCTTGGCTTGCGCAGAGGGCCAATCATCTGGGATGGTGGGAGCGACTCCAGGCTCCAGCGGTTCCCTCCAAATCCCAGTCAGACTAGGAATTGTGGGATATTTGAAGTATTCACAGCTGTAGGTCCAGCTGGCATTTCCAGTCATTGAAAACTAACAAAAAACACACAGGGGAGAGGAAACAAAGGAAAGATAGAGGACCGTCACACGAGCAACTCCCCTTTAAAAAATGACCATGGCAGTAGTGTCGATCTAAGTTTGTCCCTTTGAAATCAATGATTTTTAATCAATAATTATAAAATATTTTAATTAAATATTAATTAAGGAAGATTATCTAGTTAAAATAAATAACTTGATACCTCTCCATCTTTTTTCCTTCCATCAGCTCCCTATGTGAACTACATCCGGAAGGACCCAGGTGCTCCTTGCTCCTTGACGGAGGCTCTGGAGTATCTTCAGGTCGACGTCCTAGAAAACCTGATCGAGAAGGACAGTCTGGCAGCCAATCAGAAACAGCCTCCCAAAAACAAGCCTCATAACTTCACCATTGTCGCCATGGAGGGCTGCCACTCATTTATCATCCTGGACTGGGCCCGACCACTGAAGGACGACATGGTGTCAGGTAAGAAATGTTTCTCCGAAACTACAATTAAAATGAACGTTTGTTTTGACTTGTGTGTGTGTCCTGTAATTACCAAAAAAGTTTTATTTATGTCTCTGCTGTGATAGTACCCCCTGCATCCAAGTTTCCGTCCAAATATACCACAAATTATAACAAAATCCCCAGAAAATCTGCAACATCCACTACGGTTACACAGATATTACAAGTTGGACACATTGACATAAACAGTTGCTGGTGCTACTGTAATTCTCCAGTCGGGTGCCATTAAATCATCGCAAAAAAGGAAGATGAGATGATGTTAATGAAAGAAGACCAGTCAATGAAAGAAGACCAGTCAAACCACAAACAATTGGTGGAACACACGGATCTGTTTTAGTTTGAAGCTCTTTTTTGTCTCTTCAGTGTAACAGTGAGGACGTTTAGGTCACATGCTTCATGCACATCATGATGTTTTCAACAAGTCTGTTTCCTTTGCTCTTTGTTGCATTTTGTGATGTCAGTAAATCAACTTTTTCACCACAGCCAAGCATAAAAAGACGTACCACTGTACCACTGTATAAGACGTAGTTTCCATGACATCGCCCGTAGGTTGAGCCGCTGTGAAGCTCAGAGTGTGGTGGCTCTGGCCGTTGCCATCTTGGCAGCCTTGCCTCTCCTTCTGAAAGATAAAAATAGGCAAAGATGTTGTGCATTACTGTAGCTGAGGCGGGCTGAATGAAGCCTGTGTGCTCAAACAAGTCACCTGTAACCGCCTGTCAGTCAAATGGACCACACTCTAAACTGTAAACATGTTTATTTCTGCTGTGAAGTTGGACATTTTAACATGGGGGCTTATGGAGGTTGACTCATTTTGTAGCCAGCCTCAAGTGGCTGTTGGAGGAACTTCCTGTGTTGGCTTCATTTTTCAGCCATGGAGGTTGCCGCTCGATAAAAACAGGTGGATATAGACAGATAATATCTGTACTTGATTGGAGGAACATCTTTGGGAGTGTGGCGTAAAAATAGTTTGTGATATTACCTCAGAGCCAAAGCACACACAGGCAGCTAACCAGTTGGTGTTGTTAGCTGTGACTTGGTCTCATCTGTGATCTGAGCACTCCTGATGTTATTTTGTGACTCTGTATTCATTTGACAGGGAAAAGTACAGGACTACTTTTTGCTGTTAGTTGCTGACAGTC
This sequence comes from Argyrosomus regius, assembly GCA_946959425.1. NCBI lineage: Eukaryota > Metazoa > Chordata > Actinopteri > Sciaenidae > Argyrosomus > Argyrosomus regius. The sequence goes on along the minus strand of OX336901.1, from coordinate 9,819,181 downwards.
TGGTATTTTGCAGTCACCACAACAGAACCCAGCCAGCTATCTAACCACCCCTCCTTTTTATCTAACTAGCTTCCACTCTCTAAATAGAAACTGGTTAGCCTAGTTTGCTGGATTCCACTTTATGAGTGCAATACAAACTTAACAACACAATGATGAGAGACAGATGTCTTTAATCACAAATGGTACATAACCGACACTATGTGGGCTTGTTAAAAATGTGAAAAAGTATGGTACTGCAGAACTTTAAAAGCTAGTCTCCTAGCAATGCAGCTAGGCGCCTAAAAGTCAGTGAATTGTTGCCATAGAAACCACCCACATGGAGCCCTGAAGCTTAGATACTGTTACTACAAATGAATATGTACAGTATTATAGTTAATGTCATCTTACATGACAAATTATGGCAAAAAGTTCATCTTTAATGTTCTAAAACTATCTTTTCACCAGAGAGAGGGCAGCAAAAAGGTAACACTTGAATACAAATAGAAAGCAAACCTTCCTGCACTTTTCCAACCAAAGCCAGACTCAAACATTCTTCTCTAAGCTGTAACTGAATTCAGAGGGAAAACATCAAAAACAAAACACTTTGCAAATGTGCGTTTACTCGCTGTTTAATATCCCTATTTTCTCTAAAAACCCAGCAACACACCAATCCCTTTAAGGACTACATTACGCATCTCTCTTTGCATATATTGCAACTCGGTTTCATCAACTTTTTCATCTGTTAACATGTTACCCTCCTGACTCAGGTTTTAAGAACTCACTCCAGCAGTTTATTGTGAATAAATCATTTAAAAAAACAGACTGCAGTCAACACATGGAATAAGTTCCCTGAGCGCTAACAGTTTCTCAGGGAAAACCAAGTTTCCTATGACCCTAGAAAGTGACACATGGAAAAAAAAAAAAAAAAAGGGGGTGGACAGAGAAGATAACAGCCTACTGTATGAGACGTGGTGTACTATCAGAGGTAGCAGTCTAGGCCAGCTAGCGAGGCAGTATGTTGTCTTTGGCAGGAAAACACAAGCTCCTGGTCCTGCTGTGGGCCGGTTCATCCTCTGATGTGTAAAGCAGATAAATGGTCTGTACTGTCACCAGTGTTTTCTTCTCCTCTTTCTTTCCATCTGCTCTCCTCAGTCACATCATCTTCACACTTTCTCTATTACTTTATACTTAATTTGTCTGGACTAATCTTTATTTTCCTCTTCTCTGTAATTTTGTTTTATCTGATACTAGATTGAATTTCAGTAACCACCTTTTTAAATGTTGTGAAGCTGATGTCGTGTTTCTCTGCTGTTATGTATGAAATCAAAGATAAGTCGGAAAAACTTTTAGTATAATAACTTTTTATGTGAAGTCCCTTATCAACTGTAGCTCTGCAGAGACACATACCATAAACACAGCAGACATGATCTGATCCACACACATTTGCAGGTACAGTTCACACATGCAGATACAATCACAAGTTGCTGTTTTAGTTATTAAAGTGTGCACAACCATGTCTTACGAGTTATGGGTCACGGCTTTCAAAACAAGAGGATGGAAACAGCTGTTAGCAAGTGGACCCACGAAATGATGGTATGAGTTTGTACCTAAACTTCTGGTTCCATTTACTCTGATTCATTGAGGACCTTTTGCTTAAAGGTTTTGGGCATACACATTATTCACCGAGTATATAAATGTTGCGTTTTTGGCACAAGCAACCAACTCCTTGGGAAACATTTAATATATTCATCCCTAAAGCAGGAAAAAGATCAAGTACATAGGCAGATGGCAAACACAAAAGTCTAAATACTCTCTCAAACCATCAGTTTAACAATGGAGAATGGAGAAGGAATGGAAAACCAAAAGAAGAAAAACAAAGTAGCGCGTATTTCCCTTCTGTCCTGTCAGCAGCCAGCTGTGTTGGTGTGGCTCCAGCAAAAATAGAAAGTCAAATTCAAAAGTCCAATAGAAACAGTTGGTAGTTTGATGTGTGGCAGAGTCGGCCTTCATAGTTTTAAAGTGAGTGATGAAGAGCTGCATGACCTGAGGTTGCTTACCGGATTCTGAGGATTAGTCTGCGTGACTGAGAAGAAGAAGAAAACAGACGGGCAGGTTGGAGGACAGTCAGCAGAAGATGCCAGATTTTTCTCCCGAGTTAAATGTATACTGTACAGGAGACCACCTATGATGATACTTATGTACTCATAGGTCATGTCAGTCCGAGCTTGATAAAACAAACAGAGCCAGGCTAGATGTTTCCCTCTGTTTCTACTTTTTGTGCTAAGCTAAGCTAACAGCTGGGAGCTTAAGCCCCAGCCTCTTTTTTAGGCCTCTGCTCGAAGATGACATACCAGAAAAGAATAGAGTATATCTCTGCAACTACAAGGTCTATTTGAATAATTTTGGTGTCATAATAAAGGGAACACTTGTGACATTTGTTCAAATGTGTACGTATCAGTATGTATGTAACTGGCTCAGATTAAATTAAGATGGCTCATTTTAACAGTGAGCATCTCTTTGAAATGATGCAGTTGCAGCTCTAAATCTAAATCGAAGCATAGCAGCATACGTGGACATTATCTCTGCCAAGTTTGAGTCTTATAAAGTCAGGCAGAGTTAGAATTACAGAGGTTTTAGTACAGAGTATTTAGGCGGAAGTTCCAAGAATTTGGGCAAATTTGCCACACTATTGTTTATGTACCAAACTATATATTTGACTTTTAGGTCACTATTGGGGTTCATCACATTAATTTATCCATTTTTTATTTATCATAAAATTGAAAAAAACAAAACAAAACTGTAAAGTGCAACCTGTCCCCCAGTTGGGGGACCCTGGAGCTTGTTGAACCTGCTACAGTGGATCAGATTTTTGTTTTTTCTAACAACCAATGAGCTTTGCCTTATATTTTATTCTTTTATTTGTTCCCTGCAGGCTACATGGTCCACAGTGCTTCATATGACGACGTCCTCAACAATAGATGGTCCTCCAGAGCCTCCAGCGGGACACACCTGCCTGTGGAGAATCTCAAACCAAACTCTAGGTAACTCATAACCACCTGGTGTTTGTTTATGTCATTGTGTATGCATGCATACTATACACACGCTTAGGGAGAGGTTGGGCACATGCATACAACACTCTCAGGTTCAGTGATTCATCGTGTCATCTCACACATGGGAGTCATAGAAAACAAGAATCTGAACGTACAAACAAAGATTCGCTCAGTTGCGAGATCCCCTACCCTGACCTGCATGTAATGTTTATGATCAGGTTGCTGCCTCGGGTGCAGGTGCTTGGCTGTGGCTTGGAAGTGTTTATTTCTGTTGAGAAGTGTTTATATCATTATCCCGTCACATAATGCACAGAGTACGTATATTTCGTGTGCGGGTTCATGTATGCATGCTTATGTGCGTCTGTTCTCTGGGAATATGTTTTCAGTTGTGATATCAAACTAGGCTGACTGTGATCAGAGCAGCGTCTGAGTTGGATACTGATACTGTAATGTTTGTATAAGAGATCAGAAAAAGTCCTCAGAGTTTGTCTAAATGGAGGCAGGTCAAGAAACACGTTTGAATCTTCACCAAGATCTGTGAGAGACCTTTGGAAAATCCAGTGGAACGTAAATGCGGCACACATTATCTGACACTTACACACAGATACGGTCACCTCGGTCTGTTTCAGTTATTAGAGCGAGTTTCCACAACCCCGTCTTACGAGACACGGGTCACGGTTTTCAAAATAAATGCATGGAAAAAGCTCTTAGCATGTGGACCCGAGAGATTCTTGCTCTATCTGCCACTGTGCATAAAGCACCATTTGCATGAAAAGTGAATGTGCTGTAGCTTCTTGGCTAATGTACAGTTTGATCTGTTTTTACACAAGACTGAAGGATCAGAGTGTAACATCAGGAATCTGCACAAACTCTGTATATTTTATGGCACCTAATAGATGTGTTGGACAAATGAGATGAAAGATTAAGTATATTTATATATTTTGGTGACATATAACCAATCAGATACCGTCCAAATAACTCCTGATGTAACCATTCCCCATCTGGTACTCCATAAAAATAAATTTATGCATCCTTTTTAGCAGTAACCTAACCATTATCTGGTGGAAAAGCAGTGTCAGATGTGTGAGTTCATCCTCCTGTCCGATAAACGCACAAATCTGTTTAAAGTGTTGTGATAGGTGTCTCATGTTGGACCGTAGGAAACCAAACACCTGCTGTTGCTGCTGCTGCTGCTGCTGCTGCTGCTGTTGCTGCTGAACACAAACAGCAGAGCTGCGTGCGCGGGTAATGTTTTCCAACAGTCTGCAAAGAGGGTTTCCCTCCCTGGCAACCGGTTTGTATCCATGATAGTGCGTGTCTCGTGGTTACGGTTGATCCTGAGATGGTTTATGGGACACTGTTGGCATTTCCCATGCTTCAGGCTCCTTCTGGTTGCCAGAAATCCTGAGCCGCTATAGTCCTAAACACACACATATGTATGTACTCGCATGCGGACAAATTTCCTTGGATCCACCGCTCATAAGATTTATAAATGGAATTAATCGCAAAGAACTTTGGATGTTTATAGAGATGCCTGGGATTATTTAATCGGCAAGAGAAAAAGCCAAATATTTTATGATTCCAGCTCGTGGGAGAATTAGCATCTTCTCTTTGTGTTGCATTAAAGTCAATGATTCTCTTTGTTGGTCGGACAAAACAAGATGACGTCACCTTGGGCTCCAGGAAATACCGAAACTGTTCTTTGTTGTTTTATAGACCAGAAAATGGATTGATCGATCATGAAAATAATCACCCCTAATCACCCTCTCTGTACTTGCTTCCCATCTCTCTTGAGTAAACAAAGCTTTTATATACAGCTATGTTGTGAATTTGAAACCTTCCTGCTTTTTTCTCCACGTATATGAGCATGCTTTCAGTTTATAATCAAGTTGTTCAAGTTCCCTGGTTACTGGATGAACTAAGATGTTCAACTGAGGAAGCTGAATTTGGACCTTCAGCATGTTCAGATGCCACATGAAGAGCGAGACAAGAAGAGTGATGCCCTGAATTAAGTTTTAAATGGCTATCTTGGCTTGATGTAGCATCTCGTGGTCTATCCTCTGTTTTTATACTCTGGCTCACATTTTCTCGTTTTTTTTTTCTACCTTCTCCAATTTCTTCTTTCATGACATCATCTCTCTGCAGCTGCCTTGCTGTCTTCTCTCCCTCTCTCTTTGGTGATATACAGTATATTCTGGTCACTGTTGTCACGCGGCTGTGGTGATTGGATCCAGGCCTCGTGGCTGCATGAGGTGAAAGTTTTTGGCTAGGAATCGACGGAGTCCATGAACTTACTGTATGTGACCTCGCAGGCTGAAGGGAAGGCACGTAACACAGCTACATCAGCCGTCTAACAGTGGAAAAGTTGAAGTAGAAAACTCCTTGAAGCTGTCAAGGCCGCTGTTGTTTTTAATCTGATAGGATTTTCTAATTCCTCCACCACCCGCAGACAAAGTGAGCTCACTGCGCGGCTTTTTTTTCTGGTCTTTGTCGAGAAAGCTTATGTCATAAAGTAAAGCTCTCATCAAGTGATCTCTCTTTGTCTTTTTATCCACTCTTTCTGCACACATCTATCCCTGTGCTTTACTTTTTTCCTTCCTTTCTTTCACTCGTATCCTGTCCTCCTCTCTATCTGTGAATCTCCACTTGTCTAGATGTCTCTTTTTCCCCTCACTGCCCTTTCCTTCACTCTCCTTCCCTTCAACATGAGCCAAATAGCCCTTTTATTGTACTGCGCTCACTTTGGATTCGAACCAATATAAAAACAGTCTACTCTTAAATCAGCCTGACTAAAGCATGTCCAGTCATCTGCTATGGTCATTAACGTTGTCTTCACCTTCACCCAGCCACAACAGAACTGGCCAAATGACGCTTTAACTCCTTAATCTCTCATTAAACCTGTGTGTTGTGGTTTGTTTTTGTTCAGGTACTACTTCAAAGTGCAGGCCAAGAATGTGTTTGGTTTGGGACCAGTCAGCGATACGCTCACCTATGTCACTGAATCAGGTGTGTATCCTGTCAACACGTGGAAAGACAAACTTTGAGACGCCCCATAGACTGCAGTTCAACCCTCAGTCAAGTTTTTCTGCTGTAGTATGCAAGCACTTAACAAAAATGTCATGGTGATTTTATTAGAATGCACGATATTCAAAGATAAAACCATCCTCGCAGTAGAAGCAGAAGTCCAGATGTACACTGCATTATAGGTCTGTCCTTCTCGAAATCAGGTGAATGCATTAAACTTTGCTGTGCTGTCTGTGTGCTTTTCCTCCCTTGTGAAATGATCGCATTCTTTCTTTCAGACGATCCTCTTCTCATCGAAAGACCACCTGGTAAGTCCATACGCCGACTGAACGTCTTTTATTCAACAAGCCGTGTCCTACTGAGGCTGCTCTGAGGTACAGACATCAGTCTGTGAAACAACATGACAGGATATCCAGTAATTCTGTGTGGATTTCCACTTCTCAACCATTTCCCGTCCTTTGATTGCTACTGTAATGTCACTCTGAATAACGAATAGTACTAGAGTGAATGAATCAGGACGATACATCGGCCAATATTAACTTATCACAGACACATCGTGCGGCCAATAACTTGCTCATGCACTAATATAAAAGCAGGATTTTACTGTTGTAGTTTTTTAGGTGGAGCTAATTTATAACTGGTTTGTACAAGACCGCAGCAAATGGTTATTTTCATTACGGATGATTGACTGTCGGGTTTGTAAAAGCTCTGAAAATAGTGAGAAGTGTCATCGCAATTACCCAGAAACAGACGACACACAATGCTTATTTTGTCCAACCAATAGCACAATGTCGGAATTATTAAAACAAAATAAATATTATTAAATTAAATAAAGGGAAAAGCAGCAAATCTTCACGTTTGACAAGCTGGAACAATGAAACGGTTCAAAATTCAAAAGAGTTGCCAATTATTTCAATGAACTAATCAACTACTTGTTTTTACTCGTGCAGGCCTACTTTTTTGGTATTTTTGCTGTTTGTTTGTTAGTTTAATTTATAACTAAGCATCATATTTTATAAATGTTTGACACGTTTTCTCCTGAGATCTGTCATCAATTCAAAGTGCTCTACAAGACAAGATATAAAAGAAGCACAAATCAAAATAAAAAGACAGAATTTTAAAGGGGGGAAATAAAATAAGAGGATAAGCTAAAGTGAATAAAAAAAGATTAAACAGGAGAAAAACCACAGTTTAAAAGGATTGAGAGCTGGAGCAGACCTCAGGTTTTCTGGGAGTTTGTATCAGATGTGTGGTTCATTAAAAGCTGACCGCTGCTTCTTCATGTTTAGTTTTGACTCGAGGGACAGTGAGCAGATTTATCCCAGATGATCTGCGACGTCTGGAAGGATCAGCAGATTAAATATACGTTCTGAACCATTCGGCGCTTTGTAAACCAAAAGCAGTTTAAATCATCGTAATATGCAGGTTACTGTCCTCCTCCTTTATGTAAAGATGATGTGTCTATGCGTATTTTACTGCCACAACATGATGTATCTCCTCCTCTGTTCCTCCTCTGCTCCTCAGGTGGAGAACCGATCTGGGTCCCCTTTACCTTCAAGTATAACCCGGCCCACAGCAGCTGTAAGGGCAGCCAGTACGTCAAGCGGACGTGGTACAGGAAGTTTGTGGGTGTGGTTTTGTGCAACTCGCTGCGATACAAGATCTTCATGGGAGATGGTCTTAGAGGTATGACTTATATAATCAGCCGCTATCAGCCACATCTACTGCTCCCTCCATAATTTTAACCCACTTCCCCTTTTCCCCTCCACAGAGCCCTTTTACAGTATAGGAGATACATTCGGCCAGGGAGAGGACCACTGCCAGTTTGTGGACTCATACAGGGACGGGAGGACAGGCCCGGCCTACTTTTCAAATAATCTGCCCTCAGCACAAGGTAAACAAGAACAGATTGTACACACACTACAAAGTTGTGGCCGTGATGTTTAACCTATTATAATTTTTTTCCATGTGATCTGGTTTGTGTTATATTCTCGTATCTATACAGAATACAGATGCAGAATAATGTTTAAAGGAACACTTGTAAAAAAAAAAAGGACCCACAAAGGTTTTTGTTTTAGCCCACATGCTTTTCATTACTGCAGACCATTGTCCTAATTAAAACATAACTTCTTAGCAATGATTGGTTTTAGGTCATATCAATACATAATGGGAATAGACAAGTTATCCACCGCAGCGAACAATAATTTTCTATCAAAGTTACATTAGCTGAATGTTGTTATGAAGCTTGTCGGTGTGTTTGACAACCAGGACTTTGAGAGGCATCTGTTCAATAGCAGCATGTTCACAGCTAGAAAAAAACAAAATCCCCCACTTCCAGTATTTGTTAACTCATTTTCCTCTGGGTTTAATTTACCAGTAACATATTTTGTGAATACCTTTGTGTGTGTGTGTGTGTGTTGCCAACACTTTCTAACTTTCCCTGCATGTTTGTGACACTGTGTTAAGCCCATTGGTTCCCAAAATGTGCTCTAGTTCTCTAGATAGATTGATAGATAGATAGATAGATAGATAGATAGATAGATAGATAGATAGATAGATAGATAGATAGATAGATAGATAGATACATAGATAGATAGATAGATAGATAGATAGATAGATAGATAGATAGATAGATAGATAGATAGATAGATAGATAGATGCTGAGGCCACCCTGAGCTTACCCCTGCACCCCTAGCGGGATTATTTCTGTGGTGTTTCGTTGTCATGTATTTCTGAACTCATCTGTCACTTCAGTGCTTAAATGGCTGTTGACTGCTCCGTGGGCGTGGCTCAACTTTGCTAACCTCCGCGGCTGAGAATCGATTTTTTACTTCATATGGCCTTCAACTGTTTTAAAGATGCAGCTGTGAAGATTTAAACATGGAAATATGTAAAAAAAGTACTTTGTAAACATTATAAATACATTTTTTGTAAATTAACTGAACAAATTATTAACATAAAATATATAAATTATAAATTATATTTACTTCTCAGCCTTACTTATTAATTATGATCTTATCTTATGAAATAACTTCACTTCTAAACCTTTCACAGGCATACGATATATACAAGAATGCATGAGGCAGATAAGTTTAAAGTGACTACAGTATAAATAGAATTAAAAACTCTCAGGAAAGGAATAAATATACAAAAGTAAATATACATGAACTCTGTGCAGTAACTTTGTGCACTCCCTGCACAGAAGGAAGTTGTTAGAAAGTGTAATAGCAGTGGGCAGGAATGACTTCCTGTAGCGGTCCTTTGAGTATTTACAGCAGCAGGATGGTGTGGGATTGTTTCAAAATAAACTGCAGTCATCCAGTGTAATGGTGATCGATCATTGATGACAATATAGCAGTAAGCTACATCAGGCTTCTCATGGGATTTGTTGAATGAGACAAAAACTCAGTATTTAAGATGCAAGAAGCTCTTTAAGGTTGTATAGTTGACTAAATAAATGCGTTTTGTTTCTTTTGCAGGATTTCACCGCGCATACAGACAGGAGCCAGTCACATTTGGAGTCATTGGCCGACGTACATCCCATCCATTCGTGGGCTGGTATGAATGCGGGGTGCCAATCCCCGGGAAGTGGTAACACAGAAGAAGGAGGAGGAGGAGGAGGAGGAGGAGGAGGAGGAGGTTACGACTTCATTGTTACCGAGGGCAACCCTTCTGCATCCTGCTGCAGGCTCTTACCGTCACTGGTCCTGCCCTTAAACGAAAAAACAAACAGACTTTTGCCTGCCACAAAGAAAAAGACACCACTACAAATTTATTACAGCTTCACAGAAAGAGAATATAATACTTTTAAACAACTCAATGTATATCATTACCATGCACTTTTTATATAAAGCAGTCTGTATATGAGGGGAAAAAAAGAAGCATGTGTGCTCTTGCTTAGTTTAACTCTTGTCTGAAAGTGTCCTTGTACTATTACCAACTATCCCAGAGACAGGTCCTCACCCAGTGTTATTTATCTCATCAATAATGCACACACATGGTCAAACCAGTGACATTGGACCAAAGCACAAGCTGCAAAGAAAACTGTAAGAATGGGCACTTAAGGTGTGTATAGGTCTGTTAATTTTCAGTTGTGAGATTTGTATTTCATAATGTAACGGCTTCTGACAGCTACTTTTTGTTTGTTGATTTGTGTTCTTAAACCATCATATTGTTTTTTTGTTTTGTTTTTACACCCTTTTGGTATTCACCAGAGTTCATTAAAAGTTACTGTGTAAGTTTGTATGTATATGGACAAAGAATAAAAGACCAAATATTTGCTCAGGAACTGTGGGAGATTGAATAAAGGTGCTATGGAAACCACAGGATCCAAAAACATGAATCATATCATATTCTCCCGCTGCCACATTCTTTAAAAAAAAAAAAAAAAAAAGCTTTCTCACACGTGATCCAGATCTACTTAATCAACCTCGTGGAAGATTTGAGTAACAGAAAAACGTTTGGTTGAGCCAGTTGGAACGGCAACAGTTAAAATCAGATGAAATGTTCAAAACAACATATTGTGGACAGAAGCAGGTGAGAGTGGAAAGAGTAAAACGGAGAGAGAGAGAGAGAAGATACCAGGTCATGAGAAAATGTGGACAGAACTGTCAGTCATGTGTGGAGTATTAACACGCTGAACCATAAATATTCAAACTGGAGTTTATACCATAGTTTTATTTAGCTTATTGGAAAGTAACTAAGTACATTTACTCAAGTACTACAAGGAGTTTTTAACTGGTTATGATGTCTCAGTTTAATACTGATGTGTCTATATGACATAAACAAACAACATTATCTGTAAGAATATCTGCTATTTCTGTATAGATATTTTCAATGCCTGCCACCAGATGAAACAAGGTGGTGGAAACACTACTGCCTTTGTCCACAGGAACCACCAGAATCAATACAAACTTAAAGTTATACCTCAGTTAGGTACATTTTATGCTATTTCTCTCTGTCAAACCATCAGACAGCAAATTAAACTTCTTCACGCCACTATTTTGCAGAGTAAATTGTAATACCATGCTGGGTACATGAAATAAACGAAGCCAGAATACAACAGGTTTAGATAGTCTCAGTTTCAGAGACATTTCAGGCTGAGTGTGGAGAGTTTGACCGGTCTGATAGTTTGGCGGCCACAGAGTGACATCAGGCTGCGTGTTTGGATCTGGCTCAACTTCTCTGCCGCAGGTCGCTCCGTTTGGCTCGGACACTGCTGCAACCAAAATGGACTACCCTCACTCAAATATACTTTCTACTCCATTACAACAGGTAGAGTGTCAGAGTTTAGTCTATGAATTCACCTGGATAGTCTCAGTTTCGGAGACATTTAAAGGTGACTGTGAAGAGGTTTGATTGGCGGACGCAGTAAAACCTTTAAGTAAAAGTATAATCACTAAAATGTACTTAGTAAGTAAAAGTGGAGATGCCCCCTGTGAATATAAATATTACATTACTGGATTATTATTAGTAGTAGCAGTATTGATGCATTGATGTGTAAATAACATTCAACTATGGATATGTCTATGGATGTTGACCATAATGTTTTGTCTGTAAAATCTGCAGTGTAAGTAGTAACTGTTGTAAAGTGAATGTAGTGGAGTAAAAAGTACAATAGTAGAAGTATAAATCTGCATAAAATGAAAGTACAAGTACCTCAAATTTGTATTTAAATACAATACTTGAGTAAATCTGCTTAGTTACATTCCACCTTTTGATACTTTAAAGTACATTTAGCTGATAATACTTCTGTAACTTGAGCAGGACTATGAATGTACGGCTTTTACTTGTAAAGTAGTATTTTTATTTTATTATCTACATGGTGGTATTGGTAGTTTTATTCAAGGAACTGACTCTGAATATTTCTTCCACCACTGCTTGAAACAGGACCCACATCTGCTGGGTTAGCTTTGGAAAAGACTGCCATACACATTTGTAGAACTAATTATCATTTGGGTCATTTGAGACTGAGTATTAATCAAATTACCTGGTGGACTTGTTAGGCTTTACTTCTAAATTTAGATAAAAATCTTTCACAGGGAATAGACTTTCATTTTCAAGGCCAACGCCAGTTATGGAGCTCAAATTTTACTGTGTTGTTTGAACACGAATTATAGTCCATCTGTGTAAAATAACTGATTTTAAAAAAAAAGGAAAACCCATCATAAGATCATAGATCACAAGTGGGTCAGTGCTGCAATAAACCAGGTGGAAAATATTTCACAGATGAAGCTTAATGAATGGAGAGCTCTATTTTGTATGTGTTTCCAATTTATCATCACTCCAGTTGTGAGATTTTAAAATTAATTTTTCAGCCGTGAGATTAATCGCTCTTTTTTCCGTAAAGCCCAACAGCAGAACCGGAGCTGGCCTTTTCGCTGCTTGCCTGAAACTGATTACATCTGTCAATTTTTGACTCGCTGAGTGAAATTGATGATATCCAGTAGCAGCAAGGCTACTCGTTTTCAACACGTACTGCACCACTCTTTATTAATCCACATCATTCATCCAAGAGTGGAATAGGATCTTTATAACCCTCAAGAGCCAAAAGACATTATCATTATGCCATACATCTGTCACTGTGACACCTAATACTACGATGGGATTTAAATTTCACTCAGGTTAGCACAAGAAATATAGAATATCTCAAGAACAACAACAAAAAACAACTTTTATTCCATTACATTCAGTCGAAGCAGCTCTTATTTGCCTTACTGAGCGTCATATCAAAGGTCTAACCTTATCTGAGGAGCACAGGCAGTAGTTTGTTGAGGTTGGCTCCGATGCACTGTGGTAGTCAGGTTTAAAAGACATTAAATGCACAGGGAGTTGTCAGAGGGCATGAAATATTTCTCCTGGGCAGTGATGGAAAGATAATGACTGTTTTTGGAGTGATAGCTGACCAATTTGTCAACACTTTAGTAGACGGTTGTCAGATTTCAAACATATTTTCCAGGTATGCTGTGTGTCTGGATGAAAGCCTCTGCTACCATGTGTTTTCAGTGAGTGATGAGCCGCTCGTTGCCACAAAATATTTTCATTGGCTGCAGGTTGCAGTGCCATTTGACCCGAGCAGAGAATAATGATATTTAATGCAGAGTGCCATGGGTAACCCCGTCCTGCTCTGGGACCTAAAATGAACACAGAGACAAGAAAATACAAAAATATTTATCTTTTTCACTGCAAGACTCTTTTTTCTTTTGCTGGAGAGGGGAAATGGAGGAAAAAAGGGAAAAGGAAAAGAGGAGGACAAACACACTTTATACACACGTGTACGTGAAGGCTACCACATCTGCTACAGATGTTAGAGAGGATAAAGTCATTGGCTCTTTTCTTCCTCGGCTTGCATCAGTGCGTGCGTGTGTCCCGGTCAGAAATGATGACTGCTGTCAGGGGTAAGAAGAAAAATAGATAAACCATAACCAATAAATGCAGAGCTACAAGCAGGAAAACAAGCCTGTGGGCCAAGAGTTTAAAATCTGTACCACTGCTTCCTCCAAGGCGTCGACTCTTGGAAAGACCTGAAACACAACATTTAGAGCATGTGATGCTGAAACTCCTAATTGAGGCATTTCATACAACAGCCTATTTATCATAATGAAATAAAAAATCAATGCTGCAAACAAGATTTTTACCCTTGTGAAACTAAAACCGATCCGATGATAAAGAGTTTAAAGAGTTATGATTGAAAGCATAAAATTCTGGTAAAAGAACACGTTGCTTTCAGTATACTCACAGTTTTTGAACGTGCATTGATCAATAGACTGAAAACAAGACACTGATATATCAGCTGATCAAGTTTTTTTTAAGGCTAACATGTTGGCAACATAAGCATTATGGGTATCTTGTTGGCTATCGCAGTATCTTTTCCTCATTAAATGTCACTTGTCTCTTCAGCTGGGAACTGCCAAGCGGCAACCTCAGTGGCTGTGAAGTGAAGTCAATGCAGAAGTGTCAAAAACTGCAGTTCCTCAAACGTCCACTTGAGGCTGGCTACAGAACAAGTCAGTCTCCATAAGTCCCCATGTTAAAATGTTGCAACTTCACAGCAGAAATAAACATGTTTACAGCCTGGTACAAAAACAGTTCTTTGCTAAATATTGCCTAGATTAGCAGGGAGGTGGAAGAGGCAGGACTGCCGACATGGCGGCAGCTCTTCAGAAACCTGTGGGTGACATCACACATACACTGTCCATTCTTTATACTGTCAGTGGGAACTGCCCATTGTTCTGATGGCCAATTATTCTGAAACACCAATAGTCTGAAAAAATGTCCCATTGGACTGAAAGCCTATTTGTCCGACAGTCCATTATCCCGGAAACAAACAGCCATTGCTCTGAAGGAACGTTACTCTGACGTTACTCTGACACTATAGCATGTAATATACACGCCAGTCCAATGTGTACTTTTCATGCCTAGATGAGGCAAAACGTGACACTGGCACGTTACCTCTAGTGTAGCCAAGTTAGCAATAGTTCATATACAATGTCTGGTTAGACTTTTAAATTAAAGCTTGCTGTGAAACATTTTAGATGATGGTTTGGTTTGGTTTAAGGCACCATAACTACTTGGTTAGATTAAGGGAAAGATCATGGTTTGGGTTAGAATACAACCCAGTATCATGCTAATGTGTGTAATACTCGTTACAATCATGGTGCAACTGCATGGAGAAGGGTGTGTATTTTCAGAGCATTGGGCATTTGTTTTCAGGATAACAGGCTGTCAGACAAATGGGCTTTTGGTCCAAGGGGACATGTTTGGAATAATGGGCTGTCTGAACAATGGTGTGGCAGCATTTGGCCTTTGGCAAGATTTTTCCACAGCTCACTACTTCTGTATTAAGCTTGTAAGTGATTTACAACTTCCAGTGATGTGGGAGAGTCTTGAATTGAGGTAGAGAGGAAAAAATGAGGAGAGAACAAAAAACGCATTCTCAAAAAGCTAAAAGTTTTGGTAGCATTTCAATTGCAAAGTAGGCGGGCTAGCGATGCTACTTACTAGATGATGTTATCATGCAGCAAGAATTTATCTATTAGCTGCTCTGATTAACTGCTCCAACGCTCTCATATAATATAAACCATTATTTAATTATATAATCTAAACCATCAACTATCTGTTTGCTGCGAGTAGAGCTGATCAGTACTCAATTATTGCAGCTCTACTCCACATGGTATCTGATACTGAACTAAATGTATGCAGTCTTTTAGGTGGAGTCTGTGTTCATCTAGGCAGGGTGGTCTCGGTTGGTCCTCGGGAAAACATCTGTTCCACACACCAGTGGAATAGAGAGGGTTTGGCCCAACAAAACGTTGGCCCACTGATGTTGTTGTCATTTTCTCTTCTCATTAAGAATTTGCTTTGTCATTCGTCAAGCTCTGGATCAGGGAGTGGATTGTGATTTGATGCATCTGCTCCGATCAAGGGGCGCAGCCAAAAGCTGACATCAGAGGACGATGAAATGGCGTCTGCCATCAACATCAACCCCATGTACACATACGCAGAAAAACGCACACAAACACTGCCTTTTAAATTTGTCCAGAGATGCTGAAACTTAACATATTTGCAGCCAAGCTAACACGCTGACATCCATCCATAATGACAAGGCACTAAAACATCACATGTCAGCTATTTTCCAGTGTGTGTCAGATCCTCTGTAATAGTTTTCAGTCAAGGTTTGTGCACAGAGCAAACTGCAGATCCTTTATATGAAAAAGGGCAAAAGGCCATGCTTGCTTGATTGAGTCCAGGCCCAGCTGACTTTCCACACGTGGATCTCACATTATAAATTCAGCTACTTTTCAAAAACGCCAGTCAGCTGCTCCTGGAATTATTGTATTGATTTAGAGAGAGCTCATTTCCATACATTTGAATATAGCAGAAAATCAGTTAATTACAGGAACATTAAAATCTCATAAGTAAAAATGTGTGGTTGTGAAAGAATGCAGGTCTTCTAACTGTTTTCCACATGCTGCTTTTTTGTTTCTTTCTGATAGAAGTGGGTCACGCTATTTGGGCTGGAAAAAGTTAGACTTCATTCTAGAGAGCTGAAATCATCGCAAGAAGGTTGAAGAGAGGAAAGCCAAAAGGAGGGAAAGAGGGTGAGAAACAGATACTCAAAATCAAGAAACCTACAAGCAGTCATGTTTTATTTCTGTTATTTGTGTACAGAAATATTTAGGCAAGCAATACTTGATAGACTGTGAAAGTGTCTTATTGTTGGACCCACTTTCCTTCAGTGTGAAATCAATTTCTCCCTGCTTCCCACAATGTTTTCCCACAAAAGAAGTTTTTGTGTTCTGTATTTATTGAATGCAAGAGAACAGAGTGAAGACTGAAGATAAAACACTTGTTTTCTAAGTGAGAAGAAGTAAAGGTGCACGGGGGGGAAAAAAAGATGTTAAAGCAAGTGCTGTAATTCATTACTGATTAAGGCTGTGGCTGCACTGCTCTGGCAGCAGTTGGCATCCGTCTGTTCTGTGATGCTGTTTCTCCCTTTATGGTGGTGAATTTGGAGAGAAGCACTTGGTCTTTGGTTTTAGAGGTAAGTTTGTTAATAACTGACGAAATGCTCTATTCTGGGGGTTACACATGGTCAAGCATATGTTTTGAGGTCACTGTAGGGACAGTTTTAAATCTTAGCTTGTTATGGGGCACTGACTTCTTCTCCTTAAGATACAGAGCAGCTGTATGTTTGTTTTTAGGAAAGCAGGCGCCATTTTGATCATTACTATGGTAACCAAGGTCAGAGGATAGGACGGTCGGCCTCACTCCCTCGACACAACAGATAGGTACGTAACGTAGAAGTCTCTAAGAGCACAAAGTGTAAACATATGTTATTGTTTGTAGACTAATGGTCATTTAGGGATGGGGAGTAGTTGTTGCACTATTGTGAGGGCAAATAGACGAGCCAGAGAGGACATCATGTCATGACAAGTGTGTGGATAAATCCTCCATTCTCCTTGATCAAGCTTCAGTAAACCTTTCAGCATAAGACATCCAGGACTGACTGAACTGAACATTTATTACCATTATCATTTCTCATTTCTTAAACCCGGTATTGTTTTTTTGACAACCAACAGTAGCTTATTTACACATGTAGGAGCCACTTGTTTGTATATTTTTGATTTAACCACTAGGGGGAGTTTTGTTTTTATGTTACTAATTGACAGCTGGGCACCAGGTGTTTGAGTAGATCATTTAAGGTTAGTTCTGAGTTGGGATCACACAGTTCTTACCATGTATCATAGAAGTCAAGAAATTTAAGTAACAGTATTCATGCAACTTTTCAATACATGGGAACATCACCCAAAGGGAGCAATCTGTCACTCTGATTCTTGTTTTTATGGGAAACGCGTCAAGAAACCGCCTCACCTACGGTACAAAGTGACTGAGTTTAGAGTTCGGACAGTTATTAAAACACACATCCAGCAGATACGGAGCAACATTAGCATTTATTCGGAGTCGTGTTTCTGGCCACCTGATGAACGTCCAAGTATTCACTTTTCTTTTAGCTTGTGAGGCTAATGCACCACCGCGTTCACCGGCTAGTCGCTAAACTTTGTCTGCCTGCAGTTTGATGCTGGACAAGTGGTGTGCAGTGAGCTTTATTTTTTTTTTTACTGAAAACAGCTGCCTGCTGCAGGACAATACACTGATTGTACTGGTCATTACTTGGCATTACACTGACAAGAGGGGTGAGAGTGAACCAAAACAGTGAACTGTGGGACTGTAAAACCAAAACAATGAGCTGAAAGACATTAACACGCCCTGTAGAGCTGAGGGGAACAGCACAGAACAGCAGTCAGGTCACAATTCTCTGTGGATTTGTCACTGAGTGCGTCCTCTCACATTATACATTGTTACTTCATCCTTCGTTAACATGAAAATATTAATAAGAGCAGCTTTAAAATACTAAACTCTTATGAAAGTGATTTGCACTGCAAACCTTGTGGGACATTTCTTACATTTGGATAGTTTTCTATGGGATTAAGAACAAGCAAACAGCTGAATTCCCTTTTTTGTTGTTATTTGTCCAAGATATCGGATTTAACTGAATTATTTATTGTTTAGTCATTAGGTCTGGTCACAGGATTTATTCCTGCACAGGCCAACTGGAGACACTCCAGTTCAAAAGAGTGGACTCAGCAAATATAGTTTAAGTAAAGCCATGAGAGCTACAGGACTTCTCTCTGAACAAAAACAGCACCAGCACAAAAATCATCCACGGGCTGTTTTATTAATTCGAACTGTAATATGTGGAAAGTAGATCACCGGCATGATGTCAAATCTTTCATTTTTTTTCCTGCATGCTATATTTTTCTTATCCAGTCTGCATAAAACGTAGCAATCATTTTGTGTTTAAGAGTTCAGTTTCTGGAAGAATATTTATGTGTCCAGCCTGTTTTGGGCATCATGAAACTAATTCTGTCACTTTCTGTCGCTGATTTGGTGTAACATGACACATGATGGACGAGGAAGTTGTAAGGTCGTACAGTTCTAAGGTTTCAGCTGTGTGAGGATGTATAAAAAAAATGTTACATGTATTGGAGGAGAATCTGTACTGGCAGTAGAGAGGAAATCCAGGGGAATATCATGTATCCTCAGCAGTATCAGTTGGAAGGACACGACCGGATTGCACAAACAGGAGCCATAAACAACAGAGAGACAGAGAAAATGTCCTGTACCTTTGAAAAAAATAAATAAAAGATCTGGGAATTCTCAATTGCTCAGAGACATAATATTTACTGAACTCCAAGATGACATAACAGGCAGTCTGCAGTGACAGAGACTCAGTTGTTTTGCTCGCAGCTCACTGTTCTTTTAATGGGGTTTGGATGAAAGCTGGGGCTCTTTTTTGTTCACTACTCTGAGCTCATTGTAAAAAGTCAGTTATGAACTCAGCCCGCTGAGCCTTGCAATTATATCATTCTTCTGGCACACGGCTAGGTCACGCATAAACCGAAGAAACTCTGCGGGAGGAACTGAGAGTTCAGTGTGAAGGAGGCGAAAATCATCATTATCTTCTCAGACTTTTCTTATCTTTATTTAAAAGTTTAAAGAATAAGTGTGATCGTTATAAATGTGAACCAAGAGATGCAGGAGGGGAAAAACAGGCAGGAAGCTTAGAAATTAGAGACGTATTATTCATGTCATGAAAAACTGTGGAAGTATTTAAACTCAGCTCTTGTTATCCAGGAAATGTTGCCAACATTCATTCAACTTGTCTTTAAAAAGTAAACACACTCTATTATGAAAGACCTGTTGTTTTCAGGCACGCACAAATCATACCACAATCTAAGGCAGTAAATTAAGGGTATATTTTTTTTTTTTTAAAAAGCCAAACGAATTTCCAGGTAATCAGGTCAGGCCAAGAGAAAGTGCTGCGCCATATCCCGATTCTGTCAACGGCTAAACTCATTTAATGACATGCATGTCTAAAATTACTTTATGTGATGGAAACAAACCTGGAAAAACAGAGAGGATTTCAGACATTGTTCACTCGGGGAGAGCAGAGTATTTTCTTACACTTAAGCGCTGATGTTGATTGCTACCGACCTTCCTCTGCGACTGAGTGTGAGGTCTGGGGTGCATTTAACATCTCCCTCGGGCCGTTATATGCACCCGCAATGACACGCGCATGTTGCTCGTAAACAGCTGCACTTGTGTCAATACGTACATGCACACCTTCATGACACTTTATCTGAGCAACTCTGCTCTAATCCAATAGTTCCTAGATAATATTTGCTTTTATTGGCCCATAAACCACAAAGATAGGGTTTAGAATTATGGGTAATTGTTCCCATGGCTCTGGCTTGTTGGCTAACTAAACCACTATGTCATCCTATCGTACATGAGCGGCTTTTAGATCTGATAGAGGCATTGAAAGAGGCAGTGAAAGAGCTTGACAGAGTTGTGGTGTCTTTATAGTCCCTGTTAAACCCCTAATGAAGTCAATTTTAGACACTGTGATCGATTAATGAGGCCAAACCTCCCGACTGCCAGGACAGAGAGGCGCTTTAGGAGCTTCTAACATGAACTCTTTGAAAATACTGTTACAGAAAAATGATGCATTTTATCCACGGGATCTTTTTTTCTGTGAGCGGATGATGAGAGAGTTAAAGTCTTGTAAATAAATCAGTGGTGTGAGGTGACGTATTGAGAAGCTGACTGCACTAAAAAGGAAACATTGTTTGGTCTTTGGAGGAGAACAGTAATTAAAACAAGGAGAGAAAGGGGAAACAGAACTGAACTGTAAGTGAGAGAACATTAAGTTAAATTTATGCCTGATTGCTTGACAGTCCCTCGACAAAAGATGTCACAACTGAACCTTTTATTTACACCTTAGTGACACGAACAATGAAGACTGGAAAACGTCTCATACAACTTCAGAATCGTGTCCACCCACGGGTAGTACGCCGACTGACCGAATTTGTTTGCCAAGATCTGTGAGCGTTACGCCATCATAAGAAGTCTGACATGGGAAGAAACATGAGCAGACAGTTTGAAACAAACAGCCAAACTTATGTGGAAGAGAAAACAAAGTTCAAATGGTAAAATTCCTGCCCAAACTCTCTCGTTGTAAACATCCATCACAGTTTACAGATTGTGCAATAAAGTGATATTACCCACCTTCTGTGTGTGTTTACTTTCAATTTTACTTGTATGATTGTCTGATTCTCTGTGTTTTTTGTCCTGTTGGACAGATCTATTGTTATTATAAACAATATAAATAATGCATGAACAGCACTGAAATAAATCTTTAATAATTTGTCTTTAAGCAGAATAATCTCACAGTAAACCGACCGTATCAAGAGTGTTTGGTTTATTTCATGCACAATGTGTTCTTTATTCTTCTGCCAGGCTTTTCAGTTTTTAAAGTATAGTGTGACATTTTGGGAAATGCGCTAATAAATATTAACTTTTTTACCAAGTGTTAGATGAGAAGATAGCACTCTATCTGTCTGTTAAATATGAACAACCAGGGGGCAGTTAGCTTAGCTTAGCATAAAGCCAGACAAGCTGTTTTCTCCTGCTTCTAGCGGGGGAAACAGCCAGCTGTATACATGTAAACTTGTATTTCTAAAGCTCATTATTTAACCATGTTTAATTGCTACAAAAACCAAAATGTAAAAGTGACCTAGTGTTAACAGTTGTCAGAGCTAGGCTAGCTGTTTTCCTCTGTTTCCAGACTCTATGTTAAGCTAAGCTCAACCTACCGTCTCCTGGCTCGCTTCATGCATAAGAGGTATATATGAGAGTGATCTGATCTCACTGTTGGCAGGAAAAGGAATGAGCGTATTTGCCAAAATGTTGACTTAAAAAATAGTGTGCGTGCAACTTAACCAGCAAAACTAATAAAACTGATCAGAATACAACAGAAGATAAGAATCAAGAAATTGTCCCACCCATTGGAATCATGCCGTCGAGCTTATCATTTCCTTTTATCGCCGCTGGCATGTGTTTCTGCCAGTTGTGCTTTGAAAAACAATGACGTCAGATTCATGTAAGCTGCTGGAAACTTGCAACACGAAAGAGTCGTGGCGGAGAGAAATAAACGGTCTATAGCGTGTCTTCATTTCATGAAGAAAGATGACAACAGTGCTAATAAATGTCTGTAAAATGATCAAATAAAGGTAGAAGCACCAGCAATATACTGAAACATCTTTCTACACAGCATGAGCTTAAATTCCAGGAACGCCATGACACTTGATGCACAAAGGGGCACGATACCAAGGGTAAATATCCAGTTATAATAATATTAGTTCCACACATGCAGGCTTTTGCATTCTTTCTTTGACTAAGAAAGCCTGAATGAAAACAAATGCTTTACAAATATTTAATTTCATCCCATTTACATGACTGACAGACTGTTGCTACAGCCAGCACAACTCGTCCGACTTCCCTTTTTTCTATTCTGTTTCTACGATGTGTTCAGACTCAGAGACAATAAAACAGTTGCATTGACACTGAGAATGCTACTCTTTTCCACACAGAAAACTGCTCAGGAACCAATAGGCAATTGGACCAATAAACAGAATCAGTAACGGCAATCAATATCAATAAAATCTTCCCAATTCACCCCTTTAAAGACTCTGAATCTGCTTACAGCTACAGAATAGTCCGTTATAAATACTTGTATACTACTTATAGATGCTAAATAGGGGGGACTAAATGTTACCCTTAAGGCTAAACATATATCCTATGTATCTTTTTGTGAGCACCAGTTGAGCTAACATCAGAACATACCCACCTGTCTGATAATGAGCTCATCTGACACTGTGTTCTAGACCTTGGGCATCATTACAAGCATTTGGATTAAGGCTCATTAAATCACCTCCACTGCTCTTGTCAAATGCCAAGTTGCTCAAATTTTCTATTACTTCATTATTATCCTCCGCCTCTTCAGCAGATACGGATACGTCATCGGAAAAGTCTGTGCCAGTGGAAGGGAAGGCAAAGCCAGCAACGGCTTTTCTTGATAATCAAAACACAACATTGGCAGCAGCATCTACCTTTGACAAGTTTATTGTTTTGGAGCTCATTTCTCTCCATGTTAAGTTTCCAACATGATAGCCCCGATTGTTGAGTTCAAAGATATGATATCATCGTAATCAGTAAGGGTAGTTTAATATTTACACAGTCCTAATATGACTTTACCACTCCAACCACACTTTAACATCCCATTATAGTTGTGTGCAAAGTGCCATAGAGGCAAGTGCAAATATGTCAGTAAAATCTGGAATTGAGTTTGTTAATCTTAATGTGTTTCTCAGATTCTCAATGATTCACATTTACACACTCAGACTGAGTTTAAAGGAAGCATTAAAGGAATAGTTCAGCATTTTGGGAGATGTGTTTATAACCTTTTTTTTACCAAGATTAGATGAAAAGATTGATACCACATTGAGTATGAAGCTAGAGCCAGGAGACACCTAGCTTAGCTTAGCTTAACATTAAATCTGGAAGCATAGGACCTAACGAAGTGGCAACCTCGCCACTACCAAGCAATTCCTTGAGCAGCCACTTGAGACTGGCTACAGAAGCGAGTCAATCTCCATAAGCCCCCACGTCATAATGCTTTGATTGATTGCTTCAGATACCTACAGGTGACTCATGCTCCGTTCATTATTTATACTGTCATAGGAGCTAACTTAGGCACACCGTCACAAGTTCTTGTTTGTACCAAAGCAAACAAGAACAGGTTATATAGTGAGCTTATCTGTGTTGAGCTAAGCTTAATTGCTTCCTCGATCCAGATCCAAACTTAACGAACAGACATGAGTGGTATCGATCAATCTTCACATTAATACTCAGCAAGAAAGTGAATAAGAACATTTCCCAAAATGTCAAAGTATTCCTTTCATAAAATATCATTTATTTTACTACGGCCCGCCTGGGGAACCTATTGGTCACCATTGGGCTGAACCAAATGCTCATCTGTTCTTAATGTTAATTCCCTGATGTTTAAAGAGGTTAATGGTTCAGTTGGGTAATTATTTGGTTTCCTCTTCAGATGAAAAAGGAAACGAGACATGATTACAAGGAGCTCTCTCTTTCTCTGCTGTTATCGCTGTTCAGAAAACTCCACCTTCTCTGTAGAAGCCAACACTTCAGGTGTGTTCGACAGACCAAAAATAACAAAGATTAAAAAAACAAAAAAAACAACAAACAAAAGGAGCTGTTTTGGTCGGTTGCTACAGGTGCTGATGAGAAAATAAAAAGATGAACCGAGAAATTTAGTTTGAAGGCTGATCAGACGCCAAGACTTTGAAGAAGGATCTTGCAGGTATGGAAACTTATCCAAAAGTGCCCCCTTCCCCACCACCCACACTTTTCCTACATGAAAATTGGTGGCCATTTTCCAACTTAACTCTTTTGGACTCTCTGTGACATCCCATCACACTGCTTCAACACTTAAATGAATGACTGCAATCATATATGTATATAATTATAATATCAAATGAGGTGCCTTGATAGGATGTTACATCAAATATTGTGCATACGGTGAGACGGCGTGAAGTCAAAAGAATAGGTTAAATTGTAAACACACTGTAAAATAAGGCACGGCTAGCAGTTGCATAACATAAAGCAGACTTGTCTCTGCATGCGAGCATGGTATGGAAACTGTTTTGGTTTATTATGTCTCTTTCTCTCAGCTCATTTATTGACCTGAGAAAATCTGACAAGTTGACTTATTCCTCTTTGCCATGTGTTAGATGAAGGTGGAATATGTGCGTTACTCTTTTGGAATTTATCCCCATATGTCTCTGGGCTATTGAATAGTGTTTCTCAGCTGCTGTAATCCTTCAAAGTCAATCAGCCTTGGCCCGACGTCAGAGGAGGAAAACAGTTGTTGCAAATAATTATTAGCGTTTGTTTAAACCTGTTAAAGCATCACACAGGTAGACCAGGACAGCTCAGATGGTGTCGGATAAGGCAACCGCCAAAAGGCACGCCAAACCGAACTACTCACTCACTTGTATTGTCCTACATGTCAAAACCAATCTGGTGCTCCATGCAAGTTAAAACAAATGTGAAGAATTGTTTGCAAATGCTGGTTGGCCCAGGCTGTCCACCTCTTGCCTTGAGCTGCATGAATTTTACATTTTGCTTCCCTTTTTCTCAAAGACTCGCCTCCATTTCCATTTCCATTTCCATGGGTCTTTTACACACTCACTCCCACCCTGTCTGACTTTTTGGGGTTGTAAATGTTACACCCATCTGCCAATGGCTGAGGAAACAGACAGACAGCGAGCACAACAACACATAAAAACAATCAGGATTTACAGGCGGTAGCTTTCGAGCGAAGACGTAATCGTAGTCTGGTCCTGGTGCTCGTGATAGACATTGTTACTTATCATTTAACTTGCATTGGAAAGCTGTGGAGGGACAAGATTTATTTATACGCAGAGGGACAGTAACAGATGTGGAATAAACAGAAACACAAGTACTTCCGTGTGTGCAGTCATACGCTGCAGACAGATGAAATATAAACAGTATATACACAAAAACAATACAAATATGATTACGCTTGACTCAATGAACTGAAGTGATGCTTGATCCAAACATAGTCATCCAATATATGAATCTGAAACTTGGGATTGAAGATATGCATTGCCTCCCTCCCCTCTTGGCAAATGCATCACACCACTAAATCTGGATTTCTTTTTTTTTTTTGAACAAAGAAAAACATCACATCTTGAAAAGTCATTTCATACAAAAGGGAAGTCATACATGGAAAATGTAGTATGCAGTTTCCCAAAGAGGCTTCCAAGGCAATATTTTACTTAAAGTATTATTAATCCTCTGCATTAAAAAACATCCATGATGGGGGCAGGAGCCCGGGGATGTTGTGAAAGAGCAGACCCTGCTCTTCTCTGGCTGATTGGACGGGTCCCTCAGCCCTGGATGGAAAATTCACATCACAACAGGAGCTGCCTGGGCTGGCTGGCTGGCTGGCTGAGGCAAGACGATGGCCAACAAACGGAAGCACATGGGAGAGACAAAAGGAGCACAACATAGGATGTTTATGGAGGTAGTACGTGCAACTTTACTTTGATGGGGCTTGTGCTGTATGTATCTCTGAATGTATCCATTAACAGAGTGGCTTCAAATTAATTTAAAGCTGCACTAACCAATATTTAATAGTAACAACAGATCAAATTACTATGTGTAATATGAAAAGGTTGACAAACCAAGACAGAATTATCACCTCACTCTGCGATTCGTCTCAGCTCTATTGACCATTTTAGTGTCTATCAGTTCATTGTTTTGGTTTTATGGCTCGCAATTTTACCATTTTGGTTGGTCAACCTGTCCAGCACCAAACAGCACACTAAAAGAGACTAGCTGGTGAACATTGTGGATAATTTAGCAGGTAAAGAGCCAGATTTTCTCTCAGTAGATGGTAGACCAAAATCAGAGCTAACCATGGAGTGAATATTGGACTTTAAATCATCAGGAATCCAGAACTACAAATGAGCGCTAATGTTTCCTCGGGTCTGCTGGATATGTAGAAAGTCAGTTAAGAAAGTCAAGTATTAACAACCTTATGAAGTAGTAACATTTCAATGTTCATCATCATCAACATCAGCTTCTTTCCTAAAAACCTGTAACTGAGGACTTAATAGCTGATCCAAGTTACTTCAATAAAATAATAAAATGATGAATTTGACTTGCTTGTTTTAAGCCTTGTTAGCAGCATGGCTCTAAGCATTGTACCACTTTGGTCCAAATTAAAATATCTCAACAGTAACTATGAAGGTTTTTTTTCACAAGCAATAATGTTCCCCAGATGATGAAACCTGCTGACCTGCTGGTGATCCCTTTTCTACCAATGCCTCAGGGAGCTCAAATATTTCCCTTAACCAGTGAAACATCACTACATCTACAGGAGGGATACTTCCAGGTATCAGAGTAAATTGTCTCAACAGATGGTTTACCGTGCAGTTTGGTACACATATTTATCGTCTTTCGTCTACCCTAACCTTTTTATCCAGCATCATTTAGGTCTTCTGCCTTTGGCAGCCTTGGTTTATCTATCTACAAAGAGTATTACAGCCTCACAGGGAGGCTAGCTTGGCTTGTTTATCTCACTGACAGTATAAAGAATGGACGACATAAGTTTCTGAAGAGCCGTTTTAAAACTCAAATTCTGTGGCTCTGGCCACCGCCATGTTGGCAGTCCTGTCTCTTCTGCAGACCTGAGGCGGGTCGAATGACACCAGGTGCTCAAACCAAGTGCCAACCTCTGTGGCTGGGAAATTCTGCAAAACTTTAACCCTTAATATAATTTGAACAGGTGAGTTCTATAAAAAAAATTGACCAACCACAACCAAAAAAACAAAACTGTTTTTTGTACCACGCTGTAAACATGTTTATTTCTGCTGTGAAGTTGGACATTTTAACATGGGGACTTATGGAGACTGACTCGAATTGCAGTTTTTTGACACTTCAGCATTAGCGTCACTTCACAGCCACGGAGGTTGCAGCTTGTTTTATCTTTAGTGTTGCAATTAGGTCGAGTTAACAGAGTAATTATTCCATCATCACCACACACACACAGACACACACACACACACACACACACACACACACAGTTATACTGTTTAAAGTGGAGCTCTGTCTATAAAAAGGTCTGACTTATGCTGCTAATTAGGTGTTAAAAAGTTTATACGATGCTGACGGGTCTTCCACAATGTTGCTATTGTGTGTGTGTGTTTATAAGGAACTTCCCTGAGACTCCAATTTAAACCTGTGAGTAATTATGTGTGTGTATGTGTGTGTGTCTGTCTGCATTCAAATGTGCAGTGTCTGAATGGATGAATATGAGCACACCGTCTTAATTCAGTCTGCTGTGTTGATCATAACTCCCGGAGTGCTGAGGCCCTGCATGGTGCACTGGCTGGTAAAACACTGGCGCAGATGTGTGAGGATGAGGTCACTCACATGCGGCCTTGAAGACTTGCGCTGATGCTGAAACACCTCACATGGACGGAGAGGCAGCAGAGAGAGGAAGGAAGGAAGGAAGGAAGGAAGGAAGGAAGGAGGGAGGAGAAGGGAATATAGTGAGAGAAACAGACAACACATAACACAGGCCAGAGGATGAATTATTTGTTAGTTAAATCTGTCCTGTACCTAATGAAAGATTGTCATCGACGTTGAAGATTTAAGTTCGTGGAAAATGAATCATGTGCATAAAATCTGTCTGTGGAATGGCTGACGTTAATCAGCTTGTTTGTTTTGAAATGGGCGACTGTTGTGAAGAAGACGCTTCATCAGGAATCCTTAAAGAAAAAGTAGACGAGGAACAGGCCCAGACTTGGAGAAAAAAAACAAGTGCTGTGGGAGCTGTGGGAGTTAAATGAACAAGAGGAATCAGTGTAGTCGAAGAGGCTGCATGAAGAAGAGAAAGTATGGCAGTGAGAAAGTGGGTGAGTGTGAAATTAGCTGGGACAGCGAGAAGAATGCTTTGAGGGCTTATTTTTCTAAGACTTTCTACCCGACTACTGCTTTCACTGCCAATATTGCATCTGTTTCTGAATACAGCAGTGACTATGGAAAATCCCCTGGCAGGGAGAATCTCCATCACACACGCTCACACAAACACACATCGACACACACAAACATTAAACCTGCGGCTCTACCCTCGCCCGAATCTACATTTCGATCTCTTCCATAATTGACCTTTGCCCCGTTGAGGGTTTGCCCCCCTCGTGTCGCTTGATTTTATCCAGACCTCATCTTCTCACCACATCCTCTCTGGCCTCACATGCCTTTTTCTTCTTCTTCCTTCCCCCCACAAGCGACCAACACTTCATGCCCGATTCAAGGGTTTTAAATTGATCGACAATCACAGGCTGGTTCTCGTTACGGAGCTGCAGTCTAGACTTATTAAGAAATGTTGGACTCTTTGCTCTTTTATGTAGCCACAGTTTCAGACTGGATTCAGATTTGTGAAGGCCTGTGGCAGGTGAAACAAGACGACAAGAGGAAATGAGTTAAAAAGCCCCCAAGAGTCTCTGCTGAGACTGAAACCTCGTATAGAAGACGCCTTTACGGGCAACTTTTCTGTTCTTCCTTCAAACTTTGGGGACATGAGGTGAAAAAACTACCATTGTGACATTTGAAGTTTGACCTCAAGTCTTTTTTTTTTTCTTCTTTCTCTTTTCAAAATACCTTCTGTTGTGACCCAGTCATTTTTTCCATGCTGGTTTCTGCTCCTAGTTTTCCATGTGGAGACGTGTTTAGACAGACAATGAAATATAACAGAGCAGAATGATGAATGCATTCTGATGGATTTCTGCAAAAAAATACAGACGACCGTCTCTTCTGTCCAGCATGATCTCATTACGTATGACATATGAAGTCAGCTGAGAGCAGTTTTCTGATTAAAATAGCTAGCTATGATTATCGACTCTCACTATACATCAGATAATCACTTTAGAAGCTTTCTGTGGAGATTTTAAGTCATCCGGGACGTTAGATGTCGTGTTTGATTTTGGAGACGTTTTACTAATCGCCGCTCATCTGGCGGTGACTTTTTTTAGCAACTTATAACACCATTTTAGTCATGATTCACTCAATGATTCACACCTTTAAATGTTAGACTTAAAGACAAACTAGTTTCAGGAGGTCAGACGAAAAGCCTGTCATCATAAAAAGGGGCGAGACACTGTTACAAATAACGGTCCACATTGTTGTAGTGATGGGAATTATGGCTCTTTGAAGATAAGATAAGATAAGATAGGATAGACTCACAACACACAAGGTGGATAAGAAAATACTCATAAATAGGGGCACCTTGGTGGCTCAACTGGTAGAGTTGGCACCCCACATACAAAATAAGATGCATGTCCTTCTTGCAGCAACCCGTTTTCAGCCTGTGGTCCTTTGCTGTGTGTCTGTCTTCAGCTCGCCGCTTTCAAATTGAAAGCTTGAAGTCCAAAGTGAGTTCATTCAGCCACGTCTCTGTGATGCTTCACTCTCCTTGCTCCCCCTGTAAGCCTGGTTAGCACCGGTAGCTCCTCCATCTTATTGAGGAGAGATCTTACATGGTGCGTTAGTGTCGCTGGGATGTCAGTGTCAGTGTGTAAAAAGTCCCGTGTTCAGCACTTGGAAGAGGTAATATTGAGCCAGAAGGCGAAGCTCTCAATTCTCAAGTCTATCTATGTTGCAACACTCACCTACAGTATAGTCATGAGCTTTGAGTAGTGACCAAAAGGATGAGATCACAGATGCAAGCAGCCGAAATGAGCTTCCTCCGGCAGGTGGCTTGGCTCAGCCTTAGAGATAGGGTGAGGAGCTCGGACATCCGGAGGGAGCTCAGAGTAGAGCTGCTGCTCCTTCTCCATCTGATTAGGATGCCTCCTGGGGGTCTTTCTTTGGAGGTGGGGAGGACACCCCGGGGCAGACCCAGAACATGTTGGAGGGACTACATAGCCCATGTAGCCTGGGAACACCTCAGGATACCCCAGGAGGAGCTGGAATGGGTTGCTGGGGAGAGGGACACCCTGCTAAACCTGCTGCCACCGTGACCCAACCCCGGATAAGTGAAAGAAAATGGATGGATGGATAATATTGAGTAATACAGTGAACAATTAAGCATGCATCATAAGGATAAAGGCCTGTGTGTTATATACAGTAAGCGTCAACTCAGCTCATATTCTTTCCTCTCGTGCATGCACATTTGTCAAAGACGTTGTTTTCCAGAAGAAGAAGATTCTCCGTCATTTCTCCCCAGAGAAAAAAAAAGTTCTGCTGCTGCTAACACGGCCAGCTTTCCACAGTGTATTGGTAAAGGTTATGAGGGAAAACTGCAGACACAGCTCAATGCGTTGGCATATATTGAACTGCTAATAGAATTTATGTCTTGTTCAACCTCACGTGCACTCATGAACATGCAACTTTGATCTGGTTGGGTTCACAGCGCTTCAAGCTCATATTTTAACACACGTGTTACAAAATGTACCATTAAAGAAACATTGTGTATATATTTTTTTTTTTTACCATAAAATAATTTTAGATTATTTTAAAATCATGTTGATGCTGAGGTGTAATCAGGTGAATGGTGTCTGAATCTGTTTTTGCACTACTTTGTGCTACGGGAAATTCTTTGCGTGAAGACACACTTCACCAATTATTTGACTGATTTTGTGAAAATGGATCATATTTTATGGAGAAAATTTGCAGAGTTTTGTGATGAACAGTAAAGTAAACTGCTGTGACATATAGCTGCTGTTAGCTCAGTTTGGAGCCGGGCTGCCCGGACTGTAAGCTTGGAGCACCAGAGGAGTGTTAGCATTTGTACCAAAGGTGTTTTAGACCACAGAGAAGAAGAGGAGGTTTTCATGCCCAGGTCGTTGGGGAATGCTGCTGGAGAGCGGAGCTGGTGTCATGCCAGAACCGGAGCTCGGCAAGTGGGTAATGTAACCACACTCAATGGACATCATGACAGAGATGAATAGACCGAAGTGAACGTTGACAGAGCAAGTTAAGAGAGAAAATGAGAGAGTGAGAAGCTGCTGGACAAGAGTAAATCTGGAACTGACTTTTAGTTGTTGGCGAGAGCTTGGTGAAATAAAAGGCTGAAAGACAGACGCCGAGCTGGGCTTCTTGCTGTTGGACTAGTAAGTAATATTAGCTGGCTGCTATGTCTTGTGTTGTTGACTTTGCTGGCTGTTAGCAAAGTTGTCGACTCGCTACATTTATGATAACAAACTGGGACAAGCAGCTTAAATATACCATCATATTTCAAAGACAGTTGGATGATCCACGTCTTTGCCGAGTTTTAGATTAGCAACAGCCAGAGCCACAGATTTTGAGCTTCAAAATGGCTCTTTAGAAACCTGTGGGTGACGTCACACATACACCGCCCATTCTTTATACTATCAGGGATCCAGGTCTTTGCTGGAACAAGCTTGCAGGCTTCTGTCCATCTAAATAAAGTCTGTCCTCTGTCTATGACATAGTGTTTTCTCTGATCCACCCACTTAAGCACTGATGCCCAATGAGTTGTATACTTTTGTGCCTCTCTTTATACACACTCCACAGATTCAGGGCTTGAGTTCAGTCACTTCTTTTGATCCAAAGATGAGGCCTTGTCCACACATTGTCAAATCAGTTACAAAATCACCTTGTAAAGACAGTGTTACTCATTAAATTGTTCTTTGATCATCGGTTTGCAGCTTTTCTCACTCATGCTTCGCTCTTTGATGGAGCAAAGATTCCACAAACATCAGATAATTTTAAGTCAACATGTGTATCTCAGTGATATCAGTACCAGTATCAGAGCCAAAACTCTGTCTGGTTTGCTCTACGATGCACAGAGCCAAAGAGGAGGTACAATGAAAAAATTAATTCTGCCTTAAATACACTATTCGATAGCTACGTCCTGTTTAGCGATAATTTCTAGTTTAAGTGGTGTTTATATGTCAGTAAATCAGCAGTAAATCCTTCAGGCACATGGTGATTAACGGCAAGTTAACTCTTTCCTGGCTTTCACTAAGAGGCTCCCTCTCTTGCTACTGTCTGTCACCATTACCCACTTTTGTGGATACCTGGAGATGAATGAGGAAGGGTGTTTATGGAAGTTTTTTGTTGTAAGAGGCCACCTGAAGAGACTAGAGTGATTTTAAATATGCTGCTTTAAACTGCTTTTAGCTAACTATATATCCATTACTTGTAGCTATCTTTTCCAACCATTAACTGTTACTATTAGGCTACAATATTAGTTAACTACTTCAATTGTTTATCCATTATATTTAAGGAACTATCTCAACCGTTAACCATTATTTTTAGCTAACTTATTAAAACATTTTTCTGTTGCTTTTGGCTAACCATTTCAATTGTAAGCTAAAAGTAATGCTAAATGCCAATGCTAATCCATTGCTTTTAGCTACCTGTTTCAGCCTTAGGCTACATACTTTAGCTAGCTAGTTCAACCATTTTCCATTACTTTTAGCTATTTAGTTAAAGCATTTATTCACTAGTATTTGTAACAGTTTTGAGTTTGTTTCTGTTTTTCCTGTTTTTATTTTGTAGTTCCACCCTGTCTGTCTTGTCTTATTCTACTTCCTATCTTGTTTCTCGCCTTTTTTGATTAGGCACCTGCCCCTGATTTGTTTCACGTGTCCCTGATTAGTCCTGTCTATTTAGTTCCTGTGTTTCCTTTGTTTCCTTGTCTGTCTGTTCTTGGTTTCTTGTGTTCTTGTGTTTTGTGCCTGTGTGTTTTCTACCTTGTTTCTCAGAGTGTCTGAGCGTTCATGGTTCTGGTATTTGTATCTTTTCTGTTTTTGACCCTGCTCTTTGCTTTTTGCCCTTTTGGATTAGTTGCCTGTTTCTTTGAGTCTTTTGTTTGTGATTTTTGCCTGGTTTTCCCAGCCACTTTATCTTTAGTCTGTTTTTTGTGCCCTTTGGTTGTTTTGTATCTTGCTCCTGGTTTCTTTGTGTTTTATCTCTCACCGTTTTGTCTGTCATTAAAGTTAGTACTTGTTTAATTCCCTACATTTGGGTCCTTTCCTGTAACCTCCCCACACCCTCATGACAGTATTAGCTAACCATTACTGATGTGATTTTTAAATATGGCCACTTGTTTTGTTTTTTCAGTTCAACTGGGTGGGAGCACTATTGAGCAGGCACGGCTCCATCGCTCACAGGAAGTCAAGTCTGCACATGAAGGCACCTTATTGCGTTATAATATTCAGCCTAGATATTCCGTTTTAGTCTCTTCCCCCTCTGACATCCTGAGTGCCGGGCCAAAGATGACCTGCTGAACGCTGACTCTCAGCAAAAAGGAAGCGAGAAGTCAGCCAGTCTTTGACAGACAGAAACTTATCTGCTCTCTTGATTAAATCCAGTGGGTTCACTGAATCCAACAGGCTTAATTGCCAAGATGAAAAACGCAGAGATGGCAGCTTCAGAAATTATGGCTGTGGAAAGATAAAATACAGGCAATAACTTTTAAACAAGGTGCCGGAGCTTTTCACTTTTAAGCTGTGGATTTGTAAATGTGTAAAATGATCCATGAAACAATGCAGAGGTGACTTAAAAGAGTACAAATTTGTGCAATTATTGTTCATGTTATGGGTACGGGGACCTACAGATGTTGTCCTTATATGAGCTACATTTGGCATTGAGCAGAGAAAAAGAAAAGCCAGTTATATCCGTGTGGATTTGTCAAGCTTGGATCAATCCCACATAAACCTAAATGACCCCGGGCCTGCAGTGATTTATCACACTCTGCTGCCTAAACGATGTCCACAAGCCTTCAGACTCACTGGTGCAAGTGACTGTTGCATAACCGCGAAGAATTAACCAGACACAGTCACGCCCTCTTGCTAAAACAATCTTTTTTTTAAGCGTAGACATTTTTCAGAGGGAGATTTCCAGGTTGAAGCAGATGAAACACTAACAGAGGCAGAAGAAACCAAACCACGGAGAGCTGATGAAATATACCGTATACACCTATACTTTGTTCAAGCTCCTGAGGATGCTTTTCTGTCTTTTCAACTGCCATGATGAATCAATCACGCTGTCAGGCTGAGGTATCAACGCTTCCCACAAAAACCCTGCTGCCACAGGCTCACTAAAATGTCTGGTTCCTGGCTCTGAGTGCCCTGTAGAGAGCTCCCTCTCCAAAGCACTCAGACACGGGCTCGGACCCAAACGGGTGCCCTGAATTTAACTTCGTCACCCTCGCTTGCCAGGAACAACGGACGGCAAATGCTGGAAAGTTTTACCTCCTTAATGTTGACACTTCACTTTTTGTAATGGCTTTCCAGTCCAAATGGGACAATGACAGCTTGTGTATAGGGCAAACGGCACAAGCAATCTACATCAGGGGACGGTGTGGGACAGCTTTGCGTTGCAGGGCGGAGGATAGTCTGGAGCCTAGTAATGACAAAGTGATGACAAAGCTGCAAAGGTTTGGGGAGATAGAAGGGACTCCATTGAGGATATGAGTCATGTGACGAGTATGTGTAGCATAAATATCAGATTTGCTTGAATGTAAATCACAAATAAGTTTATTGATCTTTAACTGAAGGTGTGAAGTAACAGATCTATATGATCCCAACCTTTGTTTCCTACCATGCAGCCCTGTCAAAACCTGTACAAAAACTGGATTTGTTACTATAACTTTTCATTCAGTTGAACTGTCAATATTTAGGTTTGTTCAAGTTTGAAATTGTACCAGAAGCTAGACGTTTCAACAATTCATTCATTACGTAACATTTCATCATTTTTCCAGTACTTTAAACTATTTATCCGTTACTTTAGCTGCTGTTTCCACTGTTAACTGTTACTGTTAGGCTTTAGTGTTAGTTAACTACTTCAGTTGTTTATCTATTACGTTTAAGCTAACTATACAGTTACATATTTTAATAATATCGTAATTTGCAGTTTTTTTCTTCTTCTACAATCCATGTAGGCAACTGCACCAGTACCCCCTTGGCTGTGTTTTACTGCATCCATCCAGCCACATCTGTCAGTCAGCGTTCTGCTTGAAAAACCAACAAAAACAAAAAACATATGAATAAATAAATAAAACAAAAGGCTTAGAAGAGGCATAGAAAATGGTAACAAGTCCAAATAAGTAATATGATATTATTTTTGAAAGTTTCTCTCTTGGCCACCCAACATTCATCTTTCAAATGTGGGAAACCATTAAAAATAATAATAATAAAAAAAAACCCTGTGTGTGGTAACACAGGCCATTTGAATGAGTAAAGAATACAGTATGTGACGGGCACGCACTTCCACCACTTATGCCTATACAATGAAAATAAGGATGTGAAAGAAAGCCACATTGCATGCTTGTGTGCAACCACACCAACAGCAGAGCTCTTATTTCCCAGTGTGTGTGTGTGTGTGTGTGTGAGGAAAGCTAAACAAAACTGTTGTTGCAAATTAATGTTCTTTCTATCACTGATCAACGTGCGTTAAAAAAACATAAATTTGGCCTTTCTGTGTATGTGGCCATTCCTTGATGGAGATTGAAAATTGGATAAGTGACAAAGTTCGACGTGTGTGTACATTTCACTTTGAACTTTTTGCATGAAAAGTGGTTGTAGAGGCAGTTTTTAGGAAAAACCAACAGAGAGAGTGAAGAAAGACAGACAGATTTCTGAGGAGTTAAACTCAGTGACTGAGACATTTCCCCAATATTTTCCTCTCTTCACTTCCAGAGCTTAAAGAAACTCTATCCTGAGTGAATTCCATCTTTTTTACGAGTTGTGGAAGAGGGAAATAATTTTTGGCACACCCAAACTTTTATAAAGCAAAAGTAGGCCACGTTTAGACAAACCATCATCTTATAAATTGTAGTGGTGGAACGGTGGGGGTGGGGGGACTTCTGTTTTTAAATGCTGGCAATGCCTCCTAAATAAAAGTACTCAAGTTTGTGTGCTTGGATTTATGACTCTGATAAACTGGTTTAAGTTAAAGTGGTTCTTTGTCATGCAATCCAAAAGCAGTCTGAAGTCAGTTTCCACCAAGTGAAGCCACTGCAGAAGTGCCAAAAACTGCAGTTCCTCAAACGTCCACTTGAGGCTGGCTACAGAACGAGTCAGTCTCCATAAGTCCCCATGTTAAAATGTCCAAATTCACAGCAGAAATAAACATGTTTACAGCCTGGTACAAAAAACAGTTTTGGTCTCTATAGCTAATTTCCCGTCTCAACTGTGTTGAGGGTGAATTTTTATTGTAAAGGTCCAATGTGTAATTTTTAGGAGTATCTATTGGCAGGAATGAAATACAATATCGCGGCAGCCAGAGGCACATATTTTGAGCTTCAAAACGTCTCTTCAGAAACCTGTGGGTGACGTCACACATACGCTGTCCATTCTTTATACT
Organism: Argyrosomus regius; assembly: GCA_946959425.1. NCBI lineage: Eukaryota > Metazoa > Chordata > Actinopteri > Sciaenidae > Argyrosomus > Argyrosomus regius. The sequence continues at coordinate 9,782,774 of OX336901.1, read as the reverse complement.
GTCAGTGGTTTCCATTGGCTTTCTGCTGTAGCTGATTTCTGCCACATCAGTAGTATTTTGATGTCCCAAAAGGCCTTTAGGTCAGATTTAGCAGTCATTATCTATCTAACAACAGAGTCAAACTACACCAAGATGTGACAATACACTGATGCATTTGCAAAGTGTTTGGATTGCATGTTTTCACTTTTATTGATTCATTCAGTTAGCAGATTGTAGCCAAACTGTGGACACACATTTAAACCAAAGAATGTGCTGATTGCAGTCTTACAGTTGGAGTCTGGTCACCATGTGCTTGAACTCACCGTGTCCACTGAAAACCAGTTCACCTCTGCATCATGACAGCACCTCCAGGAAAAGGGAGAGATCTCTGGAATGTGATATTCCCACTGCTAAACCGGTCAATCCTAATCTCTGACGCAAAGAGCGGAGCCACATGGATGACAGGAGATGAACCCTGCTGGACAGTTAGACTTGTACTTGATATTAAAACATCCTTTTTTGATATAAAATAACACAGAGAGTACTGCTGAGCCCTTTAAAATCTACTGTGGGTTGTATGGTTGAAGAGGTTCATTAACTTTAACTTGAAAGTCTGTCTGAGCCATATTATACATGAATATATAAGTCCCATACATTCACCTGGTGATGTGTGCGTTCTACTCAATAATCCAAAGAGCGTCTACAGCAGCAAACCTTGGGAGACACTGCCCTCTTTTGGTAATACTGTGAAGAAGCAGAGCATATCATGCAGTATACAACCTTCTGTGTGTCACATCACGTCATTTAAAGTCTGAATTTTCAGCTCACACAGGTTTGTGAGGATTAAGTTGTCTAGTTTACAGTACAGTATGCCTAATTTCTTCCAAACATACGTGTTTGCACATCTCATTAACTAGAGTTGACTTTACCATCAAGGCAGCTGTGTTTCTAACCAAGATTGAAATCTTTTGACCGGACTGCAACCAACTTGGCCGTGCTTTAGGAAAGAGAAGTTGTAGAGAACTAAATGTTGATAGGCATCATGTAGCGCAATACAAGATGAAAGCTGAGAATTACAGCCAGGAGGAGAGATCTTTGAAGTAGACTGCCTCCATCCATCCATCCATTTACTGTAACCGCTTATCCTCATCAGGGTTGCAGCGAGCTGGAGCCTATCCCAGCTGACTTAGGGCGAGAGGTCAGCAGTTCAACCATTCACACTCACACCTGCAGGTAATGTAGAGTCACCAGGAAGCTGCAGACACGGAGAGAACATGCAGACGCCACGCAGTAAGGCTAGACTGGCTCCGTATAATCTAAACATCTTACTTCACTTTACTTGAACATGCATAACAAAAAAGAGTTTTGTGTTTGTTCCATGTCTCATGTTTAACACCCGACATCAGTGATAAATATTTATATTATCCTCTGGTGTGACCATAAAGAGCTTAACTGAACTGAACTGGACTGTAAACATTTAAACAGTAGACCACAATCATGAGGGCGGCTGTGTCCACTAATCAGATGATCAGCTTCTCCAGTCTGCACGTCAAAGTGTCCTCGGGTAAGATACTGAACCTCAAATTGTGGATGATTCCAGATGTTGCGTCATCGTTGTGTGAATGTTTATGAATGGTTAGCTCCTAGAACTGATGAGCAGTTGGCAACTTTTATGTCAGACAATGCCATCAGTCTAAGAATGTGTAGTGTAAAAGCACCAAGTCATCGGAGGACTATAAAAAGGTGCCATATAAGTAGAGTCTATTTATCATCATCACCCTCCTCTGACATAAACACCTCTAACAGAAGCTTTAAAAAGCATCTTAGTGGACATCACAGCACACAGAAAAGAAAAGAAAGACCAACCATCACACTTCTACAATTTAAATCCTATAATTTTATTATTATAATACATCAAAAACATGGACTGCAAGAACATTGTCTGATTTTCTTGTGAGTTATTCTGACGAACACAAAGCTCACTGAATATGTAACTCTGGTTATCTGACAGCTTGTTGTATATTAATGCATGTTTGCATGGCAGCCGATTTTTGAGGTGTGATTAACAAAAGCCAGCCTTAATGTGAGGGAGGCCAAACTGTGCGCTTGAAAACTGTCTGGAGGTCGGGAACAGACCTGAGATAAAAAGCAGTTGCAAATAATTAAAAGTTTGCTTCAAGCTGCGTGTGCGTACAGGGCAAAGAAAATATGTAATCTGCCCAAATATGAAACGTATTTCAAAGATATTCAACTTTGATGCAATCTGATCATTATTTACATCTACTATTTGATCCAGGTCCTGGTGAACGGGAGATCTGACGATTAGATTCTACTTTTTGGCGATCTGGAGACGCTCGCTCACGTTCTCCCAGTTGATGACGTTCCAGATAGCCTTAACATAGTCCGGCCGCACATTTTTGTACTGAAGGTAGTAAGCATGCTCCCATACATCGATACCAAGGAGGGGGATGAGACCTGAAGGTCAGAGACAAGAAACAATTACCCCAATGACATCTGACAAAGGACAGTATGACTGTAGATAAAAATCGTATCTCTACTTCAGAGCTGTTTTAAACTGACCTGTAGATCCCTGCAGGGGATCCTGGTTAGCACAAGCAGCGATACGAAGTCTTCCACTCTCCTTCTCGTAGCCCAGCCAGCCCCAGCCCGAGCCCTGCACGGCCACTGTAGCCGCAGACATCTTCTCCTTCATTTTCTGGAAGGAGCCAAAGTCCCGCTTAATGGCCTCCATCAGCTCCCCTACAAGGAGGGACACAAACAGGTGATACTGAGGGGCTATACAAGATGTTAAAAAAACAAGAAACCAAATCAAACCACACAGAGTTTGCAGCCCTTATCTCCTCCAACAGGTCACTCCACAGTCTCGGAGTCCTGACCGCAAAGGCTCCTTTGTGTATAAATCTGGGCAGTGGAACAACCAGGAATGACGCATTCAAGTATCTCAGGGAGCGAGAAGGGAAAATAAAATGAAGGTCACTAAGTGATCAGCTTAATAACTCGGGGTCAGACCTCTCAGGTCTTGATCTTAAAATCAACTCTATAATCAACCTTTAGCTGTAAGGAAGCCAGGATCTGTTTGATGTGATCATGTTTGGTCTGGCAGCAGAGTTTTAAATGAGCCGGAGACGGGAGAGGGAATTTTTTAACTGATGCCAAAAAACAAAGAATTGCAATAATCTAGCCAAGTAGCCAATAAAGGCATGTTTAACAGTTTCCAGATTTTTATAAATGAGCTGATCCTTGAAATGTTTCTGAGATGAACCACTGAGTTTGAATGTTTGTTTACGCTGAGGTTCTTCAGTAACTCTGCAATGCTGAGGGACAGAGAACAGAGTTTGTTTGATTACTTTCAAAATCTCCACCTATGACCAGTCACAACACTACAACAAGGCAGTTTAGCGGGCTGCATGCTGAAATAATATGAATAATAATGTGTGTGCTAAATAACGTCCTCATATAACCCATTTAGTCCACCATGAACCACTAGGGGGCACAAGCAGATTGTAAAATCCCCTGAGGTGAACTGTGACTTGTGATTTTGGGACTTTCAATCAATCACCTTATTATAACACTGCTGACTGGCTGACTGCCTCCACAAACACTGGAGTCATGTTTCTGCCCACCTGATGAATAGAAGTCTAACATTAACTTCCTTTTTAACTCTGATTTGATATGTAAAATACTAACAACCTGCTCATTTCTTTTTCCCTCTGCTGTTTTGTGTCGGGAAGCTCAGCTTGTTCAATCTGAACAATGGGCTGTGTTTAATATTAGTGAGAGGGTGGTGAGTGAGTCTTTGTGAGGACCAATAACACTTGAACAATAAACTAAAAGCTGCACAGTTAGCTGTGCACTACCAGCCTGACTAATTTCCCTTTCGCATTACAGAGTCATGTGTTGCTTAACACAGGTTTAGGTTAGCTACAAGACAAAGCAGCGTATGTGTATGTAGTATCAATGCCTCACCCTGTGGCTCGCCTCCACCATTTGGAGAGAGGTTTGTCCAGAAGATAGTGTGGTTAATGTGGCCTCCTCCATTAAACTTCAGAGCAGGCTGGAGGGCAACCTGTGCCGTCACGTCTCCTAAAATACAAGTCAAAATACATGAAGGTGATCAGATCTGTCAAAATTTAGATTATAGTGCTGCATGTTCAAGGTGCATCCTCTGTACAGAAGTAACTGACTGAGTTTGTGTTTGTACCCTTTGCTAGTGCCTCCTGATATTTCTCCTCTGTGACGTTGAGGTTGTTGACGTATGTGGCATGGTGCTTGCTGTGGTGCAGCTGCATGATCTCTGCATTGATGTGGGGCTCCAGGGCACCATAGTCGTAGGTCAGGTCAGGGAGGGTGTGCTTCTGCCTTGATGCAGCTACCTGGTTTATAGTTTGGCTCAGGCTGGCTGCACACCTGAAGCAAAGCAGGGGAAAACCTCACCAACTATATGTATTAACACACCAATTTACAGTTTAGAGAGACAATATAAGCCCGCCATGGGTTATCAGGCATACGCAGTAGTATTTGGTTAACTAGATATTAGCTGAATAAGATAGTAGCATTGTGTTAGCTTGGTATAAACAACTATATCCATACATATAAATGTACGTTAACAAGAAAGGTCATGAGTGTAACGTTAGGACTGTACGATAATTTAACAAAACCCTTTATTTAGTGCGCCATAAGCTAACCCTGCTGAGCTGCTAAACTAAGTTAGCGTCCCGGTGTTTTGGTTTAGCGAGCGACCGTGTTAACTGGTGACATTAGCCGAACGTGTCTGTGGTTGCCGTAGTTACGACAGCCGTTGAAAAACTAAGAAAATACGTAGTTGTCAAACAAAACACAAAAACGAATTATGTGTGTGGTTTTTTTTTGGCATTGTAGCGTTAATAAAAAGCAAACTAAACATAGATACATTCACTGGGACAGCTACGTATCTTCCTGTTTTCAACGGCTGTCGTAAGTACGGCAACAACAACGGTCGCCAGTTTAGCAGGGTCGCCCGCTAAACCGAAACACCGGGCTAGCTAATAAATGTTAGCTCTGAATGAACAACTGTGTCAAGTTCATGAGCGATCGCTGCTACAGCAAGAGTCAGCTGTGCACTTTGAACAGGTTAGTGGCACCAAAGCGGTAAGTTGATTTCAGGTTTACCTGCGTATCTGACCAACTCTGCACAGCATGTTCATGATAGTGCTCATGCGGTAGACGGCACGGGGTAGACACACTTGTAACTGCCCTTGAAATGTGCAATTTCAACTTGACAGAGGGAGGACCGTACCATTATCGTCATGTAGGGGGGGTGTTGAGGAGAGTGTACAGGAATTAGATAAACCTCAACTGCGACAATTTAAGCCACTACTCCTTAATTAAATATTTACAGCTAATATATACTGACATGTGTGTGAAAAACACAAACATATTAAAATATATTTAAACATATTAGATCCTACATTTTGCCCCTCCCTCTTCTATAACAGTTTTAAACTCTCCCTTCTGGTTGGTTATCCGTGGCCTTAATAAAAGTAACACAGGAACTGGAGTCATTGCATGTTTAGTTATAAATACAACGTGCTCATTAACAATGCATCATATTATATTTACGTTTTGAAACATGCTATATTGGGGCAAATGGTTTATATACAATTGAAGTTATATAGACATAATAATTGTGAATAATTTGCACAAACAGACCGCATAATTTGGCAAGAACAATTATCAAAACTAACAGCACAAAGTAAAGAGTCACGTGATCATCTCTACCATGTCTGAGGTAATCCCAGAGATCGTCTATACTGAGCCTGAATCGCTCACCCAACAAGTCTTCAGTATTTGTGATAGATAAAAAGAAAAAACAGTTTTCAGTTTGCAGTAATCTGTCTTGGTGGGGATGCAGAACTAAACCTAGCAACTCATCTGGACTTAAATATTACTGACAAATAGATAAATCTTGTTGCAAACAAACAAATGTGCCAAAATAAATCAGGGTGCCAAGACCTTCCCATGTCTCATTTTAACAAAATGAGCACAAATTCCAATAATGCTTTAATTAATTCATTCATTGAACTCTCACAATTGATGATGCACCATAAATTCTCATCATAAGTTGGACAAAAACCCTGTTAAGGCCACAGAACAACACTACAACAACTGCCACATTAAACTACGGAAGCCCCAAGTGGTCATACATTCATAGATTTTATTTCTTCTGTTTTCTCAGGATAATGAGTTAATTTCATTTGTTCTCTCGGGATCTCGAGTTATTTATGTCGAAATAACAAATGTTGTTAACAAATCTTCTCGAGATCTCAACATAACAAAACTTTGTTTTCCCGAGAAAACAACTTGATTAGAGTAACTTAATTTGAGATCTTGAGAAAACAAAAGGATAGTATATTAAATCATTGCAGTAGACATCAGTGTAGCAATGTCAGAGGAGCAGGAGAATGTTGCAATTGTAATAATTTTATATACTGGACTTTTGTTTTTTCTCTTTCTGTTTTTTGAGATCTTGAATTCAGTATTACAAGCTTCTCGAAAAAAATCGGCCATTTTCATAACAATATTTGTTATCTCAAGATAATGACATAAATACCTTGAGATCTCCTGAAAAAAAATTAAATCAACTCGTTTTCATGAGAAAACAGAGGAAATAAAACGTATGAATGTATGACCACTTAGGGCTTCCGTAATAAACAACACAATTTATCATTATGAATTTATTTGCATATATGTTTTATATGTTTTATCAGAATCAGAAAAAGCTTTATTGCCAAGTACGATTTTACACATACAAGGAATTTGTTCTGGTGTCATTGGCGCATGACAAACATTCTCTAAATATAGACAATCAAAAATGAAAAATTTAACAATATAAATATATATACACAGTATGTTTTAAAAGTAAAAAGAGCAGTACAGCTGTGCAGTGATAGTAAGTATCTATCACATTTTTCCAAAGCCAAAGGTAATGCAATAGTCAAAATAACAGAATAAATGTAATATTATAAGAGATTATGGAAACCAGTAAATATTTACATGGAGAAGATGGAACCACCTTTTAAAATAAACATCAATGAATAGATTATCAATCGATTATTGATCAGGTAATTTCTCAATAAAGAAACACATTGTTGCTTTCCAAACCTGAACTTTAATACAATAAAAGTAAAAATAAGAGCATGATTAAGTGCCATGTCCCACATTCTTGTTAGAAATAAACATATATGAACTGTTTTCTATTAACATGCTGTTAATTTCACATGCCTCATCTGCCTCTTTATTTCAGAAACTCCAGATACTTACTGTTCATGATATCAATATCTCTCAAATATGTGTTTTTATTTATAAGGTATATTCAAGTCATGAAAATATTCCAGACACTTCAAGACTTACTTTAAATTTAATTCACAGGTTCACGCTTATTCAACCCAGCAATCTTTAGATCTTCATCCTCCAAGGTTTCTCACGTGCAGAGGTCGATTTACTATCAAATTTCAAATTCCCACCTGGCAAAAAACTCCTTCTCTATAAAATGTTACAAAAGATATTTAAAAGTTTATTGAAATTCTAACACGTACACAAACACACTTTTATATCATGTTCATATTTCTGTTTTTATATTGCTATTATTGTTATTGTCATTATATATGGTGGTTGTTTTTTCTATTGTCAGTTTGTCATTACTTTATATATTATTCTCTGTATGTCTGTTCTTTATAACTGTGAAATTTCAACTATAGGTGGAGGCTTTAAATAAGCCCATCTGGGTTTTCTGCCTCTCCCTGCACTTATCTTTGTCATTTCTATGCAATTTTAACTGTGCAAAATAAATAAAACTAAACCAAAAATTTTTCTCAGCATCTGCTGTGCGTCTCAGTCAGGTTTTAGGTTCCTGAAATCTCCTCGCAGTGAGCGCTCTCCTTTGTTTCTCTCCCATCTGTGGCTGTAACTCTGCAGCAACGCGAGTGCAGCAGCAGCTCGTCCAGCAGAGAGCCATTCTGTGTCCTGCCTTCAGTGACGAAGATGATGGTGATTACACCGAGGCGAGCCAACTACGTGTAAATTAACAGCGAATCTTTTGAGCGTAGCTGCAATTTTGCGCCTTGTAGAGAGTCAGTGAAGCCGAGAGGATCCAGAAACATCGAGAGAAGCGGGTCTGGTACGTTTTTTTTTTTTGACGGCTGAAGGCCCGATATCTGCAGCCCAAGAGCCCGCTAGTTTCAGGAAAAGGAGCGCAAGGGAGGGAGTCATTTCCTTCACCGCCATTTTGTGATAACAAGGAGCCGAAAACAGAGCCAAGAGCTGCATGCTGCCAGGCGGAGCATTAAGGAAATATTGGGTCTTAAACCTGTAACTTTCACAGCCTCTTGTTTATTCTGCTAAATGTTATTAGCACATGGGAGTTAACCTTGGTTAGCTTGTCTCTGTTCCTTGCTGTCCATCGTTGCCTGCCTGCCTGCCTGCCACACCAGCTAACATTAGGCTCGGCAGCTGTTGTTAACGGGTAATGTTAACTTTTATTCGGTCCATCAGGAGCTTAACTCCGTGGGCCACGCATAATTACCTCCATTTGTTACTTGTAAAGTGAATTATTTGTGTAAATTCATCAAACGTACGTGTCATATTTTACTGCGTGCGGACAGCCAGCGCGTTACAGCTAATTAAAGATGATGTATCCGCTTCAACACGCGACACCGAGGGGGTGATTAATGATGATTTTCCCCTTTTTTTATATTCACTCCTAGAGCTCACAATGACCAACGAGGAGCCTCTACCCAAGAAGGTGAGTGTCTTTTCTGACCCATGCGTGTTGTTTTTCACGTGTCATGAGCTCCCTTCATGTCTAAATGTGAGCTTAATTAATGAATCTAACCGGCTTGCTTTGTGGTTTGTCTCCTCTACAGGTTCGCCTCAGTGAATCTGACATGAAGACCCTGACCAGAGAGGAGCTGTGCACAAGGTAAATAACAGCTCTACAGATGGAGATTTGATGATGTTGTGATCCATTCAGCTGTTTAATGTATACACATGTTCTGCTCCTCTCAGGTGGAAACAGCATGAAGCATATGTCCAGGTCCTGGAGGCGAAATATGCAGATCTATGTTGTAAGTACATCTATTACAACGTTGAACACAGGTTTCTCCTAATCACTACATGTTGCACATCATAATAGAGGTATATCTCCTGATGCACTTTTCTTTTTCATCCCCCTCTCCCCTCTTTCTTCGCCGCCTTAGCCAATGATGTGACAGGGCTGAAGGAGTCGGAGGAGAAGCTCAAGCAGCAGCAGCAGGAGTCGGCACGCAGGGAGAACATCCTGGTCATGCGACTTGCCACCAAGGAACAGGAGATGCAAGAGTGCACAGTATGTATTTACTCCTCCACTTCATTAAAACGTTTGATATGATTTTGGGAAACTTGGATGCACCCTTTAAATTGATATCGCCTTGGTAATAATCAGTGGTTGCAGCTAACCATAACATTTATTATTGATTACTTTAATTGTTTAAAACAAGTTTCCATGCCTTCAGCTTCCTTGCTTTTTCCAATCAATGTCAAAAACAACAAAGTACACCATGTGTAATGATATTTATTGCTAAAAGTGAGCAAAAGTTTTACATGAAAAACTTCCTCTAATTTTCTCTGACATCATTCCAGCACTACGCCGTATTCATTTATTACTATGCTTTGTAGGCTGAAGGTAAACGGTGTAGAGAGCAGGGCTTGATTTGCCCTTATCAGACTGTGACAGCTCAGTGGATCACCCAGTGGCTTTATGGCAGCACATGCCACTCTTAAAGGGCAGCTGAGGTAAACACAACACATACTGCAAGGTGGAGGTCAGAGAGGATTTAACCTTAGGACACTGTTGTCTCTCTTTGTTTTAATCACAGAGCTGTAAACAGCAGGAGACCGTTTATGACTAAACTCTTAGCTGGCTGTTGTGTTTTCGAGGTGTATTAGTCGCGCCTTTTTGCCTCCTCATGTAAATATATTCAAACAAGTTCTGTGGACTTCAACAGGTGAGTTTTTGTTTGTTGTGTGTCCTGGAAAGCCGCTCATATCTAACAGCTTTTTAGATGTCACATGACTTTGATTCATGTAATATGATATTAATAGATATGGTTTATCATCCAAAGTAAAATATTTTTTACTTTATAGCAATCTAAGTTTAAATGTGGATGCTGCTCCAAAGCAGTTTGAAAGCTGATAATCTTAAAAACACTTCAGTTGATCTCTTGGATAGTTGCTAATGTGACTTCATGCACTGGAGATTAGACAAGCTTAAGAACTCGCACTCATAACAATCAAAGTAAAAGATGAACTACACTTTACCAGTCAGTAACACCTGTTTGTTTTATCCTGCAGACCCAGATCCAGTACCTCAAGCAAGTCCAGCAGCCGAGTGCGGCCCAACTGCGGTCATCCATGGTGGACCCAGCCATCAACTTGTTTTTCCTCAAAATGAAGGCTGAACTAGAACAGACTAAAGACAAACTGGAGCAGGCCCAAAATGAACTGAGTGCCTGGAAATTTACACCTGATAGGTAAAGACAATCAAAATAACCCCCCTCCCCCCCCAAAAAAAAGTCAAGACTTCCTCATGCCCCCCACCCTCACTCTCACTGCAGGCATGCAGGAACAATGGTGGGGGGGAAGGCTGACAAATGCTGTACTCACCACGAGACTCAGACTTTACAGAAAGCCAGTCACTGCAAAACAAAACTGTTTTTGTACTCTCGCACTGTGCCAGCTACATATCACATAACCTAAAGTGAAAAGACAGTATGGTCAGGTGACACTTGTGTTTCAGCTCTCTCCCCTCACCGTCCAAGGGCCTTGAAGGAGTCCGGACTGTTCCTGAAGAGGTGGTCACTCACTTCCCAACACGGATATATGCCCTCCCCGCAGCCTCAGCTCAAAGCAGACAGTTCACACATTAAATAGGGGGGTTATGGTGGAGGGTGAGTCAGGCAGGGGGCATCCCTAGCCTAAAACAAGCAATTGAACGTTTTACAGACAATTCCCATACTTGGTTTATAAAGACATTTAACTGTGGATTACACCACACACATACCCCTCTAGTCTGCCTGAGAAACATAAAGACTTGTTGGACAGTCTAGATACATTGCAGTAACATGAGGAAAGTTTCTAGGAGTTTAAAAAGTAAGACTTTGGGGGGAAGAGCCACTAGAAATGATGTTAAGACTGTGAGCGGAGCCAGATCCTCGGTCCACAGAGGACTGTGGTTCAGGCATGAGGGTCCAGTCGCCTGTGTCTTTGAACATGGGCCCACTCACGGTAGAGTGTATTTACATGTTTTATTTTGTGACCTGTTTCTTTTTTTATTGGCATTTCATTTGATCTTTCTCTTGTTTCTCTGAAACAAACACTTACTGCAGTGTGTGTGTGAACCAAGAAGCACAATTGGCTTTTGATTGTTTACACTTTGTATAAACGTTTTCATAATTAAGTTTCCCTTAAATCTTCCAATGCGGACTGAAACACACTGCTGTAGGTGCACTGAGTCTTGTTTTTCAAGTTGTGAATGCAAATGTCTTTAACGAGTCATGTTATGAGTTGATGAGAATGTATTTATTGTATTTCTGTGTATTTTTTTGTTATTGACCTCACAATCTCTCCCTCAGCCATTTACACTAATAGCTGATCGGACTTTGTCTTTCTCGCCTGTGTGGCACAGATCTTTAGCCACTGTTTACAGAATGAAACGCACATTTTGTCTTTTATTGTCTTTTTAAAAAAAAAACCAATTTATACTCAGGTGAGATGTGAGCCGGCAGTGTATACACAGCCTTCTCAGTCCTTTAAAGACATTAATGGTTATAACTGAGAAGAAGTGCAGTAAATGCAATTAACTCAATGTGCAGTGCTTAATTTTCTCTGACAACAAGTAAGAATAACATACATGTTTTCTGAGTTGTTACCACTAATGACTGCCTCTGCTATCATAGGTTTATTTACCATTACGGTTGATATTGGATTACTTCCATAGGCATTTCTAGACTAAATAGATGTCAGTTAACTCTGGTTTTAAATAACATGTATGCCTGTCATATGTCTGCAAATTTGGCTTCTCGAGTAGGGCTTTTGTAAAGCATAAACACAATAACTGCTAATGTAAAAAAAACAAACAAAAAAAAAACAGGTGTGCTGGACTGTATTCCTTAACCTGTTGTGAAGCTGAGAAAGCAGCAACCTTAAGCTGTTTGATTTTTACTGTTGACACACTTGCTCCTTTTTGTATTTAAAAGTGGTTACTACACTAAAACCAGTGCCTGGTTCAGCAGTGCACATTTCCATCTTTGCTACTCATAGTTAAGAGTTGATATTTAAATTGTAGCATGTCATTTTATTACCACTGTTTTTATTCTGCTTTTTCCTCACACTCACACAGTGATGTCGCGAGTTTTGAATGTAAGAGTTTGATAGCGGCAGGATTGCCACTGTTAGTTTTTTTTAAAGTGCTCACTTGCCTTCAATATGCAACATGGTGAATTAAGTTACAGTGTGAGAATGAGTGCATTAGGTCCATAGGAATGTGGGTGTAGGTAGCTTGTTGGTTGTTTTTTACAGATTCATGATTTAAGTTTTAGTCAGAGAAAAATGTGAGTTTGTACTTAGGATCTTTTATAAGAAAATATTACATTTATTTCTACAGACCGGATTTGAGTCAGTGGGTTCCTGATATTTGACACTGAATAATGTAAATCTTGTGACGAGAGAGTGATTTAGGGGTGGTCAGGTTGAAGAGTTTCTGTTGATCCGTAGCTTGTAAATCGGGCAGTTGGAACAGATCAGTGGCGTCTCTTTGCCTTGTCGTGTTTGTCTCCTGGTTCACTGTGTGATGTGAGACTTGTTTCCCTTACAGCCAAACGGGGAAGAAACTGATGGCCAAGTGTCGTATGCTGATTCAGGAAAACCAGGAGTTGGGTAGGCAGCTGTCCCAGGGACGCATCGCCCAGCTGGAGGCTGAGCTGGCGCTGCAGAAGAAGTACAGCGAGGAGCTCAAGAGCAGTCAAGACGGTGAGAACACGAGCAAACATCTCACAGCCTGGACATTTTTACCATTTAACATCTTTTAACGCACTTCTGTTGATTACATTTTTGACTTGGATCTTTGCTCCTGATCTCTCTCTCTCCCAGAATTGAATGACTTTATCATCCAGCTAGACGAGGAGGTGGAGGGGATGCAGAGCACCATCCTCGTCCTGCAGCAGCAGTTGAAGGACTCTCGTCAGCAACTCACTCAAACTCAGGGGCCACTGGCCGGGGCAGGACCTAGCAGGACTTCACCCACTGCTTCCAGCTCGTCCGCTGAACCGTCCACCCAACCCGAGCAGGCCGGCGCATCCTCCGAACCGATGGGCAAAGACTACGGGAGGGTCTCCAATGGACCAAGCAACGGCAACTCATCCCAGAGGAGCGAGACCACTACACCCAGCCTGTACCGGGAGGTCAGCAGCACAGAGGAAGACTTCCCCATGTCCCCCATGGTCTCCAGCCCCGGGGAAGCGGAGACCAAACTGTCCAACCACTCGGAGGAGGCGTCAGGGAGTCAGACTGCTGCTGGGAGAGTTGGAGGACCCGTGGGTTTCGGGAGCCAGCTGAGCGCAGGGTACGAGAGCGTGGACTCTCCGACGGGCAGCGAGACATCATTGACTCAACACTCGAATGACACAGACTCCACCACCGACCCCCATGAGGATAAGGCTGCCCTGGTGACCAAGGGCACCAGGACTGCAGGGTCACGGCACACTCAGAACGGCCTGGACTCCAGCACGAGCGACAGTGCGGTTTTGTAATGTACTCTGACATGTACTGTCTTTTTTTTTTTTTTTTTTTTATACAATATACAAACAAGGCAACAAACGCTTAGTCTGTAACACAGCACTGCTGTCCAAGACGTTTTGGTTTCACCCTCCTCCCTTTGCCTATCGTGATGCCTGTGTCACATTTGTGTTGCTAAAACAGGGATATAACAGGTATGGGTTAATGTTAGATTTGAATTGAGTGGATGTATGATTTAAAACTAGTACGTTTCATTCTGCTGTTTATTTGAGCACGTCTATGCTGTTCTTGTTTGAGCTCTTGACACTGAAATCAGGCATCTGGTGTTGTAACTCATCGTCAAAAGTCAGTAAAATCACTGAATTACAGTAGCTTCGCAATATTCAAGGTCATTTTTAGATGTTGGCCTGTTTCTTTTTTTGGTTGTTTTTTTTTTTAATGCAATTTTAATTTTTCATTGACAAAAAAATTCTGTTCAAAAGATTCTGTTCAATTGTGAGTAGTTTATATGCGATGTTCATATTATTCTGACTTCAGTCCTTTTCATGTACTGACCAAATACCAATAAAGATTTTTAATACTACAAAGTGAAACCCATTATTACATTACATTAGCATAGAAACTCATTACTTATAAAACATATTGGCTCAGCTGAAGCATAAATATTTAAAATATCTACCCTAAAAGACACCTCAAGCATCAACTTTGCGTTATTTCAAAGTCACTATATAATGAGATGAATTTGTATAAAAATAAGCAGGGTGCTGCTTGTGTGATATCTTAATTTTAAATATTTTAACATGAAACTTTAAAAATGCAAGGAGCACATGAAGACCATAGATAGACCAACAAATACCACTGGTGATACGCGAGCTCCCCTGGGTGATACGTGGAGGAATTAATATATATTTTTCATTAAATAAATTAATTTAGAAACATGTACTACCTTAACACTCACTGTTAGATGCATTTCTTGTAATATTTTGTTTAAACATCAGGCTGCTCATGCATACATCCATGATTAGTTATGAGCTAAACTGTGATGGTAAGATATTAAGAGGAGGTAAAAAAAGACAAAATACTGCAATTGTGGCTCCAAATATATATATAATATTAGGAGAAGAAGTGTGGATCAGGAGGAAGTAGCTCTGGATCTGTTCAGGATCAGTCAACAATGAAAAAAAGCCTCTTATTATGAATAAACCTGCATGCTGCATGAACTGTCTGTAACTGAACAGGGCCAGCCTACACTATCATGATGGTGGTACATGGAGAGATGAATATCTTCTGAGGTTGTACAAAGTGTAAGAAGTTTGAGAAACACTGCTGTAGAGGATACAAATGAGGAATCCACAAACAGACTCAGGAACTCTTTCATCCCTCTGGTCATCAGACTGTACAACAGCTGTCAGTTATGGCAGGGAGGACACAAAGAACAACGGACAAACTGACAATCTCACTCTCTGTCGCACTGATTCCTGGACGAGTCAGTTTTACCTACCTCTGCTCAATGCTGTGACCTTGATTCATTTTCTACAGCCTAACTTAATTGTACATAGTTTTTTATATCTCTATTTGTAGTTCTATTTCTTATTTCTATAAAAATGTTCTATTTTACTGTTTATATAGTTTTCCATTTCTAAAGATCTTAACACTTCTAAGCACTCTTAATTTCTTTGCACAGGTTTAATTTAAATCCAGATTTATCTTATTCACTAATTTGAATGTATGTTTTCTGTTTTATAGGTTAATTTGAATATATGTTTACTATGTTATAGGTTAATTTTTGAATGTATGTTTAATGTATGTTTACTGTGTCTCATGCTGCTACTGGATACTTGACTTTTCCTCGGGATCAATAAAGTATCTATCTATGTAAACATAGGCACCAACAGGCAAATCAATGTTAAAGAAGATAGTACAGACAGTATATTTGATGTGCAAAATAATGTAAATATAAGATAAACAATAGGAGTCTTGACTAGATGTGTGGCCTTCAAAATAATTTAAATGAAATTAAGCTCAATGCAAAGTGGCATTATAATGCATTAACGCTGCTGTTATCCTCCAGCACGCACGGTGGCGCTGTGGTGTTTCTTACCACCGGTTACACTTGCACACACACACCAGATCCTATTCACAGCCCAGAGGTGTGTGTCTGTCAGACAGTATCAACAGAGCTCACCTCAGTGTGGACAAACAGGAACAGCACTCTGAAACAAGGACTCCAGCTCCAACCAGCCGACTATCAAAAATGAACTGTGAGCCTGTTGTCATCGTCTCTGCTGCTCGGACACCCATAGGTGAGCTTTAACACCCCGTTAGAGCCACACACACTCATTTAAACCAGTTTGAAGCTACTTAACTGTTGCTACCCCGCGGCTCCTTGTCGCTGTGGTCAAATTAACTGTAGCATAAATGATTTAATAGTGTTTATTTGTATATATTTATATATATGTTGTCGCATTTGTCTTGTTTAATTTGCTAAAGTGGTTCATGTCCATTCAATCAAACCGACCAGTCTCGCAGCGCTCTGATTGGTTCGCGCATGGTGTCCGAAGCGGTTTCTGATCAGTGATTGGCTGGCTCGTCATAGTGCCACGCGAGCGCGAGCTTCCTATCATTGGTTACCTTCAACTTGTCCAGCGTGTCGGAGCCTGTCATTGGTCAGAGCAAGATGGGATGTGTGTTCAGTGAAGGCAACACTTTAACATCAACATGTGACAAATATCAACTTTACACTTAATAACTGAGTAACGGTTAACTTTATGGATCAGAGAGCTAGAAGAACAGATAGAAGAAATACAAAAAATATAAAACAAATTAATAAAATTGACATAAAATGAATAAAACAAAGCAAAAACAAGTCTAAATAAGTGGATTTTGAGCTTCACAGATCACAGAGACTACTACAAAGTTTAGGAGCCACAAGCTTCAAGTATCAGTCTGCTTAGTTTTGAGCCTGGAGTGAAAAGAAACAACCAATAAGGTTTAATTAGGATCTTGCACCATCACTGACAGTATAAAGAATGGATGGCGTACGCGTGGCGTCACCCTCAGGTTTCTGAAGAGCCGTTTTGAAGCTCAAAATCTGTGGCTCTGGCCACCGCCATGTTTGTAGTCCTGCTTCTTCCACCTGCCGGGTAATCTAAAACTCTGCAAACTGGTGTACCTGAGGCAGGCTGAATGACGCCTGGGTGCTCAAACAATCTGTAACAGCACCCAACTGTCAATCAAAGCGGCCACGCTGTTAATTCTGCATAACTTTAAGCCTTAATATAATTTGAACAGGTGAGTTCTATAAAAAATCACCCTCAGTACAGTTGTCATGAACAAGGAAATTAGCTATAGAGACCAAAACTGTTGTTTGTACCAGGCTGTAAACATGTTTATTTCTGCTGTGAAGTTGGACATTTTAACATGGGGACTTATGGAGATGCATAGGCTTCACTTCACAGCCATGAAGGTTGCATCTTGTGCACCATGTGCGTGTACCTTTTTATTGTCTTTGACATGTACTCACGCTACATTATCTTTTCCCATTTTTACACAGGGTCTTTGAATGGTGCCTTGTCCACGGTGCCTCTGCATGACCTGTGTTCAGTGGTTATCAAGGATGTCCTGAAACGGGCTGCGGTGAAGCCAGAAGAGGTCTCTGAGGTTATCATGGGACATGTCCTAACAGCAGGTAAAGATAAAGAAAGCGTGGCAGAGGTCCCATGTTTATATGTCATGTTAACCGTTGTTGGGAAATATCAGTCTGATTTCTCCCTTTCTCTTCTCAAGGTCATGGGCAGAACCCGGCTCGTCAGGCCAGTGTTGGAGCAGGCATCCCTTACCCTGTCCCGGCCTGGAGCTGCCAGATGGTGTGCGGCTCTGGGCTGAAGGCCGTGTGTCTGGGAGCTCAATCCATCCAGTCTGGAGAGTCCACTGTGGTGGTGGCAGGCGGCATGGAGAGTATGAGCAAGGTAGGTTATGATACATGTTGATAATGTCTAAAAGAGAAAAGAGTGATATTTCTTTGATAAACTGTTTCCTGTTTCCACTAAAGGCTCCTCACACGCTGCACATGAGAGCAGGTGTGAAAATGGGCGATGCCTCCCTGAAGGACTCCATGGTGGCTGACGGCCTGACTGACGCCTTCCATGGCTACCACATGGGCATCACAGGTGTGCATGGCTGAGAATACACACAGGCAAAAACCAGTCACATCTCTAAATGAGTATTTATTGTTGTGATAACTCTTGATATTTTATCAGCTGAGAACGTGGCGAAGCAGTGGGCGGTCAGTCGAGAGGAGCAGGATCAGTTTGCTGTCCAGTCCCAGAACAAAACAGAGGCTGCACAGAAAGCAGGACATTTTGAGCAAGAGATCGTCCCGGTCATGGTGCCGTCCAGACAAGGTAAGTATCTAACACACCCTTCTGTTTCAGAGATCAGTCCTTGGTGTGCATGCTCTGTTAACATTAGTCTGTCGTCTTCAGGTCCAGTGGAGGTGAAGGTGGACGAGTTTCCTCGTCACGGCAGCAAAATGGACAGCATGTCCAAACTCAGACCCTGCTTCATCAAGGACAGCAGTGGCACTGTCACCGCTGGAAACGCCTCAGGTTTGAGAGTTGGTGCTCCCTACTGCTGAGTTTAAGTGCCCGTTTGTTGTCTAAATTCACTTATAAAGCAGTGTCTTTTTTATTTTTAGGTATAAATGATGGCGCAGCAGCAACTGTCCTCATGAGCCAGTCAGAGGCTGGGAGACGTGGCATAAAACCCATGGCCAGAATAGTATCGTGGGCTCAAGCTGGCCTTGACCCGTCCATCATGGGAACTGGACCAATACCAGCCATCAGGAAAGCGGTGAGAAAACAGAAGCACCTACAGGGAACAATCAACAGAAAAATGCTTCTTTTTCTTCATTAGTCCGTCATTCTTGTCTCGTTTTCTTCTCTGTCAGGTTGAGAAAGCAGGCTGGGAGCTGGACCAGGTCGACTTATTTGAGATCAATGAAGCATTCGCTGCCCAGTCTATTGCTGTGGTCAAAGAGCTCGGCCTGAATGTAGACAAGGTACAGATATGGTTCACATGTCCAATTTTCCATGTAGTGTTAATTACACTCCTGGATCAAACTATTGTGTCATCCTCCTCAGGTGAATGTGAGCGGTGGTGCCATCTCTCTGGGCCATCCCATTGGTATGTCCGGCTGCAGAGTGCTGGTGACCTTGTTGCACACTCTTCAGAGGACCGGAGGACGTAAGGGCGTGGCGTCCCTCTGCATCGGAGGAGGGATGGGCATCGCCATGTGCGTGGAGACAGTTTGAGATGAAAAATGTAATGCTGCTTCACGGAGTGCACTCAATCTCATCTTTTTAAACAGATAAGGGAAACTCAAGTGTTTACACTGCAGGACATGGTATTAAATGGGCTCTTCCACATTACTGTACTGGAGGTACAAGTGATGGGTATATGTTGTGATTGTTGGATCTTATCCAGCTATAGCCATTCTCACTGTGAACTTTAATTCAACCTTGCTCAGGTTCTAGCTGTGTAGCATGTGGCTTAATGTTAGAGGACTTCTCTTTAATTTAATGTTAAATTAAAATGTAAGCTTAAACTAAAATTGTTCTTACAAGGTACTGGATGTACTAAATATGCACTTACTGAGGTTAGTAGTTTTTCCTTTTGAAATGAATAGTCTAGAAAAACCAAACACTAAAACTGCAAAAGCTTCATTAGTTCCCTCTGAAGACAAGCTTTGGAAGACATGCTACCATCTGTGTTAAGTATCATTTAACTTGTGATGTTTGATGTACTATGTTCATGAAAACAGATACTGATCAACATTCCACTCTTTCATAAATCCTGTAGACGGGAACCTTGAAACTTAGCCAAGTGCCACAAGGTTAAACATGTCAGCCTTTTTTAACCTCATACTTCCTGTACATAATCAGATGTTTGTGAAAATGTCATCTAGCTGTTCTACATATCAATAAAGAACTGAGTCAAAAACTTCTTTGAAAGTCATTTATGAAAGCCTGCACAATAACCACAGCGAGCCAATCTGAATTAACAAATCAATGGCCATTTACAACCATTGGAGCTTTATTAAGTGTCCAAAAAAAAAACATCACTTAGAGGGAAGAGGGAGAACAGTAAACAGGCAAAGTGCACGGCCTACACTAGAGCAACAGCCATGGAGAGCTCTTTACGTATAAATACAGATCATGAACCTATCTGGACCAATCACAGCCTTTTAACCCTCCAGAGAGCCCGATTGCACGGCGTCCTGATACGACTGCCCGCCCTCCTTCGGCTCAGGGAACAGTTTGATGAGGTCGTCGATACGGAGGATGGTGATGGCGGCCTCTGTGGCAAACTTGAGGCTCTTTGTTTTGACCATGGTGGGCTCGTACACGCCAGCCTGACGGTTGTCTCTGGGCTTGCCGTTCACCAGGTCCAGACCAATCCTACAAGACAAACAAGAAAGCATTCAAATACTGCATGTTCTACAACAACAAAATAAACTAACATAGCACCTGAGGCAAAGTAAAACTTGAACACAGTAAGCTCTTGTACAAAGTCCTGCATCCTTTTTTAAAGCATTTTAGAGTTTCAAAGCGTGACAGTTATGATAGGACTCCAAAAACAGCTACTTCGAGACTAAACTCAGCAATTTGTAAACAGATCTTTTGGTTTCATGACTGCTGCAGTAAAGAAAGACTCACCACTTGAGATTTTTGCGTTCAGGGTTAACCTGAGCCTCGTTGTGGAAAGCCCGAAGCTTGGCCACCAGGTCAGTGGAGTCCTGCGCTGCGTTCACAGCCAGTGTCTTGGGGATGACGAGGAGAGATCGAGCAAACTCAGCAATAGCCAGCTGCTCTCGGGAACCCTGAAGAGACAAAAGAGACATTTAGGAACCTGTTAGAACCAACACTACGCTCAGACCCTAGATACACAACAACTGCATGCTTGACAAAACATCTCTCACCATGCTGGTAGCATAATTCTCAAGGTAGATTGACAGCGCTGCCTCAACGGCGCCTCCTCCTGGAACTACAGACTTTGACTCCAGCACCCTCTTCACCACACAGAGGGCATCGTGCAGTGAACGCTCCATCTCATCGCACATGAAGTCGTTGGCCCCGCGCAGAATGATGGACGCTGATGTGCGTGCTTTGGTACTGAGAGGAAGTTAGTAGAAAAAACAGTACTGTTAACATGTGTCAGACTGTAGAACATTTACAGGGAGACAAACATACGAGGGACTTCTCAGTTTATCACAACTTCTGCTACAACTACAGATGAGGAACAACAGCATGCAGAAATGTTCTTAACCAACAGTTGTACTCACATATATCTTTAGAAGTTAACACAGTATAAAATGTTGCTATATAGAGAAAAGCTGAAGTTCTTACTTCTTGACAAGGATGAGCTCGTCATCACAGATGCGATCCTGCACAACCTCCTCAGCCTGACCAAGCATGGTGGCCTCAAACGTCTCCTCTCCCTCCAGATTGGTCAGAGAAGGGCAGACGGTGGCTGAGAATGGACAAACACAGCAAACGTCACCATTATATCCATTAGTTTCATCTACTGACTATAAGGACTTGACCAAGACTTGTACACAGATGATAAGACCAGAAACACAAAAGCCAGTCTGCACAAACATCAGCGTTCTTCCACCCTACCTCCTGTTGCCTTAGCGATGCGTTTCAGGTCCTTCTTGAGAACCCTTCTCACTGCCATGGCGCCCACATCCACAAAGTACTTCAGACACATGTCATCGATGCCTCCGGTGGTCAGGATAACGTTGGCGCCAGATGCCAAAATCTTTTGGATCCTCTCCTTGGTGATATCAGATTCTCTGTTGCAACAAAATCCAACATTGATTCAGTTCCTCCAGTAATACTTTGATACAAAACAATATGAATATGACACAAAACTGTCCAGCCCACAGTGGTGGCACAGCAGCTAAGAGAGAAGCTGGTGCCTTGACTCTGGGCTGCTGATACTTTCTCCCACGCGTATCACTGTGTAAACTATCAATTCAGCATCACAGCAAATTTAAATGGGATAATCCTTAATACTGTAAATACTGTTTTATAATACTATAAACAAAATGTTTCTACCTTTGTCTGATCTGGTCAAGCTTCTCTGGGTCGTTGATGATGACTTGGACTCCCATCTTCATCTTAGTCTTCTGCAGGCTGAAGTCCAGGCAAGCAATCTTGGCGTTAACAACACGCTTCACCATGCCTGGAAAAACACAAAACAGCATGTTCATCATGGGAAACATCCAGAGAACTAGACTTTACAAAATAACAAAGGCACCATACCACATGCCATTTTACTTCAGGCTGTTAATCCATTGTTTGGCTAGAAAAGAGTCGCCACAGTTCACAAACTACTGTGTCTACGTTCCTTTCAAAGCCAGTGTACTGTCTCCCACGCGTATCACTGCTTACGCCATCAGGTGAGACATAGCAGCAAATTTAAATGGGAGCTTCATCAGCTGCTGCCGTAACATATTCAGCAGTCGTGAGTCAGCATATTTTTTTTATTTTAAATAACTAACATACCTTGTGAACCAACTGTACAGTTCAGTGCATATCCGTTAACCAAGAAGCTCTCTTTCTGGCTGCGGCCGTGGGCTTTCAGCACATTGACAGAGTTGATGGGGTATTTGGCCACCCCCTTGCTGTCCACAAACTTCACAGCGGTGGCAGCATCCACCACCATGTTAGCAAAGAAGTCTGCATCACTGAGTGCTCAGAGTTAAGGCAGATAAGGGCTTTACTCACATGCATAAAATATAAACTATCATAAATTGTGCTTGTGTGGGTTGGATCCAAACAAAACATTTTTTATGCACTGTACAGCAGAAAGGATACACTCCAATGATTTTGGAGGACATGGAGGTCTTGGCTGCATTTATTAAACACTCTCTGCCCAGGTCATCTGTCCCAATAGTGAGGTTCTCATTAATGTAGCGAACTGCCTCCCTGAAAGATGAAAAAACAAATTTGCATGTTAAAAACACCTGAAGATCAGAGTCTGTTTTATAAACACTTAGTGGTTCTCAGTGTAAGCATCTTACTTGCAAGCAAGACGATATCCACTGATGACGGACGTGGGGTGAATCTTCTGCTTCACCAGCTCATCTGCACTCTTCAGCAATTCTGCAGCAAGAATTACCTAAAAAAAAGGATGTCACATGATGAAAATAAGTAAAAAACTAAGACTGGCTTCATCTTCCAACTAAGAATACTTTGTTACAGCACAAATACAAATCAAAGTTTCAGATTGTACCATCATTTCATTAGGGGTGAGAGAAATGAGGCTGCTCGACCCCTTCAGATACTGACGGACAGTTTCTCTCTCCTGTTAGCATAGCCACACATCCGTGATAAAAAGGCAGATGCATGGTACTAAAACAGGACATCCACTACTCATCCTTGAGTATCTGACACCGTACAGGGGCAGCTGTTGACCCTACTCACCACAGACGTGGTCCCATCTCCGACCTCCTTGTCCTGCAGGTCAGCCAGTTCACACAGGACCTTGGCAGCTGGGTGCTCCACTTCCAGCAGCTTCAGGATGGTTGCTCCATCGTTGGTGATGGTCACGTCCTGTCAGTGAGTCCAGAAGACAGATGATGAAGAAGAAGAGATACTTTTATTAATCCCTCAAGGGGAAATTCTTTTTTTACTCATTTTTTCCATGCCTTGCTCAAGGGCACCTCGGCCGTGCCCAGGAGGTGGACTAGTAGCTGGAGAGGTGTCAGTTCACCTCCTTCCATACTTTGGTCCATACTGGACTTGAACCGGCCAAGTCCCTGCAGACTGAGCTACTGCCGCCAAGATGAGCAACTCATGCCACAATGTTTGTTATCGCTTAAACTCAAATAAAGGCTTGCATGTAACACACACTGACCCCAATGTCGTCCACCAGCATCTTGTCGAGGCCGACGGGTCCGAGGGAGCTCTTGACGATGTTGGCGATGGACGATGCGGCCATGACTGCAAAGACAACGACCTTTTATGTTCATTTAAACACAGCTGGTACACTCTTTAACATGCATGGCTTCATTTATAACAACGCTTCAGTCATTAAGATATCCTGTCATTTCATTTAGTGAGGTACACAGTTAGTTAGCCACACCCTCAGACCATGACAGTGTTTTTCTATCCCATTAGCATAGCCGTCCATTCATGGTGATGCGAGTGGAAGGTACTTAAATGGGACTACGGCTTTATATTTAATGTTGTTGGCGGTAAAGTGCACATTGTGTACAAGTAGCAGACTTTTCTCGGCTGTGCTGCAGAGCCTGAGCAAAGTTACCATAAAAGTTAGCCGGCATTAGCATTAGCCACACGTGTGTTAACGGTTGTGGATGAAATCGGCTCTCCTGTCGATGCTTCGTGACGCACAGAAAATACACGAATACTGTGTGAAACACAGAGTAAAGCAGCAGCATAACTCACCATTCTGAGTGCGGATAGACTCGCCAGTTGTCCTCTGGCCGAGCACGTTTAGCGGACCCTCTAATAGCGACATTTTGGACCACCACACAGCCGAGAAGAAAGGAAGCGGCGCAGTGCACTATGGGTAACCCGGCATTAAGGAGAAGGTTCGAGAAGAAAAAAAATCTAAAAAAAGTTAATCTGGGATTAATTAATTACAGTTTGACGGCTTTTAATTACGTAAAGGAGGTCGGCTTTAAATGTGTAATGACGTTTCACGCCAAAAAAGTCCCTTATTGAATCGGAAAATAACGCTTTGTCACGTTATGTCGTTTTAACTACATTTCCCAGCATGCCTCACCACCTTGCGATTATTTCTAGTGCGTAGTTGTGAGGTGTGAGTGCGCCCCCTGCTGGTTAGTTTGACGATACTCAAATTCTTGGTGGCAAAATTCACGTTTCACAGTGTGAAAATATCCTGAACAATACCATATTAATGTTTTCTGTCTTTCTGCAGCCATTTTGACATGAAATAGTAGGTAAACACAGGTGTTACCAATGATACTAATTTAAGGTTCCTGTTCCATTCAAGTC
Source organism: Argyrosomus regius (assembly GCA_946959425.1). NCBI lineage: Eukaryota > Metazoa > Chordata > Actinopteri > Sciaenidae > Argyrosomus > Argyrosomus regius. The sequence continues at coordinate 9,757,920 of OX336901.1, read as the reverse complement.
AAACAGAGTCAGGGTGCTGCTGTGGTGCATGTTGGTTCATGTTGGAAATGTTCTGCTACAATAAATGGAACTAAACCTTAATTAGTATAATTGGAAATACCTACTATTTCATGTCAAAATGGCTGCTGTGAAAAAGTGCGTTTCATTCATCCTCATAAATTGACTGTGCTAATATATTGTTAGATTTTAGCTTTCCACACGCCTGTATCAGTAACAAGAAACTACACTGCAGAAATGTCAAAGATATGTTTGAGAGGGCACTGCTACAGACCTTAAGCCCTATCTACTCTGAACAGCCCCACAAGAGCTGCCTCTTATAAGAATGATATACACAATAAATCCAAAGATGGACACCTATACACATATCTGGGACCCATTTATGTATGTGTGTATCTCTATGCTACGTGTCTGTATGTATGTGTATAAATATCATTATTTTTTATTTTGTTGTAGTTCTGATTTTTAACTTTTATGTCACTTTTACCATTTATATTTATATTTTTAACTTGCTGCTTATTTGTACCTGCTGTACTGCTAGTTTATTTACTTGTTTGTTTTGTGATATCAATTTGTAAAACACATTGGACTTTCTGGATGTCTGTAAAGGAAATGATAAAAAGCATAATTGTAAAAAATAATATATATACAGTATATATACGTTTGAGGTAATTTGGAAAGAGAGCATTGTCAAGTCAAGTGTCCTCCTCAGTCAGTCTCTTGTTCATAGTTCTTAAAAAAAACAAATGTAAGGGATAACTTTCAAATTTAAATGTTGGGTTTAACCTCAAATTGGTCAGGCTATACTCATCATTGCAGACATATCTGATTTTACTCTTTATTGGAGAATAATTGTGCATGTGTGGGCATAATTTCTTCATATATCTACCAAAATGTAATGACCAATGGACCACCAAGCATTATGTTGAAACCTCAGGATGCCTTCCATATCATATTTTGCATGAGAATATAAAGTGATATCTCTGTAATGTAATGAAAACAGACATCTACTTACTATAAAATAAGTGGGGAATTAATTATGTTCATCTCCCACTAGCTATACTCTTATAATATCTAACAAAATAACGATAATAATAAGGTTTCTGTTTGTATTATTATCCCTAAAAAGAAACGTAATGTTCCCCTGAATTGTAATCGCCTGTTGTTTAATATCATATTCAGTAAGGTGACATATTTGTTCAGCGACAACCACAGAAACACAGAGATGAGTTTAATCTGATTTTATTACCTCCAATACATTGTTTTTGTTGAGCAATGACAACTAGGCAGTTAAAAAAATACAGTACACTTAACTTAAACATTAAAGCATTATAAAGCATACCTATGGCATACAAGAATAACTTTCCTAAAATGTACATCTTTACAAAGTGTTTACAAATAAAACGTAAAAAAGACAGAAAAGTGCAAAACAGAGTCACTGAAGACTGACGATCGATCCCCACCAGTGAAACAGGACAAAAATGTACAATGAAAAAAAAACACATACTTCATATTCCTAACTTGTTTTTGATGCACATTTCCTGATATGAACAGTAGGCCATATTGTGCTTTTCAACTTTTCACGTGTTATTGTGATTCTGGAACTTATACGTATTAAGCAGTGCGTGATAGAAAACCCACTTCTGAAAATATTCACAGTATTCGATTCAAATTTTGTCTGCACCCCCTAAAACTGAATAAAACCATCTTTTAATAAATACATTTTAATTTATTTTACAACTTGTCTGTGGCTTGGAGTAATAGTGACGAGTGGCCAAAATAACAGGGATAAAATAAATAGGACACCTATAGTGAATTTTTAAAAGAGTGAGTGGTGAATACTGGGTATGCTTCCAGGGGAGAGAACAACAACTGTGCTGTATGAACCTTTTTGAAGTGACTGACAACAATCTAACTGTAAGTGTGGATGTAATATCAGTAGTGTGACAGTGTCCCATAACGTAAACAAAGTAAACAAACAGTTGACTATCCATTTGAAGAAAAAAATATACACCAAATACAGTACTGTACTCTTTACTGTAGCCTTCGTGGTCCCTCTTAAAAAAATTTGGATGATTTAAAAAAAGAAACACATCATCCACTTGTTGAGATGCACATTTCACTCTACGTGATAGATGTCCCCAGACCGTAATACATAAAACATCTCTGATTTACTCTCAAAATAAATATCAAGTCCTACGGTTCCTTATAGATTATCTAAAATATCAGCATCTTCTCTTGATTTTAAAGCGTGATACCCTAGTGATGACAAAGGTAGCAGGTAGAGTGAAATACAATAACTTCAATTAGACTTACAGCTCTAAGTCTAGTTATACTTAACTTATTGGATCTTTGTAATAGCCAACATGTTTTTCTTTACAGTTGCATCCTTTTTATTTGTTGCACTTATTGCTAAAAAAAGCTGTTAAAAGTGACAATCTAGCCTGAGTAGCAAATCTGAAGATTGCAAATTTGAACTGCTGCGTGTTCAGAACCTTGTTTGATAGTGTAAGCACAATTAAAAACACTAGCCACCACTGTGGTTCACCGCTCCTATACAGGTTAAGATTAACTAGTGCTGAAAAATGCAGTTAAAATAACCTTAACAGCAAATTAAAAGAAAGAAAGAGCTTGAAGACTCCTGATACGGTAAGTCAAGATTCACCAAAGATCATCAGATTTTTGATGCTTGTACTTCGGTTTGAGATGCTGGGCACAGAAGAGATTCTATTTCTTAAACTCGGTAACAGATATCCTGAACTACTGTATCTGTACAACAGTTTATTGGCACAAGTCCTCCAGCAGAATCAATTCCTACAACTCCAATTATCTCTACACGTAAAGCAATAAAAGAGATCCTTTGAATATTAAAACCCATTCAGTCACACTGAATGCCTTTACAAACAACTGAGAACGTTTCGCTTTGATCACTTCTTGTTAACCTTTCTTCACCAGAACATAAATGAAAAGACAGTTTGAACCAGGAAGTGCTAAGGCAGCTCACATGCAGGCTTTGATGTGGCATTTTGACTAATAATAGTGACCTATTGTGCATTTTACATTGAAGCCCTGTAACAGAGAGTTTAGGTGTTCACATAAGTTGTTGGAAATATGTGTGCAATCAAATAAATTGCTTCTGATCTATGTTGAGAGATGTGTCATGTATGTTTGTTTTTATTGTTTGTGGACTATGATGTTGAACGGTGTAGGGCATTCAAGGCAAAGCAGCAGTGTCCCTTTTGTTGCTATATGCTGTATATTTGTATATATTTGGCTTTTAGTTGTCTTATAGACTCAGGCAAAGCTACTAGAGCTCAGACACTGAAACTTCTCCCTCAGAGACTGGACGATTTTGGGTTGGCTCTGCTGCGGCTCGTTCCACAGGTACTTCTCCAGCTGCTCGCGGTCCAGAGACCTCAGCGGGTCGCAGGAGCGCGCCGGTGTGCATGGCAGACTCTGGGAGTGGACAAGACCTTTGTTTTGATTGGAAAGGACTGCCGAGCTGCCGTTCCGCTGTGCCAACCTGTCCTGCTCCTGCTCGCACTCGTCCTCTGAGCGGATCTCTACATAGTCATCATCATCTTCCCCATTGTCCTTAAAATTAGCCAGGTAGTTCTGGGTGGCATTGAGTATGCTCAGTGCAGAAGCCCGGTTCAGGACCACCACCTGTTGACCATCGTGTAAAGTGAGGTCTGACTGTCCCTGGGTGGAGCGCTCTGGGAGGCTACTCTGCCGACCAGCACGACCCAGCATTGGGCCATGGAGTCTGTCTGTGGATCGAGCCACAGTGGGTCCGTTACATTTGGGCCCAGATTGGTTCTTCTCCTGCTGCTGGCTGCCCAGAGAGCTGACTGACTGACAATGACTGGATGGGGAAGAATTTGAGGAGGGCAAAGATGGAGAGTTAAAGGAAGGATGTCTCTTAATGGAACTGTACACATGCTCCTCTTTTTCGCTTGGCGCCGTCATGCTCCATCTCTGGGATGGTGGGCTGGATGGAGAGGGAGGGAAGGTCTGGAGAGAAGGGATGGAGCAGGAGGAGGTAAGTCTGCGCTGCGGGGTAGAAGACGCTCGAGCGTCCTCTACCTCGCCGGATGAGGACACAAAGCTGGCAAGCTCTCCATTGCTGTAAGTGGAGTGGAGCCAGTCCTCCTCCAGGGAGGTCTCAGGCATGGACGGAGAATATGGCAGCCCTGGATGGGAGTGATGTGGGGTAGCCTGACCAGCTGGACCAGGAGGATCCTTAAACATTACCTGGTCATAGAGCTGGGAGTACTCCGCTATCCTTGCACCTGAAATAGGAACACAAAATAAAGAAGGTGTAAGTAGGGTATGCAAGTATAATTCTTAAAACTGCAATATCATTTGCCCATATACAAAGTCAGCAGATACAGGTTTAAAATAGCATTCAATAGTTGTGTTTTTGGCCACTTTGCTATTGCAGATCTTACATGCACTCTCCTTTCATTTCTGTTTTACTCTCCAGCAACCCATGACGGAAAAATCTGTTTCTTTAGCTGCTAAATGCTTCTCTGTTCACTAGCTAGTTGCTAACTTTGTCTGTCTGCTGGGCAGGTAGTCTACAGTGGGTTTATCAGAGCTTTTTGCTTAAAACATCTACCTGCTTTGGTTAAAAACAATGTTAGTGGTTGTTAAACCAAAACAGTAAAGACGTGGCCTGAAAACCCAAACATGGAGCTGAAAGATGCCATAAAGCTACATAAATCTTAAGGAAACTGCATAGTTGGCTGTGGGTTTATCACTATAACGACCCCCTTTATGCTACACATAAATCATTTGATCTATTGGCATTATAAATATTATTTATTATAGCAACTTGAAATATGAAAAACATTCCAGTTTTCATCCAGTCCTAAAAACATGAAACCAAATATAGTCATGCCCAGGGATGTACTGATCTGATCCGTTAGATGCTGACCTTGTTAAGCTGTCTGGGTATCACCACAACACCATAAAACATGTCTTCATCCAGACTAAAAAGACTAATATCTAAGAAAAATTCCAATTCCCAAAAAATCCCAGATACTAAATTCAGGAAAAAAAGTATTGATGGATGCCCTGAGTTTGGGTACTGGTACTGCATTCCTAATCATGACTATCAACAGTACCACAGTTAGTTCTGAGAGCTAAATGTTTTGAATTACCTATAGCAGCGCCCCCTTGTTTCTTCTCTTCTAAGATGGCTGCCAGATCTTTCTGCTTCTTCTCAGCTCTGGTCCGACTACAAGAGTCTCCAGGGTCCATGCTCCTCATGCGCAGTAGTTGGTTGGCTTTCTTGATCTTCTGGCTATACTGTCGTGCCATCAGAAACACCCGGCTCTTTGATTTATCCATCAGTTCAAAGTCCACAGATTCACCCAGCAGAAGAGAGGAGGAGGCCAGGGGTGCGTCCAGTCCTGCCAGCTCCCCTGGAAACAAGTTATGAAGGTCCTTGAGGGGATTATCTCTCGGAGATGTGCTTCGTTGAGGAAGCTCCACCAGGTCGTCGTCCTCTAGGCGGAAGCTGCCGCTGCTGAGGCGAGCCAGTCTTTTACGAATGTTCTTAACTGTGCCTGGGAGGGGCTCTGGGGCGACAGGAAGGGGACGTGATGTAGGAGGAGGGCTATGGTTTTCTTCTGCAGTGATGCCTTCACTTTGAGGTTCAGGGAGGTTGATGACTGGGATGGTGAATGACGGTGTGGAGGTAACAGGTGGGGATTTAGGCTGATGTGATGGGGGACTCTTGGTTGGAGGGCTGGCTGCTTGAGAGCTAATTACAGGGGCAGTCTTTGTCGGGCTGTTTTTCACTGAGGAAACCTTCTTCTTAGGCGACTCACTGGCACTAACAGGGAAGGCGGCAGGGAGTCTATCAGCTTTCTTCTCGTTGCTCTTGATGTAGTTTTCCAGGTCGTTCCAGATCTCGTCGACCTGCTCTGACATCTTATCCCCTTTTTGTGAGCGCTGAGAGAAAGTCTCAGAGGCAGAGGAGGAGGAATAATCTGGCTCAGAGGAACAAGGGACATGGTGGGAGGCTTCCGGCCCTTCATCCTCTCCAAAGTGGAGGCTCTCCTCGGATATAAACCCTCTAAGGCTTTCAGTCAGGTCTTGTTCAGAGGCCAGCAGACTGTCCCTCTCTTGTTGTAGTTTGCTGGCTTCATTGATTGCTTTATTCTCTGTTGATGGGGGCTCCCTAAAGCAGATGGTGTCATAGATGTTCTCCTCTACTATCTTGAGGTCACATGTCCCAAATGACCTCCCCTCCTGTGTGGAGGATCTGTTGCTCTCTGAGGAACTATCTGGTTCAATCATCGGCTCTGTGATTACTGGAACCTCTGGTGCACTTAGTACCCTCGCTGCTTGGCTCTGGGTACCCTGTACATTTGTAGATGTTTCTTTCCGTGACTGGATTTCCTCAGGGTCTCTTCTGACCAGGCCCATGCTCTTAAGGTCCTCATAGCTGATGTTGTCATACACATTTTCAATATCGTCCAGCGTCAGCTGCTCGGCTGAGGACGATCCAGATATGTCATTGCTGGATGATTCAGTGTGGATCGTATCCAAGTTACTATTGCCAGACTGGTCATCATCAGGACTCTGTCGAGCCTCTGTAGCCTTCTCCCCTGCGCTGCTCGCCCTCCGCAAGACTCTGCCTCCACTGGGTGGAGGGTCAATCTGCACAGTGGGAACTTGTTCGACGTGCCAACTGCAGGGCCGAGCTGTTTTGGGTGACGAGGTGGCCTCTGACCTCTCCGTGGGCACCTCTGGTTCCGGTCCACTTTGCTCTGTGGGGACAAACATCTGGTAGATGTCCTCATCCTCATCATCGGGCTGCATGGTTCTCTGGCGGGTGGGGAACATGGCCCTGCGAGCACGGTGATCTGCCCAGATATTCCTCACAGAATGGTCACTTTCTGTGACTATGACAGAGGGAATGGGTGACTCTGGAGGTTCCTCCATCACATGAGGTGTCCTGAGAAGTGGTGGGTGGTGACTTCCTTCCCTCACTAGAGTTTCTCTGGCTCTCTGCGGAAAAGGGAAGCAGAAGTCGTTGTTAGGCGAGGCAGTCTTTTAGATAGAGGTAGATTAAACTGGCAAGGTGTATTTGTGATCGATACCTGTAGGTCTGAAGAGCTCATGTTGAAGGTTTTCCACTGTTCTATACTATCGACAGATGCCTGAGGGTTCAGCCTCTTCCTGCTGCTTTTTCCAGGGACTCGCAGCCGCTTTCCACCTCCCTGAATGGAGAGTTTTTCAGCATTAACAACATGTCTGAAGTCTGAAATCTTCATTTGATGTGTATATGTGATGAACATCACTCCTTGGGCAGCTATAAACTCACCAGGCCACTGTCATCTTCATCATCAGCATCTTGCTGATGTGGCTCCTCTTCTCGGTCACTGTGGTCATAGTGGTCGCCAGGGTCGAGTGACTCCTGTGATTGGTTGATGAGGCTGCGGCTGCGACCGATAGTGCCCAAAGCCAGCTGGGACACTGGTGAGAGCAGGGTGGCACCCAGACTTGTTCGCTGGAGAAGAGCAGCAAGTTTTAAAGAGTTTAGTTTAGTTTACTCGTGCTTCTCAGCCTTCAAACTCTTCATCAGCTCTGGTTATCACTCACCTTCTCACCATCGGCGTTGGCAGCATTTTGCTTTGCATTCTTCAATAATTTGGATAGAGGTTCTGAGAAGTCAAACAAATAAATTATTGATGAATTCTTACAGTTCAACCTTAAGAGGTGTGGGTTTTTTAATTAACTATAATTTCTTGAATGTCTTACCTTTCCTGCGTCCTCTACGAGGGGTAGGACCCTCCTTGGTCTGAGAGGAATCCTTCTTGTCCCCATCAGGGCTGTAATGAAACCCGGGATGATCTGGAGACATGACACAGGACATGTCACGCAACAAATACATGATATTAAAATGCATTTAACCAATGGCAATATTTAATAAATTAACATTCCAACATAAATATTACATAAATTGGCACTTACGCATTGCATCCATCTCCAAAATTGCTTGCTTAGCCTGGAATTCAAATAATAAAATAAGGATGAGTTCAACAGCTTAGATTATAGAGGCCACTAGGTGGCGCCACATGACAGATCTGGCTCAACAGTTTTGCTCAGCTTTGACTCTTAACAGGCAGCCCCTTTATGTAATCACAGTGAACTTTCTCAGTGACCTTCAACCCTGGAGAGAAATCCTCAATTTCCACTTGGACACGGCCAAAGGCCGGTGAAGAGACAGACAAGTGATTGTGCTTGAATGTAAATAAATGAGTGGAAGAACACATGAAAGGAGAAAAAGATGGAGATGAGGGAGAAAGGAAGTGGGCGAGAGGGAGTGACATTTCCAATACATCCCACTCAAAGTCTGTGTTTACGCCATCAGTGAACTGTCCGGAGATGAGCTGCTCTTACCTTGGCAGGGATTTTGGCCGGATGGTTTTCAAGTATAAGTCTCTTGAGGTGTAAGATCCACATACGCTTGTCTTGCTGTGATTTGGCCTGAGGGTAGAGAGGAGACATCAGACATGCACTTTAAAAGATGGCTTAGGCCTAAATGGCTTACCCCTAAACATTTGGAACATGGCTTTGTTACGTCACACAGATTATCTTATATTTTTCAGCGCTTGTCCAAAACACAGCAGTTAGGTAACAACAATGGCCGCATTAGCCTCAAACATGTCTGAGCAGCACACCGAGGTGAGACCGGGCGCTCTACAAAATAATTAGACACCTGCAAATAATCGTCACACTTTCTGATTGTACTCTTGCACAATGCTGCATAGCTCAAACAAAACATGTAATTATATTCACAAAGACTTCTGTTACGATGTATACCCTCTTATGCAATGTTGTCATACCTGGACTGTGTGCTGAAGTTTGGGATTCTTGTAGTGAAACACACTGAAACTCAGCGGTTCTTTAGGAATAACTTCCACCAGCATCAGGTTGCAGCACTGCAAAGACAAGTAGGAAGTCGAGTTAAAAAACACTTTTACTCAGAAGAGAAGTTTGTATATTTAGTGCCTCTGTGGGACATGTTACGCTTCGAGCAGCGTGACTGACCAGGATGTGGGCCTTGTACGTGTAGGTTTCTTCTCGTTTCTTGGTAATGAGCAGAAGCTTGTCGAACAGGAAGAGAGTTCTCTCATTTTTGGCTCGCTGCAGACGAAACGTTCCTTCAAGAACCAACTCTCCGTAGCCGATCAGATCAGGACCCTTCCAGTTTGTCAGCAGGCTTTGGATTTCCTGCAGAAAGCATGAGGGGAGTCAAATAATTCTGTTTGTTTTAACATAGAGCAGAAAAAACAACTGTAAGAGGAAACATATTGCAGAAAAATAAACATCTGACCTACCACATAAAACTTAAGCTAAACTGATCTGGTTTAGCAAAAATATGGGGAAAAAGATGCAGAAAACGGGTGTAGCAGCGAGCAAAGGTGTTCAAAGATGAATCATCATAAACTTAATTTGTATCGCTTTTAACAGTATTAGAACTCAAAGCAACAGAAAACCACGAACAGATAAAGTTAAAACAATAAAATTATAAATGAATCCCCTTTTTAAAAGAGGTGGAGGATAGAGGATAGAGGAGGAGGAGGAGGTCTGTCGTGCTCCTGGTTGGAGGGAAAAACCAACTTAAGACAATAAAAACAAAAAGGTTGAAGTTAAAAAAAGAAAGGCAGGAGGGTGAGCATAAAAAAAAAGACAATGCAGAGGACAAAACAACAAAAACAGAACATTTCTATCGAGCCAATCCTTTCTCCAGACACTGAGTATAAACTCTTCCACACACATTCCTGCATTCATCTGACCCTTCTGGCTCCCAGCTGATAAAAGAAACAGTCTTCCCTTTTATGTATCCTCCTCATGCAGGGCCATCATTAGCCCAGTGGAAAACGCTGTGACTTGCGTAAGACACGGGGAGGATCAGAGCCTTGGCTGGTTCAAACCTAGAGTTCACATAGCTGTTCTGCAGAACAATAAAACTATCGGCTCCCTAAAAGACTCGAAACTACCGTGTCTGTTTTAGTTAGAGGAATAATAAGAGACATGGAAAGGGTGCAGGATACATCGTGGAGGAGATCACGCACTCAGCATTTAATGGATTCAGTAAGGGCCACAAAGAGAATCTTTTTTCTTATTTTGTCGTACCTGCAACCTAACGGCGTGCTCATGTTTCCTCTTCATGTCGTTGATGTGCCAGGCCACTCTCTGCATGGTGTCTATGGCTTCCTGCACAACCTCATAAGTCTCTGTGTCCTTCTCCATGTGGTTGGCTATCTCCTGCACAGACGACACACACACACACATGGCTGGAGTCAGCATTTGCACACACTGTATGCATGTACGCTCACACAGGTTTAGGCAAAGGGATGCACTTATAATAAAGGGAACCAAGTGTGTGTTTCTGCACGTAAACTCACACTCCTGCATGTACTCTAATGCAAGCACATGTACGTACACAGGAACATACACACTGAGCACCATATGGCTACAACATTTGGCTTCTCCAGTGGAGATTGTCATCGGGAGCTAAGTCAGAAATGTTATTATTTAACCGCACGCATTCATTTGTATCAGTACAGATAAAAACATTAGTGTGGGTGCCTTGCATTTCTGTGGGTAAGAAGTAATTGTTTGTGATAGACAGACGACAGGCTGACGTACATGCAGCAATAGGTGGTACTTGAGGATCCTCTGCACTGGCTTGAGCAGGTAGGAGCCCAGGGGCAAGGAGTGTCTCAGAGATTCCTGCCGCTCGCGGAAAAACTTGGCCAACGCCTTGTTCCTCATGCACTCTGTTAGCACAGCCACCGACCTGCGGAGACCAAACACAGCGCATAAGATATGAGGGATGTGTTGTAAATGTAATTCACACCTATATGAAAACACAGAGTGGAAACATTATGAAGATCTCCATCCGTCTGTTTGTGTATTTTTATGATATATATGGCAAAAATAACACATTAAATAACATTCTATATATACAAGCTACGGTGTGCTGACTTTCCAGTTAACTATATGTACCAGTTGTGATGCTCATGAACCCATGTACTACACTGTGCATGCCTATACAGTCATGAAGTATTTAAATTAAAGGAGAGCTTCACATCATGTGTGTCTTAAAACAATACTCACATTCATACACGTACACTCAAACAGTTTTTGCGTGCTGTGATCTTTCCTTCTGTTCATACTGACAATTAATGTGCGTCTAGCGGAACTTATGGGGGACAAAAATGTTTTGTGAAAGTTAATCTGAAGCTTCAGCAGTAGATCTGGAAGATACCCACCTTATTTGACTAACACAGACTGCTGAGAGCTTCATATTAACTTCAGATTAACTTTGGAATATATTTTTTCACAGGACTAGATTTGTAGATTTTGTCCCTCATCACTTCCTTTGGAAGGACATTGGTGAGTATCTTTTCATCTTGGCCAGTATAAACGGGAATGACCTGTTTCACTGTTCATATGTTCTTCATTTTTTTTATTACACTGGTCAATAAATGTTAATAACAGTTTATCGTTCAGTCTTATGTCAGCATCCGATCTGCATCTCCAGTTACATTTGATGCTTTTATTGTTTTCCTGGACAGTGTGAGCTGATTTTTCATATTCTACTAAAACAGCAGCAGCTTGTAAAGACCTGAATTTACTGGTCACTGGAACTGGTTTGCTGTGTGACCTACTGGGGAAGAAAGAGGCTTTTTCATGAACAAATGTAGGCTGTATGTGCGTGTGTGTGTGTGTGTGTGTGTGTGTGTGTGCATACACAAGCACAGTGGAAAAAGACGGACAAAGTCGGTTGTGAATTGCCTAAAACTTTGCCTTTCTTCTGTGTCTTTGTGCGTGTGTGTGTGTGTGTGCGCATGCATGTGCATGTCTGCATGCCTAAATTCCAGTGAAGCTCCACACAGGCCTCACATTGTTCTGGAGGAAACCCGACCTTAGAGCTCAGCATGACCATGATACATCTGCAGCCTCCGTGTGTGTGTGTGTGTGTGTGTGTGTATGTGTGTGTGCGTCTCCCATGTGTGTGTGTGTCTGTCGTGTGTGACCTTGGTTGGGGTCACCAGCTGTGGTGTGGATGTGGGAGAGGGTCTATCTCAAACAGCTGACAATAGTCCCTTTACACACACACACACACACACACACACACACGCGCGCGCGCACACACACGCACCCACACCCACACACACAATCAGCATTCAATTAGTCATCATTAGCTTGTAAATAGTTTCGTCCCCCACGTGCCTTTCTTATCATATTCTGTGAAAGAAAAATGGTAGCCGGAGGAGAAGGTGTGTGTTTGGTAGGTGCAGTATGTCTTAGCATGATGAATAGCCTCATGTGTCAGCCTATTTAATCATACACAATATATATATATATATTTATATAAATATAAATAAACTCCACATAATTCCTCCCAAAGCGATCAACACAGGTGTCCCAAAGGACCACACTCACACAAAGCTTAATAAAACATTAACAGCGTTAGGTATGATAAGGCGACAACCATAATACCCCATCTGTCAGCGTGTGAGCTGTAACTCTGTCAAGAGGCAGCAAATAAAAGAATGGAAGGGGAAAAAAATGGAGCACGAAAGGGAGGGAGGAAAGGAGGGAGAGACCCTGAGGCACAACTGACGGTAGACACTTTGACTCCTGCTGAGGTGGCTTCTATGGAGCGTGTCGGTTTGTCAGGGAGGGAACAGAAAGGTAACGCATTTATCGACGTACACAATGGAGCCATGTGAGACGCTGGGAAGATGGTATGTGGAGGTGAGATCAAGATAGGATGACAATGACAACAAGAAGAAGATGGGGTTTTTGTACAGTAGACTGAATAAGCACGTGCACACACACACACACACACACACTGGTTGCTGTCTTACCGTGGGTAGTTGGTGCAGTACTGGGTGTAAATGTGGAATTCTTCACTCTGTAAAACACAACAAAGACATCATCATCAGCTGATGCATTACAGGAAACAGGACGAAGTGAAGATGTAGTGATGGCACGTTCAGGTGTGTGTGTGTGTGTGTGTGTGGGGGGAATGCCTTGTTGATGAGACCAATGGCAGACGAAGAAACTGTAAAAGTAAAACTTCATTTTATTTGTGTCATTTGTATTTGTATGTATGAACTGATCACATATTTTATGGCTTGTAAGTCAACATGTTTACGACTATTAGTATTTTTTCTATCCTCCTTTAAAGAACAGTCATTTCTTGTTTTATGGCTGCATTAGGAATAAACTTTATTATCGTTGTTATTTGTATATTTGCTGATCACGCAGCTACGAAGCTTTTTTTTCCTTACCATTCCAGACAGCCAGTTCATTTCTGTGTGGTGAGAAAATCAGTGATCACAGTGAACATCAGTTCGACATTAGTTTTTGTCAGTGTCACACTATTGTTCCCAACAATTGTTTTAAAAAGTCCACTCAATAATGTTCCTTTGAGCAAACTTAAAGCAGACTTGACGCTCACAAAACTGGATTAAAAGTTTGAACACAATGGATGCACTGTACTGTGTCGAGTTTTATCATCCGTTTTCTGCCTCTTCATCACTACTTGTACTGTATCTGTGTGTGGCTTTGATGACTGGCCGTTATTTCATGTTTACAGCTATGCACACTCCGAGCCCACAGACAAGGCTTCCTCTCTCCTCCGCTCACCGCTACTAATTGAAAGTCAACGCTGTAGCTTATGATTAGCCTTCGTCCTGGCCTTTAAGTCTCTGTTGATCCCGACAGCCCTGAGCACTCGGATTAAATATCCCCTCATACTTCATCGCCGCCCCTTTAATTGAGACTTTTCCCACCTTGCATGCCTCTCTGAACATCAAAGACATCAGAGATGGCATGACTTATCAAAGCGAGAATGATCCTCCGTCTCTCTCACAGACATTCACGCTTCCCTCCAGATTTCTGACACATTTTCCATGTCATCTCTTCATCGATCTTTTATGGATATTTCATTTCCCTTGCCTTCCTCCTCTTCGTGCTCTTGTGGAGGCCCGAAGATGAACCCCTTACTGTTGCATAACTGTGTCTAATTCAACTCTATTTCTGTCCATAAACACTCGGGGGTTGCAGGATGCAGGACAACTATCAGGAAGCGACATCATAAACACACAGGACAGATGACAGAAGTTTGTCCTGGTTCATAATGTACACCCACACACACCTACACACACATACATGCATGTATACATACATACAAAGCAATGTGGACATTTACAAACATTCTCCAACATGTGATTCGTAGTAAACTTAGAGTAATGTGTGTGAATGTTTTGCTTCTTGCTGTAGATAAATATACATTTCTATTCAACCTACCCACCAAAATATACTGGACACACACACACACACGCAGACACACACTCTCATGATTTGTTAGCCTGAGGTGCTCCGTGGGAACCGTCCTAAATTGAAGAGCAGAGCTTTCCTCCTCGTCTCCAGCAGTCTGCCGCCACAGACCAGGCCTAAACACAACCAGATGTGCCACCATCGATTTGTGATGACACACACACACACACACACGCATGCACCAACACACACTCCTAATACACACTCTTAATACCCTTTCTGGACCGTGAACGCAAGACCGCAAGATACATAAATGCTTCTATGCAATAGAAATTTGTGCAGAGCATGCATGTCTGCACACACTCCTTGAACCAGCAGACCCTGAAATAGCTCAGATCTATAATATACTTCCCTTTAGGAAATATATACAAGCTGTGGCTAAATCATATAATCAGTATATCAAAATGCTGCATGTGGAGTTTTGAACTCCAGAATCAAACTTATCCCTCTCCAGAGCATCAGGGTACAAATTATATAGAAAGTGTTTACTTCTGAGCTGTAGCTACTCACGGTAACACAGTGAAACAATAAAAAAAAGTCATATATCAGCAGTTTTTCTTGTGATTTGTCGAGACTGGACTGGTCACAGTGAGTCATCAGGTAAGTACCGAACATGACAGATTACTAGGTGAGGAGAAAAAAAAGAAGAAGCTTAAGACCTTGTTGTAATTGTGCCCTCAGTGCTTCAGTCAGCATGTAGCAACCCATAAAATGCTTTAAAGGCTTACTCAACACATAGCACAGTCAGGATTCAGTGAGATACACAAGAACATGAGGACAGATAGCCAATTATCCGAGAGGGAGAAAGAAAAGAGATTTACAACTCGGTCTGTCTCTTTTTCAAACACTGCGTTCGGGTTGTGATTGTTGGCTGATCAGACGAGAAATATATTCGCTGCGTGTGTGCGTGTGTGTGTGTGCATTTCACAGCAGATAGTGAAAAAGAGGTTAAATGACTAACCTTCAACAACACAAAAGAGCTCTCTGGAAATGGTTACTATAGTCTGGTTTGAACTCTTTTACCAGAAGTCATCCTGTGCAAGGACGAAGCCCCCCACGCACACACTGTCATACAATCACACACGCGGATGTTAGCACTTGAATGTTTCAATGTAAAGGGGAAGTGAAGGTCAGCGGTGACTAAGTATTTCCAGGCAGTGGTCTGGCTGCAGCACTCATACAACTGTATTAAACCTAATAAACCTTTGCTGCATGGTACTACTTCTAATACAGATTATTTTGGTATTTAAGCATGGAAACGTCTGCAGGTGACGTTATATTGTGATTATAGGTGTGTATATTTTGATTTTTTCTGAGCATTTTAAGCTTCTTGTGCTGTTTCCAAGCCCAAAAGCGCACTCTGTCATGTAGAGGGTGTCTGCCTCCCAGTTTCCCTCTTGTTTTTCTTTCTATCTCATCTCATCTGTCTGTCTCTGTGTGTGTTGCTGGGCGTGGCTTCTGTTTCCCTCTCACCTGCCTGATCCCCTTCACCACCTCCGGCTCATCATCCAATCACCAGTGCCGCAGTTCAACCTTCCAGACTCCACTAAATCATTCCTTGCAGTAACGACGCTGCGGCTGAATCTAGTGCGTCTTCTCCAGTTTTTGTAATTTTTTTTTTTTTTGCTGACCCTGATCTCTCTGTGCCTCAGGATCCCCTGATGCCTGTCACGTACAGCCCTGCCTCGTTATCGCTCCCATCTCTGGATATCAGCCACCACCGTTTAAATCTCCTCACTACCTGACGCCCACCTTTCCCTGCACTATTCACCCCTCTGGCTTTGTGAAATAAACCTTTTGAACTATTCTCAGTCTGCAGTTGTGTGTGCACTTTGGGTCCACCGACGTTCTACATTTCAGTTCTACAAACTTCATCTGCTGATGTGATTGAAAGCTCAAGAACAGATACTAATAGACCTTGTAGTGAGATTATTTTGTAACAAACTGCTAATTCCAAAGTCAAGAATAAACTTTCAATCCAAATGAAAACATGTTTTTGGTTGTTTTAAGTGTCAACATTACCTCAAAGAACAAGGTAGCAACAAGTAAATCTATGCAGGACACAGGTGGCTGGGAAAAACTAAACAGGTGTGTGCGTGTGTGTGTGTGTGTGTGTGTGTGTGTGTGTGTGTGTGTGTGTGTGTGTGTGTTGGGTAGGACCTGGCGCTCTTCCAGTAAAAAATGAGAAAAAGGTTTTAATGGTTTTAATGGACATCTGCAGTACGAGTTGCATGAGAGAGAGAGAGAGGAGGCTCCAGGCAGGACATGATTTGGACTTCCAGAGGTGGAGTCTTACTTTCAGCTGGCTTTGACCCAAGTTAACCCTCTGGATAAACCACACAGTAAATACCACCAGTGTTATAGTGTTTTTCGTCAGAAAGAAAGAATGTCAGAAAGTTGTCAGTATTTCAGATTTATCAGCTTCTTTTTTGTAACTGTGACATGAATCAGCCGGTTACAAGATGTCATCACGCTGGTTTGTTTATGGATCTCAGTTAATTATGCAGAGTGCTGCTGTGGGCTGCTATAAAATGGGTTTGTCTCAACAACAGCTGCTGTATTTAGGGAGTCTGTGACTTGATGGTCAGACAGTTGCTCTGTGGTATTGCGTGTAATTGCAGTCGGGTAGGGAGGGAATGTAAAGTGTTTAAGAGGAAGTGCTGGAATGCAGAACATTATCATGGGACATAATCATGCAATCTTTTTTTTTTTTTTTTTTTTTTAGGGCACGGCCAGGCGAGAAACACAGAAGAACCAGTGATACCAGACCTGCTGAGTCCAGTTTTTTCTTGATGAAGCCCTGCTATTATCCCCCTCCTGTAAAAAGGTGAACACATAGTTGGACGGTCCTTAAAATGCCTCTGGAGTTATCCGTCCTCTCTGCCCTCCTGTTGCACTAAACGCCGACATTCCAACCAACAAAATAATGCTACCGGCCTCAACAAACTTTACTTACTTCAAGCAGCGACTTCACCCGATTTTTGTGAACTTATCTCTTGTAATAGCGCATTGCCTGTTTCTCATTTGTTGTCCTGTGTTTGTGTGCATGTATTTGTGTGTTTAAACCAGCTGTTTGGACGAGTTTCAACAAGAAGAGCAGCAGTTTGCATGAGGGCAGAGAGAGTAAAATATTTAATTACAAGTAGAAGTCCTGCCTTCAGTGAACAGTATTATATAAGTGTAAGTATTCACAAAGCTGTGACTACTGATACAACAAAAAAGAAAAAACAAAGTTGTTTCCAAAATGTGGGTTAATTTTTTACAAATATTCCCTAATTTTTGTTTTTTTGTGTGAAATATTGAATATATATTTTTAATTGGGCTTCAAATAATCATTACTTAAATGAAATCATGTTTAAAAATGTAAAAGGGGAATGTCTCTTTCTCATAAACAATAGCTGAAAAGTATAAAGCAACATAGATATATAAGTCAAGTTTCTTAATAGGGTCACTTAGGTAAAGTTACTTTCCACCACTGGAGACAGACAGATGGACAATGAGGGAGACGGTGGAGAAAACAGGGTGCAGGGATGCGACCATCTTTACCTTGGATACGAAGCACTCTGCGATGGCCACGGGGTCGGCGTTGCACTTCTCAAGATCATGAAGGAGGTCCCTGAAACAATCACAGCGTTCAAAGAAATCAGTATGTGACATGAGAATGTGCACCCATAATTCCCTGCATGTGTCTTTATCACACATGTATACACCCTCTCTCTTCCCCTGACACACGAATATAAACAACTCTCCCACGATTCATTGTTCCAAACGGTGAATTTCAGGAGCAAGAGTCACCCTGGCTACAGAAATTAGGTCTTAGGGCACTTAGCTGTGAACAAATGAGAAACTTCCATGAATTCAAACAGAGATCTCCCGTGTGCAGCAGTGTATGTGTGTGTAAGTGCACTCAATGGAAAGAGAGGGGAAAAAAAAAAACTGGTTGGGAGTGATTGTTTCATGGCTGAAGCATGAGGTCATTGTGACCGCTTTAAACTGCTTTTATGCTTCCTTTTACTGGCCAGTTTGTCTTGCCTGCGCGTGACAGCTGAGAAATGAATAGGTGGGAGAAAAAGAGTGTGTGCACGTTTGTGTCTCCAGACCACCATGTCTGATGCTCAACTAGCCATCAAGTCTGAATACGCAACGCACAAACACACAGTTCAGAGCGGTGCCGGAGGAGGCAAATATGCAGACGGAGACACACACACACACACACACACACACACACACACACACACACACACACACACACACACACACACACACACACACACACACACACACACACACACACACACACACACACACACACCTGACTGCAACGACAACACCCTTCCCAGAATTCAACAGGTGGCTCAGCCCAGTTTTACCATCAGCATTGTTTGTTTGCAGAGCCTGAGAGTCTGATGGTGTATGTATTTATGTTAAGCTGTTTTTAGACCTTTTTTCCCATAAGTCAGATTGTTCATAGCAAAACTGAAATCAATACTGAGCTGAACAGTTTCCTTTCTAAACATGTTGATAGTGTCTAGATTAAGTTCTTTAAATGAAGAGACCAAATAGACAGATGTTAGGTCTGTCTGTCTGAATTTTAGAGAACATTCAAGTCGAATCAAATCAGAGATATCGTTATTACACTAAACTTGTAAATAACTTGTAAATTAGCACGTGAACATCAACCTCTAAGTCATATTTACGACTGGGAAACAAATTAAATAGCTGACCGAGCGTGCCTGAAAATCAAAGGAATAGTGACGCTTCACATCAGCCAAAGTTCATTGTTAAAGGTGTTTAAACCCACTAGAATAATGGCTATTGTGTTTTATTATCAATGCACAGTATCTCTAATGATACAGCTATCTTGAGTTGAAGACGTGAGCGCGTCATTAAGTCTGACATGTCTGAAGGCCACGGCTCGGCGTCCCCGTGTTGTACCTGTTGAAGTGGTAGATGTCCTGGATGTTGCCAAACAGAGAGCCTTTATCCTCAGAGCTCAAGGCCAGCCGGGACTGGTTACTGATACACTCCAAGTAGTCCTGCAGAGAGAGAAAGAAAGAGAGAGAGCATGTTAGAGCTGCGAGGCTGACACTTTGATTGGCACCAGCGTTGGCACACACACTTGATTTTGATGGACCGCTCACACTGTGACTCTTACAGACTTTTCACCCCAGTAGCTTTCAAAGCCCGCTACTTTTTAGGACCACTTGACGATCTGCATGTTAATGTGTGAATAGTCACATTTTTAGAGCCGCTTATGTAACGTGTTTTGTTTAAGACTCACAGGCAACAAAGAACCCGATGGAGAATGGGAAGGAGATGGAGTAATAGGAGGTGTGTGGAATATGAGAGCGAGAGGGTGAGGAGGGTATTTATAGGAATTGGAAGTCGGAAGTGGCATGGTTGAGGTGTGGTCCTGCTAAAAATCTTCAACAGGAATAAAAGAATCAGCAGTAAGATTTAGAGCTTTTGGAAAGGTGTCTTGTTTCTGTCCGGGAAGCAAATGATTTTCCAATGTTGGTATAAAGAGAAGAAGAATATGCCCCAATCCCAGCCTCATAATAATAATATCAACTGCAATAATCTGGAAGATTCACTTCCAAATAGATCAAATATCACTTTGGCCCCTGCACAGCTGCTGAATATCATTAGATTACTTGCTGTATGTCTTTGTGTCTACTCTCCATTACTTAGATTATATTACCCAGAAATTTACAGAAGCTATTTTCTATAGAAGTAAAATAAAAATAGAAACTTAAACTGTTGTTATACCACGGCCAAGTTATTGCTCATGGTTGGAATTGTTGAGTCTCTGTAAATAATATTATAATGAATACAGTCTAGACCTGCTCTATAGGTCTCATGAGATAACGGTTATGATTTGGCGCTTCATAAATAAAACTGAATTGACTATACATATATATAAAATACACAGAAACTATCATGATGTCAAGGTCAGGTGTGGATAACAACATCCAGTTTGTGCATCGCACCGCCCGATCTCTGCCTTGTTGTTTTGTGTAAACAACTTGATAAAGAAATTAGACACGTCATCAGTAAATGAATCCCTGAGCCATGACAACGGATGCCGGGAAACACGTGTTTAACGTGTTGAAAAACAGGTATAAGTCTCCTCAAGAGGATTCCGCCCTCTTGGTTCTTATCACTGCCTTCATCACTGCCGTTAGTGAGCGGTTGCTGATTCGACTGAGTGATTAAACGGCAGCTTCAGTCTGCCCTGCAGGTAGAAAGTGAGAGGTGGAGAGGAAAACACAGACAGCTTTAATTGTATGTCTCTCTGCTGCATGCTGAGTTTACTTGTACAGTACTCTGCAGCACCACTGATAGTAAAACTAAACTACTATTACATCTCCTGCTGCAGGCTGCTACTAATTTAACAGGAACGTCTCTGTGTCTGTCTCTCTGCTGCTTCCTACAAAGCGTTTTAAGCTCTTATAGTTGCCAACCGGACTCCCACAACACAGCTACACAGGAAGAACGCTGGAAACACCTGCACGCACACGCGTCCACAAACATGAACTCAGTCATCAACGCAGCTGTATTTAAACCTTAAACCAGGAGAGGGTCTGCTGGATACGGGTTAAGAAGGCGGAAGCATCATGGTGGCAGTTTTTAAACCAGGACAGACGACAACATGCACAAACACACACCCTCTGATCATTTCAGCACACAACAGTTGTGTGTTTTTCAAAAGAGACCAAAGAGACAGAGAGACTCTGTTTGCCTAATTTCCAGTCTGCTGCTGCGGTTTCTGTTCCTGGTAATGTTTTATGTATTTAGCCATTATGATCATTATTATTTTAATAGCTGAGCTTGAGCAGCCCGTTAAATTGTGTTTGGTTAGGCAAAGGGAGGGATGTAAAAATGATCTCTGCTGAAAGAAAGAGTTCAAACTGTGGAGCCATCTTGGATGTTTAAAGGTTGTACAAGAGCTTCAGGCCAAAGATTTTGTTTTGAGGATTTGAGTTACACAATAAGACTAACGGGCAGATTGGTCGTTAAGTCAGGGGTCACGTCAAAAGGTCATGTTTAGATTTTCTTGACTATCAGAGGTAAATGTGTAATGTGATGCTTTATTAGCCACGGGGTCACGGATCTGACCCGGCCTGACCCGTTCACTCATCACCCTCAGCCAAAGCCTGACTGAGCTCAACAATGGGCAGCGTTCAGATCCACACACACACACACACACACACACCTAAAGTACACTCCCTGCTAAGCATAATACATAACATGTACAAACTTGATATTTTCTCGTGTTAACCATTAACCTCCTCAAGCACACACTCTTTTCCTGCACGCTAAACACATCCTTCACTCTGCACCGCAGTAGGAAGTCATTCCTCCAGACAATACTGAGCGCAAACATCCAAATCGCATTACTTTGAGCCTTTCCGAAGCCTGAGCGATGTTCTAAATTTATTTCCAAACTCCTAGTCGACTTCAAATGGCCTGACGATGCGTTCCAGGTCTCAGAGCGGAAAAAAGGGGGAATGAGGAAGATGAAGGAGGACCAGGAGGAGGAGGAGGAGGGAAATAAAGATGAGAGCTTTGTCTTTGAGGTTGTTTGTGGATAAAGGATCAGCCTCATTAAACACACTGATCGAGCCAAGGAGGGGTGATCACACTGAACTAACAAACACCGAACACACAGAAATGTACGCCGGTCCCGAGAGTTCGGCTTCCACACTGCAGCTAGAATAGACAAAGAAAACATGTTCGCCACCAAACACAGCAAAGTGCAAGTGCTTCAAAGTGACAAAACACCAAGCAAATAGAGAAATGCTGCAAATTGCACAAAAAAAAACACAAAAGAATTTAGTTACAAAACCCCAGATGTTTTCAGGAACTCTAAATACGGCAGGCGTATTCATCACTTCTAAGTGTCCCGTGGAAACTTCTGTTGTTTTGTAACCAATTTCTATTGTGTACTGTGTGATTTGCAGCGTTTCTGTATGTGGTTGTGTTTTCTATATTTGGTTGTGTTTTCTGTATTTGCCACATGTTTCTGTGTTTGCCTGTTTTTTCTTATGTTTTTTTTTCCAATTGTGCATGTGATTTTTTTTTGCAGCACGTTGAGCTTTCAGGACCACCGTGGAAATGCATTCTTGCACCAACGTATCCCGTGATCCAAATTCACACATACAGTTCACACGCACAGCACGTGTGTGTGTGTGTGTGTGTGTGTGTGTGTGTGTGGACCACAACACCACCGCTGACAGATGAAACACAGGTGAGCCCAAGGGAGTCTGGGTAAATATTTGTGTTAACGCTGTCACACCCTCTTCCCTTGCAGGAAGCAGCACGAGTAAAGGGATTATACTGAGGAGCAGCTCACACAGGACAGTTGCTGATAATAGATGGGTCAACGCTGTGCTTGTGCTGTCCGGCAGCTGTCCTCGGTATAGGTAAACTGTCATGTTAAAAGCTCCATTCATACAGATACAATCAGTGCAATCCATCCACTGTGCACTCACTGGAACTGTCATTAAAAGGGTTGAAGAAAGGCTAAACGCATTCTTCTTTTTCCAAAGTAGTGGTGAGGAATTAGCTGTGCTGCCATGTAAATGTGGCCTTCCAGGGCTGGGTGGTCTGTTCCTCTAATGGCAATAGGTGGTCTGCAGAGTAGAGGGCATTTAAGTGCAGCTCCTAAGCTCTGTTTAGTGTTTTTCTAACCTACTTTGGACATTGTTATCTCAGGGCTAAATCCCTCTAACCTACCTTCCTCTCTTTCTCCCCCTTTTCCTCACCTCCTGTGTCCTAAAGAGGGGAGGAAAGGAAGGAGGAGCAGGAGAGGGTGGGACATCAATCAGGGGTGACAGGCCAAAACCACAAAACCTAAACCTCATTCCCTCTGCTCATGGGAATATGAGTTTCCTGCTCTCTTTTGACAACAGCTACTCCCCAAATTAACCTTTTTAAACCCCTCACACACACACATACTCATACACAGGCCTGTGAACCCACAGCCGAGAGTGGGGGAGGAAGCACTGTTAAGAGGAAAGCTGCAAAACACAACAATTTTACATTTTCCACAATCAATTCAAACTAAGCTGCAGAATGCAAAACACAGATCAGATGTGCACGCTACATTTGAGCACAGACAATACGATATATTATGAAATTTATTATTGAATTTTAAGGTTCATAAAGAACCAAAAAGAGCTGAACGGAGAAACAAAGAGGAGGTAAAGAGAAAGGAGTGCAACCTTTGATACAAACCACTACACCCAATCCTGAACAAAGCCACTAAAGAACTGACTGGAGGCGATGTGTATCCTTGCAGTTCAAAGCCAACCTCACAAAAAGAGTGTATTTATCTGTGTGTGTGCATACAGTATTGTGTGTGTGCTTAAAAAACGTCTAAAGTTTTGAATGTGCGCCTGTGCCTGCGGCACAAAGGCACCGGTGTCGTGTAACTCGGCCAAACCCTGCCTGCCAGTGCAGGTGACCTTATTGTATTGGAGATTCCCGGCAGGCAACGAGCGGTGGGTGTCACGTGTGTGAGGAAAACCACAAAGATCTAAAGGATGTGTGTTATCTGTTGATTTAAACCGTTGTATTTCTCCTGAAAAGATCAAGGTTAAGCAGGCGCTGGACACATTTATGTTGCTCTGCTGCTCGGACTTCAACTGGGTCAGCTTGGAAACTTTTTTTTTAAACCAGAGAAAAAGGGGACCTTCACAAAGTTTAAAACTATATGCTCCAATTTCAATCCAGCCTCTATTCAATGAATTAGAACAGAGGCTCCCAATCATGAGATAGATCTTTGGGGTTGACAGGTGATTAACAGGAATGGACGGATAGAAAGACTCGTCTTGTCTTGTCTCTTCAAGCCTCATTCAGATAAAACAATTCACCTTTTGGTTGTACTTGTCTCAACCAGTGGACATATGTAACCAGCCGCTAGCAAAAGAGGTCCCAAGAAGTCCCAAAGAGGTAAAATTGTCCAAAATTTCACCAGAAGTCCAAAAAATTACAGCAGATTTGTGCAGAAGACACTTGTTTTCTTCTCCCATTAATCAACTCAGGACCCCTCAGTTTTTAGCTTGTGACCCTTTCAAGGGGGTCCAACCCCCAGGTTGGGAACCAGTGGACTAAACTACCTAACATCTAGCTCCAGCTACAGCAGCAAAGGGCTGCATACACATTGCCATTTTACTGCAGAACAAGTTCTTTTACTCGTTATACTTTACATTTCTATACTTCTACTTAACCCTCTGGGATGGAGGGTAATTGGTGGTGCCATTGACAGGACACCAGATGATAAAATGTGGGACTTTCGTGAGATTATTTCTTATTAAACATTTTAATTCCAAACACATGTCCTGGGCAAAACTGAGAAGTCACATTTGGAGTTGATATAATTTGAAAAAGCACAAATTTGTTCAAGGCCTCACTCTACATTTGATGTCCTGCCAAATGTGTTAATATACCTTTGAAGTTCTGCCAATCTGTGGGATCCTTCTGCTTCTAATTTCTTCCACAGGTTGTGCTTCATTAACATATTATCGTGCGGGAGTGTTCCTTACCTCTACAATGCTGCGCAGATCCTGGACGTAGGTTCTCTCTGTGTCCAGTATCTCCTGCACCACCCGGTCCACGTATGTCCGAGGTCCCTGCACCTGACCTGTCCGCTCGCCTGCATCTGGGCCCATCTCAGGCTCTGAATGTTCTGTCAGAGTCTGTGCACTGCCCTTTCTCCCTTGCCCCTTCCCTGTGTCCATCCCTCCATCATTTCTGTCATCTTCCTCCCTGCATCCCAGCTGCCTGGCTGGAACCAGTTCCAACCGAATCGCCCCCGAGTCCCGGTCTGAGGTCACGGGGTTACAGTGAGGGGCAGTAACAAGGGTGGAGCGGCTGCCCAGAGAGCAGTGACTGTCCCGGGAGGAAGCGGAGGAAGAGGTGGAGCTGTAGCTGATCGGCCTTTCGGCGCTGTCGGGTGAGGAGTCCATGCTGAGGGCAGAGCAGTAGCGTGAGGAGGCGTGACGGAAGGCCGGGTTGCGGAGGCAGCGGGCCGGTATGTCAACGGAGCTCAGGACTGATCCGGAGTCCGGGACTTCAGGAAGAGGAGGCAACGCATCAGGCAGGTAGTTATAATCGTCTAGAAGAAAACGAGAGAAAGGAAGAGATTCTCGTTAATCAATTTTATTTCAAATATTCCAGTGTCAGTTCTACTTGATTTTTAAGTGCCTTTTCAGACCATAAACACACCACTGGCTTGTGAGGCTGCACAGGACAGTGCAAATGATGGAATGCCTTGCATCGCTCGATCTAATTTAGTTTGAAGGCATCGAGAGCATGCAGACAATTGCTTGTTGCCAAGAGAACGTTCCAAAGTTGCACAATCCAGGCAAGTTGCATAAATGTATGTTGTCATGTATAACATATGTTCAAACTGGACATCCTGGTTTATACTTCCTCTTCTATCTCTACTAACCTGTAGCGACACACCCACACCAATGCAGCCCTTTGCGTTGCTGCGTTGTTGTGCTGTAGCGCTATTGTTGGTCATGTCCCCTAAACAATGACTCTGTCTATTGCTTTACTTTTAAATATATGGCTGTCATATCAATCATGATGCATGGGCATAATTACTGCAAACAAATAAGACCACGGTCTAGACAACTGGTATCTCTAATACAAGCCAACGGTAGAATTGCTTTCCTAGTGTTGCTAAATAAATGGTTGCATGCAATGGTTGTTGCTGTCTGTCTCAATGATGTTGCTACTTGTTTCGGCCCCCCCACATCGACCTTTGCAAGAAACTATCGAAGTTTTAGCTTCGTTTAGACCCAAGGAACGGCGCCACAGTTATTTTCCTTTGTGCTATACAGCAAAGTGTGTGAAATCTGGTACAGAATGTAAAGTGCGCTAGCAACAATTTTTGCAACGTTTTAACTTTCTAGACCTTACAACAAAAGACACCCTCAATCATTAGACTCTTGATCTGGATACAAAAACAGCAGAACATTGAGTACAAAGTACACAAACTATAATAGTGATTAAATATTAAGTGCGATTCAGGCAAGCTGTAAAATCTCATCTGTTTATAGTCATTATATCACTCTCAAAATGAACCTCCTGATGGATTTACTGATGTTGGAGAGTCACGCAGAGCCGTTAAAATTCAAATGAAATGCAAACATTCGACAGGCAGTGACCCTGTATTTCCCTCGCTCAAACTAAGTGCTAAAAAGACTCACTGTATGTCACTCCTAACACTTACAATACCACTTTCATATAGCCTTACAGTCTCTATCTGTTTAGCATCCCAATTCCTGACATTCCAGCTGACCACAGTCTGACTGACCACCCGCCATACGAGGACCACCAGCCCGCCCTGATTTGTCCTCAGTTCCACCCAAAGAAACGTTTCATGTACAAGGAGCTGAACAGCGAGAGAAAAGATGCTCAAAGACAAGAAACAAACATTTGTGTGAGTGGTAAATTTATGTGTGTGTGTGTGAGCAAGAGAGAGAAACAGATTTGAGGTTTGTGTGTCTGCAGCTACAGGAGTCTATTTGGCGTCAAGCCGGTGCCAAACTGGCTCACCAGCTTGTGTCTGTGGAGAGATCCGTTAAGATTTGATTACCAACTCTCAAGGCCCCACAGTCAGGCCAACTCAAGTGAAACCACACATGCAGCGTATCAAACAGAAGCCTTCCAAGTTTCCCTCAATCTTTTCCAAGCTTCATAGAAAGGCCAGCTTTGACGGGAAGAACAGGGAGCAAATAAACACGGTGAACAAGTGAGGGGAGGACAACACGAGAGAGCCTCATACCAGCTCAGTGGGAGTTTGACACCAGTCTCCATCATCAAAGCTCGACACACCAGTGACCCGGCAGCTCCGGTGTTGTGGCAACACTGTGCTCCAATGCCCGATAGGACGATGTGCTGCCAGCAGCACCGGTTCAACCTAAACCCGTCTCACTTCAAAGCATTGAAGATCACAGACTCACGTTCAAAAACATGAAACGTGAAACTGAGAACAAGCACAAAGAATCCCGGTACATACCCGCTCTCTCACCTTTCAAATAGGTACCTTGGAGGTCTTTTTGCCACAGTGACACCACTTTTGAGAGCACTTTAGCAGCAGGCGTGCTTGTTAAACTGGTCTGTGATGGAAAGATCACAGGTTTGATTCTGGCAACCACTGCTGCACTGATACCAAGTGAAGAAACTGAACCTGCGTTACCAAACTTTAGATTTTTTGTCAGTTTAGGGCAGAAGAACGAGTTTGAAACACCACATCTGACATACTATCTGCCCATAAATCTGTTACGGCGAGCATGTTAGCACATAATTGCCTACTTACACATGCAGCAGGCATCAACCAGAATTAGCATTAATTTCGAATCGTGTTTCTGATGAATATTAAAGACATAGTTTAACATCGGGGAAAAATGCTTACTTGTTGAGTTAGATGCTAAGTTTGATACCACTGTCACATCTGTGCATACATCTACGTACACAGCAGGTTTTAGGTGGCATTTAGCTTAGCTTAGCATGAGGGAAGCAGATGGAAAAGCTAGTCTGGTTTGTTCCAAAAAAATACATACCAACACATGTAGAGCTCACTAATTAACGTTGCATCTTGTTTATTTAACCCATGCACAAACAGAACTGTAAAAATGACTTCCCTATTCTGTTTTGGTCTCCTGTTTTGCCTTTTTAGCTACTGAATGTTTCACTTTTTTCACCAGCCAGTTACAAAACTTGTCTAACAGCTGTTTGATGCTGGGGAAGTAGCATACAGTTGGTTTATCAGTGCTTTTTTTTTTTTGCTGAAAAGTTGCATCCCGGTTGCCTCTGGAGAGGAAGATGCACGCCAACCAAAACAATTAGCTAAACAAGCTAAAAGAGGTTTGTAAAGCTGAGGGACCTGCAGAGTTTGGTGATACTTCCTTGTGGTGTTTGTCACTGTAAGGGACAGGTTTCAGATTAGATATTTGATCCATTGTTCCGATAAAAACAAAACTCATGTCAAACAGTTAGATAGTTACATAGATACGGGGTCTGTCCCGCTCCATTGAACCATCATGTATGTGTTTTTCACCGGAATAGATAATGAAATCATTTTCTGTTTCATTGTTCATCAGGAGGAAACTGAAATGTTTTGAAATCCCCGTCTCAATAACATCTACGAAGGAAGAGTCTGTTGATTTGCTTCACAGCTTTCTTTGGTTTTTAATTTTGCTCCGCTGCCGTGCCAAGAAAAGCAGAACTGAAGCAAAACTGAAGTGGTCTGACTGAAAAGTGTATTTTCCACAGACGAGTTTAGAGCTGATTCATTGTGCGTGCGTGTGTCCATCCAAATGTTTGCAGTCCCCAAGCCTGACCCACTTTTTTAACAATTACAGTTCAGACAGGAGGAGGAGGGTGGGCGAAAACAACACACACACACACACACACACACACACACACACATAAACTAACAGCCTTGGCTTTTTGATAAGCAACACACTGCTTTCAAGTTAGCGTACACAAAGCACAAGAGGTTTTATTATATTACATGCCATGACATTAATAGGTAACTGACCATTTGACACATCTATGACATATAGGTCCTTATCACAGCTGGTAATGTATGTAAATCTGTGCAGTGTGTGTATGTTTCACACAAAATGCATTACGTTTATCACTCTTAAGATAACACTAACTGAGCTAATAACTTAATGGTCCTCACACCAGCTATTGCAGCTAGATATGGGCAGGCAGAGTGTGCACACGTGCAAACTGCATGCACAGACAGACACACACACACATAAACATACAAGGAGAGCAAATACAGAGAAGCCATGTGTTTCCGTTTGCAGTGAAACCCAAACATCTCAGAGAGAGATTGCTCCATATTGTGTTTGCCCAGCCTCTCCTTCCCACCTTCCAGCTTCATGTTTGGGGCACACCCTGGTCGTTTCCTGGGTGAACTAGCTCTTGTACACACACACAGATACACCACACACACAGAGACAGAGAGCAAAGATGGCCAAGCTTTAGTTACCTCCTGTCCAGATTATGTTCAACCTGATCCTTGTAAATGATCTCTAATTATGGTCCTAAGCATGCAGGTTGGGACTGTTTCTCCTGTGTGTGTGTGTGTGTGTGTGTGTGTGTGTATGTGTGTGTTAATGTGTGTATCCGTGCATGCGAGGATTAGGATTGTGTGTGAGGGCTGTGTTTCCTGCCAGACCAGAGAGAGAGAGAGAGAGTGAATCAGCGAGTGTCTGAACAACCTGGCTTCAATCTCTGGCTTTCATTTAACTTGAAAAAGACAAAGAGCTGGGTCGCTTTAGTATTCAGCCAAGTTTAATATGTTGAACATCGGGACTGTCTGCATGGCAAACAGCGAGAACCAAGAGGAACCAGACCGAGGACTGAGCTGACAATGTACACAGAGGGTACAAAACACTGGCTAAAGACTGAGAGTCATGTGGTGTTTCACTCTTTAGTGAGAGCGTGGCACATGTAAACAACTCTTCTAATGCACTTTTAGATTAAAAAAAAATACATGGACATCTTTGTGTGTTTATTTTGATTATTGGATTCAGTGAAAAATGGATGAAACCAAAACATCTTCGCAGAAATTAAATCTTTGAAGTACCATCTAAAGTCTAAAAACTTAAATATTCAAATACTTTCATGGACTCTGGTTCATTTCCAGCGGTTCATCTGGATCAGATCGACATTCTTCTCTTTGCTTTTGATTACCAGAAGCATTCTCAGAGATAAAGACAATCTCATTACGTTAAAATGCAGTAATCTTCTTGCATCAGGAAACACGGCTATTTTTGAACGCACGGGGGAAAAAAACAACATTTTCAAGACTGAAAGTGAAAGATCGTACAGTCCTGACCTTGAAAACAGCATTTGAAGGTTCATTTAGCGGCTGTTTGAGAGCTTTTTATCGTATCGCACAGTCTTCCTCAGAAGATGAAGTTGCCCAGTTGTCATGGAAACTAAATTTACATTTCATGTCATAAAATTAAAACCACCATAAGAGTTAAAAATCTGTTTAAACTTGAACTGCCCAGTTAACTACCATTATTAGTTATGTTAATGAAGATGCAAATGTAGCTAACGTCCTTCAAAGCCTTAAAAATGTTCATCCACACTCGGGCCTCTCTACCTGTTCAGCCAGGTTTAATGACTCATGCTTACACTTCACCCGGCCACTTCAGCCGCACACTTTATGGTCACCTGAAGTGCTCTTTGTCCTGGAGTGGTCAGCAAACAGCTGTGAGCACCCTCGTCTCTTTTACAGCCCCGATCATCCTCACAAGTAGCTCAAACAGCACAAACTGCTCCGTGAGTGGTTTGTAATTGGTATGTGAACTTCCATGACCATAAACAAGTTCAAAATATTTCAAAGTATTATGTCACATGCAGATTTTGGATCCAGAACAACTGCAAGGCTCTAATCACTGGGTTCAAAACAAGTGTAATAAACTGACAATGTTTAGTATGCTGATTCCAGCAAACAAAGTGTACACGCAACTGCCAGGGAGTATCCCTCAGCAATAAAACTCAGCCCCAGGAAAATCAAAGAGGGGACTTCGTACTGAAAAGACTTTGGAAAATACCCACTTGGTTTGGCTAGCTTTAAAAGGCTCACATTAGACTTGGCTGAACTTTGAAGGCATTTTTGCACAGTGAGGACTGAGTCGTGCAGGAGATTGGACAGTTCAGGGTCAGTCTGGAGAGGACGAGTGATTACAGTAACCAATAAAGAAGCAGATATATTGTGGATTAGACCATGCAGACGATACAATGCATATTTGCGTGCACAGTCCATGCAGTCACAAAATTTTGGGCTGCATTGGAACTCTTAGGGACAAATTCTAGGTAGATGACAAGTTTTGGCAACATGGATGTCGGAGGAGTCTTTGGGACTTCCTTCGAGTTTAAAATTTGAGTTGCACCAGTATTTATTACAACACATAAATCAATTTATTTCAAAGGAATTGGCTGCATCAGTGGATTTGCTTTTGGAGGTGGATTTGAGTTCAACGTTCATGATCTTTGCCCCTTTGTCCATTTGCTGATTGCTGAAATAGAAAAAGAAGGACGCTGTTTTACAACCTCGCTCTGGAGAATAAGACGCGATGCCATCTGGTGCTTCACTCTTCATATCCATCCAACCGACAAAACTAACCGCTGTAGAATCCACAAGTAGTCACTACAAGCCTTCAAACCACTTATTTTGTGAGGATGCGCTAAGAAAGAGAAGGGGGTAAACACAGAGAAAGATAGACATGACGTCAGTGAGAGCAGGACAACAGGACATGTCCCCTTTCTTCCATCTTTCTTGCTTCCACTTGCTCACTTTTGCATTAATGCACGACTTTTCCTGCCATTTTCCTTCTCCCTTCCTGTCATTCTTTTCTTCCCTCGTCCTATTATACGTTCAAACTCGGAATATGTTTGGCAGCTCATAAAGTAGCTCGCTGTGTGTGCATGTGAGTTCCACAGGACATTCCTATGGGCTCAGACCATCCCTCTCCAAGCATATACTTTACTATATAAAAATACACATTGACCAGCCCGTGTGTGTGTATGGCTGCAGACCACCAGGGCTCACATTTGCATTTGGACCACATGTGTTCGTAACACTCCCTATTCACACTCAAATTACTGAGTCTCATCTGAAGGGAACATCTGAGAGGCGTTGTGTCTCCTTACTTTTTGATCAGCTACATAACACTTAGGAGGGTTTAACCTTTTAAATGACCTTAATTGTTACCTGAAAACAAGTATTTGTGGACATGTTTTAATTCAATTTTAAATGCGGATTCAGGAAAGTGACCTTCTCTGACTTCTCCTGAATGGAGAGTTGATTTAAAGTGGAAGATCCACAGATAAATGAGCACATTTAAGACAAAAAGAAAGCAGAAAATGTCCAAATGAAACAAGCGTGTTTAAAACAATTATGATAAGATATAAAAACACGACTTCTTAGATAAAAAAAAACGAGCAGGACTGTGCAATGATTGAAATTTGGCACATACACAAAACTGTATTGTTTTGTGACAAATTTGTACTTGCAAAAGCACAATTAGGTGCTAACCAGGTACATATCTGGTCTCATGCGGGCAAGAAGAAGAAATTTAATACAACACTCACAGGTGCCAGGTTTAAACTGACAACATCACGAACATCAACAACACAACAATAGTCTGAATAAAACAGCTGTAATATTTATCTGGAAATGACCCAAAATGTCAGAAAAAAACTGAAGCTGAAGCGAAATAACCAGACGGGACTTGACCACACACTTCGTACAGCTCGCGAATCCTTTAATCAACCGTGTTTGTCCGTGTGTGTTCTTGTTTATGCTGCACCGGGCATACCAGATGGCAACTAAGTTCAGTGCCATGCAGCTTGTTGCTGACTTTACAGTCCTGGTGCATTTCAAATGTAACTGGATCCAGAGGTTGTTTTGATGGCAACATAAATTAGAATAGATTGTTTTTTTTTGTTTTTTTATGCGAGTACAAGTCAAAGAAATTCAACTTTCATTGGCAGCGTTTTGACAAAAACATGGTGAGGAGAGGACATGTGCGACCGTGAGAGAGAGTGAGAAATGAGGAGGAGAGGACCCAGAGGAATGGAAGTAGGAAGAAGAGATGAGAAGAAAGGCCAAGGGTCAAACACCACCCACTCCCCTTCTTCTTTTCCATTTCCCACTTGCTCCATCTCATTTTTTTTTTTTTTTGAGTCCCGCCTTTTGTGGCGCTTTAACCCTTCAAAGTTCTCTCCATCTCAAACCGAACTACTAAAACACTCTGCAGGACTCGAGCAGAGAAACTGCAGCACATGATGTCCGTTTAGTTACGGCCTCACATCTTCCGCCGTGTCCACTTAAGGTCAGTCTCCGTTTCTGATAGAGACGCAGGCTTGATCTCAACTGACGCTAAGGACCTTAAAGTGTCACTCAGGATTTCACACCGCAGCCGAATGACTGCAGAGGAGCAGGGGCAGAAGAAGAGAGAGGGCAGAGGTGGGAGAGACAGAAAGAGGCAGAGAGAGGCCAAGGATGGGATTGGAGACAGGAGGCGGGGTCTCTACTGAGCAACTTATCACCGGACCGAACAAAGAGCTGCACAGGCCGGGACATACATTATAATGCAGATGTTACGGAGGATGGAAGGAGAAGCAGTGCAGAAAATAACTTTACTGCGTTGGCGCCGGACAAACTCGAGACAGTATTTCAAACATCTCAACACACGTCATGACTGGTTAAGTAAAGTTTAAACCCGATGTGCGACGTAATAGACTCCTGTGGCTTTCATTGCCCCACAAAACACAGTTTAAGTAAACACACACACAGCTGGGAGGCTAATTGGCAACAAATGGCTGTTTTCTTGTGATAAAGTAAAACCATTGAAGCAATTCAACATCCACCACATTCACACATTTTATGTACACAGATTAACACCCTCTTATTTTCAGGTTGTGTTTATGAGATTTCTGTTTGTCATCGACGCTGCGGTGGACATCAGCGAGGAATGTGCGCGTTAGTTTTTAGCTGACAGCACCGGTGTTTAGCCTCTGTGAGAAAAAAAAAAAGTGTCCACCCGCAAACTTACACCCCTCTATTTTAAGACACACACACACACACTCTCACACCCACCAGTGGGACACCAATGCGACCCTTCCTGTACACACCCTTGCCCTCCCTCCGCGTGTGACACACTAGCCTCATTCTCAGGATTTCAGCCCGGAGAAAACGCTTGCCACCGGACTACATGGACTCTGCATCCACGTCAGTCGCTCTCTTGTTGATCTCCTTGTGTGGACACTGAAGCATATGATTGGAAAACTATTGATTTGTTTTCTATATTAGACAAATTACTCCAAAGGGAAATACCCCCACAGCTCCACACCCTGCTTTCCAGCTCCACAGGGCTGCAGTTGCTCGCACGTGAGTGCTCAGGATGGGGGGCAGATGTCCTCCACCTCCCCAGAGGACTGGGCTAGCAGGGTGGGAGGAGGAGGACGGAGGGGTCCATTGTCTCCAGCACCTCTAAACCAAAGAGTTTGCTCTAAACAGTAATTATTCTCTCTCCCCTCCTCCTTCTCTTCTCTGTTCTGCTCTCCTCTATCCCCATTTGTAGCCACCCCCCAACTGCTGCCCTCAAGACTCTAATTTGGGTCACAGGCTGCAGAATGGCATCCCAACACTCAGTCAAACCTACACCCAGCAAGAGGACACTGACACATGTGGTGGCCTTAAGAGATATGACACAGAAAACAACAGAGAACAGAGCTCAAAGTCTATTTTATTGTGCAAAAAGATGCTTTTTTCTAACGTGGAGAGTTTCCATTCGTAGTCCCCGAGCAGACAAACTAAAAAACAAAGCAGTGTCTGCAGCAAAATAAAATTTATAACCACCGGGATTGTGAGAAAACGAGCACGAAGCCGTGTAACGCCATCATCTCGGCATCATTAGGAATTCAACCTACAACGTCTGCGAGAAAGCAAACACGCACCATTCAACACCAGGGGTGAGAAAACAACCAGAAGACGCTGTTCATACAACTGTACTGCTGAGAGACGGACGCTGTGGAGACACTTCACACAGTGCTGTCAGCTGAGAGAAAAACTATCACACACACACACACACACACCGCACAAAAGAGCCACTAGGACAAACAGCCAAACCATCAATGAGTAGTGAGCAGACCTCGTATTTAAACGTTGCTGTTGGATGTTTGCCACTTGAAAAGTCGTGTGTGTGATGCCGCACATGATATCTTATTCTGATCGGTTCAAGAGCATCTTTCATTTCACCACAGACGT
Organism: Argyrosomus regius; assembly: GCA_946959425.1. Lineage (NCBI taxonomy): Eukaryota > Metazoa > Chordata > Actinopteri > Sciaenidae > Argyrosomus > Argyrosomus regius. The sequence continues at coordinate 9,722,720 of OX336901.1, read as the reverse complement.
CTAAAAACAGGAAATTATTCCACATAAATATGATTTAAGTCTGTTTCATGGGCTTTGTAGACATGCAGTACTTCTGACAGCAGAATCGAGTCCCACCACATCACAGAGTCACCTCTGGAAAAACTTGTGAGTGTCTTTAATTTGAGCATGCTGGGAAACATCACTGAATACATTTGAAAACAGAAACAGCTCCTGCTTACCGGTAGGCATTGTGGCTTGGCTCCCCTTCAATAGAAATTAGAGTGGATGACTTTCTGTTTTGTTGTTTTACAGTGAGTTTTTAAGTGAAGCAGGATTTTACCCCCCCGGAGCAGGTCACATATCCAGAGTATTTCCAAACAGTATTCCCAGAAAGGCCTGGAGAAAATTCCCTTAGATTTCCCAACTTGTCCAAGTCATTGTGAATCCATCCAAACATACAAGTCCGCTCCTCCAAAATACACACCGGAGGACACACTCTGAGGCTGTGTTTTCTCCTGAACACACTCCTCAGGCTTTTCTCTCACACAAGTTTTTGCTGAGGATCTCCTCAGTCTGCCTCTGAATGCCTCTCTCCCTCCCTCTCTCCTGTGGCAACACATCCACTGCCTTCATGTGTGTGTCTAAAAGTGTTCATGTGTGTGTTTGCATGTGTGTGTGTGCGTGTGTGTGTGTGTGTGTGTGTCAGAGTGAATGGCCTCTGCTCTCTGCTGCTCCCTCCCTGCTGGGTATTCCCCTCCCCCTGGCTCCTCCTCCCTCTCTCCAGCAGCAAATTACAAGGAGCTGGGAGTTCCACATTAAGTGCCTCCTCTCCTTTTTCCTCTCTTTCGTTCCCTTCTTTTATCTTTTCTCCACTCTTTCATTTCTCCTTCTTCTCCTTCTCCCGTTCAAAAACAAAACAAACAAATCAAATTTGGTCTTATAACGCTCGCAGGGCTGGCGACACCTTTTGTGTGTGTTCGTCTGCTGCACGCTCAGCAGGCGGCTGAACTGCTGCTGTTAGCGCACAGCTCCAGAGATCACACACACGTATACACACTTTACAAGGACGGCAGAGAGAAAGGGGGGTGTGTTACGGCTGATCAATAGGCCGGGAGCCAGCTCAGACAAAAGCTCCTCGTCCACTGCGAGACACTGCACCGCTCATTGTGTCCCAGATCAGAGGAAGGCCGGACTGAATGAGAGCACAAAATGTCAGAAGTGGGTTTCAAGATGAACATCAGTGAACATGGACTCTTTGGCTTGTGATCCTTTAAACGAGGGCCGCTTATCGTTAATTATCCCTTTCTTTGGGGAGTTTTTCTATGTCTTTCAGTTAAACTTCTCAGTGCATCTGTGTGATTTTACAAATTAAGCTCACTTTACTCGTCAGTCAACAGTTGTAAAATGCTTTCCGTGTTTCTGGGGGAGATTTCCAAAGTTTGAAATAAATAACCTTACAGAATAGAGGTGGAGGATGGTTTAATTAAACGCTGCTGAGTTGCATCGTGGGAATTGTAGGATGGTTTTTGGAGCTTGCCTCGTACTACACAGTTAAAGTCAGAACATCTTGACCTCGACTCTGACCATTCTTTAATCCTAATATGTCCCGTGTCCCCAAATTTGTCTTCTCTTCAAGTCCCAAAACTTTCTGGAAGTGCAATACTAAATCCCTGGATAACCCTTTAATGTTGCCTTAACTCAAGCAGCTGAAGAAGAACTTAAGTGTGATGATTTATAACAAGAAATATAAGTATTCAGTGCCAACTTTAAATACTTGACAGTTTCCAATGCTCAAGTCAACGGAGTAGAAAGGCTTGTCGGTTGGTTTCAAACCAAGCTCCATCTATTACTCACCAGTTGAATATGTCTGCAGGTTGTAACCAGTTCAACTAAAGAGGGAGTTTTGTTTTTCTGGATTTAATTTAATGTTTTTAGAGGCCTGAGGATCTAAAATGATCCAATAATTCACAAGAAAACAAAGCAAAGGTTAGAGAAAAGTTTGGCAAAAATAAGCAACCATCTTAGGACCACTCAGGTTCATCTCGTGACCTCTTAAGTGTGGTGCGAGCCCCAGTTTGGGCACCACCGCTCTAAAGTGTATAATTAGAAAGCAGTTATAGTTCAGGATAGGCCATGTGTCCCATAAGGAAGACACACGTGAGACAATAGACCCTCAGTCTCACACACTAAAGCAAACGTGTTGACTATTAGTCGTCCCTCTTAAAGACAGGGACTGGTCCCAGCAGCATGGGGTCCTGCTAACACCACCCCCTTCTCCTCACCAATACAATAATAGAGACCCCCTGGACTACACACACACACAAACACACACACACACACACACACACACACAGAGCAGACCCCAAGAAGCACGACCCCTCTCTCTAATGGTCTGAGGGTCCGTTGACCCACGAAGCCCCTAAACCACCACTCCAAGTCTAAACTCTGTCCCCCTGCCAGCTCCACACACACACACACACACACACACACACACACACACACACACACACACACACACACACACACACACACACACACACACTCACACACACACACACACACACACACACACACACACACACACAGTCCATAACGAGCAAACACACAGAGGGAGCGTCTAAACTCCTCGGTTCAGCCAAGCAGGACCTGTTGATGACAGAAAGCTACAGCAGCAGTCCGGCTTATCTGATGCCCCCTGTATGCTCCGACGGCCTCCACAACACTCGCTGCAGGATATCGACCAGAGAAACAATATTGTTCCTCTTTCTCTGCATATGACAGTTGCCATATGAGCTGTAACACATGTAGACACGGTGCTTTAAGCAGGGGATGAAAGGGGAGACGGTGAGGCTGAGGATATCGATAAAATCAAAGATTAGCTCAATGTTTTGGCTGCGAATTTGAACCAGCAAAAGAAAACTGAGATGTCTTTTCCTTTTGAAGATTACAACAGCTTGTGGTTAATGTTCTCATGTTTATTATTTTCATTACTGATTAATCTGTTTGATAAGAATTCACTTATCGCTTCAGCTGTAAAATATCTTTAAAAATGTAACAATTTCCCAGGTGACGTGTTCGTTGGCTTTGGCTCGGAGCCTTGAAGAAAAGACTTATTTACTTTCTTGCTGAGGGTTAGATGAGATGATTGATACCACTCTCACGTCTGTATGCCAAATGTGACGCTAGAACCAGAACCTAGCTTAAAGTCTGGAAACAAAAGAAAAAGGAAACAGCTAGGGGTAAAAAAAAAAAATCTGCCTGCAAACTGAAATGACAAATTACACACACATTATCTCTCATTGGTTGAATCCAAACACCAATAAATGTTGTAACTGATAAACCTGTCAAGAAATAGTTCTGTTATTGTAGGGATGGCAGCACAGTGGTGCAGTGGTTAGCACTGTCGCCTCACCGCAAGAAAACCAAGCCGGTGTTCAAACCAAGAAGGTTTCTGGTTCGAACCCCAACTGGGACTTTTCTGTGTGGGTTCTCTCAGGGTCCCGGCTCCCACAGTCCAAAGATTGCGTGAATCATTGTTTGTCTATAGCGATAAGGATAAGCGGTTACAGATAATGGCTGGATGTTATTGTAATGTGTAGCTTAATATGTAGCGTACGGACATGAGAGTGGCATAAATGATGAGTATATTTCACTAAATGTCAAATAATTTCTTACTTGGAACCAAAAAGGCTGTGTTAACATGTGGAGTTTGAAAGAAATGGGTGTTAACCAGGCACAACGAGAGGCGAAAATGTTTTTGGAGCCTGAAATCCCAAAATATTAAGATATTTCAGCGTCTGCTGCAATTTTCACAGCTCTTTTTTTGAATCTGTCCCTCACATGTTGCTTGACTTTATAAGAGTGTTGCTCAATTGCTTGGGTATCAGAATTCCTGCACTACTTGCGGTCAAGTCAATAACGCGATTTTCCCCTACGCCGTGCCGCCAATGCTCCACACCTAATTCCTTCTCAACACCACCGCCCTCACTCTGCTCTGCTCCAATGTCATCTCCCTCTCGCATGTCATCCCTCTCCACTCAGAGAGCAGATTTCTCAACAGACCTCCCTCCTTCTCCAGGCCGAACAACAAGCTCTAACGAGGCACTAAGACTTTTCAAACTCCCTTCGTGCGCCCAGAAACAGAATTGATGGTTTGAGGGTTCGTGGGGTTGCTAAGATGATCGGGCCCATTGCGCTAGTGTTGGTCACTATGACGACAGCAAGGCATTCATCTCCAAGGCAGAGTGGCATGTGGAAGGACAGCGAGAGAGCGAGAGGGGAGAAAATGCTTATTGTCAATAAACCACTCCATTCCTCATAACACTCGGGCAATGCAAACAGTGAAGCAGGGCACAGGGTTCATACACACTCTATTTAACTTTTACTGGTGCACACACACACACACACACACACATCACTTGTTTTCCAACTGCATTGTAAACTTAAAAGACCACAGCCACTTGAAAATGTTTTAGCGTGTGTGTGTAATCAGAAATAAAACCCATTCCAGAGCACTTAAACACGTCCTGGAGGGAGGGAGGACGGAGGAGGGCTGCAGGCGGAGAACTTACTTGATGCTTGTTATTGCAGTGGGCAGTGTGTGTGTGTGTGTTTGCATGTGTGTGAAATCACGTCCAATCTTTTGCTCAGACAGCCTGACAGCTTCTTCATTTTCTCAGCTGTCCACAGTTTAGAGTGAAGACGTTTCTGTGGTAACGTATACAGCACATGGAGGAGAAGACGGAGGGAAATATATTCAGACGGAGAGAGAGAGAGACTGTGACTAATGACAGGAGTTTGTGGGTGGAGGGGTCATTCATATACAGTTTCCCCCTCCCTCTGTGACCCTGTCTGTCTTTGTCACCGCTGAGATGGATCATCTGCAGACACACTCTCTTTCTTTCTCTCTGTCTGTCACACACAGATCCTTCAAGTGTCACAACTCTTAAAGCTTTTGTTCTCGCCGCCAGAGCTCTTCATTAACCCCTCAGCACACAGTTTTGACCCTCTTAAGTAACTTTAAAGTCTGTGTAAAGGCAATTCTTAGATTTCTTTCGAAATACATTAAATATGTTGGGAAATAGTTGCTGAAAACATGTGAAAAGACTTTGAACGATACATTACTGAAATGTGGAGTTAGAGGTTAAAACAGTTTTCAGTCCAGGATTTTGTGGGCGGTCCTTAGAGGGTGGCTCGATGACACGCTGAGGCCACCCTGAGCATACCCCTGCACCCCTAGCAGAGAGATAGAGATGAATTCATCTCGCTCAGAGAGTTTCAAAGTTAGTCATGTCATTTTCTGAACTCATCTGACACGTTTCAAGTCGCTTCAAAATGGCTGCTTGACCGCTCCCAGGAGTGGGCGTGGCTTCAGCACATTCAGTGGACCCACAGTCCTGGAGCTGGGCATAATTTTTTACCTGATTTTGACACCTAATTTCATAAACTTGTTTATCATTCAAATTTGGCTAGGTGGTTAATAACACTTTCTTCTTTGGTCTGACAAACTCAGAACACATATTTATTCTTACTTTACACGGACTTTAAAGTTGGGAAAGTCATTCCTCATTGTCTGACAGTATTATATATGTTGTGTATCCAACATGTCGTCCAAATTATGATAAAATCCATCGTTTGTCCACACTTTCTAGAACTTGAACATGTTTTCTGACATAATTTGACTGTGACTACAAAAACCATTACAAAGTAACAGTTAAAAAATTAGAACATTTCTAAAGAGATTTTGAGTGTGCCTGACTCTGGCCCCATCAGTTTTATGATGTGACAACACTTTGGTTAGGTTCAGGGAAACATTATGGTTTGGGTTAAAAAAAAAAGTCCTTGGTTAAAGTTTGTTGTTGTTTGGATAAAAGATCTTCATCTTTCATCGTCATGGTTACAGCAAAAACAACATAGTTATGGGTTACAACTAAAATACAACATCGACTTTTTGTTGGAAACGGGAACTGTCGTGTTAAAGTCCATCAATCCACCATGATGTCCTACCAATGCAGACGGTCTTTGTATGCTAACAACACCATCTTTGCTCCCATCATAATGATCTATAACTCAAGATACCTCATTACAATCTCCACCAATGATATGACGGTGTACACTTCCAGTCTCCTAAGTGGGCGTGGTGTCCACCTCGTTTGGAGGTGTTGTACCAGAGAAGTTTTAGTTCAGTTGTTACATCATTAGATCATCTTTGGTGAAACAGACCGACAGAGAGAGAGAAAAGATATCTGTGCTGCCAGATCTGGCAGGAGGGTGTTATTGAGAGAGTGTGTTGCTGCTGCTGGGACAGACAAAGTTAATTTTGTCCTGATTTATCGGTCTGAAAACATCACTTCAGTGTCAGAACGTTCAGAAGATGTGTGGCTTGTGAAAAATTAGTCCAATAATCACTTCACTGACTCGAAGGAGAAAGAATCGCTCATAATCTGAGCTCATGTTCACTTCTCCCATTAGATTAAACAGACTCAGGACCTGCTGCTGGTTTTCTAATGGCTAATGGCTAAACCTACGTGACACAGATACAGGAAGTGACTCTTCAGTTAATTAACCATCTCTGACAATGACTACAGCTGGTAGACAGCTTTGTCACTTAAATGTAATATGCTGAAAGGACTAAAACTGTCCTTCTTGGGACTTTCCGTGTCAGTTTCTGTTTTTTTAATGCAGCACCACTTCATGCAATGGCAACTATTCCAGTTTCTATTGCATCATTTAATTACTCTGATAATCCACAATGCCAGACAAGTTCTTTCTGGGAAGAGGGGAACTTTTTGCTTTTGTTTCACCCTAACTGATCATGAATAAAACATTCGTCCTGCACAAGTGACACAAAGAAACAGGTAGACACAGATCGTTGATTGATGCCATTCACATGTCTGTCCACAGCCAGCAGCTGGCTAGCTTAGCTTAGAACAAAGAATGAAAATAAGGGGAAACAGCGAGTCTAGCTCTGTAACAAAATCTGTCTACCAGCACCTCCAAAGCTCCCTATGAAACACGTTATATCTTATGTGTTCAACCCGACAAAAGCCGTAATGTAAACTTGATAATTTGCCATTACATCCTGTCCATTAAGATCTAATTGGTCAGTGTTTTTCTACTGAGGCACTTGAAAACAGGTATTTCCATTGAGATTTCCATGCATGGTAACACCGTCTGGTGTTCAATCTTTAATACAGAAAAAGAACACAGTTATACACAATCCCCCTGAAATGTTAGCGGCACACCTACATCAGTCGTTTGTTGTCCAGTTAGCAGCGCAGCACACTTGTTACACCATCTTTGCCTGTCTTATCAAATCATCAGGGTCCGTAAATCATGAGCAGATTTCTGGGCAATAACCACCAGAAAGAATCTTTTAACCTTCCATGTGCCAAAACTAATTTCATCTGTGTAAAATCTACAATCCTGATTAACTCTGTAATATCCTGTATTGATTTTCCCCTTTCCCGGATTTATGAGATTTCCAGATTCACGGACGGTATTCCCTCGGGCCACAGCAGTCTGCTTACAGTGCCAGGACAAGTCCAGGAATTTCTGACTCTTGCCGGCCAGAAATCTGACTGAAGGATCTTTTTTTGTTTATATAAGAGCAGGAATCCCTCAAAATTGGCCAGAGGAGCCGAAAAGGGAGCATCCAGGAAAACAAGGAGCGTCTTCGCCATTACGGCAGACTAAACAACAGAGACAACTACAGCTGCTATGTCAACAACAACAAGGTCAACAGCCGCAGCTAATGATAGAGCAGGGTGGCACCACGGCCATAGCAGAACCTAGGAAAAGTATTTATGATAGGAGATAATGTTAGTATTCAACTATGCAGCGAGTCGGTATTCACATCAACAGATGCAGATAAACGAGGAGAAGCCGATCATCAGGAGGAGGAGAGCAGAAAAACAGGTGGTTCACAGGAATTATAACTTTCATTTCCTGTAAGTGAATATTATTTGGCTGTGAGGATGATAGATAGCAACACACTGTTGATGTCTGCTGTCTTATCTTTTTATTAAGAGACAAAAAAAAGTATTTTTTTAGGCACTAGGGACACAACTTTGTTTGTGTAGCACACATTAGATCTAAGACGAGTGTGAGACGAAAAAGAAGCCATGCATTTGTGTGTGTGTGTGTGTGTGTGTGTGTGTGCAGAGTGTGTGTTGAGTGAGTACATGAACATGTGTGGCGGATATATGGAGGAAGCTGTGTTTGGCCTCTGATTAAAATGCAGGACGAGGGTCCCGTTCCAGGAAAAGAGACCAGCAGAGCGGAGACAGAGGGGACTTTTCTCCCATTAGGGAAACACATGCTAAAATAACATCTACTGTATACAGTAATAACATTATATTTAAAATCCTATGACACTACAAAATAATATACTTCTGTGTTCATGTGCACACTTGTGTCATGGTCTTAAATAATAGATTCAAAGGTGTTTAAGTAAGCAAACACTGCACACTGATGATCAGAGAAAGTTTAGCCCTGCTTTTATGTCGACTACATAATCAGATTGTCATCAACAGTAGCAATAATAAAACCTTAGACCACAAAATATACATATATAACATATAACCAGCATACAAGAAACCATGACCACCGTTAAGAAACCATAAGAAGACACATAACCAATAACAAAGTGACCAAACGTCATAAATCTTAATGATTAAAGTCACACATGACAACAAATGAGTTCATCCTATTTTGTCCGTAAATCTGTGTCCCTCAGAAGCTGGGTGCTCCAGTTAGAGCTCCCAGAATGAGGACAGACCACAAAGGAGAACACACACACACACACATAGACACACACAGACACACACCAAACACTTGGGTAAGAGTGTGAGGTTGTTGTGCTGAAGTTACACTTTAAAATAACGTATAATGTCTCAGGTAAAAACTGACAGATTTCTTTTGTATCCATTATCAAACTCCTCTGTCTCCCTGTGAGGATATTTCAATGTGTTAAAACTGCACTCAACATTAAATCAGGTTAGCAGTGTTGCTTCAAATTGGACAAGACATAACAAACATACCTACAAATGTTGATCATCCTCTTGGATACAACGCTGACTCCCAGGCTGAAACCCAAACAGGTACTTATGGTTCCCAACGAGACAAGTGGGCAAAGGTGCCGTTGGAGTTAATTGAAACTTTGGACTGAGTAATTGGAGGTCAGACTGGGTTTGGTGGAATCGACCTCTACAATTATGATCCAATAAAGAGCTTTTAAGAAGGAAGAGACTCTATACTGTGACGTAAATCAAACCAGCTCACACATCAAAAGTCCAACGCTTTGTAAATATAATCACAACCTGTCACTCACCTCAGAGAGACCATTCCCACGATTAGCCTTTCCTCAGCCGCTGGTATCCCAGTATCCTGTCACAGGTTAGATCCATGTCCAGTGCATTCAAAAGGTTTCACACTTACATGTGCAGTCTTAGAAACGCTGACTGACTTAAAAGAGGTACGTAGGGCTTGTGTCAAGGCGGCCCGGTCCGCGGTCCACCCCTCTATGAGGTCAGATCAGAGAGAAAGAGAGACACTGAGAGGAAAAGAGAGAGAGAGAGAGGAGAGGAGAGGGGGGAACAGATGGAAGTAAAACGCAACTGAACTGACTGCCCACTGGGAGGGGAGGGGGAGAGACAGGGAGAGAAGAGCTCGCACATCCAGGCAGCCCACTTCCTGACCAATTACTGCTGCAAGACTAGTCTCTCTCCCTCTCTTTCCAACTAGGCCCTTTCTCTCTCTCTTTCCTCTCTCTCTCTCTCTTTGCGGTGTGGGATCGCCGCAAGAACTGGACAGCGGCCAACACTGCAGGCGACACGAGTGACAAAAATTACACTGGAAAAAAGCGAGAGGAGCTGTCACTGAAAAAGGGGGGCCGAAAAGAAGGGAGAGACTGTGATCACGAATTAATAGTGATTAACAGAAGAGGGGTGTGGGTATGTAGGTGGGTGGGTAATACAGGAAAAGACCAGCTGATGCAGAAGAGGAAAGAAAAAGAGGGCAGCGCAAGGACGAGTTGTCTCGTCTAACCCCCCCCAAAAAAAACACGACAAGTGGGTCACACTACGTAGAACATCAGTTTGGAGCCTCTTTTTCTGCCGCTATCTCAGCCTCGACTCCCCTGTCTCGATATCAGAGCGTTTGAACATGACAGGTCGGGTCAGGGTAAAAGGTTAAACTAACTAAAAACAGCCAGAGAGCAGACATCACACAGCTCAACCTGCTGTGAGCAAGTCCGTATGAGCACACACAGAAAATATCCAAGCCAGCGGTCATTGTGTGTGTGTGTGTGTGTGTGTGTGAGTAATTTGGTCATTGTTCTGCATCCTAACAGAGCAGGATGGAGGAGGAAAGTCCCCTTTCTCGGAGCCAGTGGCTGTTGTTCCTGCCTCCTGGTAGCAAGGCTTCCTGAGATTGATAAAGGAGCTCCTGGCCTTGTCAGCACACCCACTTTCTCACTTCCATGTTTTCACCGGTCTTAACTTTTTCCAGGGAAAACAAAACCGCACGTGGTCCTGTGCAATCACAGAAGGTGGCAAACAATGACCTTTGATAAGAAATATACACTTAACTAAAGAGAAAATGACCTAAATCTTCTTAAAAACACACGATTCTTGCACACGCACAATAGAGCATGCAGCGACTTTCAGCATACGTCCATCAACGTCGTCGTCTATGACCTACTGTAGCAGTGACCAGTGACCGTATACACAGGGGCTGATGTGGGTCAGCGATTTGCTGTTATTATCCTAACCTGGATAAACCCAACAATCACCGTGCAGAGCCTTTGTAACCAAACACCACACTTTGCACTTTAAAACACACCGAGACAATGACAGACGATAACACCGTGTCTGAGGAACAACAAGTCCAAAGCCTCCTGCTAACTGGTCATTGTTATCATTGCTTCAACGATGACTTTTCTACGGTTTCTTGTGATTGTTTGAGATATTTTTATTCTGATAGTATAAGGTTATGATGACAGTTTATGGCCACAGTATTCTGTGATTGAATGTAAACACAGTGAGGCTTTAAACAATGTTCACCTACAACATATAGACAGATTTAGCAGAGTTCTAGACTTCAGAGGTAATATGAACCTCTTTTTCAGGCCAATTTAATGTCAGTTTCTTTTGAGAAGAATCTGCTTTGACATTCAAAAGAATAAGAATCAACTGTAGAGCTGAAATGATTAGATGATTGATTAATTTGTCGGTCAAGAGGCGATTAATCTGCAGCGATTTTGATGATCAATTAATAAGCAAAGATGTCAAAGATTTTCTGGTTCAACCATCTCAGACGTGTTGTTTGTGTTCTCTGTCGGTGAACTGAATCTCTTTGATTTGCTCAGACAAAACCAGTTCATTTCTGTACACTGTATTGGGCACTATTTTCTGATCAGATTATGACTCAACATTGATTAGTTGCAACGTGACAAAATGCTTGGAGAAAGTAGGTGAAGTCCAGTCTGCACTGATGTCATGAGCTACATTCAACTGTGTGATCATTACAAGGAAACCAGTCATATCCCGTTGCAGTTTGTGGACAGGCGACTCGTGTTTGTTGCCTGAAATTTAGAATAAAACAGCCGTATGCAATGGAAAAAGGAAAGAGGTCGATATATTTTTGTCTGTAGCCACTGCGAGTGTCATTAAAGTGTTGACAGATGTTGATGTTTCTCCGACAGGAAAACAGAAAAAAACTGAATAAAAGTGGAAATGTGGATTGGATAACTGCTTAGGGCCTCCCCAACTAACAACAGGAAGAAGCCCCCCCACCCTTCACCCACTACCATTTCCTGCCCGTCTTCTGTCGCTTGTTTACAGATGAAGAATTCAAACAGGATGTGACATCATCAGGCAGGTGAATCACGCTCATGTGACCGCTTTCTCATTCTAGCGTCACCAAACATTACGATTTTATCTCCCCCACCCAGAGATTTCCTGGTAGCATCGAATTGGCGACACAGGAAATGTTAATGAGTGCAACGTGTTTTTTGCTCATTTATTTTCTTAACGTCATCTTTGTTAATCTGATGTCATCAGGGTCCAACGTGGTTTGGCGAATAGTCACTCTTTTTCTCTTCTCAGTTATCTCCTTTAACATCTTCTTCAGTCTCTTCACCTCTGTCATTATGTCCACAGAGGCTGCTGAGACCGGTTACATTGCCCGCTTGACCAGCTCCGGTTCTGGCACGACAGCAGCTTCACTCCCTGATTACCTGATTACATATCAGTGTAACATCAAAATGATTTAAAGCTACCTCTTCTTTGGGTAGAAGCTTCGTCACACCTCCGGGCTCTATACCAAGCTAACGCGTCCTGCACTTGTCAGCCCTACTTAATGATGTATATTAAAGGTGGGACACAATGACTAATATCTGACTGGCAAAACATCCTCAGTGTAGAAACCCCCTGACGTCATCATTAGCATCAAAGCTACCTCCTAAATGAGTCGTCACTGCTTTCATGTTGGCAGCCATGTTGAACTCCTCACACTTAGATTAAAATAATATTTCTTGGTGTGGTTTTAAAAGTGAAATTGATACTCCCCCCGCTGCTATAAATATGAATGGGGCATCTCAGTGAGTGCATGTGTTTGGCATTAAGATTAAAAGCTTTACATTATAGTTAGAAACAGAGAAGAGGCCACAACTCAACCGCTGGGCTGCTCTTGACAGAAGTAGGAGCCAAAACACATTATTGCTCAGACTGAGATAAAGCACGGGTGAAGTGCTGATGTGTGTGTGTAGGCGCCACACTCGGTGTACATCTGTGTGTCTGCATGTCTGCTTATGTGGGTTTGAGTGGGATAAAGAGCCAGGAGTGCGTGTTGGCAGGTTCCCTTTGACCTGTGGAGGCTTTATTTTCTCTCATATTCATATTGGGCTAATACTCTGCCTTTCCCATGCCAGTGAAAACCCTGGAAGCCGAGCCCTCTCCGGCCCTCTCCTCTCTTTAGGGAACCTAAGATGTCACTGCACACAAAAGGAGCCGTGAAAGCCGTCCAACTCAAGCAGGGGCTATTATTTACAGTACCAAAAGAAAATCGCTCTTCTCCCGAACAGTAACCGCCCCCCCTCCCTCCGAGCGTCAGCCGTCTGTCTCCTTGTAATGCTTCCCCTATTTTGCCCTTTTCCAATCCCTTCCTTTCATTTTTCAAACTCTTTTCTCTAGCTTCACTTTCCTCCAGTCATGTCTCTTTCTCTCTCTCTCTCCCATAATAAAGTAAATAGTGGGTTTTGTAACCAGTAAGCCCAAAATTAGGAGTAAGCCCTAAACCGTGGCTTCATTGAGCCATTCAAAACAGGCAGAAATATCCACACTGATCATATAAGTCCCCCTCAGAGAAGAAATTCCATTTAGTGAACTTCAAAAAATAAATAAATAAAAGATTTACACAGCAGCCTTACATTTCTTTCTTCAGGGGATTTAATATTCCACGTAAAACTATGATACATCTCAAGCTGCCCATTTTGAAACTGAATACAGGAGGCTGATTACAAACTTCAAAAGTAATCTGCTCTTTCTTAAAGTTTCCATGCAGTTACAGTGCAGGTGTTGCGTGCATTAGATTGCCTTATCCAGCAAAAATAAACTAAAGCAAATGTTGCTGTGCCCCGCGTTTCACTGGCACTCTTTGAAGTTTTTGCGATGAACACGTTATATTAATGAATCAAAAATGACAAAGGAAATTTGTGCTGAAAGATGACAATTGCTAACATACGTTTAAGAGTATCTGCACAGTTTCCATTAAAGTAAATGTTTAGCAGATGAAGTGTGAGTCTGAACTACACAAGGACAGATGAAACTGCAGAGTGATATTCATTTCACAAATTAGCATAACCGGTTTTAATAGTTGCTTAGCAACATGATCTGTGGCCAGTTTTTTTTTTTTTTCCAGAATCTGTTGTTTGATGGACACAGCAGCCAAGTGCTCCTCTACAAGCTACTGTATAAACAACAAGTCCAAACTGTGATCCAGCTGACGGCTTAAAGTCACTGCAATAACAGCTAGACACACCGAGGCTAGAAATATGTCTCAAGTCCGTCTAAATAAAGTTGTTAAAAAGGCTGTGGAACTAGAAAAATGTTCTACCCTCGTGTTTACAGTAAATACAGATGTTAGTGACAGGTCTTAACTCGAGCCAGATGTGACCAGGAGGGAAGATGGGCCCCATAAACACCCACAGAGACCCTGACGCAGCACTTTCTACACCCTAAAGCGAGAGAATATGCAACGCATCCGCAAAATGCTGAAAATGTCAAGGTAAACAGCACTGAGGCATTACAACATTTTAACCATGGTCATTTTAACTGTACTATTTGGGGTTTTTCTGCATTTAACTGGTAGAGAGTACACACAGGACATTTGATGCAGACTGACTGCACTGTAGCAAAAAATCCACACACTGTCATCACTTTATTTACAACATTTCAGTCTTTAGATCCTCATTGTGTAAAATCAACTTGCAAAGACTAAAATATTGCATATAATATGATATAAAGTACTGCAGTACTATCCAGAGTATGACTACAGACTAAGTTCAAGAGGTGAATAGTAGTATTACAGTGCCCAGCATCATGGAGATGTTATACTGAGGTCAAAATCAGCAGCTCAAACTTATATAAACTGTCCTCTATGCGCTGACACAGCTGTTTTGTTAGCTCACATGCATCAAAGCTCTCACACGATTATAAACGAAGCCTGAGACACTGACATCTTTCTCATTCCACTTTGTCTCCACTGTAACTCGACCTCTCTTTATCTCCCTCGCTCTCTTTCTGTTGTTATCAGCCGTTAGGTTCACTGCAGTGTTCAGCACCTGGATTATGTTTCAGCTGAAGTGTGCTGCTGCTAATATAGGCCATCCAGCGACTTCAATGACAACACCCAGTCGCCCGGGCCCAGCCTGGACCCCCAACCTCACACACACACACACACACACACACACACCCCTATACGCACACACACCCACACAGGTCCCCATGGAGCTGTAACAGAACTCAGGATCTAGGATGAGAGAGAGAAATGGCATCAAATGAAAACCTTTACATCTAGTTTGAAGGAGGTAAAACAAATATCATATTCAATATTTCATATTAAAAACATTTATCAAAGATTAACACACATATACAGTAGCTTAGTACACTAACTGTACTTCAACCTATGAAGCAGATCCATGTACTCTAAGATATTCTTGATATTAGGTTTTAATTTTCGTTTCCTATTAGTCTGTTTTTTAATAAATTCATCATTAACTTCCATCAAAGTTTCACAGAGCCACCAGTAACTTCATCGAATTGCTCATTTTGTCTGACCAGTGGTTCAAAACTCAAACATATTTCACTTATAATCATGTAAAATTGGTAAAAGCAGCGAGTAATCTTTGAGTAACTGGGACAAGCTTACTTTAAAACAGTTACCATGATCACTGTTAATTGATCTTTTGTCAATTAACTAACATTTCAACATTAAATGGACAAATGTTTGCATCTTGTCTTTATTTATGATGTTTTGGCATTCCAGTGATCATTGAATAAAAGTTGAATTTCACACATGGTGGTCAGTCAGCCATGAAAGCACACAGTGGACCGTCATGAGGAACTGCGGCGCTAGACCACTGTCACAAAAACACACTGACAGTAAAAGTGACTGATCGAGACAACAAAGGTTGTACAGTAAGAACACGTGTGAGAGGTGAGATGACGTACATTTGTGCGTTGTGCACTGGTGAGAATGTATGGCTCCGGTCTATATGTGGCCTGGATACATGAGAGCCAAGCAGAGGAGCTGGATGGAAGAGGCTCCTTTTATTTTTAGCATTGTTCCCCTGCGCACTTAACACCAGGATGTGATTTAGAGACGGCTTTCTGAACTGAGCTTCGCTGGCTCATAAAGACCTGCCGCGGTGCTGAAGAAGGACTGTAAAGTTTGTACATCGCATTGACATTGAAAGTAGAGGTGATATTCTCAACTGAGAAATCACAACAGAAGAAAAAAAATCTTTGGAAAAATAAAAAAAAGAGACGCCAGATACAAAAACAAACGAAGAAATAGTGCTGTGCTGGGAATTTACAACTGTTTGATAGTTTAGCAAACTGCACCTGTGGAGTGCTCAACACAGTGCAACTTCCTAAAGTACAATTCCTTCACTTCAAACAGGATCACTCACACACACACACGCACACACATGCACACACACACACACATATGCACACACACACACACACACACCCTACAAGAACTCCACTCATGCAGACGTAAGAGGCTATTTATACACCACTTCCTTTTATTTACCCAGCTCATTGTTCAGACCACATCTGCTGAGGGCCATGGGCACAATGGTCAGCCCATATAGCTGACCACACACACACACACACACACACACATAACAAGACTACACACACACACACACAGTGTAGCCCTTCAGCACAAAGATGAAGGGCAGCAGCCAGACACAAGCCAGCCTTCAGAAATATCCAACTTATCCACCTTTTGTTCTGGGTACGAGTGACAAACTCCGAAGGCTGATACCACCTGTTACACAGGCTGACATTCTTACACACACACACACACACACATCCAAACATGCATTAATTCAGACACACACACGCCTGCGCACAAACCTGCACAGATGTCGTATGTTAGTTCAATTGGCACAGTTGGACATTTGGCTGAGTGCTGCAGATGACAGCTCATTACAGCCTGTCTGTTTCATGTCAGCTTTAATACAACAGGAAGTCAGTTAGGGGGCTTTAAAAAGCCACCGGACAGCTCATAACCTTCATGGCCCAGCGGCTGTTGACACACAACGGTAGCTAAGGAGTCAAGAACAGCAGACGACATGCACACGGTCACATATATACAAAACTACAAATCTTGTCGGATCAGCTCCTAATAAAAAAAAACAAAACACACACAAACACAGACATGTGATGACCTTCACTTCCCGTAATTCTAAAACTATTGCCATCCCTTTTAGCCATTTTACTCTGAGTTATTTCCTATGAGGACGGGAGCTGCCCAAAATGGCCCCTACGGGGTAAACAGCTCAGATGATTATCTTCTCAACTCTCTACCAGTAAACCACAGGGGTACAGCGGTGCAGCAGGCTAGGGGTACAGGAAACCAGTATGGTTTCGTTTCCAAACCACAAACCCAACAATTCCACCACGGATATCCATAAATCAGATCCAGGTACACAGTAACATGCTGTAAAAGCCTGTAATTTAAGGTACTTCACACATTCAACAAGTTTCTTCTCTTAAATGAAAGATAATCTGACTTTCCTTTTGGGATTTTCTAAAATTGTTGACATAAAACTGACTAAAAGGTGAAATAAGTACACCGATGTCAAGAACCTTTAAAGACCTGTTGAAAAGGACATTTTATGTAGGAATTAACCTACAACAGACGACTGTATGAGCTGAAATCAGATCAACAACATGAGCGTCTTAAGAGAGAATAATCTGTACTTCAGTGTGCATAACATTTCCTCAATAAAAAACACTTGCACACATATTCACCCCGGGGCTCTTCCTATCTCTGTTAGGACCGTATTCATGTTGATTGGTGGTTAGAGGATAAACACACATCCTTCGTGCTGTACTTTCTGGCTGGTAGTGCAGAAATAGAGGCTGCTCCTCTCTACATATTTTTCTCCTCTGTACAGGAAACAGTCGTTTGTCAACACCGCAAATAAATGCTGTTTGTTTCCTGTCCTTGACTGGGGATTTTTTGGCTCATTTGGAAGCAATGTGACAGATCTTGGACTCGAGTGTGGAGAAGTCGTGATATATGTGTTTTTCTAAGCCAAACAAACCATAAAAATCCTGGTTGGAGCTGATATTTACAAAAAAAAAAAGAAAACCACACCTCGGCGAGGGATGTGAAAAAAAACAAACATTACATATTCTCATGAACAGTTTCACCTCTGAAAATGGGTCAAAACTAACAGCTTAAAAAAAAAAAAAAAATCCTGAAGCTCATTTAGAAACCAACTGTTCAACCGCCTCTCGTAATCCTCTGCTTATCTGGGCATCCACGCTGCTACACCCCCGGCGTTCAGAGGGAGTCGGACCCCTGCCCGACTCCAGACGGGGGTTTCCCGGCCAAACGCTGCACAACAATAAAACAAAGCCATCACACTGGGGCTGGTGGGGGGAAGGTGGGTGAGCATGCAGGGATGCAGGGTGGGATGGAGGGAGGGCGGAAAGTGAGAGGAACAGCTGCTGAGTGGGAGAGCTGGATGAGGAGGAGGGGGCGGGGGGGTGCACGGGAGAAAAAGAAAGCTGGAGAAAGGAAAGGGGGGAGCTCTCTCTTTTCTCTGTCAGTGAAATAAATTACTTTTATGTTTGCGGCCTGTTCAGGCTATGCTATCGTTAGGGTGAGGACACCCCCTCGTACCCCCCTCTGGTCTCTTTAGGCATACACAAATTGACAAGTGCACAATGACACAGCTACACAGCTATACTGTTCTCTTCACAATATTAGCTCAGGGGAAAAGTTCACCAAAAATATCTCAAAACAGCTTCACCACACAGACCTGTTAGCTTCCTAACACATGCACAAACACTCAGACACATTCAGTCATAGTCTGACATTTTTCCCGTCTCTCCGTCTCTGAGGAATTCTCCTTATTAGAATCAGTGTGTCACTCCATGGCCGAACTTGCAGAGCACTGACAGATCTACTAAACACAGGGATGGAGATGACAACTAGGAGCTGTTAACTCAAAGAGCTGGAGACTGGCCAAGTGTGTATGTGTGTGTGTGTGTCTGTGTTAGTGTGAGACAAGGTTCAACAGGTCAGACTGTAACCCCTGTTTTATATCTATTTTTCATATCTGGAGACAATTATTATTAAAGATACCCTGTGGAGTCCACTACTGGTGCTACAGAGCAGTGTTCCCTGCTTTGTTTGCACCTAAAGCCAGATTCAAACCAAATCTGGTGCTGCAGCGTAAAACAGGTTTTTCCATTCATTTGAGTCAAGGTACTGCATCTTGGCTGCAAGAGGTGCTGAAAAAGATGCAGCGACCTGCGGCAGAGAAGTTGAGCTGACTCCAACGTCTTGCTGTGGTGGCCAATCCGTCGATCAGGCCGGTCAAACTCCTCCAAAGTCAGCCTGAAAGATCACTAAAACTGAGCGTGCTCCAGGTGGATTCATGCACTAAACTCTGATACTCTACCTGTTGTGTTCTGGCTTTGTTTATTTCATGTACCCAGCTTCTCTGTCTGTGTCTATGCTGCAAAATGAAACATGAAGAAGTTTCCTTTGGTCTGTGTATGATGGTTTGAGAAAGAGGGAGAAAGAGTGAGCAGTGGTTGAGCGATATAGACAGTGAATGGGAGTGAGGGAGTGCTGTGTTTCAAAGCGGTTACGCTCAGCACAAATAAACACACTCCCAGCAGCCTACACATTGGGAACATCCCTGCAGCAATTCGCCAAAACACCTGATTTGGTCTGAATAGGGCCTTATGCTCTGCTGGCAAGTGCTATATTCCAGTGATGAACAATTAAAACTCACTATGAAGCTCTGTTAAGTTGAGGTGAGCTGCAGATTCAGGTGATAATTCTCTGTGCATTCAACAATAAGACCTCATTGTCACGTTGTTATTATAAAAACATCCCTTACAGCTGCTTTAAACTCAACAGTCTGCTGCTACTTTCACATACTCTGTCACTCCAACATATGTCCAACGCACCCTTTGGATACATACTTGCTGTTACAATGTTTAACTGATCCACCTCCACTCCAGCATCCACCTGAAGACTCTGAATCTTCATCTGTACGCAAGTTATTATCCTCACTACCAACTTCCATTTTCATTAATTTATCTTTGTTTAAATATTTATCAAACTAAATGACACATTAATTTATTTTATTGCAAGTCAAAGAAACATGTCAGTGTTCCAGGCAATAGTTACCTCATAAATTATGCCATTATCCTCATTGTTTTATTGCTTTGAATATTAACAGGTAATAAAAGAATATATCCTCATTGCACTGACCCAATACATTTTGCAGCCTGCTGTTGGTTACCTGACTGTTTCTAAGAAACAAACCTGTAGTACAAGCATGCCAGCTACGTGGTACACAGCAAAACACACTTCATACACCCCCTCCTGCACGGACAGTTGGTCTGACCCACAGGTCACACGCCTGATGTTTGAGTTGGTACATCCCCCTTGGCGACATCCAAATACAGCTGCTCAATCCACTCAGCCTGCAGCCATAAAACACCAGTCAGCAAATAAAAAGAGTGGAAAACATTTGCAACTGGAGGCTCAAAACAAAATTTATTTGGGGTATTCTTGAACACATAAGGCAAGCTGGTTAGTCTCTATTTTAATACACAAGCTAAAAAAAGTTTGTTAATTGCAATTGCCAACTTCCTCACCGTGGGCTTTTTTTATTTTTGTAAGAATTTAACAGCCTGCCTGCCTCTCAGCCACTCTTACTCTCTTTCACTCTTCTTCTCTTGCCCTATGCCTCTTTCACCCGGCAGCAGCAGCGTTCACATGTACATTAAAATGAATGGATGCCAGAAATAGTGCAGTATATTTGGGGGGGACTGTAGACATAACAAAATCAAGAAGGAAAGAAGCCAGCCACATATACGGAGCCTTGGGGAGTACACTGGGAGGAGGGAGGGAGGCACTGAGGCCAACAATGGCACACATTCACATTCTGGTTCAACCTACAAGTTTCTGGTGGCCTCATTATTTTAGTAGACCTAAGTGGAACACCACATGGTGTTCAGACTTCAATTCTGGTATTCAAATTGTTGAAAAAGGTGCAGAGAATGTGAAAAACTCTCTCCCACATGAACTGAATCATGAGCAGCTCCATGAACAACAGATGGGTCGTTAATTGTGTTGGATTCATCATAGTTCTTTTTGTACCCATTTTAAAACTGTTAGAATCAATAAGTAGTCACATTACTTCTCCAAAATGCATCCCCGGAAAATCAAGATAACTGAAATCAAGATAATTTTGTTGTATCTATAAATGATCAGGTAAAACTGCACCCAATGTTATTTCGTTGCAAATATTGAAGGTTCTTCTAATGTCTCAAACGAAAAACAAAACAAAACAAATATTGTTGCATCACTTGCTACTGGGAAATATAATTAGTGGGACATGTTACACCCAAACTGACATTTGTTAGTTATGAGTCAATGAAACAGAAAGGATAATCTCCCTCAACAAAATCCCCTTTGTCACTCCCATAGTTTCATCTTCAGTCATCAGACTTTAATCTGTCTTATTTATACCTGGTGACATCTCAGGTTTAAGGTGAAGCAGTGACTGTCTGACCCTAGAAGACGGGAACTCAAGGCGAATTCATAAATTATATTTATAATTTAAAAATAATAATCACAGTATGGATAGAGCTCACGTGACACTGTGCATGAAAATATATGAAAAATGAGGACTCTGTGAACTATTAATCATCTGATTGCCAACTAAGACTTAAGGGACAACACACCAATCTCATGGGGTCACTCTTATAAACCTCACAATTTACACCCACAGATTCCCACTATCAATCTGGGCCTGAGGGAATATTTAAATTAAACTAAAGGAATTTCTTTTCCACCACAACATTCAACTCCACATAGTTTCCCACTTCAGAGTTCACCAACCTGATAAACTTAGCAAGGAATCCGCCCGACTGGCATAAACATGTCACTCGTCATGGGACATTCTTTGGCTATGGTGAGCTGGTGACCCCTGACCCATCCTGGCAGCCTCTTTTCCCCCACGTAGTTGGAAACATCCGATGAATCGTTACAGGACTATAACATGGTAATCAGCATGATAACGTGAGTAAAGAAAAGCCCCATGAGGGTCACTTCTCAATATAGAGCTTGGGAAATTGGCTTTAAATGGCTTTATTGCACAAGGAGAACAGCTACTGTGTTACAATGACTTTTCTTAGAGAGACAGACTGCATCAAAGATGTTGTGAAGCTGTAGTGAGGTCATCTATTGCATCGAAGACGTAACATTGACTTCCATTCATGCATTACATACATAAGTAGCTCCCTTTTGCAAACATTGTGTAAATAAGCAATCTACTTTCAATTTTGTTTTCCAGAAATTTACGTTAACGTTGCACCTAACATTGCATTTCTGTTTGCATTTGATCCTGGAGGCAAAGGACTACAAATAAGGAATCTGAGAAACTACAATATGTCTTCTTCATGAAGATATGAAGAAGA
Source organism: Argyrosomus regius (assembly GCA_946959425.1). Lineage (NCBI taxonomy): Eukaryota > Metazoa > Chordata > Actinopteri > Sciaenidae > Argyrosomus > Argyrosomus regius. The sequence goes on along the minus strand of OX336901.1, from coordinate 9,700,509 downwards.
CATATTGCAAGGGAGTGTTGGGCAAGACAGGCAGCAGCATTCATAGAAATCAGATGTTTGAGTTTTATAATTTCCTGTGATAAATAGTGTCCATAATCAGTTTTGGTTGATCAAAATGGAAACACTGTAATGTCCACAATTTTTACGGATAGATAAAATAAACCCTGAAAGCACCAGCAGTGTAGGCAGACAAAAGGTACACACAGATAACCACACACACAAACAACGAAAGGACAAAGTGCCGCATTTAGCCACTTGATAAGCAGGTACTGTATGTTTACATGCCCTTATTATATAGAATTAACTCTCCATTGTATGCTGAGTGCAGGACTGGACCTCTGACAGCAGTTGAGACATACAAGACACCACATTCAGCCCTTCATAATGTTTACAGACCTTTAGTGGGCAGTGAGAGCGTCTGCAGACACTGTACAATAAGTGAGTGAGTGGGTCACCCGACCTACACTCCCTTATATAGCCACTACTATTAGGATTCCTTTCATACTATCTGGAATTAGCCTGTTGCTTTTAGAGCAGGAGTATTTCAGTCTCACCGTGCCCCTGACCTCCAACCTATTGGCCTTTGGTTTACACGGCTACAACCTGCAGGGAGCTGAGAGAGACAAGTGCACGGGCAAACACTTTTCAGCGCTGGTGCAGGGAATACGACCGGCAAGCTGTTGCTGTTGGTTTAAAACCTTTTTCACAATGTTCAGATTCACCGCTTTGTGCTTTTAGCACAACAATGAGTACTCGATCAATTTAGCATCGCATCCTTATAACACTCGACTCACAGTGGACAGTTTTAAAAGACAAATGTAGCAGAATCGACACCACAGAACCAAAGATATTGTCTGCGTTTTATGCTAGTAGCAACAAATGTAGCCTCAAGCAGATATGAGGAGCATGCTACAGAGTTTTGGTAGGCTCACTTCTTTCTAACTCCACACCTCCAGATATTTTATTACTTTCAACACTTGTAGCTCCAACTGACGCCGACTCAAGTGACACCACTCGAGGCAATTTATCAGACTTCACACAGCTTGCAGTATAGCAACAAAAGACTTCTTTTTTTTTGCAGGCATCAAATTCAAAATGGGTGTTTATTTACACAAGACAATAAAGTTTATCAGTTTGAACATTGAATATCTTGTCTTTGTATTGTTGTCAACTGAATATAGGTCAAAAAAAAGGATTTGCAAATCATTCTGTCTTTGAATATGAATATGTTGTAGTACACCTTTAAACAGACTTTGTTAAGTTAACCCTTTAAGGGCAGAATATTAAAGTACTAAATGATGTTAGGATGTTAAAACATTAAAAAACATTTAATATATTGGAGGAATGTACAAGAAAACACAAATACAATGCAGACATTACATTAAAGGCTTTGTACATTCTGACACTGCATTACATGCTTGAGTGAGGGATTGTAATTTATACAAATATAAATCTTTGCAGAGGAGCACTTAAACTAATCTAATTACAAGTAACTCTGCAATCTTGGTAATCCTTTGCTTAAGAACAGTTATGTTCAACCAGGTGGGTATTAAATCTTTTCTAAAAGCACACATTAAAATATTTTCTTAGGTTAGCATTTTAAATGTTTAAGACGGCGGGCCAAACTTTCCCTCTCCTCGTCACAGACCTTGTAATTAGGCGAAACATGTTTTTACAGCAGATCTCTAAAGTACTTTAAGTAGCGGTTAGTAGTATAGAATAAGCTGGAGAACACACATGCACTTAAATCACAGCCTATAGGTATGTCTGCTGGAATGCTTCACCCTGCTGAACAAATACAGACGCCCGTGTGTGTTATCAGACGCACAGGGTGAGTTGTGACATACAGAACATATGCACTAATATGCCCACACACGCTTCATTTCACATGTGAAGTAGGTGCATGAAGTGTGTATGGGTGTGAGGAACAGGCATGTGTCAAATCAGCAGGTTTTATAAGGGCTCCTCTGACAGCTCAGGTCAAGCACATTGTGCCCTCAGTAATCCAAATGTCTCATCTGAGTAATTTTCACTGATTCGAAGCAGCACACACACACACACACACACACACACTCTCTGACAGACACAAATATACCAGCACAGACCTAAAAACCTGGGATGACCCAAGTCATTTTTGCACTGAGCCTGAATATGACATCAAACTTAAATGCTACCATCAGCTGCATGAAGCTGTCCACATTTACACTGTTTGAGGGGACTTAAAAGAGTCTTTTTTATATAGTTTCTTCTACATATGAACATAAAGAGAAACAAACAGCCTCCGTTCATTCCAACAGGAAATACATAGACGAAAGTATAGATGAAATGACATTTAACTGAGAAAATTCATTAACAAGTGTGGCAGTAATGGAAAACAATGCAACGTGACCATTGTGAAAAAATAAAGAAAAATTCTGCTGTCAACACAAAGATCAAAAACAGACTTTTAAAAGGTTATTTTAAAAACGGTAAATACCAAAACAGGATGACGACGGCAGGAAATGCGTTAAGAGACTGCGGAAATTGTGCTGAAGCTATTTGCTTCGGAGTCACCTCTACTTTGTGGGACTAATGTTTCGGCGATAAAGCAGAGTTTGTTGGGTTCACAGTGGCGCTGTCAAGATTCTTACCATGGAAACAAAACTCATTCATATCTAAGGTATCTCGTAATGATTTACATTTTAGGGGACATTTTTATGCAGAATCCAAGAGACCAACTGTGGAAATCCTTGAAAAACATTCAATCTACATGCACACTAATCTTCTGCATCCCACTTCAGTTCATGGTGAATAAACACTCAAGTTCATTTGATGATTCTGTGTGTGTCTGTACTCTGTACAGATCAGGTCAAGGTTCCCTATGTGGGTTATCTGTATTTAGCCCCAAGGTAAGGAGGTCAGTTTTACATCTAGATCAAGCCTTGACAGAGGACAGTCTTATTTGATGATACAGAATATTTCATCCTCTAATCTCAGTCTGCAGTGAACTGTTTGCTTGCAGGTGTTGGTTATAACCAGATGGTTATTTTGTCACTGTTAGCTTGCACAGCTCTAATGCTGCATATATAAACAGACACTATGAATAGAAAGTTAGCAGTCTGGTGCTAGATATAGACAAATAGACAATCCAGCCTCAAAGACCAGGAAAAGAATCATTTGGTTTTGAAAAGGAAGTCACTCCAACAGCCTCTCTCACAGTAACACAACAGTCCAAAAATATCCCTGTGCAGCACGGAGCAGGTCTCTGCATGTCCGTCTGCTGCTCCAGTCTGGGCCACGGAAACATGGGCTGGACCTGGAGACACACAAGCAAACCACAAACGTGCATGTACGCACATGCACACCTGAGTATAACAGGAAACATATGGCTGCATCCGTCAACCTTTTGTCCTCTGACACGCACGCACACAGACACAAGCGACGGCAACCCGTGAAATCTGGAAATTATAACTAGAAGCAGCAGCGCGAGCTAATTCTTCAAGGCAACAGGGCGGCATTATTAAAACATATGAAGAGATTATCAAAACCATACATGCATACTTACTTACCATCTTGTATGCTGACCAAAAGCGTGTGTTTAACTAAAAACACTGCAACGATGTGTGACCTCATCTTTACTATGACATTTATGTCTATGATGGCTGTCTGACTCTTTGGTGTCTGCCACACAGCTTTGCATGTGAAAGGGCATGCTTTGCATGTCGGGCCCAGATCGGCGGTATTGTTTGCATCTCCACTCACGGCAAGGAGTGAGTAAATGACAGGTGTTTTATTCTCAGATAGAGGCGCGGCACTTGTCTTAAAAGCTGACATTTCTATCTCCAGGCGAAAAGCTTTTAATGAGAGGGTGGTGCTACGGCTTAAGGCGCACTTTTTTCGCTAAAGGTTAACAACATTCTCTATAGAGCAAAAACTTTCATGCCTCACACAATGCAGGGATTTTGTGAAGGAGTGCGTGCGCCCTATATGCATCTATGAAGAAGCTAAATTTAAAGCTAGATGACCTGCTTGTTAGAACGGCTCACTTCCTTTTCCTGTATGACAAGCAGGAAAGGTCGTTTAGCCGTGCAGCTGAAACCAGGGTCGTCTGACTGAAACAAAGCTGGGTGATGACAGATCACTAGGACTGCAAGAACATCTCATTTCTGCTCATCTTACTAGTATTACAGCATTGCTGACATCCAGTCCGTACACTCACTGGTCATTTTATCAGGTACAGTCTAGTGCCATGAATTCTACTTCTAGTCGTCATTGTTTTGGGCTCAACTTCCCAAAGTGTTGAAGGTAAAACACTGCAGAAATAATTAAAGTATCTGTTTCTACTATCCTCTTCCTCTGCCATCGTCTTCTCACTCCCTTTTTTCCCATCCTTCTTTGCCCCTTCCTCTCTTGTCGACTCCTTCACGCCTCAGCTCCTACATGCGACCTCCCAGCAGGGAGGACTGCCAGCAGCAGGTGAAAGATCGTGACCCCCCCACACAAAGACTCACTGCCCTCCTCCTCCTCCTCCTCCTCCTGCAGGCAGAGAGAGCTCAGCTCCAGCGTGGAGTGGAGATAAGGAAACCAGGGGGGATATATCACGTCTCTCAACGCCGACAGTTTATCAGGGAGGATTTCAAAACACTAACAATAGGTAGCTCTGTATAGAAAATGGAGATTCAGCAAATCCCATCGTCAAAATGTCTTGATATAGCTACTACAATGCAGGCTGCCCTGGACTGAAACGGAAAGGAGCTGATATGGAAACAATAGAGAAAATCCGGTTTGTCTCTCAGAATAAATCCAACCATTCATTATTTTCTCATGAAGTCTCCTTCAAATCTGTTGTTATTGCACTCTCCCAGAAACTGTAACTGCTCTAGTCATCAAATATGCCAAAGATATGTATCATGCCTCCTATGGAAGAACAGTTGGGTCTTGTTCGCCTGCAGCGCTTTTGAACTCCACATGCAATCTGGAACTGGTTTATGCAGGACAGAGATAAAAGTGTTGGATCACACTGGACATCAGGAGAGCAGGTATACAATCATTAAACACAGGCAGAGACACACATACACACACACACAACTGTTTTCCCTATAAACCACTGCCATCAAACACACCAGTGCTGTACATTTGCACACACCACCTGGACCTCAATATAAATAGGGCAGGTTGTGGAGTGATTTAAGATAATCTTCAAGGGGGAGAAACGTGATATAGCGCGGGACCAAAGACATCCTGTGGAGCCATCCGTCTGAAAGACTTCCAGTAAAAACATCAATCAGGAGACACGGAGACAGAGAAAGCTACCTGACAGCTGCAGCTCATCATAAACTTGACCAGCCATCACTATGACAGGTTTGTTTCCATGTGACAAAGACGGGCACAATGACGATTTGAGGCAATGATGCACAATGACAAGACAATGGCATCTGTCACCTCCGAGTTTCCACACAATCAATATCCTAGTTACAAAGAAAGATGACCCCTGTGCTTCTAGCCAGTTAGAACAATCACAGATTTAACACAGCTATAACATAAAATGTGTGGCTCCTATATGAACCTACGGAGATTTATCACCTGAATCTGCAGCTCCCCTTGGCTTTTTACAGAGCTTTGTAGCAAGTTTTAGCTCAATGTTTAGCTGTCCGGCCCATAAAAGTACTGTTTTGGTTCTCTCTCACCGCCGGATTGTTTTCAGCTTCAGCAGGCAGTTCTTTACAGTAGAAAAGCTCTTAAAAACCACTGCACACCATGCAGCAGACCAACACACTAAGCAATTAGCTGGTGAATATAGCGGAGCATTTAGCAGATAAAGAGTCAGAGAGAGTTACATTTATCAGGGGTGAATGCTAATGTTGCTCCATAACTGCTGAATGTGTGAAGAGGCAAGGTTAGGAGATATGTCAACGCTGTGTCCACAACTTGTTTTCCACTGCCCTTAAGTGTCCACAAAAATAATTTCTCATAGATTTAAACACTAATATTAAGGTTTTTAAAATGCAATTTCTGACATACCTCTTTGATTTCAAACAAGACAAGAGTTGACAGCCGTGATAGCGGCTGTACTTGGTGCTAATGTCAGCATGCTAACATGCTCACAATGAAAATGCTCACATGCTGATGTTTGCTATTATCATTTTATATTATCATAACATTTGCTCTTATCAATAAACACACTGTGAAGTCAGTGGACAAATTACATTTTTGATGTCTCTTGAGTTAAGCAATCAAAGTTATTACAATTCATCCTGAAGGGGGGCATGAATGTGTGAATGAAATTTCCAGGTGACCCACCAATAGTTGTTGACGCATTTCACTCCAAACCACAAACATAGACGTCAAGGTGACACTTGAGGAAAAGTATAGGGATCACGAAAGTCATTATTATTCATCCCCTGGGGACCATGAATGCCTGCAAACGATTGGATGGCAATCCATCCAACAGTTGTTGAGGCATTTCAGTCTGGATCAAAGTGTGGACTGACCGACCGAACAGACCAACGTTGCTATCCTTAGAGCCCTTCTGCTAGCATGGTTAAAAAGCCTACAGCCACATGCTATATAAACCCAGGGTCACAGTGTCATTAGAAGACAAGCGGAAGACTGTAAATCACGAGGACCAAACTACTGACAGGACATGAGAGAGGGCCCGGTCTGGTCCTGGGTTTAACTTTACAGGGTGGCACACAGAGGCAGGGTTGAAGGTCGTCCAATCTCAGATTACGTTCTCACGAGATTTAGAAGTAGGAAGAACACCTGCCATCTTCCTCAAACTGTGAGGAAGGAGATTGACATTCAACCAACTTCCTCTTTCTGATCACACAAAACACAGGTTAGAAAATAAGGAACATAATTTAAAGGAACAAATAGGTGTTTTGGGAAGTACCTTTATTCTCTGTTTCTGAGAGAGATCTCTCTTCACAGTAATTATGAAGCTACAACCATCTTAGCTTAGCATAAAGACTCGAAACAGGGAAACGGCTAGTCTGGCTCTGTTAAAAGGTAACAAAGTCCTCCTTCCAGCACTTCTAAAGCTCACCAATTAACACTTAATATGTCGTTTGTTTACTCCATACAAAAACGGAACTGTAAAAACAGTATTTCACCGTTTTACAGAGGGAGTTATATGGCCGGGAGTAGTAACTTCCTGGAGTCTCAGCTGGTTTCCTGGTAACTGGACAAGACTGCTTCCAGTCTTAATGCCAACTGGCTTCATATACTGATGCACAGATATGAGAGTGGTATCGATCTTTTCGAAGTGTATTAATTTATTTCTGAGAATGTCAAACCTTTTCCATTAATTCATTATGCAACAGCAGGAGCTGACGTCAATCACAGACGCAAAACTTAACGTGTAGTTTATGGTGATGTTCAGCATTAATCATCACTTATGAAGACTGGAGTGATTCAGTGTGAAAGTCACCTGTGAATGTCAAAAACTGTGCCATTCCACCCCCATCTTCCATCTGTTGTTGTTTCATAACAGCCTGAAGTTTAAAAAAAATCTTCAATGGTTGATTTGAACTGTCAGTTTGTACATGCTGTCCAGAGAACAACATCAATCTCTGGCTGGACTGTTCTTTTTCCAAGATGATGCTCCAGTTATATAAGATAAAAAGGTCAGTGTCAGAGTTCATCGTGTCTCATCACAGGATCATAACTGTTCATGTTCTCTCTGACAGTCACACACATCAATCAATCATTGGTCTTATTTCTCTTGTGCAACCTGTTCCACCTCTGTTATCTGCCATCAGCATTCATCTGTCAGCGTTTATCTCCCTGATCCAAGACAGCAGCCTGGCCTGCAGGCTGTTCACACGCGCCGTACCTGAGCAACACAACAAGCACACCTGTTCCTACAGATCAGCGTCATTGAAAACACCAGGATGTGTTTTTCTAATGTCTGTGCACCAATTTATCACACACAGAGAAGAAAGGGCTCGATATTAAAACCATTTTCACTCACTGTTTTTCTCTGAAGATGTCCTCGTAGACAGCACATGAACAAATCCTCGGTTCCCTGCTGCTGCTGCTGCAAGCCGTTCCTCATTAAAAGCGGTTAAAAGTTCTACTTTTTAACTTCACTTAACTGCTTTCAAGTTGACCCACTTGGCAAGTTTGCCAGCTCGAACACGGTGTCCTCGTTTGTCCGCCGGTAAAACCTCAATCACACAAGTTCCTGTTGCTTTACGTCATCATGAAACACTGACGGCCGGCTCACCTGATGAGAGTGCAGGCTGCAGACCTGATGCAGATCAGTGGTCCAAAGTTACTCGCAGTAAATAAAAACAAGTTCATAATCTAAAAATACAATATATTTATAATATTAAAATTCAAGTTTTAGGTTATTACAGACACTACCTGTATTTCTATGGGACCAGATAATAAGAGAGTACAAATATAATTAGATGCACACGAAAAATAAATAATTATAAAGATATATACTGATAATATACTGAAAATTAATATTCAGTATGTCACTTTGTAATATAACAACACTTACTTGTGTTTATTGATATGGTGCTTATCCTTAAATACTATGTATAAACTGCAACAAATATCATAAATTTATGCACTAATGTACAGGGTTTTTTTATTCTTTTGTCTGGTAAATTCAATTGGGTACAATATTTTAAGATGTTTTAAGATAAGATAAGATAAGATAAGACACGATAGATATTGGTACAGCCGATCACAATATACAAGATGGATAAGAAAAAATACTAAAATAATAAATAATAAATAGCTGCAGCAACCTGGTTCCGACTTCGGCCTGTGGTCCACAGACGTTTTACAATAGTTTACTTAGTTTACCATACATAGCTATTCCCATAAAGACTGCAAGACCCCTAAGTTTGTGGAAAACAAGTCCAAACACAGAGGTGACATAGCAAACAAAGCCTGTGGTATGGTGTAGGTATGAGTGAAATTCCCTCTTACAATGTGCCAACACATTTAAATCTCCTTGATCTGTAGAGAGAGTAGAAAGAGTTGAGCTGAATTAACCAGTCAAACTTCTCTATAAATATGGCGCTTCTGTGTGTTAGTGTTAGTCTCCACACTGGGCCTATAACAAGTTGTTTTATGCTTTTCAACTTCACAGTTTACCGTTTTCTCCAGCCGCTGGCTTGAGGCGATCTCAGTCCCTGCAGGTGGTTGTAGGATTTACAGACAGTAGTTGCGGGTCACATTGTTTTCGTTTAGGTCAGGTCTCAGGTTTGACCTCTTAGGAAACATCTTGTGCACAGCAGCTTTCTGTTTATGTAACCTCTTCATATAAGCTTAAAGTATAATAGAGACATATGAGCAATAAAATCCAAAGTACATCTCCAGGTATGATCTTCTATGACTCACATCACATCATTATTCTCTTTTTGTTTCTAAATAGTTTCCTCAGTTTTATGTTACTGATGTCTTCTCATTGTCAGATGACAGTGACACCTGCCATCTTCCTCACACTGTAAGGAAGGAGACTGACATTCAACCAACTTCCTCTTTCTGATCACACAAAACACAGGTTAGAAAGTAGAAAATAAGGAACATCATTTATAGGAGTCAATAGATGTTTTGGGAAGTACATTTGCTTTGTCTCTGAGAGAGATCACTCTTCACGGTAAATATGAAGCTACAACTAGCTTAGCTTAGCATAAAGACTCGAAACAGGGAATCGGCTAGTCCTTCTCTGTTAAAAGGTAACAAAGTCCTCCTTCCAGCACTTCTAAAGCTCACCAATTAACACTTAATATGTTGTTTGTTTACTCCATACAAAAATGAAACTGTAAAAACAGTATTTCACCGTAAAGAGGGAGTTATATGGCCGGGAGTAGTAACTTCCTGGAGTCTCAGCTGGTTTCCTGGCAACTGGACAAGACTGTTTCCAGTCTTAATCCCAGCTGATCAGATGAGACAGTGATTTCCTCAGTCAGGTCAAAATATTTGGCTTATATGCGTTGATGTTCATATCGTGAATCCTGAATCCTTGAATACCTTGGAAATCATGTGAGTCATATCTTTAAACATATTGTAGACATTTCCCGGGAATTTCTATGACTGTGTGTTACTGTCTGGAAACTGTGTTTGCTCTCCCTTGGAAGATAAAATATAGGCCAAGTAAAAACATTGGTTTAATCTAGATCAAGCATCTCAAAATGTGTCTCTGCAGAGATCAGGTTGCTTAAATGCAACACCTTGGACAACAGTTAATCCCTTTTACCCTTTTACCAGTAATTGATTCCAGTCACCTCCCTGCATGCAAACAGAATGTAAAGGAAACCCAAAACCAAACTCAGCCCTTTCCTTCTCTATTAATAGCCTATCATTTGGGCACAAAAACACAGTGTAGGGCCAGTACATGCCTGTGATCACTGAATGGAAATTGGGTCATTCTGAGAAACCCACAGGGAATGAGCAGCACAGTCCTGTACTCCTCATATCGCTGCCCCTCCTTGCTTTCGTCCACATGTCACTGTAATCTCATTTTCTTGAGAAATACTGAACTAAAGGATGTGTTAGCCACAGTTGTGTTGTGTCATATTGCTTTATCTGGAATGTATTGTTATTAAAAATAATCCATCCTTCACATTGTGATTTATAGGTCTCGTGCTTTCTGCCGACTGGTGAGTAATACCTTTGGCACTGGTGAGGTCATGACCTAAATGATTGTCCTATGGGGGATAGGCTCGGCCTTGGAGCCTTTCTATACAATATCATCTTTCTCACAGCGGGATGACTTCATTGTCAACTGAAACCCGCTGAAATCCTGAAAGTGATAAGGATTTCCCCTCAGGTAGCAGCTGAACAGACAAACAATGCTGTCCTCTCAACATGTCAGTGTCTAGTCCTCCAGTGAAAGAAATTATAGTTTGCTAATAACTGTTTTTCCCCGTACATGTAGAGGCATGCGTGGCCATTTTCAGGTAAGTGGAAGTCCCATAGTCCAAATAGTTTTGAGTTCAAGTAAGAAGGTTGCGGTCGTGAACTTAGGACAGCCTGAAAACAATTTCAACTGCTGGAAATATACTGCTGGTGACTTAAAGTTTAAAAAGGATATAAATCTGGTTCAGCTGCTGTTTTGCTGTTTTTATCATTTGATGGTGAATCTAGCTGTGGTTTTACAAAATAAATTTGGTTGTCACCTAAAAGCCCTGTTGTATCCTATACGCTCTGCAACATCCGTAAATCATGCGCTGTTCAAAACAGGCATTTATCTCAGATGAGTCGGGCTGTGGGACACACAAAATGACTTCCTCCAGAATAAATATTTCCTGTGTTTAACGATGTTTATGCACGTCTGATAATGTGTTGTTGTGTTTTTTACATTTCCAGTCATAGCCAGTGTCTTTGAAGAAAACTGTTTACAGCACTTGCTCCCATTTCTCCTGAAAAAATAGATGTTGAACACTCTGTTGATCATATAATAGAAACCACTGCTGGTACACTACCATAGCAGTCACAGTTTAACTGACATTTGCTGTGTCTCACTCTGGATACTTCCATTAGTACACTTCTAGGTAGTAGACCGTGTACGCTATGTACTTCCTATGTGCTAATTTTGGCATGGGAGTGTCTAAATTGCAGTACAATTGCCGAACAATGGCAACATTTTACCAGCAGGGGTACCAGGGGTGGAGCATTAGCACCAACATTTGACTGCCAAAATATAAATATAACACATATGCACAACTTACATTTGTATACTGTAGTATTCACCACATCAGCTTCAGTTCCACCAGCTTCCTTGGCCAAGCCAACTATAGCCAAAATGGCACCCTATGAGGGCAAGAAGTGTCATACCACGCTCATTTTTTGACCATTATGAGTGCACCATCCGGGTACTCGCAGTAAACTGCATTTTGCCAAACACTCAGGTACTCAAAATAGCAAGTGTAAGTATCGAAATACCCAAACTGAGACACAGCTATTGCTACGTCCAACATTTTGTCAGATCTGTGACCACCTCTGGGATATGCATAATATGCAAAAAACATTTGGAACAGGAGCCCTTGGTTTCATCTTTGCCAACACAGAAATGAGTAAGTGCAACTGTAAAGCTTGAACTCTATACTCAGAGATATTACATGTGTTATTGAAGATGCAGTTAACACAAGTTATTGTTTAAATGGAACTTTGCAGGGCCAACATCTAAATCCCTGCAGTCATTACCCATTATTAATAACTGCTGGGTTCCCGTGAAAGATAGACGTGGTTCTGGAGTTTTGATCCCTAAATTATTGTGTGACTCAGCTGAGTTGTGTAAAACTGTGTGGCGAGATGGCAAAGGGTAACCTTATCTACGGCAGACTGTGGAGGAGACATGGCAAAGACTGCTGTTGAATTGTGTCACGCTAGAGATAAATGATGTCTGGTATTTGTGGTGTCAAAGGCCAATATGACAAATGAGAAGCCAAAAATAGACTTTGCAAACAAAGGCTGTAACTGAAAGAAAGATGAGGGCAGCCATAATAAAAATCATGATTGACTTGACTGAGACTCTGCACGTTAGTTATGATCAGATGACACATGCACATAATGTTGGTATTCATTAAGCCTTTCAGACACAACAAAACTGCTGGTTCAAACACTGTTCTTAGCTCACAACCCCATGTCTTTAACCTTATTTCATCCGTTTGTATTAGCATTTGCTAGTACATTTGTCCAGTGACAGTTTTTCCCAAAGGCTGAGCTACAGCAGATCTCTGTTTTTCCTCTCATATGTGCACACACAGGCATGTGTACACCTACACACATTAGAAAGCTTATCTCCACCATCGGCTGTGAAATGCTGGGAGCCCCAGTCCGCTGCTTTCAGTTCAGAGCGACAACTGTGAGAGACGGAGAGAGAGAGAGAGCCTTTGTGATATCAGACCCTGAGACAGAAAGAGCTGTCGAGAGTTTGACAGGATTAATGGACATTAGCACATGAAGTCATGAAGAAAGCAGGAAACACCACAGGAAATGCCTCGGAGGGTGTGTAATGCTATCTCTGATCGCTGCCCATGTGGCACCCGCATTATATATGCTGATGCGGTGGGAAAATAGCAGAGGCTTTTGTACATTGAGCACACGAGTGAGACGCTAAATATACTGAGAAAAGAGATACTTTAGAAAAAGTGATTGTATCGTTGCTGCTATAAGACACCAAGTTAAAAAAAAACTGCACATCCTATTCTCTTTATTTATTATTATTATCATTAACTTACAAATTACAGTTACAAAAAAGCACTTATTCAGAGAGCTCTTTGTCCTTTTATCCAAATTAGAGCCTCAGATATTGAAGCATTACATTAAAATTCTGACACATTCTTTGTATTATTGTGTCATTTCTTGCTTTATTTGTACAACATGCTCACAAATGATGAAATCCAGGTTACAGAGTGTTTGATATCTCACAAGCGCCTTCCCCCTTTGTGTATATTTCACACTCAGTGAAACAGAGAGACAGCAAGTTGCTATCTAATCAGCACAGGAAGAAACTACTGTGGGTCTGTCATCACTGACACACTGGGCTCATGAAAAATGCTTGGGGGAAAAACAAGTTTACACATTGTTGTTCCACTCAGTTCACTGGTTAACAATGAAACTCTTTTCTTTTTGGCTCAGCAGGTATGAAAGGATCAAAATAATGAAGCAGGATGTACAAGCAGGTGGTTGAAATGTGCCAGCATGAACTGCATGGTGTTATGGTATCTGGAGCGTGATCAGATAACGTTTAAAACATGTTTTATAAATCTATCACGTACAGTTTATCCTTTATTAATTTCTATTACATATAAAATCAGATACAGTTACCATGTTGCCCACATGTTAGTTATATATCTATCCAACAGTGGCACAAGATTGGATGATGAATTTAAGGTCCCAGTGAAGAGATATGACTTGTGGCGTTATGTAAAAGACTAAAAGAGTGTTAAAGGAGCACAGACACACCTGAAGCTGCACAGTCCATTAGTGTTTGACCTTTAGTAGAGAACATTTCTGTGCATTATGTCTGGCACCCGGTCATTTTCGTCCAATTTGTCCAGAGATGTTGATGTCACCTGGGTGAAGTCACTGGCCGCACTGAAAGGATGATGCTGGGAACTTGTTAAAGCAAATGTTCTTTGACTTGATTTATTAATCTGTTGTTTAATCTTCTCTAGCGATTGAAATGAAATTATCACAAATTGAAAAACGCTCTCCACAGAATTCACTCTACCGAAATTATGAATGACGTGCTTATGTGAGACTAGTTTTGACTTCAAATCACTAATGCTGACTACAAAGTAGTCTCCGGTTCTGCACCCACCTACTTAAATGTCCTCATACAGACATATGTTATTATCCATTGAATGACGCCTGGCTCTGCCACCCGTACGCTCAGGGCAATTCCCCGTTGGTGAAATGTCCTACCAGTTCCTACCAAAAAACCTTGTGAAGACCCAGCTCTTCAGAGAGCAACAACTGGACATGATAAATCTATCCCCCTCTAGTACTGTCACAGTACTTATTGCTGCACTAGCATGTCCTAGTCACATTGTACCTTCATTGTTTCCCTGTTTTGTAATGTGCTTTGGATAAAAACATCTGCTAAATGTAAATATGTGATAACATTTTCATCTGACCTCATTAAAACCCAATATGTATATGTTGTAGAAAAGTACTGAACCCTTATTTTGATGCAAACTGGGCTTGCACATTTGGTGAAGGAAACTGAACATTAGAGTTGATATTTCTCTACACAGCAGCAGCCCACACCCTGACCTCTGATCTCACATTACACCTTTCAAGATCATTTCACTTTGCACCTCGTATGGACATTTCTAAACCACATGCCACTTTACCACCATCTCTTGTGACTGATACCTTTACATGTTCACTTTAACAAGTAAGTTAGACGTCAAGTCCCACTGTGCTCCATCTCTTCCGTAGCCGCCCCCATAACAACCCGCAGCTCAGTTTCCCAGAAATCTGAGTCACTGCTACCTACAAACCCTGACTTTAAATCCATTCCTCATTGCTTGATCTTTCTCTCTCCTGTCATCTGTTGCATGTTGGTCGCGTTGCATATCATATTTGAGTCCAAGGGGAGTACCTCGATCCACCTACTCAACCTCAACCACAGGAAGGCGAGTGGCAGGTGGGGGGTCTGTTTGAAATGGGTTAGGGTTAGTGTTTCCCTCATCAGCCACAACTCTGAGAGAGTGATCAGGGGAAGTCTAGGTCATCAAACCTCAAGAGCCTCTGGCTCACCTCAGACAAACTTTGGTTTCGTCTGCCACAAAGGGAGCAGTGTTTAAAGCTTGAAACAAGGTCCATTATTATCAAGCTGTGAAAGTGAGAATGTGTGTGAAATCTGACGATTTGCCTATAGCAGAGTGTAATCTTATAAGTGGCAATTGCTGTGAGTCTCTGTAGTAAGAAGAAAATACCACAAAAATCATGATTTTAGAGACCTTAAAGGGTTCACCAAAAACACAAAGCGCATGTTTATTCACTGACGTCTAATAATATCTATCCATGCAAATAGTTGTGGTTTTATTTGGCCAGCGTTTGAGATATCTGTTTCTGAGATGTCTGCCTCCCAACCAATGCAATGAAAGAGACAAGAGACAGTAAAAAATAGGTCCCAAATAAATCTTTAAGGTTTCACATTAGATTGTAACACCATGTGCAGTACGTGTAGATGCTTCAAGGGGAAACAAATTTAGCAATGCAAACATTTTGGGAAATATATATTTTACTTTCTTGCTGAGAGTTAGATACCACTTTCAATTCGGTGCACTAAATATGAAGTTGCAGACAGCAGGCAGGTAGCTTAGCTTAGCATAAAGACTGGAAATGAGTGGAAACTCTGGAGGCAAGTTATGGTTTTATGGTTTTGTGCTAGACTGTTTCTTGTTTGTAACAGTGACCTGAGTCTTGTTGTCACTGTTGACAGAACCGAGCTAGCTGTTTCCCCTTGCATTCAGTCTGCATGTTAAGCTAAGCTAAGCTAACAGGGTGGTGGCCAAAGTGAGACTGATATTAATCTAAAACTCTCTGTGAGAAAGGGAACAAGCATATTTCCCAACATATCTGACAGTGTGATGGATGATCCGGATTTAGTTTGCACCCTGTTTGGAAACTCAATGTTTATTCTTGGTGAACCGAATTTGTGATCGTGGTCAGTTGCGCAACGTGTGAGTTTCCTTTAGTGCATTGCCAAACTGACATAGGATTATTTGATCCAGGCTGGACCGGTTCACAGGCTCCCGAGGTAAAAGTTCTTGCTAGAATATTCTAAAAGGAGCTTGGATGTCACCAGAAGGCTCTACTCCATCTCCCTCCCTACTATATAGATAGCGGACAGATGGAACTAGGCTGACGCTTTGCTAAAGTTAGCTATGCAATTAGTTCACAAACTAATTAGCTGTGAGAGGAGCAGAGGCACACCAGATTTCCCCAGTGTCTAAAACCCGTTTCCCAGCCCTGAATAAGAGTAAATGAGGTCCTGGCAGCAGCAGGAGGAAATATCCAAAAAGAGAAAAAGAAAAACATGGCAGATCTTATGATACAAGAAGGTTTATCAAACATTTGAGGCAAGTGTGGTTTAGTTGTGGGAAATGAGAATGGAAATTTTAATTACTCAGTGCTGTATTTTCATGTTGTATAATCAGTGGTTGTTTGAGAAGAAGGAGTTAAATCTGGGGCAACTCGACTTGTTGTAGATTCATGAAAATTCATTCACTTCCTTTTCTCCTCTTAACTTCCTCAGTGAATGTCCTTTGCGCCTCTGCCATTATGTCCAAAAATGCTGCTGAGTCTGGTTAGGTTGCCCACTCGCCTCGCTCTGATTCTGGCACGACACTAGCTCCGCTCCCTTTCAGCACTCCCTGAAAACTTCCTGGTGACACGTACACATATTGTTGGTATTCATTAAGGTGGCACCAAAATGAACTACCAATGGTACCTGTGTAAACACTAACACTCCCTGGTGCAGCCTGGCTAACAAACTGAGCTAACATTAGCTAATAGTAAATTATAGTTCGCAGCATTTCACTGTCCAGATGATGACAGATGCAAAGCAGCTGGAGGACATCAATGATAACCAGAAAACATTTTCTCCGTAAAATATGATCTGCACTGTACACGCAATTACACGTCAGCATCATCATGATTTAAAATCTGTTATTTTATGGCAGAAAAGTGACATAATGTTGCTTTCAGTGATCACAAGCCAAAAATATTGGGAACAGCTATTATAAGAATGTCAAAGGTTTCTCAAGTTACAGTATTAACATAAAACAGAGAGAAGTTTGATTCAGGTGAGTCAGGCTTTTACTTTTACTTATTATTCTCATACTTCTTTGCTCAACTTTGTGTGGCTAAAACGTGGTTTCACTTTTAAGGCCATTCCCACATGCTTGTATTTGTTAGTACTGCTGGCCAAGCGTAGCACTTCATTGGAAAAAGGAAACAATGTCCGATGAGTGTTGCTTCAGTCTGTTTGTGTATGTATGAACGCGTGTGTGTGAGTGTGTACTGAGGTGAAACTGAAAGCCCAAGAATGTGGAAGGGATATAAAACAATTAAAGCTCTGTTAAGGGAGTGCAGCGCTGGCAGTCATCTTACATCAGGTGCAACAGAGACCCAACAATGGAGTGTTATGAGCTGGTCAGCAGATCAATGTCATATGTATCGCTTATCATGAACGGGGGCCAAATGCTTCACTTGACTGACATTCTGAACACATTAGACATTCATAATGGACATGAGTCACGAGAAGGTCAGCTTGATGCGTTCCACCTTAAATTACCTCCCTGTAATTTGAAAAGGATACTCCTGCTTATCTTCCAAGGTCTTCGATCTGGATCACCACTGTTTGCACTGACGTTTTTTCATGCCCCATCCACTGATGAGGTCACATGGTGAGAGACAGTTTTATAGGCTTTATTTATATTAAAGCATCCAACCAATACAACTGATGCCATACCAGTAAGATGAGCTAAGATTTAATTTCTTTCAACAGGTGCCAATGGGGGCATAAATCACACATTTTCCACAATCTGGGCTTGTTCTTCCAGGCAAATCTGAAGGGAAATATTTAAACTTCTCATTTGACTCAGACAGTTTTGTAAGGACTAAGATTCTGACCAATACACAGTGTAGACTTTCTCTGACAGTGGAGAGGAAATTCTCTGGCATCAAATGAAAGCGGGGGAGGTCTCGTTGGAACATTAGCTATTCATGCACTTGTACTCCCCTGGAGGGACGGGATCAGGAATCCCACCCATTTACCAGAAAACAGCAACGTCTCAAGGAAACTGATCCAGATCTGAGGGCTCGGGGTGGAGCACAGCTTTAGCTGGGTTTTTTTTTTCTAAATGCTTCTCAACATTCACTCTAAATGCATTAACCTTTTCTTTTGTACGGATCTAACTGTCACTCCTACCCAAAGGGACTGACATTTGAAAGAAACAGTAAATGACAGTTTAAATAGAAATTCCTCTCAAATCTCCAAGGTAAAAATGTCCCCTGTCTGAAGGGCAACTTGTTTTTGTTCCATCACTTTCTTTTCATTTCTCAAATAGTTTCACACTGCATATTCATCATTCTGTAGATAGAATACCAGCAACACTTGATGCAAAACATGAGACGGTGTGTAAAAGCCTACACATACAAACAACACGTCACATGTTCATCATCATCATCTTTCCAATCTTTTTTTTTTACATTTAAAGTGACATTCTGGCAAAAAAGTGTCTTATTAGGGTACAATCTGTGATGTAGGTGGTTTGATCACCCATACTTTGCCCTTAATATAGCTTATAATGCTGAATCCTAGAGGTCCTTCTTCTCAGTCTTTATCTTTTTAAATGCTCTATGTTCATGGTATCTGAGTTTTTCCTCTTCTGTGTACGGTATGTGGAGTTTACTCCTTGTCTCGGTGGTACAGATGCTGCTGTGAGGTCCTACCAGGAACATGAGGAAGTTTGCCGTCTTCTCTGATCAATATTTTTCATTCTGTTTGGACTTTGTTTCTCTGAAATGTGATTTCCTTCAGTGACAGATTTATCTTAGTGAGCCTGATGAGGATAAGCGATTTCAGATAATGGATGGAAAGTCTTCCTGAGGTTTCTTCCTTTTATTTCCTGTCAATTGTTTTTAAAGCCCTGATTACATAACCTGCAGTTATTGTTTTTAGCCACTTGGGAGTAGCACAACATATTGTAAACACTAAACTGACATATTATTACCTTATGATGTTGATTTAGTTGTTAAATGTTCCAATATGTTTGCCGCTAACTGTGTCTGTTTGCTGTTTTTTGGTGATTAGGTGCCCTAAAGGAGTTTTTTCTATAGAAACAGCTGAAACCTACGATCAATAAAGTGCAGTCTAAGTCTCTAGATACAGCCAAAAACCAACACTGATGAGAGAGGTGAGAGTAAAACCAAAACACTGACTCCGTAGAGCCTTGGTGATAATTAGCTGAGGTATCATCACTACGAGTGACCTTTTTCACATTAAACATTAGACATTTTGCATTGGTGCAATGGCAATAAACTTGACTTGACCCACCAAGTCCTTAGTTGAATCACCCACCTACGGCCTACCACCTTTAACCACACGCCAATCCCCATGATTCCTCCTATGACCGTCCCAACAGAGAGACTCCATCTCTGTAGGACTCCATGTCCTAAGAATCAACAACAATGGCCCCCACAGAACCAGATGGAGAGCCATAAATCACAGGCCCATGCACACCCAGGAGAGTCCATAAATAGTGTAAGAGTTCTGAGGGTAAAGACATTGTGGCAAGCCCCTGGTCCCCCAAGGGTCCCGAGGGCTGAGGCAGCATGTGAGCCACTGGCTCATAACTCTCCCATTCTTTCAGTGACAGAGAGACTTTTTATGCTCTCATTTACTTGTGAGTAAATCACAGAGGGGAAACACTGCTACGCACTTTTTCTTCAGCTCCGAACAGTGATGATGGTGGGTTGTCTGAAAGTGTTCTGCAGAGACAAACCAGATGTCAGGGTGGAGAGTATGTGTGTGAGACAAAGAATGAAAGAAAGAGATAAGGATATACAGACAGGGACAGGGAGGTTGAGACAAAAGTTAACTCAATGTAATACATAGGACTGTTTTTACCAAGCTAACTGAGTTTTTCCGCACAGCAGGTTGGACTACTTGCCAAAGAGTGCAAAGATCTGAAAACCTGGACTGATGACTGAACTGATGCTATCTGTGCTACCTTGATTTGACAAACCTCGACCCCCTGCTGCTTCAAATAAACAAAAACGACATCTAGGAATTTCCCCTTTAGTCATATAGTTTTATTTCAGACCAGACTAAATACACTTTTCAAATACCTTCTTGTCTTGGTAATCTCTACTGCAAAACCAATCAGTTACAGCCAACATAAGCCACGTACAGATACCAAACTATAAGAATTGATACATTTAATCCGTCCATTATTGTAAAAGGGGTTCGAGCATGGTCATAGTCTGAGGGGTCAGGCGGTTGTTGCAAGTGTGTTTCTGTTAAACCCCCATGAGTGAATCTATTTTCTGAGGCACCTATGACACTCATCTGGACCACAACAATGCCCCCTTTCTCCTCTCCGCCTCACGCTTGGCTGGCTTCTCTGAATACGACCCAGAGTGAAATAATCCATACCCCTGAACCCCCACATAGCACTCACATACATAGAAACACACACATGAATACACATGTTGCCACTTAAATGGTCACACGTGTTGGGGCTATGCAAGTCTCACTTCATGTAGAATTCAACAGTGATACTATGAGCAAACACCAACATACGATATACTCACGTTCACACAGAGGAGCAAATAAAACACACACATGCATGAGTGAGGCAGACAATACACGTTATACATGTAGACACACTAACACTCGTGCATCTTGAAGAAGAGCACGACCAGAAAACTCAGAATGACAACTCTGCCACCATGTGGAGATATTATGAAGTACAACAACTTTGCCTTCTCTACTTTCTACTACACACTCAGTTAAACAAGTACTTTTTTTAAAACTGAAGTTAAGACATGAAAACAACCTAACTTAGAAAGTATATTTTAATTATTTGCTTGGATACAGAAAACAACAGGAATCCAGGTACAACTATGATGACCTACTGAAAAAATCTGCAACTTGTCCACTGTATCAAACTGTAAGCAGACGCTTCTTTGGATGTTTGTCTTAACATTATGTGTGACAGTCCACATTGTACTTAATATTTACATTAAGTCCATTTGCTTCAATAGATGTTTATGTAACACAATAGTATTACAACCTAATGCCAGTTCATTCACTTTTATCATTTGCCACAATTTGTGTTCTAATAAACCTGCGATCAATCCAAGGATTCTATGTGTGTATGTTTATTCATTCAAACTTTATTTAAACAGTGCGGTTCAATGAGAGCAGTTCACCTACTTTTGCATGGATGCATGTTGTATACATGACAATAAAAGCAAAAGTAAAACTCCAACACTTACAAGACTGCAAGTAAAAGATGTGGACAACATTGAGAGAGGGTACAAAAAGGTATTAAATCAGTATTACAATCTGAAATACGACAATATAAGATAAAAATCAACAATTGTAATGTATATTACTCAGTCCCTGGTTATAGTACTAGACATGTGTGTTTGATGTCTGAAAAGTACATTGCAACAACTGTGGCGCTGCCACCAGAATATAAAATCATAATGATTTTTAATATACCAGCCTGTGAATGTTTAATAATGACATATTGAATACATTTGTGAATTTGCACGTCTCACACTCTCACACTAAAAAAAGCATTATTAATTGGATTAAATTCATCAAAGAAAGTCTAAAGATGCCTTAGGGATGCAGGACTTGTACAGATGCCACTCGTCACACTGCTCACCCAACTTTCTGTGTGACGTGCTGATAAGCAGCATTCAGTGTTCAGTCTAAAATAGCAACACCGTGACCGTCGTCATACTGAGTGTATATAGTTGCTGTGACGTGGGCAGAGACGTGTGTTCTGGATGGGATCCACACTTCATACACGATTTAGTTTATCTTCAGCCTGTATGTCGAAACATCCACAGGAACCAGTAAGAGTCCATTTTCTCATTTCATGCTTATGTCATGTCATTATATCAGCTAATTTATATGTTTTTGCTCAGTTGTTTTGGTTTTGATGCCTCTTTTTGCTTCTGCTTCCTTCTAACATTCTTCTTCATTTCTTCTTGTTTATATTAATTTAGCTGAGCTGAAGATTTGATGAAGAAATTAGAGATTCTTTTTGGTATTGCAGCTATTACTTTTTCGAACATAAGCTCCTCTGCTTACCATGGTGTCTTTTCATTGATCTATGGTGCAACAACCATATTCTCATTCCTGCATTGTCTTCTAACACTCAGTTTTACTGTGTACTAATTCATCGATCTGTTCCTCTGAAAGTTTTTATGGTTAATGATCAAAATTTTTTAGAGATTTAGATTTAGTTTCAAATTAATAATTCCTTACTGTACCTCTAACACAGCTAATGTTTACAGCACTGTCAGAAAGAGCGTGGTCCATTGGCCCAGGCCTCCCTGCAGCAAGTTGGTTTGTTTTGATAAGAGACTGAAGGTGGTGAGGTCACCACTTTGACTCCTTATCTTTACAGCCATTTAAAGGGTAGGTTCCCTGTGCTCTTTAACATGTTGTTGAACACATGGTTTGTCGTCACTGCTTTGGTGTATTTTCCCAATTTACTGTTTCATTCTGTTCTATGTGACTGAAGGAAAAATGTAGAGAATAGCTCAATAATCCTGTCTTCATGTTAAATGTTATGATTTATATCTGCTGCACAAAGTTTCAGTTTTCTCAGATTAAGTGGTATATAAATTAAACTATATAACAAGAGTTCAACTATGTCATTTGAAATATAAAAATAGATATAACAGATACAATTGTATATGTAACACAGGTTTGATTACTTGTGAACCTACAAACTTTATCAAACTTGTACTAACTTTATAAGTTACCTTTTACTTTTTGTTACTTTTCTATCAAATACATTTTCCCTTTTTTAGTTTCACAGTTGTGAACATTTCTGTCTTGAAATATTGCTTATTTTAGATGATATATACAGCTCTGTTTTTTCTTAGTGGCGCCTCCTTTACAAAAATGAGCCATCAGAGGGCGTCATCTCACAATCTTCCTTTATTTCTTGGAAAAGGAAATATCACAGAATGTACAAACCCTTTTTATATCAAGGATAAGAATATTTTACTTAAAACTCATTTTTAGCTTTCCACCTGCATGTGCATATGAACATGCACGTGGAAACAAGAGAGGTATTAAAATGAAAAGCTCTTAGTCCTCAGAAAATGTTATGAATATTCAGGAAATTCAGAAATTTAGAAAATAAACATTCATGTATACCCTTCCACATACACAGGTTTAACACATCTGAACACATGCATATCATTATACATCATTATTCCCATTAGAAGGAGGACAGGAGCATTAATATTTAGGGTTATAAATTTGATCTATTTACTCCAAATTTGGTAGAATTTGTATTTTGGATCCTCAAGTCAACTTTTCCGTTTCATTTTAAATATTTCCAAAATTGTTCCAATCTTTCAATGTAGGAGGTACTAAATTTAGCATCTCACAATCTAAAGCTCATACTACATCTGTATAGGAGCATTGTCAGCACTTGATTTAATGGATGATTTAATTTACCTTCAAACTACACGTGTAGACTACTATAGAAGATAGCAGAAAAAAAGTTACACATACAGTAGATGTGTCAAGCTTTTAGTATAGACCAGTGTGCACGTGTGAGTGACAAAGCCACCCAGTTCATGAGCATGGGGTTAATCTGTCTGCTCAGACGGCCACGGCAGTGTCTATGTAGGCTGGGAGGAGGGAAAAACCATGTAATCTGATGTCCCGCCTGCTGCTCACCCGAGCCAGCAATGGTCTGGACAGGGGAGGGTGTTGCTCAGGATAGCTGCCCTAAATGGATTACAGGACAGCACGTCAGTGAAAGGGCACCTGGACACATACACCTACACGCAGACACACACACACACACACACTGTACACGCAGGTGCACAAGAGGAACAGATTAGTCTGAAGTGCATTTTTCACCCCCTGCAAGGAGCTTAAAGTCATTACCAGCTGACAGAGAGAAAAGGTGTTGGAGCAGCTCTGCATCTTTGACATTTCTCTGGCCTTTTCTCTCAGTATTTGAATTCTTTCTGTCCTCTGACCTTTTACACTCATTGGCTAAAAGCTAAATGATTCTCATTTCTTCCAGATTTCTGTTTCACTGAAGTCTGACTTGAGTATCAGGTGCCTGAGAGCTGCTACAACAGGAGGATGGAGTCAAAGCCAGAGTCTGAGGCCCAGGCCCCAGACAACAGTCAGACCGAGTCTCTGGACACATCTGGGTTTGAGGTAACCGCCGTACGGCTGGAGCAGCTGATGAAGAGCATGGAGGTGCTGTTGTCAGACGTGGAGCAGCTTCGGAGCCACTGTAGCCACCAGGCCACCGAGCTGATGCGTGCGGCGGTGGACCTGAGGCAACAACAAGAAGACCTGAAGGAGAGTTACTCCGCTCTGTCTAGAGAAATGCAGGAGATCATGGATACAGTGGACGACCTGTTCAGCACCAAGAGTGCCTTTGAAGCCAAGGAGAAGCAGGCACAGAAACTGAGCCGACAGCTCTGAGGGACAGAGAGCGTCTGATGGACTTTTGTTTCTCAATGAGGAGAAGAACAAAACTGTGGGGGGTGTGGTTTGGGGTTTGGATGTGGGGCGAGATGCTGAGGTTTTCATAGCTTTGAAACGATGCTTTAATTAGATTGGTAAATATGTTACATAAACTTGTTGTTGTGCAACTTTTTAGGTCAACATGTGAGAAACACATTCACTGAAAAACAATATGTAAAATATATGATTCTGTATCACTACATCATTCCAGTAAATGCAGTATATTATACATATAACATCACAGGTTACAGCCTGAAATGTTGAAACAACACCTCTCTGTCATAATTTAAATAAAATGTTAAAATTATGAACTTAAGAAGGGAACAATTTGCATTGCTCTCATATGCATGCTGCAGTCTTTAACACGCACGATGACAAGACCATACAGAGGTCCAACCTGTGCTGCGTGTCAACAAATGATTTACTATCACTTCTGCTGCCATCATATTTTTTTTCCTGCCCTCCCACTAACAAACACACACATCACAGCTATGATTTTCCATCACCGAGGTATTCTACGCTGACAGTTAAATATATATGTTACCGAGTCTCGTCTTCCCGGATGACTCCTCCAGTTTCAATGTTGCTTTTCACGGACAGCTGTTGGTACATCCTTCATAGTCTCTTCCCATCCAGGCCATGATCCACTGTGGTTTCTCACTAAAATAAACCTAAATAGAGCCTTAGGGTGATCTTTACCTCCTACCAGCACCTCTTCTGTGAGTTATTGGTCTGTATTTAGTGGTTAGGGAACGTGTGAAAGGGACAGTCAGTGGCCAGCAACCTGAAAAAAATAAATCAATGGGATACTCCAAGATCTCTTTCAACCTTAAATCTCATTTTAGTGGGTTTCTTATGCAGAGTCTTAATGAATATTATTGCTTTAACATTTGCAATGTATATATGCAACCATTAAATTATATATACCAACAATTCTCTTTCTCTTTCTCTTTCTTTTTTTTTTTGACTGGAACAAACATTTTACCCAGTTGTTGCACAAAAGCACAGTTTTGTTTTTGATCATTGCTTTACTAAAACATACTTGCTAATGAAAATACGTTAACGTAAATAGTCTGCCTGATATCAAGTCAACAGCCCGAGGGTCGTACCTGCAAACACTCTGCTCCAAATAGAAAAAAACCTCAAAGCTTATATTCAACGTCCAAAAAAGAAGTGAAAATCTTTTTGGGAGAAAAAAAAACTGTCTCTGCGTGGTTGAAACCTGACACGATGGGTTGTGGTGTTGGTGAGCAGAGAGGGTGAGAAGATAGAAAACTGGGTGTCAGTGCCTACCTTCACTACTGAGGTGCACATCCCTCTGGACTGCTGGTCGACCAGCTGGGGATTCATTTCAAGAAGGTAAGACAGAAGGTCTGATGATTTGTTTTTACTTGTTTGATCTATCCAGGTGCAACACTTTGCACCTTCGCTGCATGTGTTAAACATTAGCAAAGAAATCCCCAAGGATTTCATTGAATTTAGATGTCATCTGATACACATGCATGTAATAAAAGGAAGTACTTACATTGAAAGTTTGGTTATTTAGTTGCTTTTTTCTTCTATAATTCTGCAGTAGCCTCTCAAAGATGAACATGAAGATCCTGCAAGTCCTGGGTCTCCTGCAGGTGCTGGCTGGGCCTGCTCTCTCTGTGAGTATCATAATAATATTCTACTATTTGAATATCCATGCATGCATGTGCTATAGTACAGATGGAAATTGCAAGTACAGTAAAGTACAGTATGTTCAAAATCACACGTGCCAGCAGTGGTGCTTCTGGTTTATACACAAGTTATGCAACGTTTAGGGGACGGTTTGTGGTTAAATGTTCCAGCTTCTATTTTAGTGTCAGCTAGCATGCTCTTAGTGTGTGTTAGTGGTTCGTGGTGAGTTATGATATGGTGTGTACGAGCACTATGTGTTCCAGATGTTGAGCGAGTCGGAGTTTGACTGTTTTTTTTTGTTTTTGTTTTCCTTTTTTTCAGGCGATACGGCCTGCCCATGATTACTGGGGAGAGTTTGGAGCCTATGGGCCCTGCAGTCGCACCTGTGGCACAGGAGTGTCAATGAGAATCAGGAAATGTATCACTTCAAGGTAGGACATAAAGATGTAGGGTGTTAGGATGGGATGTTAGTCTCATTTAGTAAAGATTTTGCAATGAGGGTTCAAGGTTCACCTTAAAATCTTTTATATCTTTCACCCTCCTTTATCTTGCTTTGACTTTATTTTTAGTTACTACCTTATTCCTTATTTAAAAAAAATTATTTTATAAATGAATGTGCATTTAAATGTTTTGGATATGACCAATAAAGTTGGATGTATTAAACAAGAAAGAGAGATACTTGGCTTGCATATACTTATATTTCTTCTCTCTTGCAGGACAGATGGAGGACATAACTGCATAGGATCCTCTAAGTCCTTCCGAACCTGTAATACACATGTAATTATCCTGGTTTTTTTTTTTTACCTCTTTATAAATTACATCCACCCACTAATTAATGCATCATAAAATATATAATAATATATATAATAATCCAACATTTTGCATCAATGCAGGAATGTCCAGTTGGATCCAGGGACTTCAGAGAGGAGCAGTGCTCCCAGTTTGACAGAACAGACTTTCAGAGCAAACGCTACACATGGGTTCCTTATTATGGAGGTATGAGACTGTATTACATTACCTGAGTGTACCTGAATATAATAATCTTAAATTACCAGAGGTGTGGTTGTATATCCAGTTGTCAAATACATAAAAGTGACATTACCGTGATTGTTGTGTTTTTCTTACTCTGACATACTAAGATGTGAGTATTGTGGATTGTGTATATTTTACCACATCATTTTAATAGCTGTATCTGTTCTGTAGCATCCAATCCATGTGAGTTGAATTGTGTCCCAAGAGGAGAGAACTTCTTCTACCGACACAGACCTGCAGTGGTGGATGGGACGCCATGCTATGTGGGACGTACTGATATCTGTGTGGACGGCATCTGCAGGGTGGGAACAAAACTGCAATCTACACTATAATGAGAGCTCTATAATGTATATCTGTAGAATATAATTGTCTATTTTTCTTAATTAGTAGCTTTTATTTAGGAGGGAAAAAGCTTTTCTTTCTCTCTTTTGAGTAGTTCACACCTTCCTCAGACTGACAGTAGTTGTTGATTTGATATCAGTCAAAATCCACCTTCTCAAGACATTTTTTAAACACCACGTCTCTCTCCAGATACTGACCCATGGAGAGTTTATGGGCTTGGACGATGACACTAATTCCGTACACTCTGCTGCTCCTGTGGTGGTCGCTCCTCACCCAACGGAGACACTCACATACATCTACAAAACTGGCGTCTATGGCGAGTGCTCTGCTGCCTGCAATGGAGGCATGCAGTATCGCACCGTGGAGTGTTGGGCTCAGGATCCAGTAAACCCTCGTGTGGTGGAGGACACTTACTGCATTACCCAGCGTCTGCAGAGGCCGCAGAGTCAGCAGGCCTGCAACATGCAACCCTGTGCTGCTGAGTACAGTGTCTCCAGCTTCAGTGTGGTTCGTACCTGACAGAACTTTACTATCATACAGTAAGACAACAGTGTAATGTTTCTCGCACTGGAAAAGGAAGAAGTTAAAGGTCTAATGAAAACACACTTCCAGTATATTTAGTTGTGGGACTAACTTGTTGTATATGATGGTCAGTGCTCGGTGACTTGTGGGGAAGGCCAGCAGATGAGGGAGGTGACCTGTGTGGGAGGAGGAGGTGAACGTCTGCCTGACCATGCCTGCAGCGGACTGGCAAAACCTCCTTCTGTCCAGACCTGCCGCAGACCTGCCTGTCGCACACACATCACCTGGCATGTGACTGACTACGGACTGGTTGGTGAAATGGAGCAACAACAAAACCTTTTATCCCGCCTTTATTTCCACATCATTTAACCTCTCCTGTCTTGTCTCTGCAGTGCACTAGAAGCTGCGGTGGTGGTGTGAGGGAAAGGAGAGTGGGCTGCTTTGATACAGATTTGAACCCCTACCCAGAGGCCCGGTGTGGAACAGATAGCAGACCCGTCTCTGTGGAGACATGCAACTCACAGCCCTGCCCCAGAGCACAAAGTGAGCCAAATCTGAACCTCTTTCACACTCTTATTTTTTTTTTTGGTTTTAGCTTGTTTGTATTTCAATCAATGTACTTTCTCTTTAGCGGTCCCAAGTGTTCAGGACCCAAGAACACAAGAAACCACCATGAGAGGATTTGTGCCCCATGTTCCAGGTGATCCTTCAGGTATGTAGAGCATGTGGAAGTTTTGTTGGAATTTTTTTATGTGCTTGAACGTGTAATTATTTTATGACATATAAAGAATTTTATAAATGACGGTGCAACAAGTAATTTGAGCTCAGGTATCAGTAAGATTATTTCTGAGTGAATCAATCCTCAGGCAGTAAAGAAAATGTGCCCTTCTTACGTTGTAATTGCTGCTGTCTAGACCATGATTGCACTGCTCACTGCTTTGTTGTTGCTCATTCACAAACACAGAGCTCACAGTGTTTTTAAATTCTAAAAAAAAACCCAGCCAAATTTAACTTCTACCACATTTAATCTTAAACCTTCAAAAAAGGACAAACACAGGTCTATAGTGTGTACAGTAGATGTATGCTTGGTTGACCATGTCTGTGTCTGTGTTTACTTGCTTTAGCTTCCAGGCCACAGACAAACATTGCCGCTGAGCTTTACCCTCCTGTGATTGGTCCTCACTGTGCGCAGTCATTCTATGGCTGCTGTCCTGATGGCCATACCTCTGCCACGGGGCCCAGGAACGAGGGCTGCCTCCAAGATGACTGCGTCCGCACCAGGTGTCACCTCCTGGATCTAATTCTTGCAGCTAATACATGACATAAATGAAATTGCTGAACTACATCTTGACTCAATATAAAGTGTTTTCAACGTTAAAAAAAAAATCTCTCTTCATTAGATATGGCTGTTGTTTGGATGGGGTGACTCCAGCTCAAGGATTCGGAAGGGTTGGATGTCCTGAGTACCAGGCAACTGTGATGACTGTGGTAAGAATCACCTCCGTTTCTCATCTTGTTTCAATGAACTCATTAAAGGCAGAATTAATAGGATTTTTTTCACTTGCGGTTTGTAAATACAACATTCAAAGTTTGCAATGACTCCCTTGTTCAACGACAACCTGAAGCACCTTTAGGATGAATGCTTACAATCTGGCATCTGGTCGAGGGGTTACACATCAATTGCCCAAAGTTGGGTGGCCAGAAGTCACTGAAACTACAGACAGAAGGCAGGGTCTCTACTCAGGGTTATTGGAATAACCGATATATAAACAAGCCCCTAAATAATCCATCTTTACTAAATATTTGCAAAAATTTACCAGCTATAAAGTGAAAAATTACTATCTCTCTCTTTCTGTCCTTCTCCCCGAGCAGCACACGCCACCACCACTTCCTGCCTCTCCCTCCAGTGGCAATGTGTGCTTCCTGCCTCGCGATGAGGGCCCCTGTGATACTTGGAAGGTCCGCTTCTACTATGACTCAGGCGCTAACAAATGTACCGAGTTCTGGTACGGAAGCTGCCAAGGAAATGGAAATAACTTTGTGTCCCTGGAAGCATGTCAGAGAGAGTGTGGGGGTGGGGTGAGGGAGCCCCCACCTGCACCTCGCAGAGAGAGCCCAAGGAGAGGGCCGCCCAGGGGTGCTCTGAGAGCAAGGGCATAACAATGCTCATCACTAGTTGCTCCAAATCATGGGATAATCAGAGAGCTAATCACATGTAATAATATTAATAATGATTATTACATGTAGTATTTACATATACAAAGACACAGAACTTACCTACCTTTCATTTAAACATCAGACTTTACATTAAAATGATCTTGATAGCCTCACAGCCATCCCAACTTATGGTTGTTATTTTTTTATTACTTTTGATCTTTGGCATTTTGTTTGTAATGCTCAGAATATTCATTCATGTATTTTGCCTTAGAGATCAGGACTAAAATAAAACAATGTCAACCTTAAAAAAATAATGTTGGTGTGGTTTATTTTTGTCTTCATCTGCTCTTGCAAATGTTTCCAAAAGATAAGATAAGATAGACTTTGCTGATCCGACACTTGGGAAATTCAACTTTAAAGGTACAGTGTGTAGGATTTAGTGTCATCTAGTGGTGAAGTTGAAGATTGCAACTAACTGAATACCGCTCGCTTCACCCTCCTGTTCCAAGCATGTAGGGTAAACTTCAGTGGGCGTGAAACTCACGAAACTCTGTCTTATCTAGAGTCCATTTGTCCGTTCTGGGTTTGTAGAAACATGGTGGTTCAACATGGCAGACTCCACGGTAGAGGACCCACTCCTGCTGTAGATATAAAAGGCTCATTTTAAAGTATTAAAAACATAATGATTCCGGCTCAGGAGGTAGAGCGGGTTGTCCACAAATCAAATGATCAGCGGTTTGATCCCTGGCTTCTTCAGTTTGCATGTCGACGTGTCCTTGGGCAAGATACTGAACCCCAAATTGCTCCCGAAGGCCTCGCCATCGGTGTGGGAATGCAAATGAATGGTTAGCTCTTAGAACTGATGAGCAGTTGGCACCTTGCATGGCAGCTAATGCCATCAGTGTATGAATGGGTGAATGAGATATGTAGTGTAAAACACGGACAAAACGTTTCTACACACATTAAAAATAAGATTGATGTAATTTTAAAGGTCAGACTTTTATTTTGAAATTAAACAAACATCTTATTTTGAAGGCGCTTGACTTTACAACCGGAAGAAGACATGTTTCATTTCCCCTCTTTTGCTCAAACAGCTGCATCTCACGGGGCATTGAAAAGCAATAAACAACGTGTTTTTTCTTCACAGCTTTGCATCCACATTACATAGACAGGGTCCGTGGTCAGCACAAACATGGTAAGAGTGTTTTATTTTACTTTTTAAGCGGTAAAAACACGCAGTATTAGCTCTGTTAGCTCCTGTTAAAACATCAGAGCTAAGCTAACATGCTACGAGGCTAACGTTTACTTCTCTGTCAAACATCTATTTTAGTCCATTTTTCTCTGTTTCATTAAACACCCCGTTTTAAAATTAACGCTTAAATATATACTTTCTATCAGTTAGTCTAAATATGAATCAAGTATGCGGGATATTTTGTGATAATCTACCTATTAACGTTACGTTAACATTTAGTGATCTGTTGCTTAATAAGCAGCTCCTGTTTGAAGCCCTCTGAGAGGATATCAGCGTAATAAAGCTGATGCATCACAGAAAATAACACAAAGCTGTCAATAATTCAGGTGTTGTGCTGTGATATAATTGTTGTGTGTATTAAATAATATTAATCATTTTACAGTCGCACACAATTTTGCTTGTCCAACCGACCAAGAGACCTGAGGGCCGCACATATGCTGACTATGAGTCAGTGAATGAATGTATGGAAGGTGAGTCTTTAGCTGTTATTTAATAGTTTTCATTAATAGATATCAGTGTTTTTTTTCCCTTAACCTTTGCTGTAGAGAGTAGCCTAAAACAACATTCTGTTATTAGAAACATAAAACACATTTTTATACCAACAATACCAAGTTATTGAATTGTGGTAATGGCTTCCTATCATTTGGAGAGTAAGCTCACTAAATATGTTATTTATCTCTTAAATAAAAATATTTAAGACTACTTACAGTTTAGGTGAATTGACATATATAAATATATATCATCTATTTAAATGTTTTTTTTTTTATTTTTTTACATTTATTTGTAATTTCTTGGTTATTGAAGGTAAGTATGCTGTAAGGTGAAATATTCAAACATACACACTGAACTACAAAGTGCCACTGGAGTAATCACCGGCATTAATAAACTTCTATTTTTATGCTCAATTGTCAAGATTTATGAATTAAGTTTTATAATTTAATTCACCTTATTATTTCTCCGGTGTCTCTCCCTTTCAAATTGAAATCTGTAGTTTTGTTATCGACCTTACAGTCTCTAATGAACCTTGTTATATTGTTGTGAAAACTGCTATATACTCTAAATTAATTTTATTGTTATCTATACTATTTTCATTTTTTTGTTTTGATGCAGATTTATTGAAAATGCTTTTTCATTCAGCATCTCCTGCTCCTCTCTTCCAGGTGTTTGCAAAATGTATGAAGAGCATCTTAAGAGGATGAACCCAAACAGTCCCTCCATCACTTATGACATCAGTCAGTTGTTTGACTTTATTGATGACTTGGCAGATCTGAGCTGTCTTGTGTAAGTATAATTTGAACGAAAACCAAATCTTGCACTGATTGTTTTTCATCAAGTAAAAAATATATATATATAATTAAAATGTTTACACAGGTACAGAGCTGATACTCAAACATACCAACCATACAACAAAGACTGGATCAAGGAGAAGATATATGTCCTGCTGCGGCGTCAGGCTCAGCAAGCAGCAAAGTAAAAGCACTGGTGCTGTCCTGCTACACACATTTCGAAGGAGCTTACTGCACATTGGGGAAAGGAAGGAAAAATGCGGTAAAGTCAGAAATTTTGGGCTTTATGTAGAAATGGAGTCGTGCTTGGCAGCATATGTGTTTTTAATTAGTTACACTATGATGGGAGTGGGGCTAATGGCTGCAAGGACTAACTTATTGATGGAGAGGGATCCCTGCTTGGAGACATGCTCACCAGGCTAGATAACTTTTTTTTTTTTTTTTCTTTAAAGTAGTGCGTTTCAGTTTCTGTAAAAGTCGATGTTCTTGTTTTATATACCTTTACCGGGCAGTTGGATTTGAACATGCTGTGGATTTTAAATGCAGGTGAACGACAGACATGTCTGCAGACTGATCCAGAAGATTTATTTTCCACATTTCATCTGTTTATTATTATTATTATTATTATAGCCTGCCATTGTAATGTAAAATGATGTTTTTGTAAACATTTGCGTAGAATCCTCATTTCAGATGTCCTTGTTTCTGTTTTCTTTGATTTAAATAAAATAAACTATTGTTTTCTGACTGGTGTCTAATCTTGCATATATGAGGAATTTACAACTCTGTGGATCTAAGTGTGTGTCACATGGTCGTGTTACCTGTCGATAAGGATGCAGATGGTAAGTTACATCAGGGGATATCAAGCAGAATGATGCTGGATGTTGCTGGAGCTCCTCTCCAATAATTTTTGTTGGTCTTCTTAGAAATAAAATTTTTGCTCTGTTGTGTTACTGTCTCTTTAAATGTGGCGGGCTGCCCTGTTGTTGCTGTGCTGGAAACCCCGTACTGACTCTGAAGGGACCCAAGATGGCTGAGTACTCACGGGGGGGGCAGTTAGCAGTTATCTGAGCAAGACGTCGGGAATGAATGGCAAATAGCATTATAATGTAAAGCGTAACCTTGGAGTAATTATACGACTACAGTTTGTTGGTTTGCATATTTTTTGGGGGATGCATGAATACCAGTAAGGAGAGAGTGGTCTCTCCGCGGCCCCGAGCCAGAACATGGCGGAACACTTGGGGACGAAATAGCAGCTAACGCTAACTAGCTGGCGTATTATTCAGACACAATTTAGAAGCATTGCTCCGGAGTGTACACGGTGTCTGCGGTCCGCTAGTGTGAAATAATGTTATCGGTGCACAACTCCGGTCATTTCGCTTCAAATGGTTGCTTAACGTTGAATATGTTGAGCGTAGGCAGTTAGCGTACTGGCTAGCTAGTTAACGCGTTAGGTGTGCTGGCTAACGTTGCCCGCAAGCGTACACACTGTACTAACAAGCAGGCTGAGTGTTTTGGGAGCCGGAGATAGTAACGGTGGGGCTTATTCACAATACTCCTCTCTCAGCTGTGTGTTAGGACTTTACAATGACAGCCAGGCGTTGTTTTGTAGATTAACAAGTCAGCTAACGTCAAATGCCCTCCACACTGTAAATTAGACTTTCGTTAGCTTGCTACAATGGTCTGTAAGCTGTTTCCTATGACCCTGGCGAGATAAGTTTTGAGGCAGCTCTCTTTAAAAAATAATCAGACATTGTAGTTGTGACTGCAGAATCTATCTTCCTGGATACTCGTCCAGGTGTACCACTTTGAAGCTCCTTCAAACGGTTAGCCTGGTTGACCCCTGAGTGAGCAGGTGTAAAAAAAAAAAACGAAGTGAATTGAAGTTGTGGCGTTACCAGGAGAAGCCCTGTGAAAAAGCCAAGAAGGTCCGGGAGGGGGTAAACCGGTTACAGCTACCTGCCAGGATGACGGACACTCGTCGGCGAGTCAAAGTCTACACCCTCAATGAGGACAGACAGTGGGATGACCGTGGCACCGGGCACGTCTCCTCGGGCTATGTGGAGCGTTTGAAAGGCACGTCCCTACTGGTGCGAGCAGAGAGTGATGGTAAGGCCATATGAATGACGTGTGACATTACTCAATAATTACCGCATGTAAACAATAACTCCACACTGTATGTAGTAGATACCCTAACTTACCCTCCTCACTCATGGGCTACCTTTGTTTGACAGGTTCCCTACTGCTGGAGTCCAAAATCAACCCAAACACAGCCTACCAGAAACAACAGGTCAGCACACGGCATGATGCAGTACACTTGTGTACAGCGTGTTTATTCCTTCTCTGTGTAGTAATTGTAATTTTTTGTCTTGGAAAGGATACGTTGATAGTATGGTCAGAGGCTGAAAATTATGATCTGGCACTCAGCTTCCAGGAGAAGGCTGGCTGTGATGAAATCTGGGAGAAAATATGCCAGGTATTTTTTGTTATGTGGGTGTATGTTTGTCTGCTCCATCTGTGTGTTCATTTTCATAGTGTGTTTGGGTGCTCCTGGTGATAGTTTCTCATGTTTGTCTCTCGTTGTTAAGGTGCAGGGAAAGGACCCATCAGTGGACATCACCCAGGATGTAGTGGATGAGTCCGAGGAGGAGCGCTTTGACGACATGTCGTCACCAGGTCTGGAGTTACCACCATGTGAACTGAGCCGCTTGGAAGACCTGGCTGAATTGGTGGCCTCCTCATTGCCGTCACCGCTGCGGCGCGAGAAACTGGCGCTGGCCGTGGAGAACGAGGGCTACATTCGCAAGCTCCTGGAGCTGTTCCGCGTGTGTGAGGATTTGGAGAACAGAGAGGGACTGCACCACATCTATGAAATCATTAAAGGCATCTTCCTGCTCAATCGTACTGCACTCTTTGAGGTTATGTTCTCTGACGAGTGCATCATGGACGTCATTGGTTGTCTGGAGTTTGACCCAGCACTCCCGCAGCCGCGGCGGCATCGGGAGTTTCTAACTAAGACAGCCCGCTTTAAGGAGGTGATCCCCATCTCTGATCCTGAACTGCGTCAGAAAATACACCAGACGTATCGGGTGCAGTATATTCAGGACATGGTGCTGCCCACGCCCTCTGTTTTTGAGGAAAACATGCTGTCCACCCTGCACTCCTTCATCTTCTTCAACAAGGTGGAGATTGTGGGCATGCTACAGGTGAGATCGGCAGACGTGTGTATTATAAGACTTGCCAACGACGTGAATTTTTATATATTTTTAAATTAGAAGTGTATGCTCCACATTTTTGCCTTAAAATTTAGCTCCTTGCAAAAGCAAATGCTACAAAATTTATATCCACCTAATACAGATAAGCTATACAAATAAACAGCCCTGTCATAATATCTAGACTATTTTATTTAAAACAGCGTTTATGCAATGAGGACTAGAAATTACAGTAATTGTAGGATTGTACAAAGGTTTTATTTTTGGCTGATTGTGCTTTACCCAGTCTGAGTTTGTCTGCTAGTCTTTTATGGTCATGTGATCTTTGTGTTTTTGTACTGTGTCAACTCAGCAGTGTTTATGTATGGCTGTCTCCATAGAGATGGAGAAGTGTTGTGTAAATCAGTTATGCTGCGGTAGAGGAAAACTGAAACTGGCACGCTGTTGACCCTGGTACACTGTGCTGTGTGAAATTCTGAAGTCAAACACTACTGATATGAACCTTTTCTTCCTCACTCACCCCCGTGGCACCTTATGTACATAACCCATGAGGAAAATCCACAACAATGTTATGTTGTACTTTTGAAGACAGTAGATTCAAACTGCATTAGTTTGTAATGACAGATTATGTCACACTTTAACTTACGGTGGATGTCATGTTTGTTTCCTGGTCATTTGTATCTCACCGTTGTAAATCAATAACAGCTTTGTTATGATAGACTTAGAGGTGTGCACGGTTGGCCCTTGATGAAAGTGAGGGTCAGGCATAATATTTATTATCCATATGCTGATTTGTTGACCCTCGATGTTATTCTCACCCCCTCTCATCTCCACTTCCCTTTTGATATCAGGACGATGAGAAGTTCCTGACAGACCTCTTTGCACAGCTAACAGACGAGGCTACAGATGACGACAAAAGACACGAATTGGTATGCCAGACCGTCAGAGATTATTTATTCAGTTTATTCATTAATTCATTCAGTCATTGAGGGCACGCCCTCATTTTCGACGATGTCGAGAGTACAACAAAGTAAATACACAGAAAAAACAGTTAACAAGGTAACAGACAACAGTACACCGTTACATTCAAGAGCACTGTTCTCATTTCACTCCTTGTCTCTTGTTTCATAGAGCTGTGTTTCTTTCTTATAGGTGAACTTCCTAAAGGAATTCTGTGCATTCTCACAAACGTTACAACCTCAAAACAGAGACGCGTTCTTCAAGACGTTGTCAAACATGGGCATTCTACCTGCACTAGAGGTCATACTGGTGAGTGCAGCAACATTGATATAAATCAAAATGTAGTTCATTTTTTGGTGTCAGTAACTTTGGTCGTGGCGACCGTTCTTTGCATTAGGATCGTGGAATGTGCATTGATAAATTAAAACTTGAATTAAACAGCATAATCATAGAGGAAAGCAAACAGAAGCAAGCAGATATCATCAGTGGCGGTGATATTAGAGTGTTTATTGATACAACTGTGCATCTACTCCATACAGTGTTTTTGGTTACCATGGATTGTACACACCACAAGAAAACTCAGACTCTGTGGTGTTAAGTTACATTGTGTTGTGAAACTGAGGAGGCCGTTTTATGATTTGTATTTTGTGTGTGTGTGGCTGAGATTTAGGTGTTAAGTGAATTACATTAAACATTTTAGGGGCTTTAGGGACTTTTCTACAAAGGACCATGACACAGCATTTTTTTCTTGAACAAGCAAATGAACTTTCTGTGTATCACAGAAAAACAAACTAAAGATTGTTTTTTGTGTGTATAAGGTCTGTATAAGGAGACTTGCCATACCTTGAACATACATAGTTGAGTATGCACAAAAATAAAAAAAAACATTCGAAAGGATCTGGGTGGCTGCTTCAGGTTGCCATGGTTTCATTTGGTGGGAGTGCAGAAAGGAGCATCTGCTGGTTTTGGGTTATGCTGCAGCTGAATTCCCCCCCAAGTCTTGTCAAACACTTATTGAACTGCTGCATCTTGTTGCATTATCTGTCAGGAGAGTACGCTCTTAGGTCGGCACTGTGATCCTGTTTCAAATATGTACATTCAGATTCAGATCAGTTATGTGTGGATGCAAATCTGACCAGAATGTTGATATTGCAAACGTCCCCACGTCGACAGAGACAAAAAAAGAATAACAGAGTGCTGTATGTAATTTATTCTACAAATTGGTAAAGTGATCTGATCCCAGATCAACAGAACACACTCTCAGGACAGATTGAGTTACACTATGAACACAAGCTTCACTTCCAGCTGATTCAGTTTTGACTGAGCTTGGAACAAAATATTAAAACACTGCAAGTGCATGATACACATCTTTGTTGAGAAACTTGCCATCCTTTTCTGTCTTGTTAAAATGGACACTTTTTATTTCGACTTCTACCACCTCACCGGGGACTGCAAGAGAAAAAACAAAGAATGGATCTGATACAAGAGGACAGTTTAGACAGCCAAATACACTTTGTTCTCAGACAGAATGAACTTGCAGGTTTTCCTGCATCTAGGCAGCTCCTGAGCATGCATTTGGTGTGTTTTTGTACCCTACGTTACAACCCACTGTCCTGTAAAATGAAATAATGTGCAGGTCAATGATGAATATATAAAGAATGCATAAAGCACCATTGCACATACAGACATTTGTGAG
The DNA here is from genome assembly GCA_946959425.1 of Argyrosomus regius. Lineage (NCBI taxonomy): Eukaryota > Metazoa > Chordata > Actinopteri > Sciaenidae > Argyrosomus > Argyrosomus regius. Next base: position 9,661,673 of record OX336901.1, on the reverse strand, counting down.
TAATATCTGCTTCCCTCATCCTTCCTGTCCACACACACCCTGAGAAAAAAAACTAAATGCGGTTGAGTCCTTCCTTTTTTTAAAATTTTTTATTATAACTTTTGTTTTCTTTTTGTTTTTAAGATAAGACTTAACTGATTCTTGAAGGGAATTCACAGTCCACTGACAAATCTAATGTCCGTTTAATGAAACAGGGAATGGATGACGTTCAGGTGCGTGGGGCAGCCACAGATATCTTCTCTTATCTGGTGGAGTACAACCCCTCCATGGTACGAGAGTTCGTCATGCAGGAGTCTCAGCAGAATGATGATGTGAGTATATGAACAAAGTCAGCCAGAAATCTATCACACAGGTGGATATAAACAAGTGTCATGTCAGTAATGATTATTTATTGGCCTTGCAGGACATCCTCTTGATCAACCTGATCATAGAACACATGATCTGTGACACAGACCCAGAGCTAGGTGGAGCGGTGCAGCTGATGGGCCTACTACGGACTCTGGTGGACCCTGAGAACATGCTAGCTACTGCAAATGTGAGTTTGTCTCTTACTCCTAAACATGTCACTTTATACAGACAATGACTTAACGGGAAAACTGAGGGCTCGATACTGAGTACTCCAGCTTGTCCAGAAGCACCTTTGAATGTTGTTTGCTCGTTTCTATTTAGGCAAACTGAATCAAGCAAAAGCACCTCTATGGTCTTTCAGGTGTTATAAAAGATTCCTCAAGAACAAACTGTTGAGTTCACTGTTCTGTCACTGAAAGTTAGACAGCACTGGAAAGACAGGGTTATTACATGGAGGAAAGGGAGGTGGTGTTCTTAATGTGCTGTTACCACGTCTGTGTCTACACATAAAAAAAAAGAGGAAAAACTTGATCAGCGTGTGGATAGTGGCGTACAGTTACAGTATCCGTATCAAAAAAAAAAAAAGATCTACATGTGAAGCTGGATTTTTCTGCTAATCAAGTTACTCTTCATTAGTACAACCCAGTGTAACAGGTTGGGCCAGACTCTGCACCTTCACAAATGTTTTTAAGTGTTGGGTATTGTGAAAACATTAGATCTAAAAATTACTCATCAAAAATGTTTTTTTCCTTTCCAGAAAACAGAAAAGACAGAGTTCCTGAGCTTCTTCTACAAGCACTGTATGCACGTCCTCTCAGCTCCACTACTGGCCAACACCACAGAGGAAAAGCCTAGTAAAGGTATTGAATACCTACAAGGTTTTGTAAATATAACATTGAGATGAATGTACATGTTATTTCCTGTTTTCCTCTCTAGTGCTTGCATTATACAGCGCCTCTTAACTCTGGTTTTAAAAAGGCGCTTTATGAATAAAGTTTACTCACTTACCTTCATTCTTCTATTAGATGATTTTCAAACATCCCAGTTGCTGGCCTTGATCCTGGAGTTGCTAACGTTCTGTGTTGAGCACCACACCTACCACATCAAGAACTACATCATCAACAAGGACATTCTCAGGAGGGTACTGGTGCTCACCGCGTCACAGCACGCCTTCCTGGCACTATGTGAGTGGCATAAAATCACAATGAGAGATTCAATTCTTAGTACCTGTCAACCAGGGCAAAATCTGCACCATTACTCATCTTGAGCTCAATATTCATCTTTATTTTTCTGTGTCCAGGTGCCCTGCGCTTCATGCGGAGGATCATTGGTCTGAAGGATGAATTCTACAATCGCTACATCATGAGAAATTTTCTGTTTGAGCCCGTCATCAAGGCCTTCCTCAACAACGGCTCACGTTACAATCTCATGAACTCCGCGATCATCGAGATGTTTGAGTATGTCCGTGTGGTGAGTAACGCTTTTTCCACACAAAACTTGTGCTTTCATTTTACTTTTGTTTGTGTTATTGAACATCTACGGAGCCCTGTGATGTTGTTGCCTCCAAACGTTGTAACAATTAATATGGCTGTTGTACCAAATTTTTTTTCTTTAATTGCACAACAAATGCGCATATAAAGGTGTCTGGCAGTGAGCCGTAGAAGCTGGCAGCTCTCCATCAGGCTCGAGCCTCCTCTTGCCTCATGCTGGGTTTGGTTACGGAAGTGGGAGAAACATAATTCTTCTGTTCAGCTTCTTCTTCTTTTTTTTTTTTTGATTTTCTTTCCTGTGCGGTTGCTCGTCTCCTCATAGTTGAGAAGCTTGTCAGACCTATATACATAAACATAAAACATTTTAAAACAAGACATGTCTTACAGTGTCATGAGGATTATGTATGGCTCACATGACATTGGTTTATTGAGGCAAGTGACTCAGTCTTTGTATACGCCTCAAAAATGTGTATTATTTTGCATCTTTACGCTGCTTTTCTAAATGTGAGTTGATCTGAAAGTATATTTAATGTATTTTTCATTACATTTTCTGATTAGATCTACAAAAAATGAAGCAGTATTCATCTCCAAAATATTGTTTTATGGATTCATTTTAACTCGTTTGGTTTGTTCTCCTCTCTTTTTTTTTCTCTCTCTTTCACATTTTCTCCACACTTCATTCCTCTTTCTGCTCGGCCTCTATTCTAAACTTCAAACTCCTCGTCTTACCTCTCCGTACCTTTGCCATCAATTTCCTCTCCTACTGGGTATCTACACTCCTCTTTCTCCCCCCTCCCATTGCTCCCAGGAGGATGTGAAATCTCTCACAGCTCATATAGTAGAGAACTACTGGAAGGCTCTCGAGGATGTGGACTATGTCCAAACCTTCAAGGGCCTGAAGCTGCGGTATGAACAGCAGCGAGAGAGGCAAGACAACCCCAAACTGGATAGGTGAGAAAACCAAGGCTGCGCTGCTGCTACAACTATTACACTGAATGAGTGAGACAGTCCTCACATCTGTGAGTTTGTCTCACAATAAATGAAAAAAAAGTGTGACAGCCCAGTTAGTAACTCACATTGATGAGCTGTCAGTATATTGTGTCTTGTGTATTATGTGTTTTTGGGAGTAAAGTATCATCCATCACAGAGCCATTTTTAAAAATAACTGCATGCTGTGTTTTGGATGGAGCCTGTTTTATTTCTATCATCTGTTGAAATGAAGCTTTTACACTTGTACTGTACTGACTGTATTAAATCAAGTGTTGTGCTACAGGTTTTGTAGGTTCAGTATTGTTACCAATACCCTAACAGCTGTGATTGTGCAACGAATCACTTACTCATATATGACTGACTGAAGTCCACAGTCAAATCAGAAAGTGACGCCGTGCAGAGCATGTCGCATAAGACCATTATTATGTTGCTGTAACTTAAACTCGGCGTACTTGCCAACACTGACAGCCGTTTCCTATTTTTAAATGTCACTTTGCTACTGGGATTTTTTTTTTCTTTTGTTAATGTCATGCAGCTCTCAGGAATAGTTATTGTTTTATGTTTATAATGTTTATAATGTTTATTGTACGGTAGATTTTTATCGTATAGCAAGAACTTACATTGCTGTGGTTGTGGTTAACAGCTGAAATGCCAACAGCTGCCGTATTTTATACCTCTTTGTTAGGTTGTGGTACATTGCACAGTTGTGAGAATCAATGAAAGGTTTGTCTGTGTGTAGATTACATACTATACATGTGCACTCTAAGAAAAACAAAGACCAAAGGGCAAGGACTTGACAGCCAATTTATTTCATGCTTACGAGAATCTGTAGAAATGTACACTGTAGCATACGTGAAAATAATTAAATGTGTCAAGAGTTGTCACTCACATTAAGTGCAAAATGCTCTTCAAGGGGAAAGTCTTTGCTATGTTATATATGAATCTATGCATTTTGTTTTTTGACCACTAAGCAGTATATTATCCTCTCCAGCATGCGCTCCATCCTGAGGAACCACCGCTTCCGTCGTGACGCACGGACACTGGAAGATGAAGAGGAGATGTGGTTTAATACAGATGAGGATGACCTTGAGGACGGTGAGGCAGTGGTTCCTCCATCTGACAAGATGAAGACGGAGGAAGACCTCATGGAACCTATAAGCAAGTTCATGGAGAGGAAGAAATGTACGTACGGTAACACAGCGACCTTCCTCTCTTAGATACTTTGGGGTGAAACTGTGCAGCTGGAGAGAATCGCGTTATTTATTACCTGGCAGTATATTTGTCATGATGGTGGTTAATGATTGTTTTGAAAATGAGAATCCTATATCTGGTTTGTGCACTTTCATGATGGATTGTATGAGAAAGCTCATTGACATGTATGAGCCTCAAGAGACGGACTGAAGAAGGAATACGATCATTGATCTGTACTGTTGTAGACAAACTAATGAGGATGTGATTAAAGCCAAATCTGATATACTTCACAGGCAAAAGAGCAGATTTGTAATTAAAACAGAGCTTTATTTACTGGTCCAAATAGTCATATGTTGTTAGTCAACATGCCATTTTGATAGACACACTTTTCACATGTTATTTGCCAGATACTTTCTGACGTTTTAGTGCTGCTTTAGGTGCTGCCATGATAAATGTCCAGGGCATTAGTCATTATATTATTCTGAACCATTCAGAGACATCGGTCTTCATGTTAGAATACAATGTACAGAAAACTGTGGTTGTTTGTATTCAGGCTCAATTCAGAGTTTTTACATACAAGTTGGGTGTGTTCAAAATATTTGTTGGTAAGAGCTGGGCATTTTTCTAGAAATACAGCCACTTGTTGAGTCAAATACAACCAGTTAACAGAATTGTGTCTTGTAAAAGCATGTTGTGGTTACAGAAGATACATTTTGTTCATCCATGAAATGATAAAAAAAACAAAAGAGAGAATGACCATTTCTTGTCCACCTCTCCCTCTCTACTCTCAGTGAAAGACCCAGAGGACAAAGAAGTACTGGCGAAGTCGAGCTTATCAGGCAGGCAGAACCCCAGCTTCAAGCTCGCCTTCTCTGGCTCCACTAAAACCAGCCTGTCCAGCCCTCCTTCATCTGCCTCATTGAACCCAGGTTCTCCGGGATCACCGGGTTCCCCGGGCTCAGGTGCACGGAGCTCACCTTCCACCACGACTGTAACCACAAAGGTAACTGTTAGCACTGACTTCAGTTCTCTGTGAAAAAAGTCCACTCATCTTCTTCTGTGTTATTGAGAGACAAAGTTTCAGGACAAAGCCAAAACTGATTTTGCACAATGTCTGTTCTGTATCACATACTACTTAACTGGAGCTTTAACTATGAATCTTCACACTTCACACTGTCAATTTTCACACAACTCCCACCATCCTTGTCGTGTATCACAAAGAATGGTCATCACCACCACCACCACCACTGTGACATTAGACAGATAGCTTTATTTAGACAGGGGGGAACATGATACTAAGAATGAACAAAGCCATGTGGTTTACAGGTGGAGTCAGTTTTAAAACATCACTGCACAAAAACATCAAATGAGAATGATGCACGAGAGAGATCCATAAAAGAGAAAAGAAACACAACACCAACAAGACAAGACAAAGTACAGACACATAGTGGGACAGTTGGTTGAGCAGCAGAGGTGGTGTCGGATAGACTGGAAAAAGATAGTTGATTGTTGAGTCATTCCCAGGTAACGATGCAAATGAGGAAACAAACTGTTTGGCACCTTTTATTTCTCGTGTACAGGACCTGGGAATGAGACTCAACAGTCAACTATTTTTCTTCTGCATGACTGACGTCACCCTTAATGGGGTGTTTTTATTGCATTGATACATACACTAGTGACCCGTGTACTAAATTTGTAGATAAAATAGTCTACGAGGTGGCTCGTAGTATTATCTTGACCAAATACTACTGTGTCTGATTAGGATGACTAGTTTTTTGATGTGTGTCTTGTTCTCTTCAGGGAGGTTTAGTGGGACTGGTGGACTATCCTGATGATGACGATGAGGAGGAAGAAGAGGAGGAGGATGGGGAGAGTAAAGAGGAACCTCTGCCACCTTCGAAGAAGTCCAAACTGAGCTCTTAAAGAAGCTTCACTGTCTCAGCTTGTCCTCTGCTCAGACAGTTTCAGCGCATAGACGTTACAAAGGAATGATCAAAACTTGTAAACAAATCGAATGAATGAACGCCAACGCTCGCTGTCAGCGGGTGGCCCAAAGAGGAGCGGACTGTGAACGGGATACGAAGCCTCCTCAGACTAGCCCACTTCATACAAGTGCCAATCAGGAAGCCAGGAGTGAGAAACCCGTCTGAAAAGTGGAACAGACGTGTGAAAGTTGTGCGAGAAAACACCACGCTCAACGGACCGTCGGCAGACTCAGACAGTATGAGACCGGTTGGAGTTTGGTGACATAGCAACTGGAGGAAAAGACCACATACAAAAACACATGTACACGCAGAGTGAAACCCCCGAGAGCTCGCGGGCTCGGACCATAACCCACTGCCCCCCCGCCCCCCCACTCAGGGAAGGACATCACAGCGGCCCAAATGGGTCGGCCAATTCAGACCCAGAACCACCACTCGCACCCCCATCCCCACTCCTCAGAATTCACCTTTCCACTTTGTTTCTTTCTACTTCTTTTCCCCTCTGCTCTCTCTCTTCCCTCTCTTTGTCTGTTGCTTTTCCTTTTTTTTTTTTTTTTTTTTTTTTTAAGTTAGTATATAGGACCAGACGGGAGGCAGCATGTGGCAAAGAGCTGTCCTTGTTGTCGTTTGATGATGTCATCCGTGTCGTCGTTCCTCAGTGGACGTTCTTTCTCTGAAGAGAAAAAAAAGCCAGCAGTTTCTTCATTATTTTTCTTTTTGTTCTCTATTTGTCTCTCAATCTTTCTCCTGTTTTTTGTAAATGACAACAAAAAAGACCTGCCTTTAAATGTTCAGGACGTTTTCAGTCACACTTGAACAGGTTTTTAAAGACCTCAGTAGGTGAGCTAGTTTTACCCTTTTTGCCCTTTGAAACTGCAGATTTTTTGGAGAATTTGTAATCCCGTCTTGATTAAAGATTGAGTGGAATTCTAGATGTGATGAATTTTGTCATATCTTCTCATTTTTTTTTCCTTTTACATGAGTGTACACTTAGTTGTTCAGAATATTTGGGACCATTAAAATGATCTTTGCTGTAAGATGTCCTACTACCCTTTGTCCTAATAACTTAAGTGTTTCCTTGCTGCATCGTGCTGTTATTGATCAGTCGGGGTTTCCCGATACACCACGAGAATTTGACCCTATATTTGGTGCACAGGCATTGTTCAGTGCAACATGGTTCCAAAAACGATCATCAGGCCACTCAGCCTCACACTGAAGATCATAGAAAGACTTCCAATCTCACCTTGAAACTGTAAAAAATTAAACTCTTGGATCATTTGAAGTTTTGTGAAACCATGTAGATAAAAAATGTATGGTCAAATTTTTTTGTGCCAGGACAAACTTGATTTAAGTAAACTTTTATATCACACCTTATGTTGGAGTTCTTCCAGGAATCAAAGCACTGCCATTATATTGTGAAAATCAGATGTGGTTTTTACATTTAGTGCTTCATTTTATGAGCGGACCTCATCTGCTGATGTCTCTGTGATCCACCAGATGGCAGCCTATGTCCATAGAAGAACTGTCGACAGCTGCGCATTGCCTGCAGGTTGCCTGTCCTTTCGGGTCATGTCATTTGTACTTTGAAATTCTCACAGTACAAGTGTTTGGAGTCATTTTTTTAGCAACGTGTAGATTAGCACTGTGAGAATATGTTGTGAGCATTTGATGCTCAAAGTACTGGCTCCGTGCTGTCCTTACAGTACTATTCTTTTCTGTCACTTTTAGGAGGATAAAGTGTTTAAAAAAAAGGCAATCCACATGATGGCATCACTGTAAACACATGAAGTTCACATTGAATATTTAACTTTACGATATTCCAGGTTGAAGACAAAACAAGATCGTGTTCGAGTTAAAGATGATGATATAAGTGTGTTCTTTATTTAAATGATTGTTGACATTTTTCTTACATGTGAATCTGATTATTTTTACTCCCATTTTTACCTGACAGACTTTGTTTTGATCATAATTACTGTTAGTTTGAGAAAAGGTAGTGTTGACATGCGTGCCGTTCCATACTTTCAGTCGCATAACTGAAAGCCACATCACTCTGGTAGACTGTTTTTCTGTTTTGTTTTTTTATGAGTGAAAATAGTTTAGGAAAAATGTCAACACCTCACAGCGTATGTGGTCACCTCAGTGGGAGTTTGAGTACGACTCAAAAACAAACAGCATCGAGGGCCACCAAGGAGTCACTGTGTTGTCCCTCCAAGTGCATTGTGGCCTTCAAACATTGCTTATTAATTAAAACCCAACAGAAGAGGATCACTCGGTGCTCAGCGTGCAGCGAGAGCCGTCGCACAACGCCTATTAAGGCTCCCATTCACATGAAAGCCATCTCCAGACAACGGCAGCTTTTCAGGAGCAGCCCTCCCTGCCAGCCTCCGTTTGCTCCTCAGCAGGAGTGTGGCAGAGTGGTTGTGTATGTATGTGTGTGTGTGTGTGTGTGTGTGTGTGTGATCTCCCTCTCTGCCACTGGAGAGGCCAGCCTGCTCCTGGTGCCAGCCACTGCTCCACCAGAATGCCGGCTCCTCTTCCAGCGCCAAGGCGCTCACCCGGCTCTGCCCGCCTGTATGTCTGCCAGGCTGACGAGTCCCCATCGGTGACACTGCTGTCCAGCTTCCTGCTGGGCCAGTGAAAAGCCTCTTTGACAGCTCTCTTGATTGGCTCGGCTCCCTCAGCATCCAGGCTGCCAGTCATCAACTCTCTGGATTGATCACATCAGTACACATCTATCACTTGTACAGCAACATACGATGATCCACTGCATGCAACACTGTGCTGTGTTTGGGGCTAAGTTGTATCCATATTTTCATGAGACAGCCATAATTGCATATTGCAAGCAAGGGTGAAACTAGGAATTATCCCGCCGCCATCCTCCCTAACACTTAGAGTAAACTCAAACACACATCCAAATGTTTCATAGATGCTGTCAACACAGAGTAGTTTGAAGCAGCAGTCACTTGTTTAAAGGTTTTCTAGGAGAGACTATTTTTAGGTTGCATAAGAAAAACTGAGCAACATTAACATACAAAATCAACTTAATTGAACTTTATTGTATCACATTTTGTCGCAAATAACATTCATACTTGAGTTTGACAGTTCACTCTTAACCTTTGAAGCAGGCGGACAAAAACAATCCAGACTCAAAGACTACTTACTTGCTTCTTCTGAAGCTTTCAACCGAGGAAACTCAATTTTACATTTTTCACAAAGGATAAAGGCACACAAAATTTTACAGGATACAGTACCTGAAGACCATCAAAGGTATTTTAATTTTAGTCCATCCTTTAAGGTTCAGTGTGTAAGATGTGGAAAATAATATTCATAACTATGATTTCATGCATCTATAATCACCTGAAAATAAGAATCTTTTTACTTTTCTTACTTATAAATGAGCCTTTTATATCTAGATATCCATCCACAATAACTGAGTGAAGCGTTTTACCTTCTACTCCACTACATTTAATTGACAGCTACTAACAGAAAAAATGTTGTCGTATTTATAAAATACAATAAAGTGTTTAAGATTAAACATGTGGTTTCAAACCTTTCTGGCTTATGACCCTTTACGAATAAGCCGTGTGTAGTTGGGGGCCCCTCTGTCATGTTTCACATGTGGTGAGTTGTTAGCACCCTCCAAAAAAGGAGACATTCTCTCAGTTAAACTGCTCACATTGTTTCATTCAGATGAGTGTTTGAGGCCCAGAGAGGTAAAAACTTTAGAGAAATTAGAGAAAAAGTCTGAAAAATGAATCCAAATGTTTGAAGCAGAACTGTGTATTTTCTTCTTTCTTACCTCATTAATCATCTCGTGACCCCTCCAGATTTATCTTGTGACCCTCTGTGAGGGGCCCTGACCCCTCACTAGGTTTAACTGTATATAAAGAAGCTTCAACTTCAGTATTAATAATGTTATTTATCATATCACTTACAAGGGGTTTCTGCAAAACAAGTACTTCGAAATTTAGCTCATAATATTTCACTAAAGTAGTATTTTAAACGCAGGACTTGTTTACCGGTATATTTCCAATGTTTTATTGGTACTTTTCTGTAAGTATCTGAGTACTTCTTCCAACTACTCCTAAGGCTATGTGTCATTTTAAAATATTAGAATATTTAATACAATAAACAGTGGGTTAGTATGGAGCCTCTAAAGCAGGGGTGTCCAAACTTTTTTTAAAGAGGGCCAGATTTGACAATGTGAAGATGCCCGGGGGCCAATACTAACATTTTAAAAATGAAAAAATTACCAATAAAAGTTACAAACAAACGCACTGTTCTGTAACAATTTTGTTTTCATTGTCACAATTATCATTTAAAAAAAAAAAAGACAATGTAACCAAATCTAAACCAATCAGGCGTGAACAAATCTAAAAACCAGTTCTTCTTTTCTTTCACATTTGAAGTCAGATAACAAAGAATAAATTGTATGGAAATACGTTAAACTTGATACAGTTGATACAGAAGTTGATACAAATCTTAACCTCATGTTCATTTTAAACATGACTTATTACGAGTAATACAGAGTCTGTTAACATTTAAGTTTAAAACATATCACTCTTACTCTTGTCTTTAACAAAATCATTCAGAAAGTAATATTTTGTGTCACATCTACAGATATATAACACCGGCTGTTATGTCCTTAAAGGTTCCAAAGGCTTCGTTATGTCAACCAAAAAAAGCCAAATCTTCCAGCCATACAGTATCTGACAATCCTAGCATGCCATAAATAATATATTATAAAAATGAAGCTAAAGGCCGCATGAAATCTGACCGCGGGCCGTACTTTGGACACCCCTGCTCTGAAGTCCCAAAAGGCGCTACTTATTTATCTTGTGTATGTTTATATTTGGAACCTGCAGTTCACCACACAGCCTGTAGGGGGCGATAAAGACCACTGACGGAGCTAAACTGCAGAATATCAATTAAGCAAGTAAGTAACTCATTAAGGAAATTACCTTCCTATTAGCTAACAGGCTATTAAAGTCGAATCACTTAATTAGGCTAAAGTTAGCTCACATGTATTTAGTTGTTTACTCTTTGTAAAGTCATCTTAACTTATCAAAGTCGGTTTAAAATCGACAACACAGTGATGTATTATATTAATCCCGTGTAATCCTGGTAACCAGGCCAGGATATGAAATAGGAAATGAGGCACACATGCGGTTTTCGGAAACCTAGCTGAGGTTGTCAAAACACCCGCACAGAGTCCACCCTCATGTCTCCCCACCGAGCCGGGCGTCGCGGCGGACAATGACCTGTGTTTCCCCGGCACAAAGTGCTCTCTGTGTCCGCCGGAGCTCCCCCGCTTTTAATGGAGGTGATTGGCCGCGTTCAAGCACAGCACGTCCGCCGCTGTGTGCGTGATTAATCACCGTGTTAAAACTGGAGCTGAGCGTCCCCGAGGTGAGAGGGAGGGAGAGAAAGAGAGAGAGGCCGGCCAGGCCGACAGGGTTCCCGGGCAGCCATGACGCCCCGGGTCAGCATCCGTCGGTGGCGAATGAAAGAGAGGAGGAAAGTCATCCGTCACATCTGGTTTACATTAAGGCAGAGGTGAGATACAGTGACGAACACAAGTCAGCCATACTTTTCATGAGCTGCCTCCTTTTAATGTCAAGAGGTTAGCCGGCCTGACATCCTAATATCCAATATATCCTAAATGTGTGTATGTAGGCCCCTGTTTTCTACTTCAACAGTGCCGGGAGTCTTCCTGGAGGTGAACCCCACACATGTAGGCACATTTCTGGGTTTGAAAGTTAGCTGGGTGCTACCTAACTACTCTACCATTACCTAAAAACCAGCGCCTCTACACAGACTTATTGTCTGAATCCAGTATCTTCCTCACACTTTAAGTTATTTGCCTCTTAAATGCATTGAAACTGTAAACTAGTGCACTGGTTGAGCTGAGCCTTGAGCTGAAATGATGATTAGTCGATTAATCGATTAGTTGTTTAACAAAAAATGAGCCTGTAACAACTTTTATGTTTGTTTATTTTTCATACAAAAATGCCAAAAATGTCTCAAGTGTGAATTTGCAACTGTTGTTTGGACAAAATGAGAAACCTGAAGCTGTTGTATTATGTCTCTGGGAAACTGTGAATCAATAAAGTCATAGTTAAAAGTACTCTCTAATGCACTGCTTCTCAAACTGTGGTGGTATGTGACCTTCTTGTAGTGAAGTACTTGGAGAAATCTCTGAAATATTTCTTTGAATGAAATAAAACTCAGACATCACTGGAATGTTATTTAAAGTTATTCACATAGTGCATGCATGTATCCATGATTAGCTAAAATGTGACGTGAGATAGTAAGTGGAGGTAAATGGTTCAAACACTCTGCAATCGCGGCTGCAAACGGAAAATATTAGGAAGAAGAGTGCAGATCAGGAGTACCACTTTTCTACAGATGAGCTCTGGTTCTTGAATCGGTTCTGTTCAGGATTCAACAGTCAACAATAAATAATCTTTTAAACAGGAATAAACTTGCCTCCTGCATAAACCGACCGTACTTGAACTAGGTCGGCCTACGCTGCTGGATTTTGATGCTCTGTCAAAAAAGAGTGGTACGTGGTACGAGAAGTTTGAGAAACACTGCCCTAATGAAACTCCTATCTGTGAGCCTCCTGCCATAGGGTGGACATTAGTTATGGACATGAAGATTTTCAGAGACCAGACATGATTAAAGTGTCCACTATTTCACAAAAGTAGACAAAAGCCAGGAAAAAATTTGTGTAATTTGGTGCAACAAAATGTGTTTTCATATTCACTAATCTTTAATCATCTTGTGACTCTTCAGATTTATCTCGGGAGCCTTTAGAGGGGGTCTCAATCCTCACGTTGGGAACCATTTTCTGCACATAGGCCTTTTGGCTCTGCTCATAACATGCATTCACTGCAACTCAACACTTAAGTTCAGAGCAGATACAACTGTTCCTAAATGTGCACCATAAACCAGCAGTAAGCCCGTGCTTCCTTTGTTTCTTGGTAGCAGGCAGTGGTCCCTTCATAACTCTTGTCGCTCTAAATCAAAGATAAATAATGAGCTTTCCCATGGAAGCGTTGGGAAGTGGAAGAATTTTGGGCTGATCTGCCATTGCTAAATGTTAAGTGGTTGGTATTGTGCCTCAGCATGGGGCACAGGAAACATGGATGTGAATGCAAGAGCTCTTGGGCTGCGTGTTAAATGAAAATGTCACAGTGATAAAGAGCGCACCTTCCGCACCCAGGAGTGTGTGAGCGAGTGTGTGTGCATGCGCGTGTGTGTGTGCGAGATGGGTCGGAAGTATACTTGGGAGGCACGCTGTAAATCCACACCATGAGCTGCGGATAGCTGGTCACACACACACACACACACACACACACACACACACACACACACACACTGACTCACGCACGCACACACTTGGATCTATTCCTAGAAACAGCGCACTTTCCAGTAGTTTACATTTAATGGCGCTCCATGAATGTGGAGTCACACGTTGGGATCTAGCAGATACAGTCCCTACCCGTATAAATTTCTGCACCCCTATTAAAAGCGCGTAAAACTCACACTGAATAAAATAAAACCAACTTCAGCGGCCCTCTGGGCACGTATCGCAGCTCGAGCTGGAGGTGCGATCTGAAATGAGGCTGGGAAACAGAATGGCTTCTGTGAAGGAGAGGGAGAGGGAGAGAGAGAGGGGCAGACATCCAACATGTAAAAATCACCCAGGGCAAGAAGGGAATGACCAAACCATGATGCCCGGGCTATTGAATTTGCCTCACGTAATGTAGCATGAATGAAGCCCTTAAAGGTATCAGTTTCCAGTCAATAAACAGGGGAATCGGACGTATGGTTCAGCAGGAGTTGAACATGTGGGACCAGTCACACACTCACAAACACATGCAGCTCCCCGGTCACTGAGTCAGGATACTACTGTGTACATTAAACTCACCATTCAACTTAACAAATCAAACCTCTAGCTATATGTTAATGACTTGGCAGGCGTCGGGCTCTGGCCGGTAACACAAAACTAACCAAACAGAACTTTTCCCAAATACAGTAGCGGTCAAAATGGTGTTTGACATTCATAATTTGTGTCCACTTTTGTTTCCAGGCGAGTGAATGCCTGTGTATAATCAAAACTGTTTGATTTTTTTCTTCTTCTTCTTCTTCCTTCTTCTTCCACGCAGCCATGCCTGATGGCTCCCGCTGCTGGACTGTCTGAAGGCTTTGACGGCGGCTCTGTGTCGTGTGGCGTTGGCGTCCGTGCTGTGCCAGGCGGCGTGTGTGGTCAACAGGCGACTGGGAAGCTGCAGGGGAGCGAGAGGACTGCGGGTCAAGGCAGAAGCCCCCTTTTTGGTTCAAGTCAGTGCCTCGCCATGTATCTGTTCACTGTCCTCTAGTCCGTCTTTAGATTTCTGTCTCCATCTCTGGCTGACCTTGAATAACTTTTACCTACTGTACGCATGTGCCTCTTTTATGATCTTCTCCATCCTGCGAAGACATATTTTAATCTACCCTCCCCCTCACACACACACACACACTTACACCTCATCTTTCTCCCCTCCCTCCCCCTGTGGCCTCGGGGCATATGGTTTTGCTGGGCAAGAGATAAGAGAGATGTGTCAGCTTGTGGTAGTGAACAAACCCATCTTTCATTTCTCCCTTTCTTCTCTCCTCCTTTTGAGTCTTCTTCTTTCTCCTCTCCTCTCCTCTCCTCTCCTCTCCTCTCCTCTCCTCTCCTCTCCTCTCCTCTCCTCTCCTCTCCTCTCCTCTCCTCTCCTCTCCTCTCTTCTCTGCACCCAGTCTGCTCACCTCCTTCGTCTCCGTGACGGCTGGGTACAATTAAGAGCAGAAACCCTTTCGTCTTTTTCGCAGAGAGAGAGACGTTGTTATATTTGCGGGTGATGGAGAGGGGAAGAGAGGGAGAGAGAATGGGCTTCAGATGCTCTCGAGGAGCGAAGATGAAGGGGGGGGGGAAATGAGGGTCTGAAGGAGAAGAGACAGATCTCCTCATGCTGAATGAAAGGCCCTCTTTCCTCTCTTTCCTCTCTGGTAGGGCACATCAGAGGCATGCGCTCCTCGCTTTATGGAGGGAAAAGTGGTTTCCACCAAACTCTGCTTCCATTTATCTTTGGCTCACTCGCCCCACTCTCTGTACACACACACACACACACACACACACACACACACACACACACACACACACACACACGTCTGCACATGCTCACATTTGTACGGCACATGCACGCTCATGCACATACTGTACACATGCTGGATTTGCTTTGATTCCTGATTGCTTTGGTTTCTGCGGTGGCTTGATCAGGTTACTGTTCAAACTATGTGCCAAGCCTGTGCGTATGTGTGTGTGTGTGTGTGTGTGTGTGTGTCTGTCTGAGCCTCTGTGTGTGTAGAAGTGTGATGATGGATCCTCAGCCAGTGGTGGGAATAGCACAGTTTCAGCCGCTATTATTAGCTCTCTGTTCCACAGGCCTGATTCTTTCCCCTGTCTCCTGTCTGACACCAGCGTTTCATTATTATCTGGCTCCAGCGCAGGAAGGGCTACGCTATCACAGCTAGCTACGGGGAGGACAGCCCCGCTTTCATTCCAACAAAGGCTTTTTATAGGCTCCGCTACTCCAGCGTACACTGAGTTACTTAGTCAGTATGTCAAGGACTCGTGGTGAAATAGTTCCACGTGCCAGGCGACACACTTACTTAGTCTTTCATTGTGTACAGAAACACTCGAGCCAACACACAGTTGGCAGACGCACCCTTGACCGGTGAGAATTTGAAGGGCACAATCCTCACACACACACACACACACACACACACACACATCACACTTCAATCATTTGAACACCGTCACATACAAAGACATACACACACTCTCGCGTAGCACATTCCCCGCGACCCCCCACCTGACTGTCCGCCTCACAAAGTGTCTTCCATTACAGATAAGTGCAGCAGTGATATTGACAGGGTCACGATGGACCATAGCTGACTTGACCTTTGAGACTACTATCCATTTGACCAGCCAGATGGTCAGAGAGAGAGAGAGAGAGAGAGACAGAGTGTTGACTTCTAGTGGGCTCATTACCATGAAAAAATGTGCAAAGACGTGCTCTTTAAAACTTCACACTTACTGTAAGACCGTGAGACAAGATTAGAAACATTGTGAAGGCCATTGGAAGGACATGGATATCCTTGAAGTGAAAGGTCTTTTGTCCGCTGTGGAGGGAAAAAAAGTATAAATAAACATCATTTCAAGGATCGTAGAAGACGTTAGCGCGACGTAGCGAATGAGGGTCAGAGGAATTTCCTTGTCAGTCACTAATGTGTGTGTTTATGTTTGAAAGTGTGCATGTGCAGTTATGTACATGGATGTTTTGATTGCGTGTGAGTCGAACAAAAATAAACTTCCAGTGAAAAAGCGTCGAAATCGTACTGTAGCCCCTCTTCTCCCCTGTGTTTAATTTCTGACCTGAGACCAGGGAGATGTTAGTTTAGCGGCGTTGTAGATGTGTCCCTCGAGCTCGCTGAGGCCGACTTGGGACGAGAGGACTGTGAGTTTTAGGGATCCTGTGTGACAGGTCCTTTGTGGTTTTTAACTCTGACCTTGGATCAGTGTAAGTTCATGCCGTGGAGTGGAGGAAATGATCTCTGTGAAAGCGTCCAAGACGTGGTAAAGTCATGAGGACAGGATCGGTCTTTGAACTGCTTCAAGCATCATTACTTTTTTCATACTTATTATAAATCGATCAATGATTCATATCTAAATATACCATGCATGAACCCTAAATTTGTCTCTTCCTGGTGGGACATGTGGGTCTTTCCCTCTCTGTCTTTAACACACACACCCACAGCCACCCACACACCCACCCACCCACCCGCACACACACACACACACACACACACACACACACACACGTCTCTTTTAGAGGATGTGAGCTGTTAGCCACGGTTTCCCCTTTTGTCATTTCGTCGGCCTTGATTTCGGGTGTGAATTTATGTGAAATAGTAGCAGGAATAACAGCAGGAAAGAATCCGTGGGGAACCGTATTTCCTCTTCCTGTTACAGTACCAAGCTTTTATTGTTCCAGCAGAAGCAGACGAGGTGGTGACGGTGGCGGTGTTGGAGTTCAGTTAAATCCTGGACCTGCTGGTCATGTCGCTCACGAGGTGCCGCAGCATGAGGATCTGATGCTGGCTAATGGGCTGAAACGGCTCACTGTAAATGTCACTGGCCTGCTGGGTGGTCATGTTTGTCAGGTGGGGTATAAACCCAACTGGTGCTGAAAAGGTTTTGGGCCGGGTCCAGAAAAAAGTTCTTAGTTGGCTCTCTCGCTCCTCCTGGAAAGATATGAAAAGACTGCACAGAGAAATTGTAGATTTTCTCCAACCTTATGATGCAGGAGAGAATTTATGGGTAAGTTACTCATAATCTCTTGTATGCAGCCTTAATAAATGATACTTTCTTTTGGTAAAGGCAGGATTTAGCAAACCGTGTTTTTCCTTCTCTTTCTGTCAGACATCTCTTCACTTTAGTGCAGTTTCTTTCACTTTACACAGTCAGGAGAGTGTGAAACCTGACTTAAAGCTAAATTAAACAGTATTTAGGATATAATTTGGTGTTAAAGTTTTACAAAGAAGACTTCAGCTTAGGTATTAAAAAGTTTGTAGTTTTAGCAAAAACTGACCAGCACTTTTGGTTAAACCATCCTTTTTGAATGATATCATTAGGAAATATTGTTATATACTGCTAATGTACTGACAAAACAACATGATATTAATGGTAATAAATGTATGCACTTGGTAATCCTAGGCTTTATCATCCCTATTGGTTTTCATTCATATGTTTTAACATTTTGGACAGTATGACCATGAAACAAATTGCACGCAATGATATTAAAAAATATCTTAAAGTCTTGAATCTAACTTGGTGAACTGTTCAACAAACCCTGTAAATAGTTGCCAGTACTACAAATCAGACTGAGAATAAAAAAAAACAAGCTCTCAGCATCTCAGAAAACACTAACTGCCCAGTTGGAAATGGCAGAGATCCAAAATAAACATGCGGTTGATGAATAAAGTCAAACATATAGCGTGGAAAAAAAGGACCCGGGAGTTGCTGGAACCAGACTCTGTCTGAAATGCAACTGAATCTGGACTTGAATGCAACATTTAGCAAGAAAAATGAACTTCAGTGGGACATGTTGTCATGTTTAGGGAAGTGTTTGCCAGTGTTAACTCTAAGAAATTGATGAGTTAGTAAAGTACATCAAGGCTTGTTGCTAAGAGTTTGTTTGAGTTAAACCTGTAGATACTGTGCAGTACATGCAAGTTTAGTTTTCTCTTCATTAATATCATTGTGTACTCAGACCTT
This sequence comes from Argyrosomus regius, assembly GCA_946959425.1. Lineage (NCBI taxonomy): Eukaryota > Metazoa > Chordata > Actinopteri > Sciaenidae > Argyrosomus > Argyrosomus regius. The sequence continues at coordinate 9,643,302 of OX336901.1, read as the reverse complement.
TATCGTGTCTGTGTGGTCTGTTTTCATTCATATACCTCTCATTACAAACTGTTGTATCAATCTTATCTGTCATCTGTCTGAGAGTCTCAGTCTTATCAATGCTCCTACACACCCTACCCAAATACCACAACCTACGGCCTGCAGCGGCCGGGTCAAAGTTCACCTGTTTTTGATCTGACCTCTGCGTGACCTTATCTGATGTGATTGACCGCTCACACAAAAGAGCCCCAGTGGCCACTGGTCACTAAGATTCTGGGCCATCCGTTAGCCACAGCAGGGGCAGATAGGGGGAAAGGTTTTCCGGGTCAGGGGTCAGCGAGATGCCACATGCTCGGTCGTCTGTCACATGGCTCGGTCGTCTCGGATGACAGTGGATGGCTTTGAGAGCCGAGCCCAGTCCCCCCCTCACGGCCCACCACTTACGGACGGACTCTCATTCAGGCTATCAGTCCCCCCCCCCACCCATGATGAGGATGGCATGTGACTTCAGGGACGATCCAAATTGGACAGTGTTTAGATGCCGTGTGGTGGTGGTAGAGCAGCGCAATAAACACCAGCCGCTCGCAACGTTCCTCGGCTGGGATAGCCTTCATTATAAATAAGCTGTGAGTGGTGTCATCACGGCCTATCATATAAAAATATCACAGCGTAGTGTTGTGCTGTTTTATTACTTTCCATCAAGATCCATAAAGAATTTCATGTCCAGTGGAAGCAAGTGAGATTATTTCTATACGACTTCTTGGAAGGAAAAATACGATATCTTTTTCAGATCTGTTTTCCTGTGTCTGTCTCTCTCTCACACACACACACACACACACACACACACACACACACACACACACACACACACACACACACACACAAAGACGGACACATATAGGGTGGAGGTGACCCTGTCCAGACGGGATATAGGGCTCAGTTCCATGGCAAAGCGCCGGTGTCACTGCTGAGGAGGTGAAATGTGAGCCAGCTCACTGTCCTGGATCGATGGACTCGCCTCTGCTGCTGTCCCAGGAGTCTGCTCGCTCTCTATCACTGTCACCACTTCCCGTCTCTGTCTCTTCCTCCCCTTTCTATCTCTTCATCGTCGTCTTCACTCATTCTCCCTCCTCTCTCTCTCTCTCTCTCTCTCTCTCTCTCTCTCCTTCTTTGTGTATCTACAGTAGATCTTCTTCTGTTGCCAAAGCAAGTGATTAGACAACCAGTGACACGAACACAAACAAATCAAAGAATATTAACAAATGACAAGCACGAGGAAATATATAGTTATTCATAAATTAAAGTTTTCATTGATGATGTAGTGATTTATTACGAGTATCTGTATAACCTTAATCTGTACGGTTCCCCTCTCTCCACATCCTGCCCAGCCTCTTCCCTCCCTCCCTCCCTCCCTCCCTCCCTCTCTTCTTCTTGTCTTTCCTTCATGTCTCTATTTTTTCCTCTGCTTCTTTATTCTCAGTCTTCGTCTTTCTCTTCTATCGATCCGCTGCGGAAGCAACTGGTCTGTCTTCCTGCTGTTGAGGAGGAATGTGGCCGAGAAGCTTTTTCATTCATATGGATTCAACTAGTGTGTGTGTGTGTGTGTGTGTGTGTGTGTGTGTGTGATGACTGGTACACAAAGAGTTCACAGATGAGGCACGCTGCAACACATACTGTAAATCTTATATGTGTGCACGTACTGTACATCTTTGTGTGTGTGTGTAAACATGTTTAGGCTAGAAAGATGGGAAGTGGGATTGAGTGCACACACGTGTTCTTTAACGTGTCTGTCTGTGTTTACTTGAGAAGATCTTTGTGTACTTCTGTCTTTGTTCAGAGCAGTTGTAGGTTCAGACCTTCAGAGTGAGGACGTTTTTATTCACAGAGCCATCTGTGAGTTGTTTTTTCAGGCTTGAAGTTAAAGCTTTATTAGAAATTGGATCATATTCATCTAATTTTGGCCATCTTTCATGTTTGTAATAATGTCAGTTTATTGCTGATATCTGGGAATGTGCTGACGCTGCTAAAAAGAGACCAGATGAGGTGAGAAAAAAGGAGATGATCATACGGGCTTTAAACAAACGCTCAGGTTCATCTGCATAATCATCTGACACTCGTGTTTCTTGACCTGTCTGACTTTGGTGAGCACTGTGTCATCATAATCAACAGATATGAAGGCCAAAACTATTAAAACCAAGTTATAATAAACCAGAATTATCCTTTTTTTTTAAGATTAGGGTTTAGGTTAGAGCTCGGCAGAGAATGCATTATGTCGATGACTGCCCACAGACATGGGGGAGTACAAACGTGTGTGTGTGTGTGTGTGTGTGTGTGTGTGTGTGTGTGTGTGGGGCGATATGCACAGCAACATTCCCTTCATTATCACTTGGGGAGCACTTTGCCCCGGCGCAGCCATGACTGCGACCCTGTGTTTGGAGTCCAATATGAAAAGGAGGAGAACTCCAGCCAGGAGGATTTTCCTGTAAACGTCCTCCTCTGGGTGAGAGCCATCAATCCGCCTCTGGCAGCGTTCCGCCCGGAAACAAGGATCACATCCAGTCAAAACAGGCCAGTGTTTGGTTTCCACCGCAGAACACGGTTGGGCGCCAGTGGCGAGACCCTTACTGTGAGTGTGTGAGAGTGTGTGTGTGAGAAAGAGAAGGCAGCACCTCTGGTCGTCTGTACGAGAGTGTGAGACACAGGTGAAGAGCAAAGCGCTCGTATCTAATTTGTTAATTTGCCCGGAAGTGAAGAAAACATGGGCAACCTTGCTTTCTTAATGGAGCGAAGCTTTCATCTCTCAGCGCCGTAATTGCCCGCCAGTGCCAGTTGCTGGGCTGCACGAACACGCGGAGGATGCCTGGTCTTCTCAACACATGTTACTGTGCTTTTGTAATGAGTTGAAAACTCCCATCTGTAGCTCACTCTCTGTTCTCCTTTCTTCTCTGGGTCAGAGAATACAAGCCATTAATCATCACCTGGGTGTGTGACAGCCAGCGTTTGATTGGAGGTTTGATCCCGGCTCTTTGACAGCTTTCTCTCTCTGGCTGGTGTTGCTAGAGGGGTAAAGGCAGGGAGGCACGGTGGCGGGGGTGTGTAGGGGAGAGAGAGAGAGGGGGGGTTGAACACACATCACAGGAAGCATAATTGGCCGTGAGTGAGCGCTTACTGGATCAGCAGCGAGCTCCCTGACTGAGCGGTGTGTGTCAGCCTCCTTGGACCCCCCTCCAAGCAGCCGGGGATATTTTTAATTTACCTCCGACATCAGTCCTCAGGAATGTCCCCCCCCCTCCCCACCTATAGATACCATACTCCACCCCCTGTCCCCCTCTCCCTTTCATTCACTCTTGCTCTGCTTCCCATTATCTTTATTTGAAATGCAGATCTATATTGACTCATCAGAAACACATGTTAGCGACACACGTGCATATGTGCGGATAGTACATACGTAGGCGCGTGCGCGCACGCAAACATACACGTGCGCTCGCATGCACGCAAATTCACTTACTTTCAGTTTGAAAGCCGATACGCGGGTTCACTGTAAAATAGGCCCAAGGTGCACTCCGGAAATACCTGGAAGTAGAGCCAGGATGCATGTTGTTTCATCCTGCGCTGCGCAGGTCACAGGAGTTCAGACTTTGTTCACAGGCATGCCTCTCTGATTGATCTGGATCGGAACCAAGGAATGGTTCTGCCCTCAGGTACAGTAGATCGAGTTGGTTACTAATGCACAACCAGGTTGGCTCTGGTTGGACGCCTGCTTAAGGGGCCCTGCTGATCAAGCACAGGCCTGCCCTGGCTGCTACCCCAGTCTTTAGCTTGACGACGGGGACTGGATGTTATAATGGCTCCCTTGGTTTCGTTTTTGTCATGTGACATTTTTTTGGAATCTCAACAAAGAAACGGTACCCATGATGTAAACGACGCTGTCTGGGTCCACACCAAGGCCTCAGTACCACGACTTTTGAAATACTTGTTCTTGTAACAGGAAGTGTTTCTCCCCCACTAATTACGCCCTCGGGGAAACAAGGCTTCTAGGAACCAACTAGTTGCGCTCATACATAAACATTCAACTCAACTTCAAAATAGCCCATTTAGACGCTGAAAGTTGCAGAAAGGTATACTTCAGATTTAATAATTAGTGTACTGATTTGCTCTTTGAGAAATATGATAATGTGAGTGTTAATCTGACACTGTGTCGACAGGGCTGCCCTGTACGAGCGAGGCTGAGAACATTTTGAGGATCAAAAGGTGAGGAAAGGCGTACATTTTCCTAGAATCCCACCATCAAGGTTACAGGGAGGTGAGCTTTGGCAGGGTTCACTGCCAAGGTCTGGACGTGTGTGTGTGTGTGTGTGTGTGTGTGTGTGCCCTGACTCTGTCTTTATGAACGTCCACCTAAGGAGAGGCTGTTTCCGCTGTCACGGTAAATTCCTGCGCAGCTCTCACAGTGTCAGGGCGGACTGTCTTTGGGGTGGTCGCACTCAAGAGGCCCCCTGTTTCATAGCTCCTCAGGTCGCCCCCTGCCATGCCTGCCTTAAAATAAAGAGCCTCTCTGTCTTTGTGCTCTGGAAACATCAGTGATATACTTCAGCCAAGGAGCTTGTGTTTCAACTGCCAACACGGACATTGATCATAACTCTTAACGGTGGACGCTACATGTGTGCAACATTTTTTTAAGTCTAGTATAAACTGCAAAAAAGTAAATTCTATCTAATTTCCAAGTACGATTTGCATTAATAAACCTTCAGATATCTATTAATAATAACTAACATGAGGACTTTCTGTCTATTTTCCTTGTTTTGGGAGACGTTTTCTTTTGCAGTGTACCACCAAGGTGCCCTTGAACAAGGTACTTAACCACCAGCTGCTCAGAGTTGCTTAGTGGCCAATAAATGCAGGCTGGTTGCACTGGGCAGTCCCCAGTTGTCAATGCATGGAACTGTGGGAATGTGCACAAGGAGCGCCTCAATTACCTTCCATACATGAATACAGGATAAGCTTGATTGTCACACAATTTCCAGCACAAGGCACGGCACAGTACAAGATTTCGTTTGGAATGGTGCGCCTCCGGTTTGGAAGCATTGTGCATCAGATTAGAGAAGTGATAGTGATCTCCAGGCCAATTAGGATTAAAGAACCAGATAATTGGCGGCCCCCCTTTTGTCACCGCCTTCATTATCCTAATCATGTCGGGTAGAGGAGCAACCAACATGCATATGTGTGCAATAAGTGTTTTATTGTTTTTGTGAACTGGACTGTGGAGGGGAATTGAATGTGTGTGTGTGATGGAGGAGAGAGGAGGAGGAGGAGGTGGTGGTGGTGGTGGAAGAGGGGGTGGGTGCTGTTATCTAATATGTGTTGAAGATGATTTTTCCACCTGCAGATGTAACAAAGGCCGGCGAGTCAAACGAGGGAGGGGCCTACTCCAAATTAATTTCCCATCGTTGTTGTCTTTGTCTTTTAACCCTTTATGTTCCTTATTTATTTATATCACCCTTCCTCTCGTCCTCCAACCCCCCCTCCATCCACCTACTCTGTTGTTCACTGCCTCCCTCTGTTTTCCTCGCCTTGCTCCCTCACTCTCTTTGTCCTATACATTGGTGCATGCAGTAATGCTATAGATACATGACGTCACTCCGGCGCTTGCACTCATTACAGTAATAGCCTGGCGCGCTCTGCTCTGCTCGGGGAGGGGAGGCCAGACGTATTTTCCTGCTGTAGTCTGCATAGGTAGTGGATCATCTCCCTTTGTCTGTCTCTCTCTCTGTGTCTGTCTCACCCCCTACTCCCTTTGTGCCTTTGTCTTGCAACCTACCTTTCTTTGTTGCCCCGTTTCTGCCTTTGTCTTTGTTTCTTTTGTTTTCACTGTCGTATTTCTTTTTTTTTTTTCCTTTTTTTCTCACCCCCCTCTCTCTCCAACCTTGGTCTCTTAATCCCTCTACGCATTGGCACACACACACACATACATCCCCTCTTCCTGTCTCTCATGGCAGTCAGTTGAGTGATATGGAGTCTGCTCTTCACCATATAGTGCACTAATAATGATGACCCTGTGGTCTGATGTGCAGGATGTCTTCCGCCAATAAGACCCCTCTGGGAAGTGTCAGTACCGCTCTGTGATGGGGTGTATATGCGCATATGCTCCCTCGTGCATGTGCGTTTCACTGGTAATGTAATGTAAATATCAGTCGCAGCGGAGGAGAAAATGGAAGATGAAAGCCGATGGGATACGGGAGAAACAACCGCCGTGTCTAAATGTGTCTGTCCTGCAATATCGGTGATGAGGCTGAAGTGTTTGGAGACAGAAGAGAGTCCTAAGAGGCCCCGATTCTTCATATATGAAGTTAATAGATGCATTTGATGAGAGCATTTAGTGTGGCTGCTGTGTGTGTGTGTGTGTGTGTGTGTGTGAGAGTGGCTTCTGGTATTTTCAGGGCTGCAACACAGATTCTCATGCATCTGTGAAGTTTTCCTGTGATATAGGAGAAGGGAGGAAAGCAATTGAAAAGAAAAATGTGAGTCGAGCCCCTCAACTCTCAACGGGGCAATGAGAGATGATGGGTGGTGACAATACACCCTTCAACGAAAAATGCGCTTCCTCTCCACTGGCCCTCCACCTCTTGTCCTCGGGCCCCCTCACAGCTGTCTGTACACGGGGCCCTGGCTTGAGAACCTTCGGAGGGCTCCAGGACCCCACCAAGCCGCCCTCCCCAAACTGAGAGCTGTCACCCTGGGCTGCCTCAACCGTGGAGCCCCTCTGCTGGGCCTCTGACCAGGAGCCACGGGAAAGCATAGGGAAACCGTAGTTTTCTCGTAGTCTTTTCGTATGATGTGGCCTGTAGAACAGTCTTGATATAAACCCAATGTGACAACAGCAAATTACAGCCGACGAAGGGCACAGAGGCTTGAGGGAAGCTATCACACACAGTGGACAGCACAATGACTAGTACAAAGCTACTGTCCTGCTGCATTAGCTGTGTCTAATTTTTGTTTTGCTTGCTCCCTCCATCTCGCTCTCTCCGTCTCTTTCTTCCCTGGGCGCTGTCATTACCGCTGTCATGCTGAATGAAGCTGGAGGATGTCAGTTAACGAGACACATGTGGACAAACTGTCAATTATTGATCTCTTGTGAATTCATTTTGTATTTCATGTGAGCTCGTCCTAACTGAACGTTGGATTAAGGTTTTGCTTTGCTCCCGCCACGCCGAGACAATTGTTTGTCTGCTATTGATCACGACCAGGCGTAATCAATCCTCGTAGTCATGCCGCTACGGTAAAAACGAATAAGTAATTTGAGCTTCGCAGGAGAACCGGCTAAGAAGAAGTCTGACCCCTGCACAACATATTGATCTTGTGTACCGATCAAGCGTGCATGCTGCTTCTGTCAGGTTACTGTATATGATGCCGGTTGGCTTGTATTCTCACCAACTTGGCGGAGGTGCAGACCAGCCCTGGGTGGTCGCTGTGACAGTGTACCAAGGGTTATGTAACCCCCGCTGATGGAGCTGTGATTGGAGACTGATAAGGGCATGTGATCCCTACAGAGGGTTTAACTCACGCCTCACTTCATTCCTGATCTCACTTCCACTCAACATAAAGCAAATTACTACTAACAATCTTCAGGCAGGCAGCGGCGGCAGCCCAGGCTTCTAGTGCAACACGGACAATGCCATTGTTCTTCAACTCCCTCCCTCCCTTACTCCCCCAACAAATTATAAGTACCCCACTGGGCTCGAAGAAGCCTGTCGGCCTCAATTCCACGAAACCTTCCACATCTAAACCGTCTTCTCAGATGGCCGTGAAAAGAAAAATGTTTCTCCTTTCTTGTCTTTTTACCCTTTTGTCCTCGCAGTCCTTGATTGTCTTCTAATTGATGGCGCTTTGAGGTTCATATTCATCACTGATTTTCCCATGCTCCTGATGGGCTGCGTGCTGATTGGATGGACAGGGCTCTGGGAAGGTGCTGACACAAACACAAACACAAAGCTGACTTGACACCTGTGTGAGACGTAACAAGATTTGAAGGCTGAAAACAAACAGACTGAAATTCCAGAAGTCTGCGCGTCGTGCAAAAAAAAAAAAAATGCTTGTAAAGCTTTGACACGATATTAAATATAAAAAGGTATTGCTTGCATCTCTTGTCATGCCAGTAAGGAAAGGTAAGGAAACAGAAATGATGTCCTGAAGGTCACCTCAGCGTTCAATGTAGTCTGAGAGCAGGTGTGTGTGTATGCAGGGGAGGGGGGGTGACACAGAGCAAAGTGGAGTGACATAGAAATGAAGAGTAAGCACAAACAAAGTCAAACGAGACAGCAAAGCAGCAGACTCCGAGGTCAGGGTGAATTAGTTTTTCATGCATCGCATTCAGAATTGCAGTGAGCTCACTTTTCACTTTTATTTTAGCTTTTTATTCATTATCTAATAAAAACTAAAAAAAAAAACACTCGAATGTCTTTTCACCTGAGAGCGTGCACTTTCCTCCGAGTGCCTGAGAGAGAACAAACTGTTAACGAGCGCTGCCGGCTCAGCCTCCATCATTTAGCATTGTGTAACAACCACCCTAACGGTGTTTGCTCACCCTTGGCTGTCACTCTCATCTCCATCACTCCTTTTTAAAAAAAAATGAATATGGAGTGGGGAAGCTGCGGCGGAGAAACGCGTTAATGTTGCCACTTCAGCACAGCACTTTAAATGATGCGCGCTGCCCCGTCTCTGGGTCACCTTGTGTTTTCCTAAGAGTCCCTTTGCACGCGATGAATTGTCCCCCTTTGAACCTGCACTCTGTAAAGAAACAATACAGATTTGAATGAATTTGCCTCGCAGTTGACTATTTGCATATCTATTTAACTAAGGATGTTCTCATCATATTTCATCGATTAACATATCTCTGAGCCATGTTCAACGAGATTAATTAAAGCCATTTATCTGCTAAAGGTCCTTGCTGTGCCTAAGGACATCACCATTTGTCTTTGTGATGATTACTGTTCGGGGCAGAAAGAAAAAAAGCTCACTACTCTTCACTGGAATGCCGCCTACAGAAAGGAGTCAACACTTTCGGAGACAAAGGAGCTGTGACAAACCACGTCTGCATGTATGTGTCGGTGGGATTTAAGGCGCCGGCGCTGATGACATTCTGTACATCATCTCGCCGAGTGCACTATCCTCACTGAACCTCCTGTTGTTCACATCGCCTCCCCCCCTCTCTCCTCTCCTCTCCTCTCCTCCCTCCCTTCCCTTCTTTCTCTTGCATAATAGCTGTTGTGGCCGTGAGCTAGTAGCAGCAGCAGCAGCAGCAGCAGCAATGAGCTCACAGCAGCTCACCCCGCCCACCCCAGCTCCGGCTGGGTTCAGTCGTTACTGAAAAGCTGCCAGTATTTCATCATCCTCTCCCGTCTCCCCTCAATGACCCCCGCTGCAGCTATACCCCCAGTCGCCTCAGGGTGGCAGCGTAGCCATGTGTTTTTTTTTTTTTCTCCCCTCCTCAGCCCAGACACATTGTCCTCATTGACTCTGTGTGTGTATATGTGTGTGTGTGTGTGTGTGTGTGTGTGTGTGTGTGTGTGTGTGTGTGTCTAACGGCTGGCAGGAACACCAACCGCCTGGAGTCTGCAACGCTCGCTCTCTCTCTTTCTACAACAGTCTGGCACTGACTAACACCAATAGACACAAGGGGGAGAGAGAGAGAGGGAGGGGAAGGAGAGAGACACTGCGGAAAAAAAGGAAACAAAAAGGAGGGGAGGGAAAATTTAATGCAGAGAGAAGGAGACGGAGGAGGTAATGTATAGAATGATGAAGTAAGTGAGAAAGATGGAGAGAGACACAATAGGATGCTGCGGGACCTTGAGGGATTCAGGTAATGGATTTATGAAAAGTAAAGAGAGAGAGACAAAGAAAGAGAGACAAATATAGAAAAACACAGACAAGAGGATGATATCAAGACAGATGTGGTGAGAATACAAAAGGAAAGGGAACAAGAGAAGAAAGAAAGGAAGTGAAGGAGGAGACAGGGATAAGCCTGAAATGGAATCAGCAATCATGCAGAAACAAATGAAACATACAGCGGTCTGCTCAAATACACACACAAATGTCAAAGTAAGAAAACAAATGCACATTTTAATCATTGATTATTAATAATCTATCATTCATATTACAAACACGTGAACATGGGAGGGCGAAGATGTTACGCTTTTATCATTCACTTGTTAAATTGAGAGCAATAAATGACACGCTGAAGACTAAATGTTTAGTTTTTCTGCTACAACATCCACCCCAAAGAGGACAAATATGGAATATTATATGTAGGTATGTATGAATTCATCTGCAATGCAGAGCTCATCAATCCAGCAGTCTCACAACAGCTGGCTATAGGAGGATGGGTGGGTGTGTTTAGGTTGGGTTGTTAAAACATACTTTCATGCAGCACAAGTATGTGCTTTAAGCTTTTGTGTGTGTGTGTGTGTGTGTGTGTGTGTGTGTGTGTGTGTGTGAGAGTGTGTGTTCAGAAGAGGACTGGTCTGGGCAGTGGTAGCATGGTGGCAGTGGATGTTGTAATGGGCATAAGTGGACGTGTGAGGAGGAAGGAGAGGGGCTCTTAAGTCAGCACCTGTCGCGTGCTGGCCTGGGGGAGGTTTTGTGTGTGTGTGTGTGTGTGGTGTTTGGGGGGACTTAGCGGAGGAGGAGGGAAGAGTAGGAGGAAAAAGTGCTGGAATGCAGCCCAATCCCTTGGGGTCCCCCCCCCCCCAATGTCGCCCATCATCCCCCAAATGATACCTCATCTCTCTTATATAACCCCGTGATCCCTGCACTTGTTACAAGGAAGACACTGACGGATACACACTGTAGCGCACAAAGGTGTTGGAGGTATTGTTCACAGGATGGAAGCTGTTGGCCGTTGTCCAGAGGAGGATTATATCACTTCCCTGTTGCTTTCTACTTCAATACAGGGAAATCTAGTTGAGCCCCAACTGTGCCAGCGCTTCCCCTTCCTCTCTCTGGCACCTCTGCACCGCCAGCTGCACATCAACTTGGGGATTCAGGCTGGTTAGTAATAGAATATCTTTACATCCCGGGGAGTGTCTTGCTGAGCACACATGCTCTTTCTCATCATCGTCATGTTTTTCACGTCCTTGTCGTGCTTACAAACAGTTTGGAGCTTCCACCGTAGGTCACTGACCGGCACCACTGGGCGTTTTGAGGCTTACGCACACCTCCAGGAGTGGTAATGAGGAGAAAGTGTTACTTCATTCACCTGAGCTTCTTTTTTTTTTTTAGTTTTAACTCGCTGCTGTTAAACTCTGCTCGTGTTCATATATCATTTTTATGTTCTGGAAGTGCTCTGTAATTTCCTGGAGCTGTAATGGCAATAAAACCATTTGATCCCAAAATGATACGTATCATTTTCAGACATTAGCCCCGTAAAGACTCAAGGATCCCCAATAAAAAGTGTTAAAGTGAGCTGTCTGGACACTTTCACTGCGCCGTGACCCTACTGTCGTGACCTTTGACCTGCCGAGTGTACGCACAATGGGGTGCAATGAAACACCAGGGATATGGTAAAGTAGTGGAACTCCCCAAGGTCAATGACTTTATGGGCCGGAGAGAGAACGAGAGAAGGGGGGGGGGGTGAAAAAAGATGAGAGGAAAAGGAAGTGGGAGCAGAGGTGGTTTAAAACAAATAATGTAAAGAAGGGTTTGTCACATACTGGCACATGAACACACACCCCCACAGCCTCTTTCACACACGGTAGCCTACTTTCCTATTGTTTTGGCCAAAGCGGCAGAGTTGAGATCCCCTAAGTAATTATGAAATTTAATTACAATTCCTCGGGGAGCGGTATGGAAATGAGTTCCCATGTTTCTGTGTCGCCAGGCGGAGAGCAGCGCAGCACAGCAGCGAAGGGAAAAAATCTCCGGCCGAGACACCGCCGGAAACACCCAGCATCGTCATGTCAGCTGAGGCATTACGCAGCGGGGGTTGACATTGAACATGTGATGAAAGCACCCTGTGTCACCTGTGACAGCGGTGACAAGGTCTCTCACACTTCCAGTTTGTCTGGCCTGAAATAGTCTGGGTGTGATGTGTAACTTCAAACAGAAGCCTCCCTCGCTCCCTGTGGTAACATTTGATCCGATGATTCAGAATAGAAGAGAAGCTGCGCTGCAGCGAGAATCAAATTAAATGCAGTTAAGATAAATTACAGCCCGCCCGATTGACAGAGATTCCTATGATGTGAAATCCACCGGGCTCGGAAATAGAAAACACTCAGATTGAACTGCGGTCAACAAGCCATTAATCCTGCCTGGCAAACACACAGATGTGCAGCGAACAACACAATCCAATCACGTCTCCGAGCCGTGGAATGCGGTCAGATGCCATAACAATATACGACATCAAAGCCTGTACGGTTGTAAGCTCCAAGGGGTTGAATAACCCCTGAGATTAGTGTTGTAAGTCATGGCAGCCACCCCTGCTCAGGGACCCAGACGTCATAAATGTCCCCAGACACTGAGAGTCAGTGTCGGGCTTGGCCTCGCTGACCCCTGGGTGGACGTTTCTCTGCGGTTGGATATTTAGTTATCCAGCTCCTGAGGTTAGTCTTTGTTTGTGTCACGTTGAGTGTTTAAAGTGCACCGGGCCTTTTTGTTTTAGACGCTGATCTTTGTGAGGGTGGAGGTGTGTGAATGGGAGCAGCTGTTTGGTGCATGCTGGGGTGGGGGTGCACCCATGGGTCAACCCCATCTACCATTCCACATGACCTTAAAGAGTGGAGATGTCCTTGAGTACAAAGTCATTATATGTTCAGCATCTTTAAGCGCTAATCATTATTGATTTATGTAAATATTGACCTCATTTTTACGTCCTGGTTGCTCAGACAAACCTAGAATTAATCCTGTGTAATTACAGAGATGTTTGGTTGCATCTTTGTGTCGTTCACGCGTCTTCACTATGAATTGTCACACAAGTTTGAATAGATTTCTTGACCTCCTACTCTCCCTCCACAGTTTTTGTTTTTAAGATAAGACAGACTTTATTGATCCCCTCATAAATAACTAAATAAATGAGGGCGCTGCTGGAGTGGGCTCCCTGTGTACGAAAGGCAGAGTGCGACCTGCAGTGACCCAGTTCCAACTCCTGCCTGTGGTCTACGGACGTTTCCTTTGCTGGGTCTTTGAGGTGCTCTCCTGCCCACTCTCACAAGTTGAAAGCCGTCCAGAGTTATCGGCGAGTCCTCAGTGAGTTCATTCAGCCGCGTCTCTGTGATGCTACGCTCTGCTAGCCTGGTTAGCACCGTTAGCTCCTCCATCTTATTGTGGAGAGATCGTGCATTCCCCATGATAACAGACGGTACTCATGGTTTGTACCGTCTTAGATCCAGCTCTGCATCCCCGTCTCCTTCTCCTCACTTTCAGCATTGATCACCGGTCTTTCCACAGGGAGTAGGCTAGCGCTGCCTCGCGCTTACAGCTGTTCACGTGTGTCACTGCGGGTCACTGATGTATCATAAAGTATGACAGAAAAAAGGCACATCACTGATCGCCATACTTCAAATCCACGTTTGCACAAAATAGATGAAGACTGGTGTCAAAAAAATAAGAAAAAGCACAAAACAAATACTAAAAATACAGAACTGGCAGCCAACTTCACAGCACCATGGCAACGGTTATTTGATTTTGCATTTTTTTGTAATTAAAATGATGTGTCGTGGCAGTAATCCCACATCTGGATTTCCATCCAATTCTAATAGTTTGAACAGGCCTTGTTTGGCCGAACGCCAGTTTCATCAAAGTCTTCTCACAGGTTGTGAGATACCGGTTTAAGGACAGACAGACAAACTACAAAAAAACTCTTTTTGGCAGAGCGCTGGGCCACATTTAAATGGACTTTTAAAATGTTTACATTGATCACTACTGCTCCTTCTGCCACTATAAAGGCTGGTTTGTGTCATCCCGGCAGCTGCTGTCCATGAACCCGTACTGTCGAACCCAGACAGGACGTCCACGCTCCGCTACTGCTAACAACAGGTGTATGTTTTAACTGAGGACCACCCTATGGGGGAAATACATGCACAAGGCACACACACACACACACACACACACAGATACACACAAAAGAGGGCTCTGGGCAAAGTTCAGGCGAAAGAGTGGAGTTGCTGAATGAAGCAGGTTTAGATGAAAGGAGGTCTTTTTGACATCAGCGGGCTGCTGAGCCTCTGCTGGCAGCCACAGACGAGGGTTTATGCCAACAGGGCAGATGCTGAGCCCCGGCCACCTGATATGGAAGGAAAAGTCTGAAAAGCGAGAGAGGCAAGAGGGAAAGAGAGATGAGGAGAGAATAGAGGATGGGAATGACAGAAAACAAAAGCGTTCAGACAAGAAACGCGTCAGTAAAATTCGTGTTATGTGGCCATTTTACACCGGTCCTAGCATTTTCCCTCCTCTCCTTCACTCTGCCTCTCATCATACACACACAGGAACTGCCTCACATTAGTTTAATCCTACCCATGAGCATGGGAGTCATGGTTATGCTCCCAGGCAGGCGGTGACTTATGTTGTGTGCTTCTAATCATATTACAGCCAGCCGTAAGCTGATGTTCTTGGCATGGTCCCCGCTGATACGCATGTTAGACTCGACCCTCAGCGCTGCACTGGAATGATACTGGGAGAAACGCTTGGAATGTTTGAGTGTGTGTGTGTGTGTCGTTTTTAACAGTTGACAGTGCCATTTAAAAAAAAAAAATCATTTCCCTCCAATAGCTGCTAGTTCCTAATAGTTTGTTAATATGTTCTAATAACGTGTTTGTAGGACAATTCAGGACGGTTCCATTCAATGGATTTAAAGTCTTACCCATGTTGCTCTTCTGTCTATTTCACCTTTCACAGCTGATGGGATGGAAAACACCTTCTGAGGTCTTTTCAAAAGCAAAGATTTAACCCGCCACTGTCGCCAAGTGCTTGTGAACTGTTGAGTCTCTGCAGATAATATTATAAAGAGTACGGTCTGGGCCTGCTCTACATGGAAAGTGTCATGAGATAACTTCTGTTTCCATATTTTACTAGTTTTAGTAAAATTAGCTAAAGATTAACAAGAAAAAAAACTTCACGTTGCAGTTTTTTCTACTTTCTGCTGTTAATCACGTCGCAAACGTTGTGATTTGTCTGAGAGATGACAATGAAAACCAGGACGTCCTCACATTTTAGAAGCTGAAACCACAGAATGATTACTCGAAACGTGAAACGGTGGGCCAATAGATTCATTAACTTATTGTTTCAGCTCCACAACTTTCATTCATTCAAAATACAAACGAGCACTAGGTAATGGACCTGAGGACTAAATACGGAGAATTCTTTAGTGATGTTGAAATCAAGTTTATGATGCTGACGAGATGTGACAAGAAACATACAAGACACACACAGAGAGAGACAGGTGGCAAGCAAAGTGTGAAAGAAAAGTAAAACACTGGTTGGTGAGATGTTACGTGCTCTGACATTTTCAAACAGTTTTACCTCCTCGTGTCTCTTTTCCAACACCGATTGTCGCACAATAGTAAATTACAAAGAACAACACAGCGACTCATATCTACGTCTTAAACAAAGCCCTCAGTGTTCAGGCTGTTATTAGTCCAATTTGCCTAATCTCTGTCATCCTTCAGCTGCGGTGGAAATACAAACATTGATGCACTAAAGGGACTTCCCTATTCAGTTCCTGATTTTAGTTCTCGGGAGTGTTCTTGAGGGAAAAGTTAAAGGACGTAAAAAGGTGGTCACCTCGTCCACCGCGAGCTTGCCAGTTGGAATCGTTGCACCAAGTGAGACAATCTGAAGAGTGAAAGTGAAGTAACGCTCTCTCTCTCTCTCCCGCCGTGAATGGCTTTGAGGGACTTTTTCAGGCACTTAATCTCCAGGTGATGCAGAAGTGCTCCTCAACGGTTGGCCAGCGTGTTTGCCAAATAAAGCCTTCCCCTGAATAAACATTTGCGAAAGAAAAGAAACGATTCACACGTGTTCACGAGGATTGTGATAGGTTTATTAGACCAGTGATAGAGAGATTATAGAGCAGCTGAAATTAAGAGCAGATAGATAAACTACAAAACAAATCTTTAATCACATTTAAAGAGCAGGAGAGGAAGGTCTGTGTTGACTTAGCGGCACATAGAGATCCCCTTGTTTGCTGCTCCTTAAGTGAAGTGGAACACGCCAGTTAAACTCTATCAGATGGCCCGAGTGTTTTATAATGTTCAGCAGAAGGCTCTCATCTGCTTTGTACCCCACACAGTTGCATAGGCGTAATGTGTGCGTGCACATGCGTGCGCACAATAGTATTGATATTATCATCTCAACCTACACGGCGTCTTTGATGGTCTGCACACGTCCTGTGCACGGTCCTCCGAGGGAGGGATCGAGGATGAGGCTTTCTGCAAGTCACAAAGACTCTTGGAGTCGTTGCGGCGAGGCTGCCCAGGAGCTCTTCTGACTCACCGCTCCATCGCTGCACACAAGCAATCCATCATCATCATCACCACCTGACAGAGAGAGGAGTTCACACGCAGGAAGTCAGCTGCCTTGCTAACGGATGTAGCGCTACGTTACGGCTGCACATGCACCCGCCATGTGTTTTCCTTTTCCGACTAGCAGCGTCGGTAGCCGAGCGCACGCGGCAAACTCCGCCGGCCCCCACATCTCGTCCTCCATGACATCACAGCACCATATGAGCTTGACTGACGGGCCGTCTGTTTGTTTTCCTCTTCAAGACGAAGTCCATTTCCTGTGCTCCCTTTGTTTTAGACCTTAGGTTTTAAAAAAAAAAGATCTCCCTTTTAAATGCTGTGTTTACATTGTGTGAGCGCTTTGAGGGAAAGCACAAAGCCGCCACACAGTGGGTGGATTATAAACTTGGACTGAGTTTCAAACAGACTGAAGTTATAAACACAGAATTCCCCCACACTCAACTCGCGGGTCCCAGCCTGCTAGCATATTACTGTGGATCAAACACAGACGAGGCCCATCCTTGCACTTTGATGCATTTGTGTGTGTGTGTGTGTGTGTGTCTGCGCTTGCATTGTGTTTGCACCTACTTGTGTGCCTTTTTTTAGTTTGCTTTCACACTTCCAAAGTAGCGTAACAGGTCCATTTCAACTTTATTATCCATCATGACGCCTCGATGTGTGTGTGTGTGTGTGTGTGTGTGTGTATGGCATGATGGCATCCTCAGCAGCACCTTGGTGGGGTGATCTCTGGTTGCCATGTTGTATTGAGGCACGCGAGGGGGTATGACCTGGGATCTCCATGTCCTATCGAAGGACTACAAGTGCCTGAATACCCATTATGTGCCAGCTGTTCAGAATGAGGAGTAATTGCACTGTTGGCAAAGATCCACGTGGGCCCCAGCGCTGTGGCTTCCCCCCCACCACCACCCCACCCTGGGCAGGCTGCCAAGCCCTCCCGCATACTGCCTCCCTGACCCATCTACCACCACCTAACGGCACCCCACCCCACATCCAGGCCCACCCTTACGCCTCAGCGCCCGACCCACCATCATCCCCCAAACTCTTCCACCCATTACCACCAGCCCTCTGTTCCACATTCCTAGGGGGGCACTGGTTATATCTAATCCCATAATAAGACACTCAGCTGTCCAGGAAAAGAAAGAGAACTTTCCTCTGGTAAACTCTAGACTTCCTTTTTTCTTTCTCGCCTCCCTTCTTTTCACCCCAAGTGGAGGCAAGATGACACTTTGGGCCCCCTTGGCCAGTTGCCTTTGTCTTTCTTCGGCTTGATTTATCCTTTCTTCCTTTCTCTCGCTCCCTCATTCCCTCTGTGTTTTTTTCTTTGTTAGTGGTATAAGATTGCCTCTGTGTTGGGTCCAGGGTCCCTGAACAGACACATGGGAGGGCCACGTTTGCTGAAGGGCCACATGGCTCTGTTGTGCAAGACTATACACACACTCACACACACATTCATTTTTATGTTTCCAACACAGATGTAAGCAATTTATACATTACATCGCCAAGTCTTTTAACATACTTGTGTCTTGCCTGCAATTCACTTGGCAAATGACATCGTTGGGACATCATTATCTCAAGTTAAAAGGTGAAATGTAGACTTCTTAGGAATTTGTACCTTTTACCCAAATTAAAATGGCCTGTTTTACATCCACACTAGGTGGAAACATTTCTTTTTTTAATATTGTGAAAATAGTGGGTTATTTCACAGCATACTAGACTGCAATCCTCACAGTCAAAACAGATTTATGCTTCCAAGTGAAGTAATTGCTCAGACAAAAGAAAATGCAGCGTTCATGCTTTTGGTATTCCTTAATTTGTCTGCAACTTGCACAACTTTGGCAATAACACAAATGGCTAATCGATGGGGAATGGACATAGCTCAAGGACAGACAGACAGACCCTTTCTCTGCAGCTAAATGGACGAACTTGCATCATACACCTCGTTTATATTTATTCCCCGATGAGTATAATTAATCTGATTAGTTTGGTAAAAGTAAGTGATTGAGGTCCTGTTGATAATTGTGCTGAAGAACATGTAGTAGGGTGTCAAACTGACATTGAATGTCTGGTCACATTTATAATATTGTCTACATAGTTTTAATCAGATATTTCTCCAATTAAATCATAATCCAATTTTTATTTATTTTTTTGCCAATTTTTTTTAATGGCTGCTCGTGTTTAGACCAATGACAATATAAAGAATGGACAGTGACGTCACCCACAGGTTTCTGAAGAGCCGTTTTGAAGCTCCGAATCCACGTTGGTAGCCCTGCCTCTTCCGCCTCTCGGCTAATCTAAAAATCGAGAAAGACGTGGATCATTGGTGGACCTGATGAAGCCTGGGTGCTCAAGCAATGTACCAGGCTGTAAACATGTTTATTTCTGCTGTGAAGTTGGACGTTTTAATATGGGATGCTTATGGAGATTGGCATGTTCTGTAGCCAGCCTCAAGTGGACGTTTGAGGAACTGCAGTCTTTGGCACTTCCGCATTGGCTTCACCTCACAGCCAGAGAGGTTGCCGCTTGGTTTAGACACCATTTTAAAGTTGGAGAAGCTTCTTTGGCAAAATGATAGAAAGATAACAAACATTCAAACGATCCAAACTATATCCAGTCTTTAAGTAATTGGCATCAAAAGGTTTGAAAAGGACTTCATTAGTGTTTTCTCTCAATTTCTTGAAACAGTTCATTAATTTAATCATATTTTCCACCTCCGCTTTCACTGCTGCTGTTGTAGACATCACTTTACAACTGGTGCACTCTGTGACCGTTTTGCAGTGCATGCATAAAGTCACACACCAAGTGAAGTGACGTGTTCACATGACTGTATGAGTCTGATGATTCAACAAACATCTGAATGCGTTAATCAGGTTATGCTCACATCGATTATTAGTTAATGTGATTAAAAAGATTAAACTTAGGGTGCTTAATCGGATTGTAATTAAATTATTGTGCATTTACTGTAAATGCTGAACGTTTTCAGGAGGCCGGGAATGAGAGACCGACGTGCTCGCTGAGTGGATGTTACCTTTCATGAAACGTGACTTTTCTGTGAACGGTGTTTGGAGTTATTGGGTCGGTTCCACGAAGAGGGACAGAACTGGGGCTGAAGTGTGTGTTTGCATGCAATGCGGCTGGGTAAGCAGTGTGTGTCTGGGGTTGAGTGTGTCCGCGTGGAAATCACTAAACTGGGTTATCAGCTTTAGGAGCCTGGGAAACTGGAACAGACTGAGATACACAGAGGACAGATAAAGACAAAGGGGTACAGAAAGGGAGAGAGAAGGAAAAAGAGACGAAGAAATGAGCCATTATTCTCCTGTCAAGGATGGAGGGATAAAAGAGAACAATGAATCTTATAGCTTTCAGATTTTTGTAATGCCTTTGGCTCAAAAACAGGCGATACACATTATTTTCATTTCCCAAAGTTTGTCACTACGTCACATTTTCATCTCTTTTCGTGATCGTGTACGCTGAGTGTTTGTCTCTGCTGCTATAATCAGCTCACATGCCTCTTTCTCTGTATTTACTCTGGCTGTTTATTCCGGTGAAGCGAAGGATGATTTAAAGCAGGGGGAGGGTAACGTTGCTTGTGGTCATTGGTGGAGAAAAACCAAAACAACAGATGGACTGTGTAGTGTCTTTAACCCAGATTCTACCTCTCTAATCCTCGTCTTCACTGCAAGAATGTCCACATTGCATGCTGAACCTGACACGCCAAATGACCATTCGGATTTGAACCTGGCTGAGCCGGGGATAAAAAAAGTGGCTAAATGAGTGTTGTGTCTCGCCTTGGAGCACGTCAAGGTCGAGTCGCCAATTGCTCCGCGATTATGAGGGAGACGTTATTTTGACATTGGCTGCCATCAGAAGCCTCGCTGTGAATAAAAAAAAACCTGTAATTTGGCGACGCGTCGTTGCGAAAAGGAACAAACCTCGCTCGACGTGCCAGAGGCAGTAAATTTCATGACTCATTTGAGGTGAGCACTCGAGGCGGGGGGTAGTGGTGGTGGTAAGGGGCTGAGGGAGCTAGACAGTCAGCTGTCAGGGGCTTGGCAGCGTCCGTCAGCTGATTTAGTGGGGGGGGGGGGGGGGGGATCGCGTCAGTCAGCTGATGGGGTTAGGAATGGGTGGGGATTTTGTTGTGTTGGCTGAATCAGTCAGCTGGCGTAACATCATTAGTCGACCTTATAAAACCAGGTCAGTAGTAGGATTACTAAACCAAGCCTTGTTACCCACCCCCACTTCCCCTGTTAGCTACCCACACCTTTACGTAAGTACCACTTCTTTTATTCTTAATTCGTTAGCGTCTTATGCCTTCCCGCCTTAGCGCTCAGCGCTCTGCCAGGTTTTGACAGTTGCTGTCGCTTCAGCCACAAGTCCCTTACGTCAGTCTGCTTCTCCGCCTTGACCCTCTCAACCCTCTTCTCTAACACACTGCTCCCCCCAATATGTTTGATTTCATTCTTTGCCCTTTAATCCCAACCCCCCTCCGCCTCTTTACATTTCCCATCTTTGCCTCCGGCCCCTCCTCTTTCACCGCCACAGTTAGGCACCCTCGCCTGGTCAAGGTCAGAAAGAATATGTCGAGGCTTTCTAGGTCAGGTCAGGGGTCTTTCTGGGTGCAAGGCATTGCGCTGTAAATTAGTTGATTAGAAATCCCTAATTACACGCCTCTAATCTGTCTCAGGGTGCCAGCCTCCAGCTTAGTTGTCTCGCCAGCTGCCTTGAGCGCGGGAGAGAATGAGCAAGGACACGAAATATCGGGGTTTTAAGAGTTCAGGGGTGAGGTATGCTTAAAAAATTTGGCCATCAAGAAAATTGTTGCATAGATTCTTGAGCGTGAATAAAAATTGTACATAAACCTTGCACGGTTTTTCAACGGATGGGGTTGTTTTGTCTAATTTAATGAGACCTGAGATGAATTTGTTGATCCTTAATTGTGTAAATAAGTCTTTAACATTTAATGAGACAAAGATTAGTCTCAGCATGGGTTGCAGAGTTACTTCCAGAACATTGTTGACTCCCTTACGATGGCTTAATGATATTATTGGTGTTGGCTTACAATTAGTAGTGTGAAATCGCCCCCCTGTATTGAGTTTTTCTACTCCTGACAGCATCACAGCAGCCCAGTATTTATCCTCCTAGACAGTCAATGATGGCCGGTCAGCGCTTCTGTTGATTCCACCTGGAATCAATACAATCCCACGGCTGACGCTGCAGAACAGGAGCCAGACGAGGATCAATGAGTCTGTAATGGGATCAGAACCAGCCGTTGCCACGGAGCCTCCAAGGTTACAGCTCTCACGCAGGGGTGTGATCTGACCAAATCAGCTTGTATTAGAGATGTTCGTCATCGTTATCAATCAGAACAAGTATTTCAAGGGTTGTAAAGATCAAATAGATGAAAGGAAAGGACATGTGGATGGAAACAACCCCTCCCTTACCTCCGTCAGACTATCACGGTCCTCAGAGGTCCTTAAGAAATAAGAAAAGACAGCAGAAGAGACCTGTTGATGCATCATAACTTTAATACCTCCGGTCAGTTAATGATGCGTTAAACACAAAGCTTTATGGGAGTGGTGTTAATGCCTGATTGGGTAATCAATGAGGAAAAAAAAAAAGTGGTCCAACCTGTAGTTCTTTGATGAGGGGAGGGACACGAGGGGAGGTCTGTGCCCGTGGAATTGAGCCATGACAGAGGTCACGGGCAAATGATCTACCGGGCCAGGCAGAAGAAGCCAGCTGAATCAGCAGGGGTTACAACCAGTAGGATGTGAGGTCAAGGGTCAAGGCCTTGTCCAGTGGCCCCTGTGATCTCCAGACGGCGGTAAACTGTGTCCTTCATTAGCAGAATCTCAATAGTGACCAATTACGGCAATGACCGTCAAGAAGAGGATGTGACCGGAGTGAAGTGCCAGTCTGTGTCTGTCTTCGATGTTTTGACATTCTGGTGCTGAAATGATTGATTAATAAAACCACGATCAAGTCTTCTATCAAAGAAAAACGCCAAATATTCTGTGGTTTCCTTGTAAAAGGAATATCTTTGGTTTGATGGTCGGACAAAACAAAACTGAAAATGGCATGCTGGGTTCTTGGAAGTCCTGATGGGCATTTTTAAACTAATGAACAAACATTAATAATGGAAAAATGTTTTGTTTTTTCTAAATCTGTACTGAATCAGGTTTTTCTAACTATTTGTAACGCTACTACCTGTGATTCAGTGTGAAATTGGACTTTTTTTGCCTTAGTTTTTGTATCCTTTTGTAACTTTGCAGCATGTTAGCGATAAGACAAATGTGTACTTGGAGCAATGATCAGATTCTTTTGCTTTGGGGATGATAAATTAATCAATCAATCAATCATCAGAACAACATTTTTAACAACTGATCAGTCATTTAAGTCATTTATGAAGCAGAAATACATCCACTGACTGCAGCTTCTCAAATGTGAACAGTGTAACATTTTATTTCATTGTAAAGAGAAGCTATTTAAGTCTTAAGACTTTAGACTGTGGTTTTAATAGTTCTGTATACTTTTAGGATAAATGATTAATCAGTTAATTGAACAAGTAATGAACAGAGTAATCGATAATGAAATGAATCATGTGTTGCAGTTGTGATGTAGTTGTGTTTCCATGTTTTTTCTTGCAGCATGTGAATCAGCCGCACTTTGATGTGGTTGTTCTATTGTCAGCAACGACTTGATGTTTTGTTCTCTTTTTATGGGTATTTGTTGCTCTGTAAAACACTGTGTAATGGACCAAATGTTGTTAAAATGCCTTTAAAAATTAATGACTTGACTTCATCTGATAAAAATCTGTGAACAATGAAAGAGAGGGCAGGCAGTGTTCCCACAGAAATCCTGCTCAACGCTGAGCTGCACTCTCAGTGAAGGCTGACTGGTTTGTGGGAAACATGTCATCTACGCTGATGACACTAATTAAATTAAACACCTGAATGCCTGCTCAGCACTGAGACTCTGCACTGTCAATACAGAGCTCTCTCAATCTATCATTACTTTTTCTTTATCTCCCTCTCTTCTTGGCTTTGTTTGAACACGTCTCATCTCAAACACAGTTAATGAAACGTGATGTAAAGAAATCGACAGGATGTCTCAAAATCTAAATTAGTTTTCGCCCCGAGGCTTCAGTGCATTGCAGTTTTCTGAGCTTGAAGTATCAATTTTTAGCATTGAAAGGAAAACCTCGGAAACGTATTGAGACGGGGGAGAAAGAGAGTCGAACCACGAGTGACGAAATGTGGAGAGAGGGTGAAAAAGAAAACAAGCAAGAAAAAGGGAGAGAGAGAGAGAGAGAGCGACAGGAAGGGAAAAAGGCGAAACAGACGGGAGTGTGGGCGTTTTTTATTGGTGTCATGAGAGGAGAAATCAATAAAAAGAGGTGAAAAAAGCCTCCACGTTTTAAGAGCCCCATCACCGCGGCAATTAAAGGGGCCTTCAAAGAGTCGGTCTAATCAGCGGTTAAATAAAGATAGGAGCAGGCGGCGCTTTGGATGGCCCCGCTCCTGTAATCTAACACCTACTGCCCTGCACTCAGTGGCCCCTTGAACTCCAATGTGTGTGTGTGTGTGTGTGTGCGTATGTGTGCTCACACATACTTGTGTGTTTGTGTCTTTTCTCCACTCACACACATGTTCGGTGTACAGAGTGCCCGGACGCGTTTCTGACAGCTTGTATGTGGTTAACAGACTCTTAAAAGGCAGATTAGCCAGTTTAAGCTTCCTCTCTGCGTCCTTCTCTGTCAGTCTCTCATATCTGACCTCTGTCTAAACCAAAGTGAGACAAAGCAGATATGTATGCGCAGCTTATATATTGCAGTTATAGCGAGGCGGTCTACCCTCTGTACCCGTGACCCTTCCGCTTTACCTGCCGTCTTATCTGCCGCACCATAGACTCATTCGTCATGTGTGTAAGTTCTCACCGTGATAAGGTGCTGGACCGGTGAGTCAATACTCCAGCCTTGGGTCTGTCTTCACGAGCCTCTCCCTGCTTAAAGAGGCACTGTGTAGACAGAGCAAGATACCAGACTGAGCAATGAGTTTGCTTTAGGCACACAGAGGCCAAGATAGACAGGTGAAACAGGCCTTTTTGCACAATGTCATTGCATGTCGTGTTGCAGTGTTAAAGTTTACAGGGCGGATTGCTTAAGTTCACCCTGTGTTCATGGACGTTCATGTGTTTAATGCAGAGTCATAAGCACACACATAAAGCATTGGTTTTCGACAGTCAGTACTGATTTGGATACGGTTCCAGACTGCCATTAAATCCCCGATTTGGGTCTTTTAACAATCTATAATTGGTCATCCATTTTGTCAAAGAAAGGAATACCTCGACTGATTAAGTGTGTGTTCCTAGGACAGTTTTGGACTCACGATGGACAGTTAAAACATGTGCTTTATTCCACGCTTTCCACTTCCTTGTCAAAACCTGGCGCCTAATAATTATACACAATGCAACTCACCCACTGACAGTTCAGTCTGAGATTTTGGTGTGACAATGTAGCCTCGAGCCGCTAGCCTAAAGCAGAGGTGAGGAGGTTTGGTCAGCTCACGTTCTAACTCCACACACAATCCCAGATTTTTTTTTTCACTTCCAAGCTTGTAGTCGTGAGCCTTAACCGACCTTACTCAAGTGACATAACTTAAGGCAATTTACCAGGCTTAGTGCAGCTGCCTCTGGAGACACTAATGCCAACAACACACATGCAGTATTACTCCGTGAGACGTGCAAACAGACTTGGAAGTTGCAGTTCTCCTCTAGTGAAACAAACTTAACTGCACGTCTTTAAATCATTACCACTGATAATTAATTCATTAACTCATTGGAGCATGTTCCACTTCAAGGGATTAGGGTTATACTGTATAAAACATGGATATAGTCTTTGTGACGTCACTCATAGGTTTCTGAAGACCCGTTGTAAAGCTCAGAGTGTGGTGGCTCTGGCTGCTGCCGTCTTGGCAGTCCTTCCTCCGTCGATTTCCCGGGTAATGTGCAAAGACGTGGAGCGTTGGTGGAGCTGAGGCAGGCCATATGAAGTCTGGGTACTCGAACAAGCCACCTGTAAACTTTTTCTTGTACCTGGCTGTAACCAGCACCTGCTTTTGTACATGAAGTTGGATATTTAAAGACTGGGGCTGATGGAGATTTACCTGTTTTTGTAACCAGAGCTGCAGTTTTTAACACTTCTGTGTTGCCTTCATTTTATTGGCACGGAGGTTGACTCTTGGTTAGGGTGTAGCCATCAACTTTACACCACAGGGTACGCAGCAGCTGATGTGTGTACTGCCTCAAAAATATAATTGCACTCAGGGATTATGGAGGCTACAGAGATTTCACATTGAGACTCAGACGTGCTTGTGTTGAAAGTGCCATCTCCACTACAAACTGTACATGTCTTGGTTAATACATGTTGATGGTAACCAATCAGTGAGTTAGAATAAGCAGCTATGCTGAGGTGAGCTTAGTTAAATAAGCCACCTGTTTTGAGTACAAATATGCAGTTTGTTTAATACTAACCTTCTGCTTGTCACAGCTTTGTGCTCTCATCATACTGAATGAGTGACAGTGACAGGATTACTGTGCTTACTGGTTGCACGACAGGAGTTTCCTGTACAGTTAAAAAACGAGGCAAACGTTCGCTTTGTTGCTATTTATCACACAGTAAACACAGTGGCTGTGAGGTATGTAATTAAAAGACAATACAGGCTTACAATGGAGGACACATACTGTACGTCACAGATACAGTATGTGCTGTAGTGATGGTACTCACACAGGTATAATTAATCTTAAGGAGGCTACACCTGTTATTTTAATGTGCTCACACACTATACATAGTTAATTTACTTTTCATAACTACTTTATGATTTGTACAAATCTTCTTTTCAGGTTGTAATTTTATAACTTTATATTTATCAGTTTAATAACTTATAAATGTATAGGTGTGTACATCCTGCTGTACACACCTGTGGTCATGTTCTTCTGATACTTGCACTCTGTCATTCCGATGTTTCCCAAATCCTTCTTCCCTCCTCCACATTAACCCCTGACACTTTGCCCCTCCTGGCACATCCCCGTGGTTAAGCCGGCATTATCAGCGGGCTCATTAGGACAGCATTAGTGTCAGAGATGGACACAGTGATATGGCTCCACAGCTGGATCAGGGAAGACAGAGAAGACCCCAAGCCGTTTTTTTTTTTTTTTATCTTCTTTCCCGGCCTCTCATTCTCTTCATGCTATTGTTTAGGGATGCTTCAGTTCTGACACCAGAGGTCAGAGGTCACTCGTCCACAGGAGCCATCCCGCTCCTTCTCCCCAATGCACTGTCACTATGATTCACCACTCACACGGGTCCCTGTCACTCGGGCCCGACACAGCCGTCACTCTCACTCACATGCATGTGAATATGCAGAGCTTTGCTCGCGGGCAGACGCATACTTTTATCGCTGCCGGGTGGCTCCTCACAGGCCCTCGTCTACTTAGAAATCAACACTTGAGATGATACACAAAAACCTCCAACAGTATCTGAGGCTTTCCTTTAACAAGCACGATGACCCAGTATTAACCGGAGACGTGATTTTATTTGACATGTAAAAAAGACAAATATAAGCCAAAGATGTCAAGAAACACTTCAGATAAAACGTTCCTTCCACATTCAGGTGGATGATCATTGTTTCATGATTTATTAGAGGCGGTTTGGCGGTCTGCTTATTTGATTTTAATCTTTAGGGTTACCAAAAGATAAAAGAAATCATACAAGCCTAATTACTTCCTGTATTTTCTGTTTCTGTTTACTTAACCTTGATATAATTATCCCTGCTATCTAGATATGGACAGCACCAAAACAAACTTTAGTTCAATCTGCATGTCAAAAAGTAAATAATTAGTCTAAAACTATAGTAAAGTAATAAAATTATTAAAAAATTTGAATCAACGTTTACTGTGACTGTTGGTTACAGTCATAACACAAACACACATGATCTTAAATTAATGATTTCTTTCCTGCATTCATTGAGTTAGAGCAGGATTTGCATTGATTACGTTCATGTTTGATGAATCTGCACGTCACCAACAATCTAAAGCACTGCGGGAAGTATTGTGTCCTATATGTGAGGATGGATGGATGCAGGTGGAAGGGTGTATTCAGACTGCACTGCGGCAGAAATGCAGGTTTGTCCGTTCATTTGAGTCGAGGTAATCCGTTTTGGCTGCAGTGGTGTCGCAGAGACCTGCGATGGAGATGTTGTGCCGGATCCAACTTTTAAAAAAAAACAGCTGTCAGCCTGAAATGTCACTGAAGCTGAAGCTACCCAGGTAGATTCGTGGATTAAACTCTGATACTCTACCTGTTGTGTTCTGGCTTTGTTTATTTCATGTACCCAGCTTCTAAATCTGAGTCTGGCAAAACAGTGACACAGAAGTTTCCTTTGGTTTATGTCCAATGGTTTGAGAGGGAGAAGGCCAACATTGGTCGAGAGACTTAGACAGTGAATGAGAGTGAGGGAGCGCCGGCATCGTTAGAGCTGGTTAATCGGCGAAATAAAAAGTTATTTCCTCATTGTTTCACAATGTTCAACACAAATACACCCAAGGCAAACCCCACACACTGTCGCACAACCCTACTGTGATTCATCACAGCGACTGATCATGTCTGAATGTACTCTAACACATCGGTCTCCTCATGTGGGAGTCCCGTCACAAGCCCACAGTAAATGTTGACTTAAATAAACGTAACCTAAATGTAGTCTTTTCTGTATTGCAGAAACAAAATCATTCCTAAATAGTTTTGTTAAAAACAAATCATTTCTAATGGGTTTTTGCATATTTGTCCAGTATAAACATTCTTCTCTGGTTGTATTTATTAGATTGTACAAATTGTTAGGTAGGGAGTCAGAAAAGTAGTGAGGGTTTTTTAGGAAAACAGTTGAACGTCTTTGAAATGTTATTTCTGCCTTTGCTTGTAAGAATTTGGAGAAAAAAAAGTAGTTCCATCAAAAAGCTCTCTATCCAAAAATTGGCTTTTCATATTGTTGTTTTTAAATGTTCTTTCAGTCTAGCAAAAAGAAAAGCTAATTTATTATATATACAGTATATATTTTATTTATCTCAGTCATTATTAGACTCTGCAGGTGGTCTCACTGTGATTTGGAATTAAAGCAGCATCGAAAACATAAAAGTTGCAGTCAAAGAGTCAGTCAAAATCACACAACATGTCTGACAGTTTGCCGTGTTAGCATCTTTTCCACGTGTCACACTCAGATCCCAGCAACCTTGGCCCTGTGACCCAGATAGCACCACTTAGGAAACCACAGCCCACATTCCCATCGCCGGCAAATGGCTCCTTCTCCTAATCATTAACACACAAATGGACCACGTTTCTTGTGTGTTGTGAGAGAGTCGGTGCGTGTGTGTGTGTGTGTGTGTGTGTGTGTGTGTTTGTATAGATGTGTGTGTTTGTTGCGTACTTGCGCTTGACACAAAGCTGTGATAGACGTAAAAAGCTGAGACCCACTTAGAGCCCAGGTTTAAATTTAGCAACAAGATACTTGCAGCCATGCATAGAGTCACACTCTGTGTGTGTACAATATGTACTTGTCTACCTAAGAACAGCTGTTTGAATGGGTGTGGTTATCCATTAAGAAAAGAAACCAGCAGACGTTGGTTTATCCCTTCATCTGCAAAGGTGCTGTAAATTTTATGATGCAACAAGAAGTGTTTGATCAGTGCGGTTTGTGTGTCTGAGAGCGAGAGAGGAGAGTTTAAGGCTGTTTTTCCAAGAGCTCTCTCTCCTTGTGTTTATATCTCATGAAGGTATAAGGACACAAAAGGAGCTGTCAAAAAATCTCACTCTGTGATTTCTCTCCCCCGACCCCTTAAGGCTGTTCATTAAAGAATAAAAGAAAAGAAAGAGGGGAAAGAAAAAAGAAAAAATGGAGCAGGTGAAGAGATGAAAAGCAGCGAAGGCCTGACTCAACAGTATCGGGTGTTCAGGTGTGTTTACGCAGAGATCAGAGGTGAGACGATGTGTGTGTGTGTGCGCGAGTGGGTCTCTCGTGTCGTTGCAGAAGTGATTGGCTTCACCTCTGTCAGGTGACTGCTGTCCTTAGCAACAACCCACCTGAGGGGGGGGGGGTGTCTGATAGGCTGCTCAGGCCCTGAGGCGACAGGTAAGGATCGAAGTTCAGAGCCCAGTGGCCGGGGGTCTTATGTGGGGCAAAATAAATGTTTTCTGATATTAATAAACATGATACAGTAATAATTCAGCTTGACATTAATTTGACAGATTGACAGATGTTAAACAGATGTGACAGAAGAGGCCATAGCCTATAAATCAGACCTCTTCTCGAAATTGAAAATAAAAACACAACTTAAAGAACATAATCTGATACAAAATATGTTCATATTTGCAAACAAAATGAAGGAAAATACAATTAAAATAACAAAAAACGGTTAATAATATAAATCATATACCATATATAAGAATTATATTGGACTTGTAATCATTTTTCAACTCATAAAGACGCCAAACAGCTCTTGAATGTCATTTCCTCGTGTCCCCTTTCCTTAACAGTCCCTTTGCTTTCCTCCACATACCACAGAAAGGGAGAAGCAGGGAGCGGTGGTATTTGTCTGATTATGAGAATGAATGAATAACTTCCTGCCGCTGGTAGAGAGAGTGGGTGTGTGAGTGCGTTTGTTATCTAGCCAGGGTGTTTTATCAGGATCAAACAGCAGCTCGGGCATTAGCTACAGAGGACTCTGCTCTTTTATCTGCACTGGCAGGGATGATAATTCTGTTCATGCAGAAAGTAGGAGCAACAGAGGTAGCCTGTGTTCAAGGAAAAACTGTTAAGGCAGGGGATTTTGTGAAGGGATTTCACCCACCTAAGTCTCACGCAACACATCCAGATCACTTAAAGACACAAGTGGAGCCGCCTGTCTTCTTCCCTTGCTCAAGAGCAACTCGGCAGCCATCACTGGAAGAAGCGAGAACCATTCGGGAGTTGACCCAAATCACCTTTCTTTTCCATCAGGCTACCGCCGCCTCTTGCACTTCCCAAACCTCTGGTGATTTTCCACTAAGCACTATTGTAGTGAATAGACGGAGGTCCAGTTGTTCCAAAATGACTGCCAACAAGTTATTTCTGATTAATGTGTTTGTTCTTCATTTAAAGGAAACTTCCCTTAGGGGCGTGTATCGGACTTTGTGAGGGCCCCCAAAGGAAGGGCTTTTACTATCTTGGAGAGGATGCAATGTCCCAACCGTAGTTTTTGGGAAGGGAGAGCGTGACGCGTCTGTTTTTCCCGAACTGATATTCTTGATCTTGGCATTCTGTATTCTGTTTTGGTTTTTTTCAGAGTGAAAGACTAACCCCCGCAGTTTCCAAAGCGATTGCCAAATGACCCCTGATTGGATGTTGTTCTCCATTTAAACAGAGTGTGTATTTCCGTTTAAAGGAAATTTTGGGAAATTTGCTTTCTGATGGAAACTTAGATGAGATCATTGATACCACTCTCATGTCTGTACGGTAAAGATCAAGCTACCGAAAACGATGTTAGCTTAGCTTAGCATAAAAACTGGAAACCGTGGGGAAACTTGGCTCTGTCCCGGGGTAACAATCAATGAATCAATAAAAACTTTACTATGGACACATACATGGTCCATAGCACAATAAAACGTCCACAACTTCAGATATTTACATATAGGCTAAAACGCCAATGGTTCCACATACTGGAGGAAAACCTGACTGAACTTAGTGTGGGGTTCGTCAGTGTTAAAATTAGACTGTTTGTCCAATAACCTGCTCATACAACTGTACATGAGATTGAACAGCACAACAAAGCAGGTGGGCACACCACAAATGGGCAGTGTACATAGGAGTACAATATGTTTTAAAAAGTCTTTACATATTAAATTTGCGAACCAGCCCATTAGCTTGCGCATACATC
Source organism: Argyrosomus regius (assembly GCA_946959425.1). Lineage (NCBI taxonomy): Eukaryota > Metazoa > Chordata > Actinopteri > Sciaenidae > Argyrosomus > Argyrosomus regius. Next base: position 9,611,854 of record OX336901.1, on the reverse strand, counting down.
ATACGATACTGTCTATAAATGTCCCTATCATCAGACAAATTATTCTTTTAAACATCAAGACAAACCAAAGAAAAGTCATGTTTACTGCTTATTACATCTTGATATGTCTGAATTTATTAAGTCTTCTCTCCTCTACACTCGTGTATCTATTAGTCTCCGGTGGATTCACAGTTTCAGGGGACTTCCGCTCTCAGCTGAGGGTGGCCTCGCTTTATAAGTCGGCTCAGAGATCATCTAGAGACAGACACAGAGCAGATATGGCTTAACATAATCCACCTAAATCAACTCTCTGGATGACAGCCAGACACAGTGTGTTCATGCGGTACACCTACTGTACAGACACATACATGTACTCGTCCACCTCCTCCCCCCCTCAGTTCATACAAGGAGATCTTTGACATGATAATTACATGGAGTGCCTACTCACTTATAAAGAATACTATAAATTATCTTCAGTGGTCTTTTAACCGATGAACACACCTGCATGCACCTGATCATCACTCACCACCTTGGGCAAGCACAGTTTGCAGACACCCACCCAGCAATTTGGTAATATTGGCCCAATTGAGGATCAAGTATATAATGAGTGCATGAGAAGATGAACCCACGGTGTATATTTTCATTGCATATTAAATCATTGCTCTTCCCACCCTGACAATCTCTTTGAACTGTCAGGGAGCAGACATTTTCTTGCTAGATATATGGATTTTACTCCCCACCCCCTTAATTTTAGTACAACACAATGCAGAGTGAGGGACAGGGAGGGGGACGTCGAGGAGCGGGGGTCTGTCGTTTGATGTGTTCTTACTCTATCCAAAGTACAATATCCCTCGAGCTTTGATGTGTTACCTTTTAAACCCTCCCCCCTCCTTCTTGGTTCCCTTGTGGGAAGCGAAGAGTGATGATGCACACGGACATTTTTTGGGATTTTGTGCAGGTATACGTACGGTACATGAGGTTTAATGTGTGTTTGCGATACATGTGTGCACCCACATGTGTAAAGGAGTGTGTGTGTGTGTACATGCAGACACTGAAATTGCGATGCTTTGCCAGGATCCCTTCATTCAAGCCACGGTACAGCAGGGATTCAACGGGCTTTTGGGAGATTTAATCGCTCTGGGAGTTTGAGTGAGCAAGAGGAAATACCCTTAACAAGCAGAGTCAAAGTGTGATTAGTGTTCTTTTTTTTTTTTCTTCAAGTCTGTTAGTTTATGTGTGTGTCGGCCTGTTCTGGTGACTCACATCCCTCAAGTAATGACACATTATCCCTCAACACACACAGTAAGCCCCCGCTACTTTACAGCCATGATCAAAAGCAGGAGTCATACATGTTGTTTCATCACTCTTATCCACTAACTAAGCCCAATAATTGCCTTTATGACAAATCTCAAACTTTAAATCCAAGTTATTGCTTTTATCATAAATCCTTCAGTTATGTCGGAGCCCGATGCTTCCATTTATGTTTCAACCCACCAAATCTTGAAGTCCCGATCCTGGCTTTCATGACAAATCTGGAAAACTTTATGACAAACTGTCAACCTCAGGCCCGGTAGTTCTGTTTATGATGAACTCCTAACCTTAAGCCAGCCGTGCGGCCTTAACGAGGGTTCTGCCAGTTCGGTCCGGCAGTAATATAGTCTCCCCCCTCCTCCTCCGCCTCCATGCCCTCCCCAGTTGGACACTAACGAGACGCCGCACACTGACCTCTGCAGCGGCTCAAATTAGATGTAAATTGTGCCTGATTTTTACGGGGGTCCCTAACGCGATCCAGATCCCCCCGCCATTGCGGCCAGCGGGTCAACGGCGTGAGAACGTCTCGCTCCCTAACGACATTTGGAGTGGTCGATGAGAGGGGTCGCGGGTAATGGTGACCTCACTGGCCTACACTTCACTTCCTTCTAATTAGAGCGCTGGGCCAGATCAAAGGAGCCAACCGCATCGCAGCGGGAGAGCTACTGAAGAAGGAAGGAGGGTAGTAAAGACGAGGAGGAGAAGGAGGGTGAGGTGGAGGCCTTTTCTATAAGTAATGGGGTGCAGCGAGGATGGGGGGAATTTGAGGTTTTTTTTCATTAGTCCTGGAGGTCAGCAGGGCACTCAACCTGTGTGCAACGGTATGGACCCTCTTCTATAGGTGGCAGGAGTGCCTTAAAGAGGAGAGACTTATAGAGAGGTAGCGGAGGGGAGAAATGTATTTGTGTGAGAGGTAGAGCGGGAGGGGAGAGGGGTGTAGAGTTCAACGCAGGGGAGAAAAAAACATTATTTCATGGTCTTTCAGGAGAGCCACGCACTTCAGCGCTGTCTGCCGGCCTGCTCTGTGTCTGGCCACAGCTGTGGAGACGGACCCAGACACACAGGAAGTGGAACATTTGGCACTTCCTCTCGTGGATGTGTGTGGCTAAAGCCCCCAGTCTTAAACATATGGACGAATGCAGTGAATTGGATATGCACACAAACACACACAACACACACACACACACACACACACACACACACACACACACACACACAGTGGAAGCCACAGACAGCCTGTCACACAATAACAAGCGCCAGATTACATCTGTTTCCACGGTTACTAATGAGAGCACAAGCAGGCCGGATTAGAATATATAATTAAAGGTATCCACTTGGGGACATTTTGTTCCAGGACAATAAGAAGGTACAAAATATAAAACGGCGCAGAGATTTCCTGCAAATCACTGCTGTTATAAAGATCATGGTGAATCTGCTGAGACTTCTTTTGTGGTTTGTCTTAAAAAAGAATAGATATGTTTAAAATGCAGTTACTGGACTGTAAGTTGAGAATGAACGTTTATATTTAATAGGTAATAATATGCATCATCATATATGGGTACCCCTGTTATTAACGCCGCCTCAGAGAGATTTTAGTCTTGTGGAACAGCAGTACCCAACCACAGCTGCGCAGAAAGACTGAATAATAAATATTTAATTGATTATCAGAGTCTGAAAGATGTTTTATTTTGAAAAATGACCGGATACATTTGTCTGTGCGTCTGGGTGCTCTAATAAGCCATCTGTGATGGCACCTACTGTCAATCAAGCGGCGACGCTGTTAATTCTGCATAACTTTAAGCCTTAATATAATTTGAACAGGTGAGTTCTATAAAAACTCACCCCCTCACAGTTGTCATGGACGGGGAAATTAGCTATAGAGACTAAAACTGTTCTGTTTGTCTGTCTTCGTTGAGGAGAAACAAGCTCAGGGTTTCAACTAATTCAGCATAATGGTGAGTTGTATTTTTTATGCACTTAATATTTGTTTTTGTGCCGTATGTCGTATCATTTTATTTCATCATATTTAACCCCCACACCTCGAAGGTCGGTCCGTGAAACTGGTCCATGGCGCAAAAAAGGTTGGGGACCGCTGCTGCTCTGGACCACGATGCAACGTCAGCTGGTGAGGCGCTGCAGTGGCACATTTTTGTGGATTAGTTTGTAATTAGAAAGACATTTTTCTACCATTTACCTCAGGATCAGTGAGATGAAAGATGCTCTCTGTTGTCTTAACACAGGCTTGTTTTCGGTCCAGCTGAGGTCGCCATGTTCACTGCCATGCTTAGAGCAGCTTACCTGGCATGAATGAATGAATGAATGGATCGATTTATTCCCCTCCATGACCCCATCTCTTGTGGGGTTAGTTGGACACATGGATCAAATGTATTTTAAACATCTTATAGCACAACTACTTACAAAAAACGCACACATTGGCCATATGCAAGAACAAAAGAAGTCCTGTGTTCATAGGTGGAAGAATTACATTTGTATTATTATAATTGTACACAACAGAAGGTGCTGAAAACTGGTAGAACTTTTTCTAATCAAAAAGGAAAATGAAGCTTTTCAGCTTCATCTGAATGAATTAATCATGACGCCAAAAGTTGTCACTGCAGAACATTCCGTTTTTTTTAAAAGTGAGAAAAACAAGTATCGCTTGTGCTCTTGAAGGGTTGTAAAGAACAGTGCGTTCTTTCACATCTATGGATCTTGTAAGTGCGAGGACACTGTGTTCTCTGGAGTCAAGTTTCAAGACAGAGCCCCAAAATGCACTGGGCTGTTATGAATGTATGGCATGCTAAGTTCATCACATGTGTTGTTGTTGCTCTGGTGTTGCTCTTGCATAATATGTAGTGTGAATTTTTTACAGTGCATCATACCAATTTCAGCAATTTAATGAGTAGGTCTGAATAAGGCAGCGTGTTCCAATACTGTTTCTATAAAAGCTAATCAACATTTTATTGTTAACCATATGTTTGGAATGCGAGCCAAAATGTGAAACAGAACAACAAGCTTTCTACGGTAATTTTCCAGTGATCTGCTATCTAAACTCAGTTAAATCCAGTGGTTTTTGTCCGTGAGCTGGATGAAACGAGAGGATATCGCTCCAATGTGGTGCTGACCTCTCCTATGTGTATTCATAATCATCCCGTGGACGGTGAGATTGGGAATTTCATATGCTGGGAGCTATGTGTAGGGATCAGCGAACAGTGAAACTGCAGCCTGGGAAGTTCACGGTGCTTTGATGGAGCCAGAATTCCAGGAGCTTCCCGTAATTGTGGGATAAGGCTGTGTCATCCCTGTCACTCACCTGGATTTATCAGCAGGAAATCTGGAAATGAGACGGCATTCCTGCCCCCTTCGGGAACTCGTACGGGGTCGAGCAGCAGACAAAGAGGGCCACAGTCACAGATGAGATGTGATTTGACACTGCGCAAGACTGCGATCTCACACTTTGTCAAAAGATATGATCTTTCAAGATATGTTTTGTGTGTTCTTAACCAAACCACAGAGAGTTTTGTTAAAATAAACCTCTCACGGTGATTAAAAACCTGTTTGTAAAAGTCAAAAACCAGACTCTCTTCAGGCAGCCCAGTGCACCCCTTGGGGCGAACCAGTGAACTATGTACAACCCCCTACTATTGATGTTGACATGTTCACTGACCTAGTCTATCAACACACACACACACACACCGACACACACACACGCATAATTGGTCTACCCTTTCCGTGCTAACTGGCTCTGATATCATCTGTGTTGTCTGATACTCTCTGATCTGACCCCAGTATGCGTCTTTGCTGCCCTCTGGTTCTGTATGTACCCATCAGAGCACAAGACCCCCGGTGGGCTCACTGACCCTGAGATGAGCCTCTCTCCAGGACCCTGCAGGGCTCCAAAGCACATCTTTCATATATGGGATATGTGGGACCAACACAAGCACAAATCACTGATTTTAAACTGTGCTGCCAGTTTGTGTTGAATAAACTGTTATTTCATAGACAAAGAGCCGCATTCAACGAAAAACTAGAAATATTTAAATGAACTTACAGTGGGTGCTATTCATACATAATTCTGGCTTTTGGTTGGACTGCAACTAAATTATTTTCATTGCTAATAATTAAAACTGTAAAAATAAAATGGTGAAAAATGCCTCTTACAGTTTCCCAGATTCCAAAAATGACTGAAATGTCTTTAAATGTTTTGTTTTGACCAACCAACAGTCCAAAACCCAACCATAAAACTCTGAAAAACAAATCGTCACATTTGAGAAGCTGGAATTTGGCGTTTTTACTTGATAGATGACCTAAATTATTTATAGATTATCAAAATTGTGGCATTACGTTTCTGCTGATCGGCTCAATCGACTAATCTTCTCCGCTCTATATCACAATATACCTCTGTAATCCACTGACTTTTCTGAAAGATATGAATATAATAAAATTTGTTGAATGATTTTATGATAATTTAAGTAATTAAAGAAGAAAAGTGAAAATGTCTTGGTTAACAACGTTATCTTGGTCTTAAAGTCTATAAGTATGATTATAGATTGCTGCTGCAGCATACACACCTGTGATGATCCACATGGAGTCATTCAGGCATGAAAACACGGTTGCAAACACGCTGACTAACAGCCGGCTATCCACACCAGCTCATTATGGTAACAATTATTGGGGTAATCAATCGGCCATATTATACACCAATAACTGAGGCCTTATTGTCTGAAGGGGAAGACCGCGGCCTTCTTCTATGCTGTCCGGCCCCAGTGCATCATTTTGGGCTTGACCCCTTGCGCCCCTTGAACCCCTCCACTCTATTCTCCACCCCTAATACCTTCCTGTCTCCATTATCAGGCTGCGGAGGTCACGCTGTGTAAAGGTCAGGGTTTAGGGGTCATGCTGTCAATCAGGCGGGCGCCAAAAATAGGTGCCTTGTGATTTTAACCACGGAAGAGCTGGAAGCTACGGTCCAGCGCTGCGATGAGTTATGTGTCCACGTCATTAACCTCCTTTTACACAGAGCATAGCGTACACTCCCAAACACCCACATGTGTACATTAGAGTGTGTCCTACTGTATATTGACCAAGCACGTATGTAGATGTTGTTTGACCCAAATACCAAGTTCATTGTTCGCAACACAAAGGCAGACTAACTGGAAGAGAACAGTTCTTTAAACTAGCCCACAGGAATCCAGTGATAATGGCTGGGAGGAGAGGTGGCCAGGCTGTTAAAACGCTGGTAAAAATCCTTGAGGTTGGCTGTAGCAGGGCCCTGGCTCTGTATACGGGGCTGTCTGACGGATGTATGCTGGCACAGGCACAGGCATCAGCCTCGGTAGTAACGCTGCCATGTAAGTCAAAGATGCTCTGTTAACACTGCAGCACAAATCAATCACATCCCTGCTACCACAGTCTACAGGAGCTGAATAGGCCTGCATCGTGGGCTGCATTCCCAAACAGTGTCTCACCTGCGCTGCAGTGACAACGTGACTGTTATGGCTTAGCAGTACTCTCTCTCTCTCTCTCTCTCTCTTCCTCTCCTCTCTGTTAACACTTGCGCCCACGCTCTGAAATATACGCCTCTCTTCAAGTAGCTGCAACATGAGAATACTTCTTAAGGCTCTTCCGAACAGGACAAGGTGATGTACCTCATTAACTGACACGCACAGTGACAAATGGTGCACTGTGTTGTAAGTGTGGGCAGGTATCTACAGTTACCTGGGAGCTAAGAGGAAATAGTTTACAAGTCTGGCTATGCATGCTTAAGATTCCCTGCGTCTCTTTTAAGAGTGTGTTATCTGCATTTAAACAGAAAGCACTGCAGAGCAAAGGGCGCTGTTAAGAAAGAGAGGATGTGAAAATATCTAAAGTCAGTGACTTGGCAAGCATCAGGGTTTTTGTTTTCGGTGTCTTTTTATGACTCCTAATGCAGCGCATGCACAAGTATGTGATTGCGTGTTGCAGCAAAACCTTGGCACCGAGGTTTTATTTGTTCTCAGTTTTCTGTTGTTTTGTGTTTGCAGGGTTGTTGACAGGTTTTGTCAGATTAGGCCTCAGTAAAGTCACTTTCCTTTGAGTAGAACGAGGTTTCGGGGTATTCATTTTCATTCCGAACAAATGCACACCAGCCTTAAAATCAGCTATGAATATTGAATAACGTCTTCCACCGCAAGACGAAGGGGAGGAGGGAGACGAACTGTATTTGACATTTCCCTGAAAAGGAAGAAAAATGATAATAAATCACACCTGTGTGTGTGTGTCTGTGTGATTGTCTACCTCGTCTAGAGGATGTAAAGTTTTGGAACTGCCCGTATCTGCCGCTATAAAGATTCCTGCCTCCTGACCCGGAAAGGCAGGCCTGTAATAAGAACCATCAAATCATGTGATTGATCGCCCAACACCGCTGAGAGGAGAGAATGCAACAGGCTGGATGGGCCGGTGCTTGCCAACGCTGAGGATGGTATGTGGGTGTGTGTGAGAAAAAAAAAAAGTGAAGATGAGACGGAGAGAGAGAGAGAGAGAGAGAGAGAGAGAGCGAAAGACTCGTTTTAATAGGGAGGACGGAGGGGGGGTGGGTTTCTTTCAAGAGAGAGATGACAGATGGAAAGAGAGGCTTAGAAGAGATGAGGAGAAAAAAAAAGGTGGAAAAACGAGACTAAAGACGCTGACATCAAGAGGAAGAGAAGGTCGGACGAGTCGGAATGAGAGGGATCAGCGACAGAGACCCCATTAACCTGCAACCAGGTGTAAATCACATGGAGGGGCTGCCAGTCTGGGCCTCACTTTCTGCAAGAGGACCTCATTTGTTCCTCTGACCTAGTGATTACTGTGCTGTTCCTCAACGGCGTCGCTTCACAGCAGTTTAAAATCCATGCAAAGTGACATTCACATGACGGATGCCCTCAAAGCACAATGAGCTGAAAGGAGGAGGGAGTGGAGCGAGTTCCATTTTGCATACCTGATGTCATATTTAAGTCTTTACAACTCAGTTTACTCAGAGCGGTTAGAGACAAGTGGCTGCACATGTGCCTGAGTGGGCGTAAACATACTACTGACTGTACTTTTGTATTTGTTTTATTTTGCATACAGTTGTGTGTACGTGTGTGTGTGTGCGTGTGTCTGATCACCAGTCACTTTATGAGTCAAAACGTGTGACTTCCTAAAACAGCCAAGAAGCTGTGTGATATGCCGTTGTCATAATCCCCTCTAATCCGATTAGTTTCATGTATAAACTCCGTCCTGCGGGCGATGAGGGACGAGGAGACGCACACAAACTCTCTCCAAGACCCTCCGTCACACCTGGAGCTTCCAACTTCCAGTCGTCACACTCGACTGAACGGAAGTCTGATCCCCCCCCCCCGATAAGGATCGCGGGTCTCTCCAGGGATCGGGGTTCGACAAGACACAGGGCGCTCAGGAGGAGAGAAAGACAGTGAAAAGATGATAGAGAGTGAAACTGTGGGAAAGCAGCCACGGCTAAATGTGCGGTTGGTATGTATGTATTCATAGGTAGGTGGGTGGGGGGGTGGGTGAGGGACAGAGGGTTTGCGCTTGGTTGGGGCGGGTGACAGAATGATGATGGGGGCAGATCAGAGCCTAAAGCTGTTTTTTTTTTTTTTTTTTTAAAGGTGGGACGGGTTGATTGATTAACGGTTTCAAGCCCCCGGGGAAAACCTGGGTTTAACTTCCTGTGCTCTTCTCACGTGTTGCCTCAAACGGTAGAATATTTCACATCCTCATCTGTTAAAAAAAAAAAAACTGCAAGCAGCTCTCGAACGTTACACGGAGCTGTTATTTGCATTGAACAAATAATGCTTGTTTGGCTACCTAACTGGTTCCAGTGGAGCAGTATGAGTTAATTAGTGTATAAATAGCATTTGCATGCATTTAAACATTGTTCAGCATTTTCTGCTGAGCCACAGCACAGCTGTAAATGACTATTGGCAACAAACCTTGAAACCGCCGTATGTAGAAATCATCATATTTTCATTCACACCCTGGAACTGTAACTCATGAAGCTGCTTTACCCCGAGGATGCACAGGCAGCAACAAGGTGCATTGTAAAACATTTTATGCATAAGTAAACAAAAAAAAACAAACCTAAAGGAACAATAGAGCGTTTGTGAACAAGTTGCGGAGCAGCACGGGGTAAGAAGAGGCGGAAAGGAGAGCGAGTTGGTATGAGCAGAAGTTGTTGTGCGAGTTGAGAAGGAATGCAAAGTGTTTGAAAAGATATTAGATGGAGCTGGCAGAACATTCTCTGTGTTTGGCTGAGAAGTGTCGCTGCGAACGCCAAGCTCCGTTCCTCCGGCGAGACTCAGTACTACAGCTGAACAGAATGCACTGTAACACACACTCACACAGCATGCACACACACACACACACACACGCACACACAACACATTGCCCAAGGGCCTGTTAACAGGCTGCGTAGCAAGATGGAGACTGGGGAATTCAGTCACTGTGTGAAATTGGTTTTTATTAGTTTGTGATTGGCAGATTATATAACAACAGTTGCATGAAGCTTGTGACAACTCAGTTTTCTTATTTTAGTGTATCTCATCAGCATGAGCAGCTCGTCTGTCAGATGAGATTATCTGATAACAAAAACAATCAGAAATGTTTTTTGTTTTTTTTTTTAGCAAAGAAAAACTACATTTTAAAAAAATAAATCTAGATTGCAAAATATTTTTCGTTGCATGTAACCATGGCAACAGAACTGCTTGACACCATGTTACCAATGACTGGGGAAACAGATCGTCTACAAACACACGTTATGTGGTGTGTGATTATTTTAACATTTATTTTTATATATTTATTCATCTCGTGGAAAAATTGTTTACACATACTCAGCTGTTAGTATTACTGCTTTTACCACTGCTGCTACATCTACATTTACATTTAGCTGACGCTTTTATCCAACGCGACTTACAAAAAGGGAAACAATCGAGGTACAGTGTGACATGGACTAAGTACTACTACAGTTCGAGAAGGGGGATAGATTAATCATGTCCAGTTGTTGGTAGTGTTGGAGAGGAGGTCCTCTCTGAAGAGCTGGGTCTTAAGGAGGTCTTTGAAGGTAGAGAGGGACGCCCCTGATCTGATACTGGTAGGACGTTCCACCAACGGGGAACAACAGACTAGAAAAGTCTGGATTGCCCTGAGCGTACGGGTGGCAGAGCCAGGCCTCCATTGGAGGAGGTAACATGTCTGTATGAGGACATTCAAGTAGGTGGGTGCAGAACCGGAGACTACTCTAGTCAGCATTAGTGATCTGAATTTAGTACGGGCTGCTACAGGTAGCCAGTGGAGCTCGATGAGCAAGCGGGGTAACGTGACCTTTTGGGTCCAGGCGTGCTGCCACGTTCTGGATCATCTGAAACTTGGGGTGGTAGTAGCTCAGTCTGCAGGGACTTGGGGGTTGGGGAAATGGAGGGTGGCCGGGTCAAGTCGAACAGGGACTGGTAGCTGGAGAGGTCCCAGTTCACCACCTGGGTACTGTTGAGGTGCCACTGAGCAACTTAACTGGTCCCAGATTGTTCCATCACTACACCATCTCTCCACATTTGCACGTCCATAACCCCTTTGTGTGTGTTGCCACAGTTGCCTCTACTCTTTCTACAGCTTCCTTTGATGGCTTATTGTTGCTGCTGCTACGTCATCAACATTTTAAACATTCAGAATTAGTGCTCAAGGACGCAGAGATTGTTCCAGCATAACAATAAGGATGAATAAACAGTTACATTAAAGAGATGAAGAGACACACAGATAAAATAAAAAGTTTGTGCCTTTCACTGACCTCTGATCAGAGGCACGGTTTTGGAGGAAGGGGCTAGCGGTGCATGTTAAACTGGTCACTCACCAATGACACGGGGAGCCTCTGGACCACAGAATGTCCCGACACAGCGTTTTTCATTTTCCATGCATCGCAGAGAGAAAGCACAGAGGCTGATGAGGGCAAACACAAACACACACACACACACACACACACACACACACACAGTGGCACTTAGGCCCTGGAAATCTGCTGACATGTCTGCTTCGACCAGGCGGCGCTCAGTCTGTGGTGCTGCCGAGCGGTTCAGCTGTGACAACGCCGGTAATGACACTCCTCACCCAAGGGTGACCGGAGGACAGAACCGGGCTTACAAGAAGCGGTTTATAAGACGGAGGAGAGGAAAATATAATTAATTACAGAGCCATTCGTTGAAAAGATGGCTTTGTCTATACATGAACAGAAAGTGTATAAACATGCCAGTTTAAAATGTCAAATCTTTAATTTAACTTCTGCATAATTTTCTCTTTCTTTTATTCATCTCTCGTGGCATTTTGCATATTTTAAAGTTTTGAAATGCAGAAAATAAATACTAATTTTAAAGCATTGACAGGGGTTTGGCAACATTTTATTGCTGACACACCTTCCGAGTTTTCGAGACTGGAAGTCAGACATCAGCCTTTTTGCTCTCGAGTTGTTTGGGTTGAGGAGAGGAAAGTGGGTCAGCGTGAAACACCCTGGGGAAGCGGAGGACGGAGGGAAGGGCTACATGCATGTGTGTGCATGTTTTGTGTGTAATGGGAGGTGTTGTAGAGTGGTCGGGGAGACTCGGGAGAGGATGCTGACTGCCTACTCATGCAAGAAGACTAAACTTTTGAACCCCCAAATCTTGCCCTAAAATCGCTGGTGTTAAGTCTGTTTTTCTGTACCACACAGAAATGATTCGGTGCATCAATTCTTTGTCTAATAAAACACGTTTTACTGTTTATTATTATTATTTTTACTGCTTAATTTGATGAGTGTCAGAAAATGTTTCAAAAAATGTCTAAGATGACTGCTTTATTTGAAGGTTGTGCATAAGACTGACATTACGGTGTCATAACCATGACATGAGGGAGTCTTTATGAATCTTTATGAATGTTGGCATTAAGTTTCCTGTTTAAACATGAAGAACTTCACCCAAAAAGACTAAGATTAGCTAGATTTATCTGTAACTATCTGATCAAAGGATGATTATGAAGTATAGAAGTCGTTGCATGCCAGCTTTTGGTACTAGGCAGTTTTCAGTGACAGAAGTTTGATATAAATGTTTGATGCGCAGCTTTACTCTTAGTTTCCTTTGTGTACATGCTTGACTTGCCTCTGAGCGGATGTGACAAAAACTGTCACAGTGAAGAAAACAAAAAAAGAAAGTGAGGACGAGAGGTGCAGAGAGACGAAGCGATGAAATAGTAATGAGAGGAGATGGGTAGAAGCAGGCCACGACTGAGCATCATCCTCTTTTACTTTCCTCCTCACCCCCTGCTGTGATAATGTCCCCGCCTCGTCTCGTCTCATCCTCCCTGTCTCGTCCGTGAGTTTCTCTCTGGTTTTAACTTCTGCCGTTTCCTTCCTCGACAGCAGGGAGAAGCAGCCAAGAGTGGCGAGAGACATCGAGAGAAACGTGTGAGAGAAGGAACACTTTCTTCCAGTCAGTCGTATAAAGCCATCAGTGTCCCTGTTAAGCCCTGCGCCGTCTGTCCTCCTCACCCTCTGTCTAGTTATCAAAGTGTTTATTCAGCCTAGCATTGTTTTCCTCATTTTCAGAGAGAAACTCAGGGAGAGGAGAGTGATTCACCGCGTTCACTTGAGGACAGTGGGAGCAGCTGAAAATGAAAAGACGTCTCTCGGGGGGGAGGGTGGTGGTGGTGGTGGTGGTGGGGAGGAGGAGGCACCCCCTGCTTCATACAGTGGGGAGGGTATGAAGGCTTCCATGCCAGTGAGAGGTGGTGGTAAAGGAATGGAAAGTGGGGGGGGGGCCTCTCTCTCTCTGAACCGTGCCCCTGCTGATTGAGATGTACCCCACACAGGCAAACCCCACTTCGGGGTGGATCTGCGCCGCGAACACCCCCTTCAGCCTCCGGGGAGCGCCAGTCCGAGTCAAGAGCCTGCTGGGAAGCAGCGTGTGGGGGGATGAACTTGACGTGCCGCTGGACGGAGTCTAAAGGATCCAACGGTTCGGGGAGGAGGAGGGAGAGGCGGGCGCGGGGTTGGGGATGGGGTACCGCTCTGTGCCAGGGTTGCCCGGGTTACGGGCAGAAGGAAGAGGCATGATATTCTCTCACTGTCTTGGAAGAGGTTTTTTTTTTTTTTTTTTTTTTTGGTGCGTGTTGTTTTGTGTGTCGCTACGCCGCCGTGGGGATGCTCCGATCCCTGCCGCTCTGGTGTCTTCACCGCTGCCCTTTGATGATCCACACACACACACACACACACACGCACACACACACACATTTTTATGGATATACACACACAGATACATGAGCAGAGAGAGTGAAAAAAGTCTGCCGCACCGCTTTGGTGTCTCTCCTTTGATGCTACAGGACAGACACACACTCAGATTACACTATAAATTGAAGTTACCCGGTAATGTCTGGCAATCGGTCCTATTCAGTTGCTTTTATGATGGGCTAATCACAATAGTTTGAAAAATTACAGTCGAGCCGACAGATTGATTGTATGCGCAGTGAGGTGCAGTGTGTGAGTGATTATGTGGGTCTGGTTTATATTAGGGCTCTGTCGGGGGATATAAGGCGGTTACTGTACTGTGAGCTACTGAGGTGTTCTGGTATCCATTTGGATGAATCAGCACTGATGACTGAACTGTACAGAGAGACGGGGCTCACCCAGATAACTACTGCTCTTCCCTGATCAAACAAACCACCAGCAGAGACCTCTGTCATGCTCTCTCTCACTCTATTATCTTTCTTTTCTTCTCTTTGCTCTTTTTCTCTACCTCTTTCCCTCTTTCTCTTCCATTTTTCCCCTTTTACTTTCTGCCCTCCCCCCCCCCCCCCTTACATTTACTTCATCCCTCTCCCCTCGCTCCTATTTAATTGCCACCTGCCACTCGCAATCAGCGTTATTCAGATAGCCGGAATTTCCAGTGTCATAAGCGGCGGGTCGGCGGGAGATAAAGAAAGAGGAGGAGATGATGAGAGGAGAAATGATCCGTGATTCATCAGGAGCTAAAGAGAAAGAGGAAGCACTTTTTTTTTTCTTCTTCTTCTTCTTCTCCTCGTCTTTTAAAGGCAGCAAAAATGATTCAAGTGGAACTTTTAAAAGAGGCGTTCAGGCTCCCAGGTGGAAATGTTATACCTGGGCGCAGATCTAGAGTGACACGAGGAGGGATGAGGGGGGATCAAAGGCGGTTTAGGGGTAGAGGAGGCCAGACAATCACCCTAAAACAGATAATTGGCCAGTGTGGGGTTTATAATGGAGCTGTCAAAGGGCTCCCTTTTCACAGCACAATGGTATTTATGTGTGTGTGTGTGTGTGTGTGTGCTCGCGTGCATGTGCACATGCTACGTGTATGAAGAGACAGGCTTTTAACATGGGGACTAAAGGTCGCTGTTAGGGTCTCTACATGCCTCTGGGGAACGTTTAGATGTCTGTAAAGACAGGAAGAGAGAGACGAGAGAAGAAAGACAAATAGGAGAGAAGAGATGGCAACTATTACGATCATTTGGCTTGTGTGTGGAATATTCTGCATTATTACGGGGTTGTTTTACATTGAAGGCCACGTTTCTGACTTCTAATGAAGGCCAGAGGGAGTTTGTTAAAGCAGCTTTAGCTGAGTATTTTCATTATTAGCCTGCAAATGTTTGACATTTTAGCTTTGATAATCAACTCAACTTTCAATTAATTGATTAATCCTCGGTCTAATTGAATCAGTTTAATAGTTTAATGAAGATAGGGGGGGTAAAGAGAGGATCGGAGCGATGGAAGGAGGAGAGCAGAGGAGATTGACGGTCCTAATCCCTCCTTGGTGGCCTGGCTTCCCTTCAACACAACAGGTCCCATAATTACCCCCTCTCCTCTGGCAGCTCACACTCACAGCTCTAGCAGCAGGGAACTGGCTAATACTCTTCATCCTCACACACACACACACACACACACACACACACACACACACACACACACACTCACACACACAAATATTCTGCTGTTGGATCTGTCTTGAGCTGGTGACACGCAGCAAGAGGACAGACAGAGGGGACAGTGTGGTCGCCGTGACGCTCGTTCCAAAAAAATCTTTTTAAGAAAATCATTTGGCTGGCAGAAGGTGTAGTCAAGTGGCTGTCGGGGTTGAATGCGTTCATTTTTTCTGTCTCCTCCTGTCTGTCTCTGTGTGCTGCTCACCTAATTAACACAGTCGCACAGCCAAGTGTGTTTTGGCGGGAAAAAAAGATAACGGTTACACTGTAGATTTGACAGAACACGTATGAGTGTTTACAGGATGTGTGCGTGCTATTCATAGCAGACATATTCAGATTGAACAGCAGTCACTTGATACTTGGTTTTATAATCTTTATGCTTATTTGTTTTTATGCTTTCATTTCTTTACTTTTTAAAGTATTTTGTTCTATGGGATGGAGCAAATTAATGAATGAATGTGTGCATACAGTATAAAGAATGGACAGTGTATGCGTGACGTCACCCACAGGTTTCTCAGGAGCCGTTCTGAAGCTCAAAATCTGTGGCTCAGGCAAAGATGTGGACCATCAACAGACCTGAGGTGGGCTGAATGACGCCTGGTTGCTTAAACAAGCCATCTGTAACAGCACCTACCTGTCAATCAAAGCGGCCATGCTGTTAATTCTACATAACTTTATGCCTTAATATCATTTGAACAGGTGAGTTCTATAAAAACTCACCCTCAGTACAGTTGTCATGAACGAGGAAATTAGCTATACAGACCAAAACTGTTTTTTGTACCAGGCTGTAAACATTTTAATATGTGGACTTATGGAGACTGACTCGTTTTGTAGCCAGCCTCAAGTGGACGTTTGAGGAACTGCAGTTTTTGGCACTTCCACATTGGCTTCACTTCACAGACACGGAGGTAGCCACTTGGTTGTTAGTCTTTCAGGGCCATGGATGAAGGCTTTTCCAGGCTTTTCAAGAAGTTATGTTAGTAGTAGTCTCCTATTCAAGTCTGTACAATGATCTGCAGGCTTTGTTGACAACTGTCCTGAGACTGAACCACTCACTGATTCTTTCACATTTTGTCATACATGAAATAAATCTATTAGTTTTGCATCCTCCTATACTGTTTTTTCCTTCATTTTAGAATAAGGATATTTAAAATGTTTCTATAAGGGACATTTGAGAGGCAATGAGTCATCATCTAAGTGCTCCTCTTACTTTGTTGATTAGTCTGTTGTTTATCTGACCAGGCTGAATCAATAGTCTGATAGCAAAACATGAGCTGGTGAGATGCAGTCTGTCTCTGTGAGGATTATGAAAGTCTGCGGCAGAATCTGCTCAACATAGACTAATGGCACTTCCACAGATGCACCCAGACTGCAGTCTGTGTGTTATATGATGAAAAAACTGAGTGAAGGTCGAGATTTATCTCAACGACATCATCACTTTCTTCAAATTTCAAAGCAGAAGGCTTATTAGAGCTACATTTTGATCAGATAAAACGCGCTTTCGTTCGCTCGTTGACCAATTAATGGGTGGTACAAAGAGAGAGATCTGATCTCACAGAAAGCCCCGCGGGAATGTGTACAAAATGTATTTAAATAGTGTTTAAATTCCATTTTTATAATTTAACGATAATTCACTAATTACATTTGAGTAGTTATTTATTGAATTAAGTCTAGACGCAGCTAATTATATCACACTATGTGAAATTACGATCGCGTGTGCTTTTGTTCAATTACCTCAAATTGTACCCCCGTCACTGCCACTTCCAGCCTCGAATGACACAGTTGTATTGTCACGACACAATTATGACCATTACAATATGAAAGTGAGGATTTTTAATTAAATCTTCAGCATTTGTTCTCAAGCACCCCCTCCTCCCCCCACTTTCTATGTTAATCATTAATTTTCTGAATAAAGCCTGACTCATTGTGGAGAGATAAAGTGCCCCGTGGAATACACAGAGGTGCACCATCTCCTGTGCTGGAGTTTTCATGTTTAATGAACCGACCATAAAGGACTGCTCCGGACATTAATAATAGATTAGCACTGTCTGGGTCTTGATAGCTGCTAAATAGCTTCTGAACATGATGTGATGACATATTCCTGAATCAATAAAGAAGTGTTTCAGCCTCAGGAATGTAGACGCTTCAGTGTTTTAGAATTGATTTTCTGCATCCTCTTCTATTCATTATATCTTCCTCTAACGTGGTAAACTTTACCACTCGTCTCTCGTTTCTCTCAGTATAGCTGCAGCCATATTGTATTCCACTTATGGTGGTTGCTATAGGTGCCTCTCACTCCTCACAGTATCTATGCCGCTGGTCCATGTATGTGTTTTCTGCTGTTAAAACGTCTTTTTATTTGTTCATAACATTCTGATAATAAAAAAAAAAAAACATGCTGTCAAATATTCATGCCTAATTAACAGTCATTAAACAGTCGCCAAAAAAAATGTTAATGAGCTTCATCAGAACTGTGTGGGCGCTCAGATTTCATTAACAGTGGTCTCCATGGCAACGTAAGCAAACAACCTCACAACTGTCATCGAAAACTGAATCTTATGTTGTTGAAATCTGATTGGTGCATGAAAAAAAAAAAGTGACATCATCTTCTTTTAATAGAGCCGTGTCTAAACAGACAACACGCTCTCAGACTCTCATGTAAAATGAGAACGGTTCAGTCAGACAGCTCACGTTTGGTTTGGCGTCTAGGTTCCGACCTCATCACTCCCTGTAGATATGTATACAAAGAGATATTGAGGAGTGATGAGCATATATCTTCACCCCCACCCCCTGGCTGGAGCATGCATGTGGGTGCTGATGCAGGGCAGTAATAGTATTGGCAGAGCAGAGGGAGAGATGGGAAATCTTTGCAGCCACCAGATTGGGAGGGTGTGTTTGGGTTTGTATTGGATGATGTTGGAGTCTGAGGCGTGTCACGAGTGTATGTGCAGTGCAGCTTGAGTTGTCAGCCTGAACTAGCTCGCAGGCATCGCTCCATTTGTTCTAACTTCAGTAGGAAACATTAAATTCCTGTCAGACCCCCTCAGTCATAGCAAGACGTCTGCGAAAATAGGTGTCACTATTACAAATGCTCGTCATTTTGTGTCACTGACTGTAGTTGAGATATGAAAAGGGCGTTTTGCACTGTGGGATTGTCAGTAGAAAGTAGTGTACATGTATACATTGTGGAAATTGTTGAGGAAAGTATTGAACTGAATTCTGAGTGTGAAATTTCTGATGCTCAGATATTAGAAGGAAACAAAATATATAAATCTCTCTCATGAAATAACCAAACATGTTTTAAATTTGTGTTCAAACCCTTCAAAAATGTCTTTGTGACCTACAGCGGCAGCGAAAACAACCTCACAACTGACGATTCTTATTTTGCTGAATTCTGATTGGTACGAACTTAAAGAAAGTGACATCACCTGTTTCCAACTGAAACTTATCTATCACTACAAAGAGAACACAAATACACAAATCTGTGTGGAACGACCAAAATTGTTCTAATTGGCAGAAAACCTCTCATAAAAAGAAGCTGACAGCTGCTGAAAACTTGCTTTCTAATCTCATGTATTTCTCTACATTCATATTTTTGGCTAAATAGGCAACAATCTGTTAAAGTTGGTAGAGAACTGACTGTGTGGTCTCCTTGGCAACATCAGCAAAAAACTACAACTGTTGATGGATTCCTATGCCAGTTCTGATTGGTGCACAGACAGGTGACATCACCATTTTCAAACCACTTCATCCAGTGAGAGGAGAACAGTCCAATACTGAGTTGTGTAAATTAATCATAATTACTTCAACTTGGGCAGAAAACAGAGCGTCCATGTAAGAGAAGAAATAAAACCAGCTGATTGAGAAAATAATCATAATTATTCAGTTATTTTGATATTAAATTTTAGAGATTTCCAACATTCAGAGTATTTAAATGTCAATTTAAGGGTACATATTCATTGTCTGTAGGTTTGGGCGTTGATGAGATTGTTATGTAACGTCTCATTTGCATATCAAGGCAAATAGCTGAAGTTTTCTGCAGGGAGTGAAGCGAACCAAATCAAATCCATCTCTCAAGCGAAGGCTAGGGTTGAGGTTAGGGGTTAAGATGAGTGTGAGTGTGCGGGGGGGTCGAGGAATGGCTTCTTCAGAGAGATAAACGTCGTACAGAACTGTAATATTTTATTCAGATATTTGACCTTTTGTGATGAAAGCACAAACTTATGTGAGAACGCTGCAGTTATTCCTTCCTCCTGTCTTACATTTTTCATGTCACATATGATCGTGGAGCAGATCCATCACGATCCAGTGGAGCTTTCTCGTCCTCGTCACCATTATTCTGTAACTCAGTTACTTCTGGATAAGATAACCATCCTTAGTTACGCAGCCAGTCCTCCCCTCCTTCGTCCCACCCACCTCAACCAACCATGACCCCCCCATGGGGGTCATACAATGACTGTCATGCATATCATTATTGGTGGGGGCCCTCCTTCCCCTCTAGGGGTCCGCTCATTGACCTCCTGACAAAGGATGAAAGTGTCCCGTCCGGGGGAGGGGGTTGGCCGGGCCAACGTTGGGGTGAAGAGCCCTGCGTCCTCCTCCGGGTCGGGATAAGACCCAGCAGGGCTTTCTTCACGCTAATAGGCACGACCCCTGAACCCCACACAAAGAGCATCACTTCAGGAGCCATGGGCACTCAGTGTGGGAGAGCAAGGAGGAACCAATAGGAGCAGGCTGGGGGCTCTGGGTTCCTTTGAGAGAGCCGGACCACTGACTTTACAGAGGAAAGAAACAAGAGAGCAGGAGGAAGAAAAAAAGACCAGGAGAGAGAGAAAGGAGATAAGGGGAAGATTTTGTGTTTTTGTTTAGGGGAAAGGGCTTGTTGCAAAAGTTCAAAGGGCTTCTCCTTCAGTGCAAGGGTCTCCTTTTCCTGCTTTCTTCTCCTGCTCTTTCTCTCTGTTAATGGCTGAAGGTGAAGGGATTATTCTGCCTTTCAGATGCCTGCTTAATTACTTGTTGCTGGTGTGTGTTGTAAGTGTCCATAATGGGGTTAATACAGTATCTCCAATTGTGTGCATGTATAGGCGTGCGCATGCTTTGTGTTTACACTTCAAACATTCAGGTTTATTAGGGACAAAAATACAGGAACATCAGTCGCGTCCTCATAGAACATGCTAGATTGCTGTTGCCTCCCTGCATGTTTTTCTGTCTTACCCCTCTGGACACATTTTAAAGATAATGACACACTGTGTGTGTGAACAGTTAACAATTTCACAAAGTAGGGCTGCAACTGATGATTAGTTTCCTGAAATGTTCATTCAGTCTGTGAAAAAGACTTTCCAGAGCCCAATGTGATGTCTTCAAAATGCTCGTCATCTCTGAACAACAGCACAAAATTCAAAAATATTCAAATACATTCATATAAAATTAAGAATATTAGCATTTCTTTTTTTCAGATTTGAGAAGTCGTAACCAGCAAGTTCAAGTTTGGTAGTTTGGTGTTTACGAGCGACTTTGGTGTTTTTGCTTGGTAAATCAACTTAATTGATTAATCAGTCATCAAAACTGTTCGAAAAATGGACTGACTAATTATCAGCTGCATTAATGAGATGAAGGTGACTCACGTCGTTACCTGAGGAAGTTGCACTGTGAAAGCATACTGCATCTTTAAAAGCAAATACTGTAGACTCAGATTACATGAAACAGTGCTGATACCTGCTACATAAAAGGTTAAAGATATTTTTTTGGACCTTTATTGTATAGTATATTATATAGTATAGTAACAGCTGAAAAGTAACAGGAAAGTGGGAATGACATGCTGCAAATGGCCACAGGTTGGATTCAAACCCTGGGCTGCTGCAGCAAGGACTGAGCCTCTGTACATGGGGCGCCAACGCTACCTACTGAGCTAACTGGCATCGTGTGTCAGCATCTATTTAATATCAAAATGTCTGATGGGAACATAACCATCCACACTTACAGTTTCGCTTTTCCGCTGGTCAAACATGCGAGTGCATGCGTTCATGTTACCGTGAAGTTCCTTTGATAAGAAGCCGTTATCATATAGCTTGTGATCATGTTGTTTTAGATAACAGGTTTGGGGTACAGTAAAGGTCTTCTGGGGTATAGGGGGGGTGGTGAGAAGAGAATAGCTACAGTGGGGTCTGATGTGGGAACCAGAGGCCCCTCCTGGCCTCCTTGTTTCAGCTCCATTGATCAGAGGGGAGGGTTGAGAGGGAGGAGAGGGGGCGGGGTACTGTACCTGCAGGGAGCTGGTGTGTTTGTGTGTGTGTGTGTGTGTGTGTGTGTGTGTGTGTGTGTGTGTGAGAGAGAGAGAGAGAGGGAAAGAGAGAGGGGTCCACTTTTGGTTCTGGCATAATCCATCCACAATGCCTCTGCCTCTCTCCTCTCTCCCCTCCCACTCCACCTTCAGCCTTCAGTGTGACAGGTCCCAAACAAAGCTCTCAGCGTCTTCACACACTCACACACTCCCATACACACACACACACACACACACACACACACACACACACTCATGGAGTAAATATAGGCAGGGAGAAACGAGGGAGCGGTAAAAGAGAAAGAAATGGAAAGTGAGAATTTCAAATGGAAACCTTTTAACCTATCCGAAGCCAGCAAATGGGTTTTCTTCAGCTTAAATTGTTTTTGTTGACAGTGGCTCACGGGTATCGAGCAACGCCGCCGCTCACTGGGACCATTTTTTTGAACAAGCTGTAGCAGAAAATGACGTTTTCTGACAGAACGTTGTGCTCAAAAAATAATGGTCTACCTCTTTGTTTGTTTGGAGCCAAACACAGATAGAAAGACGGTGTCACACACCTGATTGAACACCATTAATAAAGACACCTCCACTTTCACAGTGCACACCATTTCATCATTTTCATCCTCAGTCTATTAGATCTAAATAAAACGATTTGAATTGTTACCTGCTGTATAGTCAGTATTTATAGCTCCCATGGGAACTGTATCTCTGGTGGGCTATCACCTGTGGAGATAATCTCAATCATTGCTGTAATTAATGAGGCCTTAATGAAGGCTCTGAAACTCCTGCCTCTGGGTCATTAGCCGCAGGCAGAGTTGCTGTTGCTGCAGCTGTAAGTGCTACTTTGCTCTCAGCTGTTGCGTAGCGTTTAGCACGTCTTTGAATTCCAAAGCTGTGTGAGAGCACAGAGAAAATAAGTGTTCAGGAGTCGAGTAGTGCTCCTCGTTTTTTGTCTTATGGCAGTTTGGTGGTTCCAGTGTAAAGAAATGTAGCTGAAATATGAAAGATTGAACAGTTTTGTTCTTTTTTTAAACAATCATGTGTCTCTGGGTGACAGTTTTATAACAGCAGATTTGACCTTTGTGGATATTTTTTCAAAAATGTTTTTTTTTCTGCATAAATCTCTGCTCCCTGCTCAAAGCTACCAAACATTCAATCATTTTGAGGATTTTAACCCTTTAAATGGCAGTTTGATTACTTGATGTCATTATTTATTTAAAAACAAACAAACAAACAATGAGTTATTTTCCCTTTTTTTCATAAATAACATCAAGTAATCAAAGATTTATGCAGAAGAAAATATATTTTATAGTTTTTATAGCAGTTTTTTGGATTTGGACATTTTTGTCTTTAATGACTTAACATGGCAGTAAATTAAACTGACACGAGGGTTAACTTGTGCCTTAAGAACACCTTTTAGCTCTTCTTAAATATTTGTTAACCACCTGTAGTGTCTTCTGGCTTATTACTGGACACTTTTTCTGACAGTGCAGTCACCATTTCTTGCACGATATAACCATCAGAACACCATCATGTGTTGTAGTGTGCAGGACATGTCCCTGTCCTCCCAACATGTCTAAAAAAACGTCCCTAAAAACGTTGTACATTGGTGAGGAGTACCAGAATTTTGACATCACTACACAAACGCCATATTTTACATGTCCATGCCTTCCCCTGAGATACTGGACACACACACTCTCTCTCACACACCAACATGGCCTGGAAGAGTGTTATGTCAAGTACCTCCCATCATGCTTTGTTCCTGTGTAGTGAAGTGAGTGAAGCGAATGGCAATTCTTCATTCTCACCCTCCCCTCCCACCCCAACTTTCATCCTCTCGTCCCTCCTTTCCTTCTCACCCCATCCTCCCTCTCCCCACTGTGGAGCTGCACTAATCCGTATTGAGGAAGCCCCCCCACCCTTAAAGTTTCCTCCCCCGTTCCTTCCTCTCCACCTTTAACAGCCTCCCCATTTCTCCTTCTTTTTTCTTTTTTACTTCTGTCATTTTTCGCTCTCGTTCACTCCCACCATTCAACTCCTGTGCGCCTTATTTCCTCCATATTTCAAAAAATTCAAACTGCCGACTGGTGATCCCTTTCTCTCACCTCATGAGAATCGGGGAGCGACTGGCGGCTTAGCGCCGACATCCTCCCTCCCCTCCCCTCCTTTCTCCCTCCTTCCCTGCATCGCTATCCACTGTACCGATCAATCAATCTCCATTTCTTACATTCCATCTCTCCTCTCCAGCATCCTATCGTGGACCAGAAACAAAGCAGGCTCCCATTATCCCCCCCTACAACTTACCCACCCACCTACCCTTCAGCTTCCGACTGGGCCTGGCTGGTTAATCTTCCCGAGGCGTTCAGTGTCTAACCGACCCCCCTGATGCCAGCAGACAAAGAGAGGGCTCCCTAATTCTCCCTTTCTCTCCTTTACCCTCACCCACCCTCACCCCTTCGCTGCACCCCCCACTTACATTCTCCATCCACAGGGCCCCAGAACCAGCGGAAAGGCTTTGAAGAGAGGGAACACCCCCTCCCAGCTTCTGCCTTCCATCCCTCTGGTACCCCCACACCCGTCAAAAAAAAAAAAAACCTGCACCGCCAAGGCTGTCAGGGTGGCCCTTCCTTCTCTCCCCCCTTTGTGGGGTCCTGTGTACCCTGCTTTACATACCCCAGAACCTTAGCATCTACCCCCCCCCCACTCTCCATCCAACTCATGAAAGACCGACCTGCTCAAGAATGTTGTTTTTAGCTCCTTCCTTTTCTCATTGAGCGAGTGATTGGTGATGTGCCCGGTTTTGTTGCCCGTATCAATGGTGCCACTTGATGACAATTTGGCGGGCGAGACGGCCATTTTTAATCAGACGTTAATTTATTGCGCTGCACCCTTGCTGGCGTGACTTTGGTTAAAGGAATGAGTAGGGTGTTGTGTAGCTTTTTGTTCCTTGTTTTGTTGGGGAGTGTGGCTAACATTAATAGCGTGTAGCTATAGTCCCTCTTTACAGAGGCCTCCGGTGGCACTGAGCCTCGCCTGGAGGAAAAGTCCCTGCATTTTGTAAAAGACCTAAACACATCTGACGATAACCGCATCAGGGTTACCGACACCTGATCCTCCAACTATAATATCCCATACTACCATAACACAACAGCTACATACATACATTTTTACCTATATTGGATTATGTGGATCTTTTGATGCATGCCCATGCTCAGGCATCGACACAGCTCACCATGCTTCCCTCAGACTCATCACTAACTGTAAAATCTGCAACCCACAGGTGCACCCACTGGTATATTTTCATATACAAGGTGATTCTGGGGCCTTTCTATGTACCTATATTTCTCAGAAATGGACAGTACTTGTTGCGATCAATGGACTTTTACATCTTGTCTGTACCAAATGTCGTACAGAACATACAGAACAGGGCGTTTGGATATTTGCACCCTCAGACTTGAATGTTTTACAGAACTTTAAATCCATTTTGAAAGACCTGGAGACAGAGTCATCATCAGGTGTCGTCACTATGTGTTGTAATACTGTCTGTTTGTTTTGTATCTGTTTTAATTCACTTGTTCTTAGTTTGTGTTGCTGCCTGTCTTGGCTAGGACTCCCTTAAAAAGAGTTTTTTAAATCTGAATGGGACCTTTCCTGGTTAAATAAAGTACAGTACACTAAGAAGCAAATACAAATAGTTCTTGTTGGATGGTTTAAGTGTCCAATAGTGTCTGAAATCGCCTTAACTTTACACCAACAGAATTGAAGAGACTTGACAAATTTTGAAGCTTTCTGAAACTTTATGCAGGGATTGACCCGATGTGATGAGGTGAGGAAGTAAGCACGGTTTGAACTTCTCTTCCAGGCTCACTTTTTAGTCATCACACACCTAATTCTGTCACTTTTTTGTGAGCAAAAACAAGCGCAACACGATGAGAGTGCCCATATTTAAATGATTATTGTGTCTCGCTCCTTTCAGTGATCAAGTTTGGCTTACCTTGTTGTACAAACGAATTCTTTTCAAGCGTGACCTGGCCTTGAGACATCTAAATATACCATGTCAATATGTTGGGGACAAGCTAGTTTAAAGGACATGTCATCCAACCGCGTCTAAAGACAAAAGCGGTTCTGAATGGAGACACTCAAAGGCAGGGCGACAAAGAGAGGAGCAGGAGTTGTTGAATTATTCAAATGAGGAGAACTGTGTTTGACTGTCCTCTCAGGCATTCATGGTGTTAAAGACACGGAAATGGTGACAGGAGTACATAGTTGGGTGAAAAGTGAAAAAAAAACAAGGCTTCAAGTCTCACATAGTCACACATTTTCAGCTTTTGGAAGTTACACAAATGTTCAGATGCAGTTCTTCGTCAGGAGGTGTGTGTGTGTGTGTGTGTGGAGGGTTTCAGTCGTTGTTTAATGATCTGACACTTTATTTGAAACCTTTAGTGTGTATGTGAGGCCCGGGACAGAGAGAAAGAAAAACATTTTCATGTTTAAGTGTCTTACGGGACATTATCAAGAACAGCGTGGTCATGGTGTTTTCCCAAAAGTGAGTTCCACAGATAGGATGGCTGAGTGGGTGTCAGAGCTGATCTGCCAAAAATGAATGCCGGGCACCTGATATGTGGTCTCAACATATTTATTCACCACACTGGATTTATAGTAAATGCACAACTAGAAATCTGACCTTGAACCATGACCAAAGATCACTGCTGGTCCTCTCGTTCTCCATCGCTCTCTCTAAGCCTACTGCTTTATCTTATCTTCTCCAAACCATCCTCTGTCTGTCCAATCTTTCTTTCTCTTTGGTATCCCGCTTTTTTATTTACGCTAGTGGCAATCTTTTTTCAAATCCAGTCTTCTACCGCATTCCAAAAGCCATTTCCAGTTAAAGGAGAAGGTGGGAAAAAAGTGTCTGTGGGTGGATATCTGGGTGAATGGCATGTGCACAGCTGGAAAAATGATCCTACTTCAAACAGTAGTATGAATCAGAGAGGTATCACTAACACCACCCACTCAAAAGCAATAAAACAAGTGCAGGGAGGAGTTCAGTGTGTGTGTGTGTGTGTGTGTGTGTGTGTGTGTGTGTGTGTGTGTGTGTGTGTGTGCGTGTGTCTTAAAAGGAGTGAAAAGAAATTTGGAGATCATTAACAGAACACAATCTTTTCCTGGTTCTATGAATGAGTGTGAGCATTGTCCTGAATTAAAAATGAAACAGTGCTGAATTATTTCTCAGTTTTTTCCGCGCCACATCTGATTGCGCCGGGTCCGTTCGACCTCACTGTTGTGCCAGTTATGTAATCAACGTGCTTCTAAGTGCAGCTGAGGTATGTATAGGGGATTTACATAGATTGGGGTGCACTCTCCAAGAGGGTTGGGGGGCCCCCCAGTCAAATAAGACAAAAACGAGGGCAGGATATGAAGTCAGGACTTGAAAATACCACCATTGTGAGTAATACGGGCCTCAGGCTATCGCTGGATATACACAGGAGGTGTGTGAACCCTTTTCAGAGGATTCGTGTGCGATTATGTCGAGGCTGTATAAGTAACATCTAATATTGATAAAGAGCCGCACAGCTGCTGCTACAAATTACATTTACAGTAAATGCCTGCAACATACAAAAAGCAATAATACTAAAAGTACTTCAAAAGATCTTCACTGTACCGGCTCTCTTTTGTTCTCGCCGTTACCTTATCATTAACTTTTACAGCTTATTGTCTGGAAATTATAAAGAAAGTGAAAGGGAGTGTGTGTCTAGGGATTGTGTCTATGATCAGATGAGGAGTGTCACGGGTGAGAGGAAAAGAGAGGAAAGAGAGCGGCACATCTTAAGAACAATCTGCTTTGTGTGTTATCAGGTCAGTTAGTCACTAGTTTCTTGGATTTCTAGTAGATATTTTGCCTATAAATGTTTTGTTTTGTCTGATTTAAGAACTTGGACCACATTCAAATACTGTAAATGTGGGCAACAGACACCGGCACACATCAATGGTTCGCTTTTATTTCTTCAAAAACTGTTTGTGTGATGTTACAACTTGCTTTGACGGCACGCTGAACCGCAGCCCTCCACAACAGACGCACACAAACAAACACCCAGCCAACTGCTCGAAGCCCAGCTAGTAAAACAGTCACACGTATAGCCAAATAGATGCAGTACGGCATTGTGTGGAGTTATAATAGAACAGACTGTTTCAAAATATCGCCCCAAGCTCAAAAAGCACCCGTCTGTCCTCCAGCCCTGCTGTGCTGTAATTACAGACCCTTAAATTGTTGTTTATTGCCCTTTATCTCTTAGAAATTAGCTATAGGCTTTTGGAGACCTTCACATGCTACCTGGAGGGCCTGAAGTTTAGCACATCAGTGGCTTTTATGTAGCCCGAGCTTCAACATGTGCTACTTAATGATTGTGTTATTATTATTGAAAAGCAAACAAGGTTCTTGCTGGTTGTTTTCAGTAACAAAGGGATGGAGGAAATCAGCTGCCAATCTGACTCCTGAAGGATGTTCACGCTCTGCAGCTGCATCCTGGATATGGATTACATAACGTGAACGTTCATGTATTGTTGTGTGTTTTTCTGTAACTCTTGTTTTGTTGGAGCAACAGTAGATTTGTGTGGTGAATAGTTTAGGACTATGTGCACTCATGCTTGTGTTAGTTTCCTCAGAGTTTCTGTCCTTTTCCCAAAGCATGCTGGTATAAATCCTGATGCTGAACAGGTAAAGCGAGCATATGTAATGGACGGATTTAGGAGTAGACAGGCGAATAACTGAACTACGTCTGAGCTCTTTCTTCCTCCAGGTAATTGGTCAGAAGCATTCAGACAACTGTGGAGTATCTGCTATAAGCGGACCAACCTGTTTTCAA
Source organism: Argyrosomus regius (assembly GCA_946959425.1). Lineage (NCBI taxonomy): Eukaryota > Metazoa > Chordata > Actinopteri > Sciaenidae > Argyrosomus > Argyrosomus regius. The sequence goes on along the minus strand of OX336901.1, from coordinate 9,583,450 downwards.
TTTGCCTGTGAAGTTTGACTGCTCCTCAAAGCACCATCCTGTACCCTAACTCTAATCAGGGTTGTCAAAGCGCATTTTCCATATCCGTGAACCATGCAAATTAACGTTTTCCTTAGTACTATTAACCTAGAGGGGGGTAGTCCCCATTAATAAAACATTCATTATAATTTGTCCATACCTACATTCTCTGATTTCACCATCGCTCTTTCATATTTCTCTGCCATTCGTTACAGCCTACATCCCTGTGAGGCATATCGGGCGCTCATAAAACATGATTTTAAGGCTAATATAAACCTGTTACGTACATAAAATCGGCATTTAATGGCTGCCCACATCTAATCTGTAGCTTTGGCTTTGAAAGGGGGAATAATTTCAGGCTTTGAGGATGATAAAGAGTGATGGTGGGAGCTGTATGGAGAAGCAAGCATGCGTTTCCCATATCAATCAAGGCCTATGGATGGCGAGGCTAGTTAGCAGCCCGTGATTGTTTTGAGGCCCTTGGCTGGGGTTCCAGTGTATCCCCGAGGCCTGTCCCTTTTGGTTGGCCCAGTGGGGGGCGAGGTGGCGCCTCCGCAGCCCCAAATCCAGCCCACGTTCATGCGTCCGTTCGGATCCATCACTGCAGGGCGGAGTGGTGGGGCAAGGGCCGGCCTTTGTCCAGCGCCGCATTCTTTGGCCCATTGTGCGCAGACCACAACCATTTAGGGATTTTAAAGGCTCGTTTGCACAATTCCTTTTGTCAGCGACCCTCAGCACAGAAAAGCAGGAGAGCAGCGGACGGGGGAGGGCCCAGTGTTTTTTTTTTTTCTTTAGTGTAAAGACGAAAAAGATGAAAAAATGAAATAAGAAAAAGGAAAGAGGAATAAAGAGAGGTTTGTTGTTGATGTTCTTTTTTTAATTACATGGAGTGGCATTATAGTAAATCAGGGCCCCTGACTCTCTACATTATGCTCCCTTACCTTGTCATTTAAGCATCACTGTCTCACCACGTCTTCGTGAAAGCCTTGGATTTTTTTTCCCCTTGGGCAACAGGCGGGCATACTTTTCTCATGGCAGCGAGGCACATGTCGTAATGGGAATACAGATACCGGCTCAGACACATCACATGTTCTCATAGAGTAAAACAAATGCTAAGCATAACAAGATATGATGGACCCCTCCCAGCTGCCCGTAAGAAAACAGCTTCTTATCAGAATATTTTCCTCTTTCTCTGCATTCCTGTGAATGGGGCAGAGCTGTGAGGGTCCTTGGTTTAGAGAGCTTGTTTTGACTGTGATAAATGTCATGTGTGTGTGTGTGTGTCTGTGTGTTCTGTTGCATAATCCAGATCCTTCCTGCATCCTTAATGACATCATAATGTATAGCCGGGATGCTTAGATTTGAAAGAGAGTCAGCGAAGTTTGTATGATGAGGTTTAACGTGAGTTGATTTTATTTGTGGCATTGGGTGCACTACAGCTCAAGAGTCACTCTACAGTAAAAGTCCAGAGATTTTCATTAGAGTGTACACTTCTGACACTTCAATCACATCATTTTAATTTCATTGTAATATCCCACTTATGCCTTATTCTTATTTGTAACACCATATCACTGGGCTGGGCAGATTAACACCTAAAGCATCAATACAATCAATATTAAGTTTTGTTTGGGGAATCAATATTGTATTACCACCCCAAAAAATAGATCTACCTCCCCTTGGATCATATCTGGGCACATTAATGTTGCTCTCTCCTACATGTTACATTAGCTGCTTTTAGGGTTCGTGGTGACATTTGTGATTTTGACCTGACTTAGTATCAGAAAAGTCAAATACTATCTGACCTTTCCAGACGTTTGACCCTTGGACTGAGCCACACTTTGGCAGTCTGGCTCAACCCATCATAATACTGGTATAGGGGGGGAAAGAAATGTTTCCCTTTTTGTATTTCTTTACCAATCACACTTGAAAGCGATATACCATACTCTGCTTCTACATTTCTCTGTGTTGAATAAACACCTTTGTCTGAAATGAGAAAAGTTTCTTCAATATCTGATTAGGGACACACCGCATTCTCATCTTGTAGTTCCAGTTTTTTTAAAGTCTGACCTGCTGATTCTGATTTTCTTTCTTCAAATCTCCATCTTGTTTTTCATGTTTACTCACAAACTACTTTAATCTGTTCACCTTGCTTTTCCCTTCAGTTCTCAAACGATTGAAACCAGCGTGGTAGAGAATGACATCAGCACCAGCCACGAGCCAATTCACTGTTACTTTACTTGGTAGATATGCACCATGTTCACTGTGTTGCTGCTGTCCACATGACTTGAACCATTATGCCGCGCAGTACGCAAGTCAGTTTTACACTACGTGGCACCAGTCATGACCTATCAAGCTGAAAACTGTCCGATTCCAGTCACCAGTTGATTGATCGGTACACCTCTAGCTCTGTCTCTGATCAAATAATAAGTAAACAAATCAAGGAATCTGACTCGGTATTAGACGCAGACTTTTCGGTTCTTGACACTTTGGTACTCCATAATCCGGGAACATTTCAGCCACTACTCAACAAGTATTAAGATTTGATACCCAACCCAACTTAAACTCACTAAAGCCAGCTTTATACTTTTGTCAACAAAGGTTAAGATAATGTGTGTATACAGCTCTCAATCCTCTTGTTCTTTAACAATATCAACACTTCCCAAACATACGGTGACAGAGCAATGTCTTAATACACCCACTTGATTTATTCATTGATTTGTAATCAGCTAACTGAATAACCAGATGGATACATTTATGTGCAGATGCAAGGTTTTGTGTTCCTGCCTGCGTGTGTGTGTGTGTGTTGTTGTTTAGTGTTGGCCTTACGTTGCACATGAATGGCCGGCCACAGGGGGGGTAGATGGTAACACACTAATCTGATGCTGAGGAGGATAGTTAAAGACTCTCTTAGTCCTTTAAAGCACATTGTTATCGTCATGATTGGGTTTAGCTCTCAAGCAGAAACCAATGCATTCCTTCCTATTGTGTTTCATTCACCGGAAAAGCTGGAGAGAAACAAAAGACACCAAGCATCACAATCTGGCCCTATTGTTGCTCATACAGTGACCAGCAGAGTCTGTTAGAAAGTTTTATTGACTGACTTAACACTTGACTGTGAGGAATCTCGGGAATCAATTACTATTTATTTTTTTTCAAGAGGCTTTTTTTTTTTTTCAGATTGGATTTCTGGATTCTGATCCTCTTCAGGGAAATCGGGAGGACAATGAGCGAGGGTCACGACTTCTGGCTGAAGAGGTCAAAGTTGAAATGACGTGCAAGGTGGTGATGAAGCAAGTGGAAAAACAAAGGGTTGCTATGGAACGAGCAAATGGTATTTGAGTTAAGACCGAGCTTACGAGAGGAGCTTTAAAGGTAGTCTGGGCAGAAACGTACACGGTAAAACTTGACAGAAGATTATTCAAGATGTTTGAAATGACATGTCGAGACAAATGTGAGGTTTTTTTTTTACTTGATCTATAGGGATATACGTTTCCTTCTTTGATCTGCTCTGTTTCTTTTACCGCTTGGACTGTTAACTCATGTTGCCAAGTTTTTGTAAATGTGTTCTGAGCTGCTAACTTGCACAGGCGTGTTCCTGTGTGAGTCAAAGGATGGTATGTGAAGAGAAGAGGGAGCTCAAAGCTGACTCCGGCGATGCGTTGACTGATTCCGCCTTTTGAATGCGACTGAATTCAGACACAGGCAAAACAAGGGGTCAAGTGTGTCAGCATGCAAAGTCATGTGTCAGGAGATGGAGACCCCCACGCTGCAGCATGCACATTTATACGAGGAGGGGAATGGGTGCGCAGTGACGACCTCCAGTTTCTGTTGGCACACCACCTGACCCGGCTACCGCACCAATATGCATCCTACGTCTCAGCTGTTCCTCTCCTTGTTCTCCCTTTCTCTCTGTTTTTTATTATTGTATGGAGCTGCCCCTTCCAGCAGCAACCCACAGGAAGCCATTCACTTCCTAATTATCTGCACATCAAACAGGGGTCGCCACGGAGACGCAGACCATAAATTCAGCCCCCCACCCTCCCCTCCGCTGTGGTGCGATAGCGCAGCAACAGCTGCCTCTAATTGGGGCTGTAGGTTCAAACTGCTAACATATGACTTCCCTCCCATTCACTAACACACTGTCTGCCTCTACCGAGGCCGCAACACACACACACACACACACACACACACACACACACACACACACACACACACACTGGACCTGGTCACCAGCACAGAGAGGGGTGAGGTTTCAGGATAAAGAGAGACAGGGAGAGAGCAGAGAAAGAGAAATACACCCATTGATTGCATGGGAAGTTTGGTGTGGTTTTTAGGATGGGCTCTGAAGTGGTCCAACGTGGCCCACTCTCACCACAGAGACCCCTCGGGTCAACAGGAGCTCACCCATATTGACAAAGAGAAAGAGAGGGATGAAGAGAAAAGAGTGACAGGCTGTGATAACAAAGACGACCACAGTGCGGTTTCGTGATGGCTCTCCGGGTGAAAACCGATGAGTTATCAGATCCGGCTGGGCCAGATGTTGCGTGGCTCTGATCGAAAACCTCTGTTACACTTGTGTAACAGTTCAACCATCCGTTACTGATATGTGAAGCTCCGATTATTCCTACATATTAAAAAAAAAAGCTGATCATTCTTGCCTTCCTGTAACAGCAGGTCAAAGGTCAGAGTTACACGTTCCAGATTTCTTTTTCTGCTCAAGGACACTTCAGCAGATACATGAATAGACACATGGCCAAACTGATCTTCGTGTGTTAAAACCACTGAGAGATAATGAGCTATTTCCAACACATGACCAACGGAGTGGTGTCAGAAGAGGACTCCATAGCCCATAGGACTGAAGAGGTTTTAGTACCTGCCACTGCCATGTAAATTGGACCCTTAGAAAGTGAACGAGCCTGCCTATTGTCTCTAATGGCCTCTTGTTAGAAAAGCCGCCTACAGTGTGAATTTGAGTTTGTATGAGCGCTCCGGGGTACGTGCATATGCACTTCCTAGCTTTCTCTTAAGTTTACTGCATTCAGCAGGAAACACAATTAGCCCAATCAAAGTGAAAGGAGGGGGTCGAGGAGCAGGGGGTAGAGGAGGAGGAGGAGAGGACTGAGTTTTATGAACATGGGTGGTGAAACGGCAGCATTGTGACGGCAGAGGATATGAGGTGCTGGGCGGCAGCTTTTTGATGTCTTTGGAACGCATCTGACTCTTGTTAAAGTGGACCGACGTACAATTAAAGATATATGGCCCGGGACAGCCGTGTGATTTGGATACATTAGCGGATTAGATTTTAAAGGGAGTTGTTTAAAGGATGGCCAGTAAATACTGTTCAGCAGTAATGTGTGCTCTCATCTATGCGGCGAATTGGGTATCGTTTAAAAGCACCATTTTTAAAAGCATGTTAATGGAAGTCTATTAAAAAAGGATGTTACGGAGATTAATTATTGGTCCACAAACTGCTGTGTGCGCAGATCCTCATTACAGAAATAAAGTAATATTCCCACATGCTACCTCTCTCATTTATCTTTTTTTCCCCCCTATCCGTCTCTTTGTCTTTCCTTTCAACCCTCCTCCCCTTTCTCTAAAGATGCTTTTACATACGAAGCCTTTACTGTCTTTTATGGCGTTTTTCAAGGGTTCATAAATAAGGAGCTGTCTCGGGCAAAGCAAAGTAACGAGGTAAGATATAGTTTCATGCTGCCACATTCTGCGAAAAGGTGGATCATCACTGCGATCGGAAGTGTCAGGTCGTTGGTGGGGATATGAATATATGAATTTACGATACTGTTTATGACAGGAGCGCTTGCTTTTACTCGATCAGTTTGGGGCAATTTACTCCAGACGTTTTTTTACAGAATGCATGCGAGAAAAAGGTCTTAATAGTCCAGGCTGCTGATTCTGCTGATTTGAGGCCAGGTCTTCACTATAAATTAGGGAAAAAATGGAGGCGACGGAGCTGAGTCCAAACATAGTCAGGCTTGTCTGTCACAAATGATTAATTCACTCAACCTGTGTGTGTAATTGTTGTTTGTTTGCCACCCAAAAAAGGAGGAAGAATAAACAGTAAACTCTACTGTTTTGGTGTTTCAGCCACGGATAGAACCAAGTTTAACTTTTAAATCTACCTGGTTTAGTGTAGACGTGGCCCGGCCAGTCTGTCTGCTAGGTGTGAGGATGAGGGCGGCTGCTATTGAAGGTATATAAAGACAAAGGGGCCGGCTATTTAAAAAGTTATTGAATCAGGAAATTCCTCAAACACTTTGGGAGGGGGGGGTCATTGCAAGGCTTAGCTGACCCTATGCATCCACCCCTCCCATACCCCTGGATGGACTCAAAAGTGGGCTCACTGCATGTCCCTTAGTCAGCACATACAGGGGGTGCGGACAAAAGGTCCTTTCTGCCAACAATAGGGGGCATTTAGACCGTCACATACCCTGGTTGACTCCAAGGGTGGGGATGTTGGGGGGAGGTAGGTGAACGGAGAGAGAGAGAGAGTGGAGAGCTTGGAACTTCAATGGAGAAAAAAAAGAAGCTATCTATAGAAAAGAGTCGGTGCTATCCAAAAGCTAAGCTTACCTATGGGCCGGGTCAAAGGTCAGGGACTAGACAAACAGAGGAATCTCTGTGGTAAAGCAGAGAGACGCTGAGGTAACGGGGGTTGGGCTTAATCACAGAGAGAAAAGCGTGCGTCCGAGACTGTGTCAAACAACACGGCCTCTTTATTTGTCACAATTAGACCATCGCGGTGGCACAGTAGGGGTAAAAAAAACCGGGAGGGTCATCTGGTAAAAGGTTTATCCTGGCTCGACAGTTTGTCATCCTGCATCACTCTGCTTCGGCCAATCAAACACAGTCCAGGTAGACTGTAAGCCTGTGTGGGGAGGCTTTGGGCTAATTGTACTGTTTACCTCACAAGCACTGGAAGAGAAGATTTTATTGCTACGGAAACGTATTGCTGCCACGCCAGACAAATAAAAATGTATCAACGCATCACGTTACAACGTGACTATGGCGTCTTCGTTGTCCCTCCAGCTGATCAACAAGAAACGACGCTGACTTCAGCGGGTCGGACTGATTCTTCCTCCTGTACAGCGGCCTGCATTTTAAAATCCTTTTTAATGTACGCATATGTATCATCCACTGTGCTCAGTAACATGTCTCAACCCCAGCATGAAATAAAGCTTAATCAAGTCGTGTCAATGAGCCATATTGCTCAGTTTATCTGCTCTCAGCACAACCTTCCTCAATCAAACAAGAGTTCAAAGTTATTACAAACTTATCATGTTATAATGTGAAACTTTTCACACTTTAACAATATAAATTAGCACGTTTTAACGTGAAACGCTCAGCACTTTAATGTGAAATATTCAACGTTATAACGTGATACGGATACGTTTTTATGTTTCTGGTGTGGCTGCAGTATGGTTCTCTACATTGCAGCTCTGATAGCTGTCAGGAGTTGAGTTAAATCCTGCCTCAAGAGTATAAACTGCTGTGTGATTCTCTTTCACTGAAAGTTGCTTACTCATGAGCAGGTGCCTTAAATGTTTTTTTTTTTGTCTTTCCTATTTGCTTCCTGATCGTGTTTCTTTCCCAGGAACCTTTGTTATATGTCATCTTCCTCTTCCTCTCTCTCCATTGTGTATCCTCTCCGTGTACAGCTCTTTTAATACATCCATATTCTTGGAGTCTAGTAAGCCCGCAATCTGTACTTCCTGATTTGGATTTCCCCTTTTCACCTGCACCTGTGGAAATACACCACCACTACTGTTTTCAAACTGAACACACCCTTATCGTGGTTAAGTTAATTTTTTAATCTGTGCCTATGCAAATATGTCTTTGTTAACCTGCAGTGACTTCATAGGTCAGCCACCCTTCACATGACGCACACACAAGCACTGGGGGAAAGTTAAAAAAAAAGCCACTTTCATCCACGTCTAATGGAGGACATTTTTCTTTTTTATTCCTCGACACAGCTCCCAGGTGCCCCGTGTGCCCTCCCTTCCCTTTCTCTGGTCCGAATCAAAGGCTGATACTCTAAACGCGATGAATGACATTGATCTTAATCTGTGAGAAGTAAGGGTAATTTCGATGGGTGTGTGTGTGTAAGTGGAACAGAGAGAAGGTCAGGGGGTCTGTGGAGAAGGGGAAGATGATCTCTGTGCTCCAGCGGGGGCACAAAGCGAGGGCGCGAGCTACAGGAGCGCTCTCCCTTACAATGCGCCCTGAGGATCGTTAAGTGATTGTGTTACAGAGAACAGGTGAACTGCGTCTCTCCACCTCGTCTTTTATATTTTCCTCTCTATTATGATTTACAGGGCTATTCTTCTCCCCTGCCACCCCGCCATAACTTGTGCTGTTCTTTTGAAGGCAGCCTGCTCATTGCTATTGTACCTGGCCAGCTTTGAAGTGCCTAAGTCTTAAATGATGATGAGACAAGGAGAGTGCTTTTCTTTAACAGCCAGGGTAAAGGAGGCTCTTGTTTCTGACAGGTGTCTTTTATAGAAGGGAGTGTGCTGGACTGGTGTTTTGTTGGGGATCGGGTTCCACCCTTCCCCATCACCTGCTAATTGAATAACATTAGCTTGCCATCTGTGGAGATTTACTGGAACTGACCTCAGTGGACTGTTTAGATTACAGATTAGCCAAGAATATGTGAATATGAGTCATGCAAATAAAGGCCATTGTTCTTTTCAGCGTGACAAACAGACTTTGTTCCGGCATGACGATGACAAATTATGATGCTATAATTTCATCATCGGATGTTTTATAGAAAAATGAGCAGAGGCACACACTTGTTATTGTTCATTTTAAAGGGTGGGTTCTTCCAAATTACTGAAAACATTTTCAATGACCTTACTTGGTATCTAGTCAGAGAGTTTTGCTGTGTTTTCACAGATAAATATCTCTCCTGACACAGTTCCAACATCACATCTCCGGGTATCTCCAAATTAAAATCCAATACCAGCATAGTCTTTTTCCCAAATTTAAAATCTTAATAACACACAGCAAAGAACTGGTGACTTTTATGCAAGGTAACATGAGGTTAAGCCCACCAGTTATTTCATAAATGCAACTTATTGCAGAAACACTGAATTTCATAATGAGATTGATGAAAACATTGTATTGAATGTGGAGCGCTGACACACTCAATAAGGTCTTTATGAATGTCAGATTTTCTGCCTCCACCTTAGAGCTACATCAATGAGTCAACGAATCAATTAGCCAATTAGTGCTCAAGTATTTTGGTAATCAAATCATTAAAGTCATTTTTCATTCTGTTTTCAGCCTCTCAGATATGGAGATTTGCTGCTACTCTCTGTTTAATATCATATTAAACTGAATATCTGAATATCGGTTTGGACTGACAAAACAAGACCTTCAAAGACATCGCCTTGGACTTTGAAAAGAGAGAGGCATTTATTGATTTATTTATTGTCTTTCTTACATAGTAGCAGCTGAAGAGTGACAGGAAAGCGTGCAGATAGAGGAGCTGACATGCAGCCCGAGCTCCTGCGGTAGCACACCTTACCAGGTGAGCACACCTCACCAGGTGAGCCCCTTTTTCACTGTTTTGTGATTTTTTTTTTACAGATCAAATGATAAATTGGTTAATCTACTTTACTTTTACTTATTACAGCACTGAAAATTACAATTACAATTACAAACTGCTGAAAGCTCACAGTGGCTCCCTCAAAATAACTTTTAAAATTGCCTTTGAACAAGTCACCAAATCCCAAACTACACCAGAGGTTCTTTAAGGAGCGAGACAGCTGTTAGAGCACTTTGCATCTCCTCCTTTCCCACCACTACTACACTGAAATGTGCTCATAGTGAGCCGACCTACTTAAGTAAGGTGGTTCAAGGACAGTGCGTCAATGAAAGCCCACTCCCACTCTTGTATGCTGAATGCGGTGAAATCAGGATGAAGCCTTGACAAACTCCATTCATGTGGAAACTAATCACGTCAGCTGTTATCTCTTCATTAACTCCAGTCTAAACACTGCATCCCTGTTTGCTGTGTTTATTCATGTATGTGTGTGAAAGAGACGCTGCAAAAGTGAGAGTATGCATAGAAATGCATGCATAACGGGGCATGAAGGCATTCGTGTCCTTGTGTCTGAGTGTCAATACGTGTGTGTGTGTGTGTGTGTGTGTGTGTGTGTGTGTGTGTGTACCTCAGCCTTTGCATCACTGATTCCTATTTCAGCCCTGCAGTAGATCTAACGCCAGATAGCGGCAACACATAGGCCGCTGTGGGCCACGGCCATCTGGGCCTGGCCCCGGGCGGGTATTCTCTTGGGTGGGGGGACAGTTGTGAGGGGGTAGAGGTTGCAGGACAGTATTACAGGATGGGGGGTGTGTGATTAGGAGGCACGGTAGAATAAATACACCCCTCCTCCCTTCCATCCGTCCGCCTCAAGCTTTTGGTATGATGGAGAGAGGGGGGACTGAACACACAGCTGTCCTCAGCCATTATCAGTGATGGATGAAGCCAGAGCAGAGCATCAATGGCATGCCCGGCGCTCACTCACTCGAATGTGTCAGTGTATTGGTGTGTGTGTCTTATTTAACCGTGTGTGTGTGTGTGTGTGTGTGTGTGTGTGTGTGTGTGCACAAGAAAGGCAGAGTAAGGAGAGAGAGAGAGAATGAGATGGCGTGCCAGGAATATCCCGATGACGCAAATTAATCACTTTCAATGTTTTAGACAACAGGATGAGAGGAACAAAAGAGGAAATATGCGCTCAATACGTTTCCTGTAGTAAATCTTCCTGTTGTCTGATTGGATTTTGAGTGGGTGAGGTCTTATTGGTGCAGCTGTTCCAACTGCCAGGGCATTTTAGCTTCCTCTGACAGCTCTACCTGTAACAGTGTGTGACAGTGCAGCATATGTCCTCTAGTTAGAAGGGAGTTTTAGCTATAAGGCCCTGGCACACAAGCATGAAAACCAGGAAAATGTCCTGGCAAAAGAAATCAATTTTAATTGAATTTCCATGACCGGTGGATTCGCTCATGGGGTATGAAGTAAATCTGCCCACATTATTTTGCATGAGTTTAACTTTGGTGAATGTTGACACGCAAAGTTTAGCTCCAAAGCAGAGGATTGTATCATAGCTTATTAGCTTTGTGGCACTATCCATTTCTATTTAAGCGTCCTCTGTCGGAGTGCAAATTGTTACGGAAAAGAGGGATGGTTTCTAGACAGAAGCTGACACAGGAATCGATTTTTACAAATACCACTTTGGTATAAACTGTTAATCTTTTGTGAGCTAATGATGATGTACAATCCTGAGAACAAAATGGGTGGAAGTAAATTTCGCATAGAAAGAAGCTCAGAGATTTTGAGCGACTAGCCCTTGGTAACCATTAGCTCGCCGGCTACAGTAGTTCTAAGTAACTCTATGTCAGGTAACTACGTGTGACAGGGCTTACGTCTGTCAATAAGCAGGTCATTTTCTTTGAAAAATCCTGACTTAAGTCTTTTCCTGTTTGTGAATCGATGTCCTTTGAGGTCGTATTGGAGGACAGTGCTGGAAAGTGCTGGCGAGGCTTGCGAGGTGGAGGCGTAAAAATCCCAGATGGAAGTTGAACGCTCCAGATAGTTCAGACATCTAACAATGACCAATGCGCTGGTGGATTGTATTTGAAGTGTCTGTGTGTGTGTATGTGGAGGGGAGGGGGGGGGGGTAGTTTAAATCAAATTCAATGATGTTCTCCACTCCCAGTCCACCAATTAAACTAATCAATGCCACGCCTGAGTAACCGCAGCATCGCGGACTGTGAGCTGTTCTTTAGGCCGTGGTTCACATCAGCCTGTGGCTTGTGAATACTATTACCTTACCCTTACGAGCGATAAAGCCATTGTCCCGCCGAATCTAATTCTTCCATAATTAACCTTGTGTGTAATCCTGAGAGCTTGCTGACGGATGTCCAAAATGCTAACTCAATCCCCAGCCAAGGTTTCGCTGATTAGATTAGTGTGCACTGACTCATATTCGCACAATGCCGTCGTCTGACTCAACAGCTGTCAAACACAAGAGATGGGCATAAGCCACCAATTAAATATGCTAATATATTTCATCCTCTTAGATAGGCGAATTATGTGTGTGAAGAGAGTGGACTCAGTCTTCCTAATTCGCTAAATTTTCGTCAGTAATTAAAAGCTTCAATTTTCATCAGGGTCGACCCGTAAGCACGCACTATCCGAGAACAGTAACAACTCGAGGGAGGACGGGAATAGATGTGGAGTGAGCTGGTTTTAGCTGATCTAATAAGAGGCAGTCATTTGCATCTGTTTTGGATCTGAGTGCAGAAACGGGCTGATGTTATTAAAATTGAGACTGGTAGTTCTGTCTGGAGCTCACTGATCCATCAGAGAGACGTGACAGCCAGGCAGACAAGCCTATAATGGACTGGTCATGGACCAAAGACCCACCAGAGAATACACTCTAACAAAGGCTAGTAGAGAACACTCACTGCATAGAGAGATGAAATCTAATATAATGGTCATATTCACAGTAAAACAGAGACAGAACATCTTTTACTTTCATTAGAAACTGACCATGACACTTCAGTAGCCGGTGCTTTGTCTTACACACATCTATGATCTATTGTTTGAAATCCTTTTCACAGGTTCAGATATGCCACCTACTGACCTCCCCGTCTCTCCCTCTCCTAGCGGTGTGCAGACGAGTGCTGGTCCAACTGACGATGATGGGGGAATATTGAAAGACGAGTAACCCCGCCGTTTTCCCTCTCTGTACGATTCATTAACCCGATTTCCACTGAGCTCTGTCCCACATGTGTCAGCGAGGGCGCCTGCTGAGGATTCTGCCGCCCCGCCCGGCACCATCCTCTGCCCCGTCACACTTCCAGCTCGTCATCAAACCGACAGATAACTGTCGAGGAGCAAGGTCGCCCCCGAAGTGTCGATATGTACTCAATCTAACTCAGGATCAGAAATCTAAATAAACATCTATTTAAAATGGATAAAAAAGTAATCGATGACAACTATATAATCATATATTTATAACATTTATAATTTTAAAAAGTAAAAGTTAAGAAAGCATCCGCTTATTAATGCAGTATCAACATTCACATACAACATATGAAGCACTTAAAATTGTTTTTTTTAGAGATAAAAACAAAATAAATGAATAAAATGTGCATTCATAATCATTTATACACCGTCACAGGTGTGTGTTTTGTGACATTTTCTACTGTTTCAACTGTTTTAAGCAGAACTTTAGAAAGAAAACGTTCATCGTCTGTGTCGTTTCTTAGTCGGGGTGTGGAGGCAGACTGTTGCTGAACATGCAAAATGTGCCTCAATCGCCTCCACTACCTCAGTACATCCTGCCCTCGCCCCCAATCCAGGCCTTGTGCAAACCCCCCCGGGGCATGCAAAGAGGGATTTGCAGTGTACACAGTCATCACTGAGGCTTCAGCAGTGCCTGAGAGGGTCAGTGGATGAATGAAACGACTGACTGGGCTGCTGGAGTTGACCAAGATATTATTCACTTGTTAAACCGGATTTATTTCTGATTTCTTTTGAGCTCCCCTGGTCTTAACACTGTGATGCAGTAGTTAATGAAAGGGCAAATGAGC